>CM066732.1:155135686-155735686 GCA_033961575.1 Aselliscus stoliczkanus
GTGGAGGGCCCAGAGCGCACCTGGCTGGGAGGCTGTTGTGCTGATTTGGCTCTTGCCCTGAGATGGGAAGCTACGGCTGGCTGGTGGAGGATGAATGACATCACTCGGCTGATGAATGAGAGGAGTCTGCAGGCTAAGAGGTGGTGGGGGGCACAAGGCAGGGTGGGACTGCAGTGGTTCAGGTGACCAAGAATGGTGACTAGAAGCAAGGCTGTAGCAGAAGAGATGGCGCAAGGGGGTGAGATTCTGGACAGATGTTGACAGTGGAGCCAGAGGTTTTCCCAAGCAATCCAACATGGAACATGAAGGCGAAAATGAGATTCATGGAAGATGACGCTAAGGTTTGTGTCTTCAGAGTGGCTACTCACTGAGGTGGAAAGGCTGAACACGCCTTTGTTTCCTTTTATTTATTTTGGGGTGTTTGGGGATCAGGAGTTCTGTTTTACTCCTATTAAATGTGAGCTGCCTCTTATGTATCCAAGTGATGATGTTGACAAGCCAGCTGGACCTAAGGATCCCAACTCGCTGAGATATAAAGTCAGGAGCCATCCCTGTGGAGATGGTATTGAGGCTGGGGGTTGGAGGAAGTCACCTGGATACAACAGAGAAAAAAACGGGTTGGTGACCATTCAAGGTAGCTTGAGTGCGGCTTGGTTGGAGACAGCCCACAATGGTGCTTCTGTCCCCTGGACTTGGATTGCTCTGGTTGGTTACACCACCGACTGTGGTCCTTATTACAAATGGCATCATTTGTTATCTATTTTCTGACATCATCCTGCATACCTACTGCCCAGCACAGAGCCCTGCATTGAGTAGATGCTCAGTTATTGAATGAATGAATGAATCAATCAATCAATAATTGAATGAATGAATGAATGAATGAGGTACATCTTGATTTACTGTTGTCATTGTACACAGCTTAAGGGCCGTGGAAAAGTCATGTGCTAGGAGCTTGTACCTCCAGTTGAGAAGCATCACACAGTGAGAAGACAGACCTATTATCTAACCCAGGCCGTGTGACCTTGGACAGGACAGGTCACCCCTCTGAGTTTCTCTGTAACACAAGGGCTATTGTGAAGGATCAAGTGAGGCAGGTCTCAGGTCTCCTGCTGATCGCCCAGTAGGAGCTCCCCAGGTTTTCATTCTTCTGCCCCCTGCCCCTGCCCTCCAGGGTCAGATGGGGTTGGGCACACAGTGAGGAGCCAATTAGTAATAATTAGTTATACATTAATAATACTAAGGTCTCAAGCTTTATCTAATCATGTATTTTCCTCAAAAGTTCCTTTGTATGTTTTCTCTCTTGGTCCTTGATGACCCAGTGATGGGGGCACTAACACAGGTGCTAGTAACTAATTTTCCTCGATGGGGAGGTGACTTGGTCAAAGCCCCACAGCTGGTGCATGATGGGAGGAGCATCAAAATCTGCCCCAGTTCAGTCTTTTGCAGGTTGCCCTTCCTTGTGATGTCCCAATCTTGTCAAATGGATCTTAAAGAAAACATAAAGATTAGGGAAAACAAAGCAAAAGGCTTAGGCTGTGCTCTGGGAACCCAGGTGTGAAGCATCCCCAGCTCAAGGTGTTGAAGCCCCCATGGGGGAGGTCAGCAAGAGCCAAGGCAATTGGAGAACTTCTCCGTGGGCTCAGTCTGCCGATCTATACAATGTTTTTTCCCCACTCTACTTTGCTTATAGTTATGCCTTTGGCCTGCAATGTCCTCACCTCCTCATCCAAATCTCAGAGTCCACTCTACTCATCCTTCAAGGCCTAGATTAGATGCCACCTCCTCCAGGAAGCCTGCCTTCTTCATGCCTTCCTATCTTCTTCCAATTTAAAGAGATCTCACCCTCTGAACCTCCACTGCAGCATATGTCTCCCTCTATGCTGCTGGTCACTCCCTCCCCATGTTAGACCTACATGAGGATGTGTGACATCCCCTGCGCAGATGATGAGACCTCCTAGGGCAGAGACTGTGCCTGGTCCGCCCCTGCATCCCAGACCAGTGTCAGGGAGCCCCCACGCCCGACAAGATAGGTGAGTGATGCCACGAAGGTGACAGAGGAGGGCCAGGACCACCTGGAACCTCGCGGAGCATGGGTGGACCAGAGGCTCAGGGAGGATGATGGGAGATGAAGCAAGACAACCAAGGCAGCTCCTGATGTGTACACTGCGTCAGGAGCCATCCAGGCAGCTGCCTATCATTCTGTCTCACCGAGGGGGAAACTGCGTCTAGGAGAATTGAGATGACTTCCTCAACTCACAGGGCCAGGCAGGGGCAAAGCCAGGATGGGCATTTGTCTCCTGACTCTGCGTGTTCTGCTGGGTGGTACCACACAGCTCCTGATGCTGTGGCCCCAGCCCTGCGGGGGATGCCCAGAGTGCTGTGTGCTCTTACCTGGCCGGCCCTGCAGCCCCAGACGGCCCTTGGCACCACACCCACCTTCCCCAGGAGCATGCAGGGCCAGCAGGTTAACCAGCCTCATTTCAGGAGGGTGCTCTGATCGTACCCAGTGCTTGGGCTTCTGGGGAGGCTTGACGTCACTAACCCAGGTCAGGCCTGCACACTGCTTGGTGCGTGGTTCATGCCCAATGAAGGTGTGTCATTGTGGTCGCTGTAGCTACTGTGTTTCTCCCAGGCTAGCTTCTACTGTTGCAGAGCTGTGCTACCCCGGGCTGGCCCCGTCTCTCTGGGCCGCAGTTTCCCTACCTGATTGCTAAGTCCTCCTCCAAGGCTGCCATTCGGTGCTTCCTCCACCTGCTCGTACCCCTTCTGGGCCACAGTCTAACAGGACAACCGGCAGCATCACATAAATCTTCAGTACTTGACGGGAGATTCTTGAGGGTCTGACTTCAAGCTCTTAACATCGGACGGAGAATTATAAAGAAAATGGTGGTGAAATGGTCACCTTGGGGAAGCTGACCAGGCTGTGGAGAGGGGACAGGATGCTAGGTGAGGAGCCGTCTGTGAAAAAGGAGTGGCCGTGGCGAATGAATGTGTGGGCTTGATTGGGGGAGAGGTGGCCAGAAGTTTGAATCCTGGCTTGACCACACACTAACTACTGACCTCGGTTTTCCTCGTCTATAAAATGGGGAGATAACGGTATCTACCTTCTATGATGTGTAAGGATTAAATGAGATAATATAACAAAGTGCCTACTTAGCAGTGCTAGCTCGTATTATTGCTATCGATCACTGTAGCTGGGAGGAGGCAGAACTCCTGCCCTGGGCTAGGTCCAGACTCAGTCCTGCCTTCTTTCCTTTTCCAATGACATGAACTTAGCTTTGGAGGAGTTGGGGATACGCCTACTGCATAAGCTGAATAAGAAACCCCAGGCCTTCCCTCAAGGGATATCTTCATGCATGTCCACTAGAGGAGGATGTGTTAAGAGCAGAGGCAATATTCATCCCATCAACTACCATGGGCAAGGTGCGATCAGGGAAGGCTTTCTGGAGGAGGTGACACAGGAGCAGGGCCTTGTGGTGAGAGAAGGGAGTGCCAATGGTTTGATTCACAAAGCTAAGGCTGCAGAGATGAGTGAGAGAGGGGTGGCTATCTGAGTTTGCCTGCTTGTTTTGAAGCAGAGGTTGGCAATCTACGACTTGCAGTGAAGTCCAGCTTGCAGCTGGCGAGCTGAGAATGTTTTTTGTTTTTTTTTAAAGATTTTATTGGGGAATCGGGGAAGGGGAACAGACAAGTTGCTGTCTTTTTGTTCTTCAGTTTAGTTGCGGAGGATGTTGCTTCACTGTTGGTATCGTCATTGCGCTCTTCCCAGATGAGGCAGGTCGCTGGCCTCTGGATGTCGCTCACCGCGGCTATTGGCAGCTCACGCTTGGCTGCCAGCCGCTCACGCTGGCTGCGGGCCACTCACTGTAGCCTATGGCAGCCCACTGCAGCAGGGGCTGCAGCCTACACCGTCGCTGGGGCTCGCACAGCCCAGCTCCAGGTGGAGCTGTTGTTAGCTGTAGAGGGCAGTGTCACTGGCCCTCATATGTGGGATCCAAACCGGGGCCACTGGTATCGCAAAACCAGCTCTTAACCAATGTGCCACTCGGCCGGCCCGAGAATGGTTTTTAACAATGAACATTCGCAATTGGTGTGAGGGTAGTAAACTCTTAAGTTTGAACATCCGTTAAGTAAAATGTTATCTGAAAAAAATAAATAAATAAAGAATTCCATTTTTCTTATGTGTACACCTCCATTCCCAAAAAAACTATGCTCAATTATTATGTTTTTATTTCATCAATAGAATTAAAGAGCATTTTCCACCCTCTTGTTATTTAAGTACCTACATGATATCTTTGATTTTGCCTCCTAGCCTGCAAAGCTTAACATATTTATGACCATGCCTTTGACAGAAAAAATGTGGCAACCCCCATCTTGAACCCTGGGAAGAGAAAGAACATTTCTCTTTGCTGAGTGCCTACTGAGTACCAGCACTTTCAGATGCACTCTGTTCCCTTTAATCTTGACCACAGCTTCACAAATTTCACAAATGGTGGAAGGAAGTCTTGATAAGTCCCTGGCTTCCAAAGTCACCCCACAGCCTACCTTGACCTCTACACCCTGTTAGGCCACCTTCCAGCCAGGTTATTTTAAAAGCATGCAGGTAAGGAATGCATGATCCTAATATGTATCCATTGATTCTTTTTTTTTAATTAAAAAAATTTTTTTTTCAATTGCAGTTGACATTCCAGTGATTCTGCTATTACACATTTTAAAACAGCCATTCTCCCTAAAATCTTCTGGGAGCTTCTTAGGTCTCTAGTCTCTCACTGTGAGCTGGGGTTTTGCCAACTTAGGCTTCAGGCGACTTCCAGAGTTCTTTTATAGACCCTGTCAGAACAGGCCTTGGAAAATGTCCTCTCCCCCCACCCCCTTCACCCTGAGTGTGTGGCTGATGGTCTGGGTGGGTCAAAGGCATGGCCTTTACAAACACCACACGACCAAGGAAACCATGCCTGGAATCTGGCCCCTCCCTGCTGCTCCGCCCTTGGTCTCGGGGTGGCAGATAGCCCACCCGGCTGAGAGGAGGACTGTGTGCCACACTAGGCGTGCCAGTCATGCAGTTTGCACAGCAACAGGACCAAGGCAGAATAAATTTTAGAAAACTTAATGGAAAAGGCGAAAATGCACACATTAAGAAAACAAATTCTAGTTCGTTGGCGTGCCTCGGGACGTGGGCTGCAGTGCTGATAGTCATCTTTATTAACTTTCGGTCCTGCTTGATCTCTGGTGACAACTGTCATAGCCAGGCAATTGATACCTCATTAACGGGACGCTCTCCAGCAGGGATGGCAGGCGTGGGTCTTCCGGAGAGGCAGTCTCCCCTTTCTAGGTTTCCTTGCTTGTGCAAAGAGACATGTCATGGACTCGCCTTGAAGAAACAAACAAACAAACAAACAAACAAACAAACAAAACCCTTCAGAGCTGGAGGCTCTCCTTCTGGAAGGCACTGGTTAGCTCTGCAAACCAAATGCCCTTAGCCTCCTGCGTCGCAAGCGTCCTGAGGAAGAAGACGGTTAGAAGTTTCTCATTTCCCTCTGATGTCAGAGACACTTTAACCAGCTGGGGGCAGAATTACATTCTGGAAATTATAGGGGACGAGGGGAGAAAAAGTGAATATTCCACATCCAATCGTCTTTCGGAGTCTGATCTCCACTCTTCATGCATTATAAAACTTAAAAAAATCCTATCAGGAGAAGTGATGTTTAAAGCCACGTTATATTTTAAATGTGTCAGGACAGAGGCGAGTTTACATTTGACAAGCAATTTAAATATTTCAATATATTTTATATCTTTAAAAAAAATTGCCGTGATCAAAACCTAGATGAAACTCTTTCATTTGGTACCTGGGTAGGAAAACATTGAGTTACAAATCTTTTTGACAATGTGGATTCTGGGTGTTATATAACCATTTTTAATCTTCTGAAATATTTCATTGCCTGGGAAAGCAAATCAGGGACCGGGTATTGTGTGCTTTTAAATTCATTTGTCTTAACACCCTTTCACTTTCTTGTTCTGCCTTGATGATCTGATTACTTCTCTACATAAATATAAGCTGGGATTCATTCTGAGCCCAAGCCTTATCTCTTTCCTCAGTGGCGATATGGGATCCGAGAGCCTTTTATTTTCCTGTGCTTAAAGTGAATTTAGTAGCAAAAGGTGTCCGCTGTTGCAGAAAAGCCCATTTATTTATCCCTATAATCAGAACAGCACAGACAACAGAGCCCAGCACTTCCTCATTTCAGGTTCAGATGGAGCAAAGATTTATTGAGCACCTACTATGAGTCAGGGACGCTGTCAGGCATGGTGGCCCTGCAAGGAGGGACAGGACATATCCCTGTCTCTCACAGCATGTCTGCTGTGGATCCCTGAACCCCGTTTTCCTGGGAAACACAATGACCTCGCCCCTCTGCAACCTGGGAGGGAGTGGAGAGCTGGATTCCCGGTTGTCTGGAAGGACCTGGTCAGCACCAGTGAGTGGGGGTGGGGAGGGCAGTCCTGCCAGGCCTTGGTAGGACAGGAACTGGAGTCCCTGGAGGCAGGGAGGGGGTGGGCATTACTTCCTATGCCTCCTGTTTCTCTGCAGGCTCATCTCCATGTTGGCAGGGCTGCAGAGCCTGCCGTGTGGGCTTCTGGGTCATTCTCAGTTGGCAGAGAAAACCTTCCTCTAAAGACATTATATCTCTTCTAAAATTCCTCTTGCAAATTCCTTCCTTCTCATTTTTTCTTGGCACTGTCCACGAAACAGTCCCCAAAGCAAGGGAGACCCCTCGCCCTGCTCTCCAGTGCTGTGAAAGGGCCATAATATCCCAGAAGGATTCAAGCCCCATGGAAGGGCCACCTGCAAATGGCTCCCCTGGGGCACGGTGGCCAGGAAATACCCAAAGTTGTTTATTGTGGACTGGAGATGGAGAGACTCCTGGTGGACAGAAAGCCGTGTCTTCTAGTTTCCAGGTGACATACTGGGAAACAGGGATGTTCCATCTGGAGATAGCTGAGAGGCGAGGGCGGCCAGATTTGCAAATAAAAATATAGCATGCCGGTGAAATTTCAATTTTAGATACACAACGAATAATGTGATATTTGGGATACACGAAGTAATTACTCATGCATCTGAAATTCAGGTTTACCTGGGCTGCCTGCATTTTATCCGGTCACCATATGAGATGGGCTTGCTTCGCTCTCGGTGCGTCCTGGTCCCTGTTTAGGCGCAAAGGAGCCAGGGCACCAGTTGCATTAATTTTTTGTGGTGGTGGTGGTGATGGCAGCATCTGTTTTCATGGGAAGGCATGGATTGGACAGTTTTTAAGTCAATCCCGCCTGCACCCCCAAATAAACAACAATCAGCACTGCTTCCCCTGTGCCGCCTCAGAAAACGGGTAAGAGCACAGTGTGCTTGTTATGGTGCTTTAGCTTTAAAACCGGTCCCGAGGCCCCTCTCCCAAGTCCCCCCATGTGGGAATTCTGGGCATTCACTGGCTTTAATCGATGGGCTTTTAGTGAGGCTCACTCAGACCAGTTAACCCCCATTTGTGCGCAACAGCTGGCAAGGCCGCTGGACTGACCCCCTCTGTGGAGCAGAAGAATCATCCTTACCTCCTTGATCACGTGATCCCTCTGCTGACACACCCTTGCCAGAAGCTGATGCGACTGTCATGACAAATTACCCACCTGGGGCTCTCACTTGTCCTTCAGGGCTCAGCTGAGCTGCCCTTGCTTCTAGCAAGGCTTTTCTCATCCTGACCCGCCCCGCTCCACCTCTGTGAGCCTGGGCACCTTGGGAACCTGCCATCAGAGCTGTTGTCCCCGCCCCCGCCCCCCGCCCCCCCCAGTCTAATTTCACAGCGGGCCTGTCTGCGTCTCTCACTAGACTTTCAGTTCCCTGAGGGCAAGGACTCACTGCCCATGGCTGTGCCTAGCACCTGGCAGAGACTGGCTTGTGCAGGTGCTCAGGGCGGGTTTGCCAGATGACTGACAACTCAGAGAGTGCATGAACCAACACTGGGCGAAGCAAGGAATGAATGAGTTACAGAGAGTTTTGAGTGACTCGGTAAAACATTTGTGATATATTAGAACATGAAAAATTCAGGAAGATGGCCTTTATGCGCGCACACACACACACACTTTTTTTTTTAATTAGCGAGGAAAAGGAAGAAACTCATATACAAAAGCAAGGACGAGCTACACTGCCCCCGCCCCCCAAGGTCAAAGACATACAGTTGAATACACGTAGCAGCTGTCGCCTTTTCCAGGAAGTCTGGGCCAGTCGGGCTCAACCACTCAGGACTGCAGAGTGGACTCACGGGTGGTGGTCCTGGGTCTTCTCAGAGGTGCCCGTGGGTCTTTTCCTGGGGTTGGGGGGCTTCTTTGTTTAGGGTGGAGGCCAAGTGCACCATGGGAATGCCAGAGGGCTGGACTAGAGGAATAGCGTTTATTTCCCAACTTCCCGGCATCAGCTCACCTTTTGCATTTACAGTTCTGTGCCCGTGGGGAGAGTTCTGTGTTGACTAAAGAGAACAGTTATGGGTCCGTACATCCCTCTGCTGTCTCCGTTTCTCAAGCTCAAACCAAGTGGCCCAGGTCCTCACCTGGCAGCAGAGTGCTGCAGCCAGGGGCAGGCTCGTGGCCTTGGCTCGGCCAATAGGACCCACGTCCCCAGGCTTTGTACCGGGGTGGCTGTTGGGGTGGGTCTACGTGGCTGTAGGTGTGTTGTCCCTGCTCCTGCAGTCTCACCCAAGCACAGTCCTTGGCTTCCCATCAAATCTGTCTGCCCTCGTATTCTCCCCAGAAACTTTCTCTGCCTTTGTTGCAGAAAGCAGCCAGAGCAAGTTTCTATTAATTCTAACCAAGAACCTGGAGGAATACACAGGCAGCCAGTCAATATTCAGCCCACCTGGGAACCTCCTTTGTGCCCAGCTACATGCTGGGAGGGCTTGCTAGTTCCTGGCAACTCCATCCTTCTCTCCCAACAGCCCAAGGCTCTCCCCCTCGCCCAGGGCAGCCCCCGCGTGGTGGACTGAATGTTTGTGTCCTCCAAAACACTTACGTGGAAGTGCTAAACTGCAGCATGATGGCAGATTAGGAAACTGGCCTTTGCAAGGCAATTAGGTGTAGATGAGGTCGTGAGGGTGGGGCCGCCATAATGCAATTAGTGTCCTTATGGCCAGAGGGAGAGACAGCAGGACATCTTGTCTCTGCCATGTGAGGACACAGTGAGAAGATGGCCACCTACAAGTCAGAAAGTGGCTTCTCACCAGACTGAAGCAGCTGCACTTTGATCTTGGACTTCCCAACAGCCTCCAGAGCAGTGAGACATGAATGTCTGTTGCTTATGGCCACCCTGTTTATGGCATTTTGTTCTAGAATCCCAAGCTGAGACACCCCAGGTCTGATGTCCCCATCTGTGATGTGGGTCAGCTCTTATCCTCAGATCTGATAACCACAGATCTATGTCCATGAAAAGGTCCATTCCCAGCAGGTCACCCCAGACTTTTCCTTGTGTCCTTATAATCTGCTCAGCACCCCAGTCCTTCAGGGATCTGCCTTGGTTTTGTAGGCCAGTGACAGGTTCCCGTGAGCACGTGGGCCCTGCCGTTTGCTGTTATCTATCCCAGGTCCTGCTATTTGTACGTTTTCCATCTTGTCACCCCTGGGATCCCGGCTCCTTTCTTTGCCCATCTTGTCTATTTCATCTTGGATTGTTTGCTACTGGCCCAATTTCTAGATGCCCCTGTGCCTCCAGACTGAACGTCCCCAGCACGAGCTGTGGGATCTTCCCAGTCCCACACCCCAGTGTCCACCTCCCCCTAATGAGCTGTGCGACCTCCCCTCTCCCCTCGATGCCCTGCTCTGCCAGAAACAGTGACCCTATTGCTTTCCCTGCAGAGCCTGCTAAGGGAGATGCAGTGATTATGCGGGATACCCCAAGAGCAGTCACGTGCAAGCCGTGGGCAGAGGCTGCAGTGTGGGGGGATAGGGTGGGGGCTGAGGAAGGCAAGGTGGGGGGCCAGGAAGGCCGAGAGGGGCCACTTGAACCTCCAGGGCCACAGGTTCCCATTTGTCATCTCTTCTGAGTGTCAAAAACACCAGGGCCTTAGAACCGAGGCCTAGATGGCACCCTGGACCCATGGCTGACACCAGGGACCAGGGGTGTGCAGTAGGGCAGCACCCCCGCTGTCAGTCTGCAAAGGTGAGGCTGTGTCACAAATGGGCATTGCAAGATGGACTGGAAAGTCCCTGAGTCACGCCCAGAAGGCTTTTATTTCCAGGGGCTGTGTGACCTTGAACATCTCTCATCTTCATTTTTAAAAAAATTAGAACACGAAGTGTTTAGCTCAGAAAACAAAGCTGAGATGTTGAATAATAATCATAAGAATGATAAGAAGAGAGTATCATTTATTGTGTGCCTACTGTGTGCCAGGAACTTCAAGTACATTATCCCATTTAATTCCATCTAACCAGTGACCCATTTAACTTAGTGACACTATGAGAATCTTTAACCCCATTTCACCAAAACTATGGTTCCCATACCCAGAAAATGTATGGCTGCCTCCACGACTATCTAAAACCAGAGTGAAATTCCAACAGGCTAAATTGTCAGGAGCAAGGGAGCCTGGCTGCGCTCATCGGATTACACTCCAGGTCACTTAGTCCCTCACTGGATAGCCGGGAAACTGCTAATTGGTAACTGATCAGATGATCTTGTTAGGAAGATAGATGACTACGATAGCAGCGTGGGGCGGGGGGCGAACACCCCAGCATTGAACAATGCAATTATGTATGTGGGTGAGATCCAATATTGTCACCCCATGAGCGTGTCGTTTATATTTGGGTTCCAGGACTATTTATCTCTATGGATTGGGCTTTTGAGTATTAACATCTAATATGGGAAAAAAATAAAACAAACACACCCCATGAAGGCAGTTATGAGGTTTGAGAAGGGCTCCAAACCTCCAAGCTCAACACTTTTGATCCTTTTAAACACAAAAGATTCATTTATTTGTCATAGGCACAAAAGGAATCCTGTCCTTTGGCTTGAGGATCTAGACATGAAATCGGAAGATTCTTGCTGGAAGAGACAGAGAAGGATACTCCAGGGTCAGTGGTGTCTTTTTGTAGATGAAGGAAAGTCAGCACAGAGAGGTTAAGAGGCTCACAGGATGTCACACAGGGGTTGGGGTCAGAGCCAGGACTGAGGCTGGCCTTCCAGACATGTCCTGCTGGGACTGTCATGTAAGAAACCCAAGTGCTGCCCACGTCCCCAGCCACAGCTGGGCCCCCTTCTCCCCTGAGTGTGCAAAGCTGTCACTCGCTTTGGTGCCTTTGTGTCCACTCTGCCAGGAAGCAACTGCTCATTCCTCAAGTGTCAGTCACATGACCCCTCTCTGAAGCTTCTTTTTCCTTTTGTGGTCAGTTCTCCCACCTTCCCAAGGCCTAGAAGACAACCTGGCTTTTAACAGCTGTTGGTGGAGGGATGAACAAATGCAGGGTGGAAGTTGGGACCCCAGGATGTTCCCATATGGGGACCACACCCGCTTTCTCCTGCACGTTCCTCTAAATGTCATGTCTCTAACTTTTATGTAAGGTTCCTACCAGCCATACGACGCTATTTCTGTGTTTCCTGTGAAATATCTAACTCGAGATATTTCATGCAGAGTTTAGAACTAGGAAAAAGTCTGTCTTCCCTGGGGAACTGGCATCATTCATTGTTTCTCAATTACATAACATGGAGTTCCTCTCTTTGCTTTGGCCACTAGGAAACTCAGAGCTTGGTTCTAAACCCAGTCACATAGCAACTGTGCTGACCCTTGTTTGTTAAAAATCACATTTTCTGATTTCAATTACTAGTTTATTAATCTTATTTCATGTTGGCTGGTTGAGCTGCCTTTTTATTTTATTTTATTTGTTTTAAAGATTTTATTGGGGAATTGGAGGAAGACAACAGTGTTGGGGAATTGCGGGAGGGGACCAGCCACATTGTTGTTCTTCAATCTTCATTGTGGAGGGTGCCAGTCACCCTCTGGCTTCCCGACTGCAGCTTGTGGCCTCTAAGCTCAAGCTGCTGTGTTCAATCTTAGTTGCAGGTGGGTGGAGCCACCATCCCATGTGGGAGTCGAACCCCACAGCCTTGTAGTTAAGAGCGCAGGCCCTATCCGCTGAGCCTGGGCGGCAGCTCAGCTCAAGGTGCCGAGTTCAATCTTTAGTTGCAGGTGGGTGTAGCCTACCACTGAACAGGCAATCTTGTTGTTACACCAGCTGAGCCATCCTGCCACCTGTTGGCAGCTCAGTGACAGCTCAGCTAGGGCACAGCATTCACTGGCCCATATGGGAATCGAACCGGCGGCCCTGTTGCTCAGAGCACACGCTCTAAGCCAACTCTTAACCAAACTGAGCCATTTGGCTGGCCCCCTTTTTATTTTTCTTAATTGAAAGATTTTGGGTATAAATATTTCTAGTGAGTACATTTCCAAATTAACCTCATGGGAGATAACACTCTGAGCTATTTGTGGACTCATAATGTAGGTTACAGATTATCTGAGCGTCTGGGGTTTCCTGATTATCAACACCGGGGAGACTGAGTCTTTCTATCGGAAACCATCTCCCTCTCCCATCTCTGCCCTCACTGTGCAGCAGGAGCCCATGTCCTTGGAGGTTTCCCCAGAGAGACTGTGGGCCTCTTGAGGCTTCCACGCCTTCTGCCTCCCACCCCCACCCCCACCCCTCCTGCCCCACAGTGAAGGATATCTGCGTGGACCTGCCAAATCCCTACAGCTTGCCAGACTTCTTTCTTTAATGCTTACAAGGGGCAGGAAGGAAAGGAAAGGAAATAAGGGGGAAAAAACCAAACACCAATCATTATCATTTCTTATTAAGTTTGGTAGAATAATTGGTTTGTTAATATTTTATACAAGGTTCTTCTCAGGCTGACCAGATATTAACTCTTCAGTTTCTCTTCTTCTACGCTTTCCCCTGCTCCTTGCATCTCCCACACATCAGTCACTTCTATAAAACCTTTCTCTGGTCTTCAACCATGGAATGACCTTTCCTTCATTTCTTGCCCAGGCCAACTCCTATTCATCCTTCAAAACCCGTGAAAGGACTTCTCTCTCTGAGAGACCTTCCTTGATCTCCCCATACCTGCATGTAGTAATTTGATCCTTTCGTTCTTTTTAGTGCACCTGCAGAATCAGTGTTTACCTATGCTTTACTGCAGCAATTAGCCCATTGTATTGTGAAGGATGACAATTTTTACTTGAAGGAGTGGTTAGTTCAGAGTATGGCTTCTTGGACTTGAACCCCAGAACTGTCACTTAGGACCCACGACTTTGGGCAAGTTACTTAATGGCTCTGTGCCTTAGTTTCCTCCTCTGAGAAATGGGGTCACAGAAGTGTCCGTGCATAGGGAGATGGCAAAGTGAATAAAGCCAAGCGCTAGGATGGTACCTGGACTAGAACCGGCTCTGGGTCAGGATTACCTCTGCTTTTAATCTTCTGACTCTTGAGGATAGGCTGTCCTTTATATTTATGCTAGATTCTGTGGCCTGGTGAAGTTTTAGTAAATGATCGTGGAGTGCATAATTGAATGAGGGAGTTGGATTATGTCATGTTATTTCTTCTCCCAGGGGATTTTGTTTCTTTTGGGGAAAGGTCCTCATCCTTTCCTTCTAATAGCAAACCACAGCCCCCTTGCCACGCCAGGCCCGGGTGAGGCCTCCTGGAGAGGAAGGCGCGGCACAGCTCTGGATAGATAGCTCGCCCCTTTCCGTGTCGTGTCCTCCCTCCGTACCTTGGGGGAAGGTGGTGGTGAGGACCTCCTGCCTAGATCCAGTTGATGAGCTGGTTCCAAGGGAATTGCTCCTCAAACCAGCAAGTTCAGAGACTTCTAGTGGAGCTGGGCCCCATGACTCCCCAAGCAACTGACTCCCACAAGGCCTGTAGAGAGGACAAAGGGGCCATGGAAGTGACTTGGGGTTTTTAGCAGCCAGAGAGGCTGGTGGGCTTCCCGCCGCCCCACCTCCAGTGAACTTGTCTGGATTCCACTGAACTTGGGACCGTCAGGAACCAGGGTCCTGAGGCGGAGCTAGCCCTGTCCGGCACTTGAGCTGGGTGTCAGACTCACCCCCAATGAGGCCCTGGTCCAGACATGAGAGGGAAAGATGGACAGCTCAGTAGATACCTACAGCCCACCATGAAAAATCCACACTCTAGAATATTTCCAGGGAGAGCGCTTCGGTCAGGAAGAATGCTGGGACCCCAGAGCATGTAAGTGTGGCTCAGTGGACAGGTGCAGCAAGGCTTCCTGGAGGAGGTGATGTTACATTGCTACCTGAAGGAGTGAATAGGAGTTGGTCTGGTCAGGTCAAGGAGTTTTCAGCGGGTGAATAAGGTAAGTTTAAAAAAAAAATCTTTCCATTGCTGGCAGAGTGGCGTATTGGTTAAGAGCTGGTTTGGGGATGCCAGCGGCCCCGGTTCGGATCCCACATATGAGGGCCAGTGACACTGCCCTCTACAGCTAACAACAGCTCCACCTGGAGCTGGGCTGTGTGAACCCCGGCGACGGTTTAAGCTGCAGCGCCTGCTGCAGTGGGCTGCCACAGGCTACAGTGAGTGGCCGGCAGCCAGCGTGAGCTGCCAATGGCCGCGGTGGGTGGCCGTCCAGGGGCCAGCGACCAATCTGCCTCATCTGGGAAGGCGCAGTGATGATGCCAACATGGGCCAGTGAAGCAGTGCCCTCTGCGGCTGGACTAAGGAACAAAGGGACGGCAACTTGTCTGTTCCCCTTCCCTGGTTCCCCAGCGATGTTCCCTCCCCCAATTCCCCAATAAAATCTTAAAAAAAGAAAAAAAAAAAAAAGAGTGCGAGCTGAGCTCTGAGCAACAGCAGTTTGATGCCCAGCCTGAGCTGAGCTGCCAACACGTGGCAGGATGGCTCAGCTAAAAAAACAACAACAAAACATTGAAAAAAAAAAAATCTTTCCAGGTGTTTCTGAGCTCCCTACATGGGGCCTTCCCAGTGTGAATTTATTGAGGCAGGCTCCTGACCTCATCTAGGTTGGGGGTGGGCCAAAGCCCTCTGAGTGTCGGGAAACATTTGCTAATTGTTACCTGGTACCGGTCCATTTATGGCTGTCATTGTTGATTCTGTATTATGTTAATTGTAACATTAGACCCACTCAATAATTTGTAGCCCCCGAGGTTAGCCCCTGTTCACAACCGCAATCAAAATAGCATTAATTCTTCTTAAATGTTTTGCAAAATCCGGAAAAATAAAAGAGAAGGATTTCTTTGACATGGCATTCTCTGCCACTTCCTGCTGTCACATCATGGACATTGAACTTTCTTGGACTGAAGAGTTTTTTTCTGTTCAAGTCAGGATCATAAATTGTGACTTAAAACTGTTGTGATGAGATGCTCTACAACCACTGCTAAAATTATGGTGTTTTGAGGTGTCCTAGAGACTTATATTTTAAAGCTGGAGAGATCTTTTTGGGGAGTATTGCCCCTCATTGGTGTGGGCAAAGTACAACTGCATTAGTCAAAGTACCACAAAGTATGGGGACATAGCGAGATCTAAGAACCGAAAATAACACAGAGATAATTTCATCATTAACACAGGCACTGGTTTGGGGGACATGCATGGTTAGGGTGATGTTAGAGCAGATTGCAGCTCGCATTTGAATGGCGAACATCAATAGATCTGAGTCCTGGGGAGAAACTGCTAAGTGTGGAATCTGAGCCAGTCTCAGAAAGCACTCCTCCTTGGATAGTCATTTGCAGGGCAGAAGCTGAATAATCCAAGTCCTGGCTGGTGTTTTGGGGTTTTCCGGAATATATTTTCAAGTTCCTTGATTTTTTAAGTCAAGTTCAAACTCTCTAACCAGGCCTCTGGGCTCCCCACATTCTGGAACCCACTTCCTTTCCAAATTCCTACAGCCTCATCCTCACCTGTCCTCAGGTTCACGTGGCCTGGCCCTCTGCTTTTTTAGGGCCTACCTCGAAAGCACCCCATCCCTTGGTAGTCTCTGTGCTTTACACTGAACCCTTGTCCAGGAAGTAATGCCATGCAGTACCTCTGAGTGTGAGCTCTGGACTCAGACTGTCTGGGATCAAATCCCGGTTTGACACTTAAGGAGGCTAAGTTTTCTTTATTTGTAAAATGAGGGTAGTAATAACACCCACCTGTAGGGTAGGTGCTGACATAAGGTGCCAATGCCTTCCTTGTGCCAAGAAGCTATTGAGGAGCCACTATAAATTACTGTTGTCATTGGAGCATGTGTCCCCTTCTTGTCTCACGTGGCCGTGGATGTACACGGACTCTCTCCCACTGGAGTTTAGATGCCTTGTGGAAGGAAAAGATAACATATTCATCTTTGCAAGTAGTAGATGCTTAATAAATGTGCTTAATTAATCAGTAGGTATCTGCTAACAGCAGCATATTTATATCTGGGCTAAGTAGATGGCTTCTCTGTGTCCCATGACATAGGACTCTAAGTATTCTATCTCTGGTGCACTTCTGATAACAGGGTGAACATCTAGTGTCCCCATGTGCCTGATGCTGAGCTAGCTGATGTCGACAGAACTCTGTGAGGTGAGCACTATTATTGTCACCTGCAAATATTGGTTCATTGGTGACAGTTATACTAGCTGCTGGACCAAAAGGACCCCCAAATGGATATTTCTTAACAGTTCAAGGTGTTTCTGTGCAGGGACAGCTCCATACAGTGACTTGGGGACTCAGGTTTCTTCCCTCTTGTGGCCGTGCTCCCCCCATGGGAGGAAAGGTGAGGGCGGGCATGGGGGAGGCAGCCCCACTCCTTAAAAATTTGCACTGGGAGTGACCCAGACCACTGAGAAATTATATCACAGGGCCACGCCTGGATGTGAGATGGGGGTTGGCTGGGAAATGTGGCCTGGGGTCCACTGCTGTGCTGGTGCCACCGAGAACTGACTTGGGGCAGCTCTTCCCAATGCCAAGTTCAGTGAGTGACATCATGTTGATAACTTGAAATGGTCCATAGTGGGAGTATTTGCACCACAGCAGTCTGCAAATGCTTTGGTTTATTTTTGGTGAGCTGGTTTACCAGCACACTATGGACCCCTTCCATTGACAATGGTACATGATGGAAGGGAGAACATGAATTTTGGAGGGCAACTGGTCATCTCTGCTAGGTATAATAACAACCCTATTTTAAGGGTGAGGAAATGGAGCTTTAGGCATGTGAGCTAGCTTACCCCCAGATTTCAAAGCTAGTGGGAATTGTCAAGAAGCTCTTACCGCCCTGCCATCTGGCCTCCCAAAACCCAGAACATTCTCTTTCAAGATTATTAGCAATTCTATTTTTAATGTACACATGTGTTTACCCTCCCCCCAAACTATTTTAGAATGCTAGGGAAAAAGAGAATGGTTTCTTTTTCTGCAACTAGGTTTAATTAGAGTCAAAGCCATTTTATTTCCTCTTTTATTGTTATTAAAAATAATTTTTTTTCTTTCCCTGTCCGAGAATTGTGATAGGAAACATTATTGAATAGGATCCTGCCGCTATGAGCATTGTTCTATAACTATTAAGGCCCAAACAGCATTTTTTTCCCCTCTCCCAGAAAATGTGGTGGCTATTTTTTACTGAGTATTTTCCTAGTAAACCTCCCTGCTAAATTGGCCACTTTATTCATGATGATTTCTTCAAATATATCATTCTTGTGGTACAATATGAATAATGAAAAGGAATATTTTCAAATACATACAGGGCTCTGAATAAAACTAAGGGGAGAAGGATTCAGCAAAGTCAGCGGCTTGGTCAGTCCTTACATGCCTTGGAGAGAGATTGGGGCTGCACAGGCCCTGATCCAGGGACCCCCAACCCCTGGAGAACTCCCTTCAGCTTTGGCCTGGGTCGCGGTCCCAGGGCCGGCTGGAGCATCCCCGGTGAGTCTAGATGTCCCTTTCAGCATTGCCTCATGCATCCATCAGCACACCTGTGCTTGCTCCCATCTGAGTGGTGGGATGGCATCCAGGTAGACACTCGGGCATGGGAACCAACCACCAGGAACGGAACCAACTGTGCCACCTTCTGACTGTGAGGCTGTGAGAAATCTAGCTCACTCCTCTGCCCCTGTCTCCTCGTCTTAGAAATGAGGATAATTATATCGACTAGAGAAGCGTATATCAAACTACTTGTAAAGTACTTTCAACACTGTCGGCAGGTACTCCGTGCTCTGTATTGCTGTCATCATCATTATTATTGTCACCACAGTCTACCACACATTGGGTACCCCTGAGGCAAGCTCGAGGGTGCAGTTTGACCCCACTAAGTATAACCCTGCACAGGGCAAATTATTGTCGTGGTTGATGATGTTTTAAATTACCAACAGAAAAACAAATCTGGGCACTTCGAAAATAAGACCTACTGACTTCTCTGGGGAAAGAGAATCCATGTTCCACCATTCTCACCTCTCATGCCCTCTACACCTGACCTTCTCCACTGCGTGTGCTCGTGTAGATGCATGAGCTTGTAGTTCTCCTTGGGCACTGAAGGAAATGGACTTGGCCCGGTTTGTGGGTCCAGAATCACTCTTTGGACAGACTGGAGGAGGAGAGCGTGAGGTGGGGAGGAGAGTCTGGGGCCATTGTCACCACGCAAGGTGTTATTATTGCTGACGTCATCTGTGTTGGTACCAGCCACAAGTGAACTGCGATCGGAGAAGGATCTACATGAGACCAAAGATGCTGCCTCAGTCTCTGCTTCTTAGGACCAGGGTCCCTCTGGGTGTCCCCTTCCCCCTCCCCAGCCCACCCGGCCTGACCCTGGCACTTGGGGCAATAGATGTTTCTGAGTGAGGAAATCAAGTTAGCGCCCCTAGGTCTATTCAGAAATCCAGCAAACAGTTTTCAAGTACCTACTATGTGCTGGGAACCCTGCTGATGTCTTTAACATGATTTACTTAGCCTTTACTTGATGTCATTTCATGCCATACATTTGTTTATTTATATAAGGGGTCTCTCCTCTACTTTCTCATTTTGTTCACTGCTATATTCCCTGAACCTAGAACGGTTTCTGAAACCCAGTTGATATCCAATAAAAGCTCTTGGATGAATGAATGAATGAATGAATGAGTTCACTACTCTGACATGGGCATTAGTGTCCGTATTACTAGATGAGGGATATAGTTTCAAAGAAGATGAGAACAGCACAGAGCTAAAAGCAATCCTACTCAGGCAGAACTGGGGTGCTTTATTTTCTTTTATTTATTTTACCTCTCTGAGCTTCAGTTTCCATGATTAAAAATAGGGCTTGTACTAGACTGCATAGGGTGGTTGCAAAGATTAAATTAAGTCAGTCAAAAAGCACAGCTCAGTGCCTGGCATACAGAGAAGTTCAACGAATTGCAGCCAGAATCATGGCCAACAGTTCGGACTGGGGCAGAGTAACTTCTGTTCTCTCACTCCTTTTTTCTCCAAAGGTCCTGCTCAGTGTAGACAGGTCCCCGGGTGCTACGGGGGTCAGGGGTGTGGTCCTTCGGGAGCAGGGTGCATGCTGTCAGCTGGAGTTGTGCAGGAGAAAGGACACTGTGGGAAGGCCAGGGCGCCAGGTTCAGCTTTGCCTTTGCGCCTTCCTGCCTCCAGGGCCAGGCACCTCCGCTCTGAGAGCTCCATGTGGTCTCAGGTATGTTAACCAAGCACCTACTGTGTGCCAAGCTCTCTACTAGGTCTGGGGTTGCAGAGATGGATGAGGCACAGCTCTTGCTGTCGATGATGCTCTCAGTTTCTTGGAGGAAATTTATGGCAAAGAGAAATGGACTGTATGAGTTTCCCATGGCTGCTGTAACAAACATCCACAAACTTAGTGGCTTAAAAATCATGACTTTATTATCTCACTCTAATGGGTTGACAGGACTCTGCTGCTTTCCAGAGACTCTAGGGGGGAATCTGTGTCCTTGCATTTTCCTGCTTCTCGAGGCGGCCCACTTTCCTTGGCTTGTGGCCCATTATTACTCCAACCTCTGCTCCCGCTGTCACATCTCTCTCGGGCCCTCCTGTCTCCCTCGCATAAGGACAATTGTAATTCCATCAGGCCCACCTGGGTCATCCAGGATCATTTCTCCATCTCAAGGTCCTTAATTCAATCACATCTGCCAAGTCCCCTTTTCCCTGTAAGGTGACATAGTCACGGGCTTTGGGGACTAGGACATGGATGTCTTTGGGGGCATCACTCTGCTGATCACAGTGACACCAGGCTGGTGCACTGAGAAGGGCCAAAGTGGGTGCCCGACGTGGGACACTTCACACAGTTTGAGAATCAGGGTTTCATCTTCTAGAAAGCAAGAATTTGAGCCAGCTGACCTCCAATGCCCCGACTTCAAACACTCTGAGATCTACTAAAGCGAATGCATCTCCCACTGTGGTGTTTCACGTTTGCTGAAGTGGAGGTCTACTTGTGAAGTCAACATCTTGGCAAATTATAAACAGTAGGAACAAAGGGTCAGCACGTAAGAAGATCAGGCTTCTTTCATGAACATATGCCCCTATTTCTTCCTGCCAGCTCCTGACGTGCCCTGCCACTGGGGATCATGGCCACATGACCGCTGCGTGAGTTCCTCACTCAGAGGAACTTTGACACGGCTGAGGGGCCTTGAAAAAGGAACAGTTGAAATGATGCTGAAGAGCAAATCCCCCTCACCACAAACCCCATCCCCGATCCTGGCCACTCAGAGACAATCTTATAAACTGTGCTTTTCCGAAGGCCTGGCTTCCTGTGCTTGCCTGCGTGATTCATCACAGGGTGAAACATTAGTCACATCAGATTACACGCGGCGTCCGCTAAAACAGAGAAAATGCTCCCTGAGTCATCCCCGCAGCCGGTGGCAGGGCCCCTTGTTCTGCGCCATGTGGACCCTGGAATGAGGGGGACCCTGGGGCGCTTCACTGAGTAGACTGGAGTTTCCAAAGGAGAATTTGCGTTTTTTTTTCTCCCACTGTCTGCAGGAAGCACAGTGAAGACTTGAAGCACATTCTGCACTGCACTGGGCCTCGTTGGGTGATGGGCATGGGGGCGTGCGTGTCCCGGGCAGGTCCTGCTGGGTTCCAGGACAAATGTCCGGGGGCATCGGCCCTGTGCATCTGCCCGCTGCCCTCTCACTTGGGATGTTTCATTCCCAAGCCTTGGCTTCTAAACTCAGCGCCCTGTGGCTTGGGAGGCAGCCTGCCAAGCTTCCTGTGATATGGCCCCCTGCTGAATGTCCTCACTCTTCCTCCGGCAGAGCAAGTCATCTGACAGCAGGTCATCCTGGAGGAAGAAGGCACATTGGCACTGAGAGGAGTGGGTGGTGACGGAGGTGAGGGCAGCCACCTGGGAAGCTAACTCAACCAGACAGGACAAGGGAATTGGTGGTTCCCTCTTCTTTGGACTCTCATAGCTTCTTCATATCTCTCCCTTTGTCAACACACACACACACACACACACACACACACACACCCTCTACCAAAACCTTTGCATCTGTGCAAAAGATAAAGTAGATGCTTATCTGTGGTGGCTTAGGGCATCCAGGGCAAGTTTCTTGTTTTCCAATTTAAAAAATGTTTAAAATCCTAACTAGCATGAGGGAGACAAGGTCTCTAGAAAAAAAAGCAAAAGACTCAAGGAAAAAAATCAAAGTGGACATGATGGCAAAGGGGCCACAATAGAAAGGTAGAGCAAGAAATAATTATAAGGAAATAAAAATGATGTAGGATAATAAAATTGATATTGATTTTAGGGTAGAAAACAAAATGGACATGGAAGAAATTTGAGTCAGTGATATGGAAGACAAATTGGGTATCCTCTTAGAATGAAGAAGCAAAAAATGAAAGTAAAAATGATAAGTGTATACATGATTAGTATGGATAATAGAGAAAAATATTAATTATTGCACATTGACAATAAGAAACCAGTACAGCAGAAATAGAAGTAATAATACAGATGATTGGAGAAAATTTTCTTAAACTGAAAATCAAGCTAAGAGTTCAGTTCCAAAGAGGTACAGTGGTCTTATTTTAAAGACATTGACATTGAGAACAAGACCATGAGAGGGCAAGTGACTTAGTCAGTCACGCAAGATAGGGTGGGTAGTATCCTCTTCCATTTTCTTACCTGCCCACATGCTTATCACGTGTGTGTGTGCGTGTGTACACCAGTGTACGTGGGTGTGTAAAGAGAATAAGAGGATGGAAACAGAGAGGAAAAAGAGAAAGAAAATACTTTCAAGGGTGGCAGCAGTCCTCATGGTTAAGAATTAGACTCTAGGCTTGGTTTGTTCCACCAGGTGCCACCACCAGCTAGCCAGGTGATTTTGAGCAGGTTACCCCCCTTCTCTGAGACTCAGCCCTCTCATCCATAAATTATAGACCAACAGTACCAGGACCTTTGTCATAATGTCCTTGTGAAAGGCACGCAAGGCTTCAGGAGAGTGGCAGACACAGAGTGATCTCTCCAAAGGGGAGAGATTGGTAGCTGCTGTTACCAATACTTAAAATGTGGGAATGAGTGAGATGCAGAGGCTGGAAGTGAATGGGCCCAGCTGTCTTAGAGAATAAGACAAAAGCATGGAAGACATCAGAGCTTTAGGAAAGTCATATGCAGGGTTCTATTCTGCAGGGACTAGAAGAGACAAAGGCATTAACTACACATTTCTAGGAATGGGCATAAATTCATTGTCTGGCCATCATGAGCCCCCAGTCAGGGGCCATCACATCTTTTGCTTAACATGGGCATCTGCAAGGTCAAAGACACATTAGAACACACGTAGGCCTATACCTTGCCCTCCATGGCCCATCAGAATATTCGGGGGGTGGGGTACAGAGGTGTATGAGGGGAACACCAGTAGGACAAAGATAAAATAATCTAATCAGGTGGACCAATGTCTTGAAGAACACCTCTTGTAATATACAGTGAGAAGTCACTTTAGAGAATTATAAATGTTTTGAGCTGGAAAGAATATTCAAGATTGGGCAGTCAACCCCCCCCCCACCTCCTCAGAGGAGAGAAAGGGGGTACAGACAGTGGAAATGACTTTTCTAAGCTCATCCATGTTCCCAAAGGCACAAGACAGGATCCCAGGCAATAGCTTCATGGAATTACCCCAGACTTTCAGTCACCCAGTGAAGGACTGGTGGCTCCATGAGTTTGTTTAGTCTTTCTGACAACCCCTGGCACAGACACAGAGATTGATTTCTGTTTAAGGAAGAGGAAACTGAGGCAGATGAACTAGTTCTCATAGCTAGTAAGCTGCAGGGTTGGGACTTGCAGCCGGATCTCAGGACACCCACAGCAGCGCATTTTCTACTTAGCACACTGCCTCTTTGGAATTTCAGCAAGAAAACTCAGGATGCACTTCATAATGTTTATATAGCATTATTCTCCTGTAAATTAATAACTGTTGCAAAAATATTAAGAATGGATGAGCTGATCGATAAGTGAGTAAATGGATGCATAAATGAACGAATGGGTAAATTCTTAGAGACATAAAAGTAAGCATTTCTCATTAAAATTCCAACTCTGCTTTTAATGGCAGGGTTCCCCCTGGGGTCTTCTCCTTCTAGCTGACCTAAAAGCAACAAAAATATGTTATTGTAGAGATTCCAAAGTGTATCCACACCCTCCACATATGCTTGCCATTTATTCTAGCCTCTGTGAGAGAGAGAATATCAAGGATGAGCCACCCAGGAATCACTCCCCTGGCCCCGCCATAATTATTACAGGAGGAATTTGTGGAATTACAGAACTTCCTTTCGGAAGGAGTCAAAGGGAGTTTTCCCTCTAAAGAGAAATCAAGGGAGGCAGCTGGCACAGTCCAAAGAGCTCGGACTTGGGAGTCCCTCTTGTGTGATCTCAGGCAGAGTTGAGAGGATTTAAGAAAATAATTTGTGTTTTGTATGATACCTCATACTAAGAACATACTCAGCAGACACCGACTGTTGGATTTATGTGCTTCTGAGCAATTAGAGCCAGAGCCCTTAGCCTCACAACTTTGTTCTGTATTTTGCAAAAGGATTTTGAAGTCCATCTTTTGTGTTTCTATTCTCTCCTTAATAATCTTTTGAACATCACCTCCTCCATGAAGCCTCCTTTGATAGCTTCCACCCCTCCTTGTCCAGACAGAATTGGTCACTTGATATCCTGTGATCTCCCTGAACCCCGTGCCTTCCTTAAAAATCGCAGTGTTTTTCAGAGGGATGCATAAGAGTACCTTAGTGGAAAACAACTGAAACCAACTCTAGATGACTTTCATGGAAAAGAGCTGATTGGAAGGGCATGGCATAGACCCAAAATCAGAGGAAGGGCTGAACAACTTGGGTATAAATGTACAGCAGCTGAGGCCACTCCAAGGGGACTCAGCAGCAGGAATCACCACTGTTGGGATATATCAGTCTTGACCATTCTCTGTCTTGGGTCACTGTATTCCACAGGTGATCTGATTGCCTAGATCACCTGCCCCTTCCTTGCCCAGAAGATGGCAGAGTTCCCCAACTGACCTTCCCATCCAAACCCCCCATAGGGCACAGATTTGCTGTTTCCAGAAGACAGGGACCCACCGGCAAACAGAGAAGTCCATGGCCCCACTCAGCAGTGAGCCTGTTGTTGAAGTGCGTGTTGGTCTCTCCCTTTGTACTCACCCCCCCTCCCCCACCCCCGCAAGACTATGAACATCTTGAAAGGAAGAACTGTGTCTTATTTTGATGTTCAATAAAGTAATCGATTTCAGAACAGAGTCATGGCAATGTGAAGGGTGTGACCAAGTGGGCAGGTGCTCAACGGGAAGCAAATATCCTTGGCTTTGAAAGATTCTTTATTAACACAGATTTTACACTCCCCCCACCCTACTATAAAAATTTTAGGAAGCAGCAACGAGCCAATATGTCTTATATCCTTAAAGTCCCGTGTGGGGGAGGTGTTGGATTGCGATAACCTCATGTGATACCCTTTTTGTTTCCGGAAGAACTTTGGTGAGCAATGAGGCATGTTAGGGTTTCCAGAACTACCTTTCTTTTTCCCATGCTGCTGAAAATTTATTTCTGGTAGTCATTAAAATTCTGCTCCTACCATTTGTAACAAATGAGAGAAAACACTGGGTACAGTATGTGGAGTATATGTTTGTGAAAACGAGGGACAAGTACCTTCCAACACTTGGGGATTTTATGAATGATTTACATCTGGTGCTAAAGTTCACAAATGGCACGTGGGGGACGCAGGTGCCTCGTTGCTTGCCTGCATCGTGCATGCCCATACTGAGGGGGAATTGAAAACAGCCAGGTCTCATAAATCAACAAAATCTATTTCTGTGCCTCTTGATCTCCATTCCAAATATCCATATAACACCCAAACAAATGTGGTGGAATTAGTTTCTCAAGAAGCCCTTTATGTCTAGTAACAGTGTGGACATGTTAATAAAAAGAAGAGAGAGAAATAAAAGTGAACTGATGGTTTGGGGGAGTGCAGGCAGGGGTAGGAGCGTGAGTGAAAGAAACCAAATCTCGGAGCAGAAAAGCTCATGGATCTGCAGTTTATGGAGAGCCAGGAAGGGCAGCGTGAGACGGGGCAGGGCAGAGGAGGGAAGACCTGCGCTGGGGTCACAGGGATTTGGACAGACAGTTGACCCCAGGAAAAGGAGGGGTGTGGCAGATTGAAAAAAATCAGCCTCTGGAAAAGGCCTTGGGTCGGTAATTGCAAAATCATGGAAAGATGCTTATAAGGAAGGCAGGGGTCTGGTGTCTTTGTATTTTTTTCTTCCTTCTTCATCCCTCCCTTCTTTTCTTCCTCCTTTCCTCCTTCCCTTCTCTCCTTTCCTTCCCTCCCTCCCTCCGTCCGTCCCTCCCTCCCTCCCTCCCTCCCTCCCTGCCTCTCTCCCTCTCTCCCTTCCATGTGAAATACAGTTTTATGTAATATGGGGACTTTCTATTATATGAGAAAGTACAATCTTATTCAGAAACACACACGGGGCCAGGGCCTGTGGAGTAACACTCTCGCCTTGGAACGCTGCTCCCTCCAAGTCCAATCAATTGAGCTTCTCCTCTGTTGATGATAAAAAGTCCAGTCTGTCACCCCAAATTTGCACTTTATCATCCTGCTTCTGTCTAATTGCTTTATGACTTATTTAATCAATAGAGTTTGAACCTTCTTGAGGGTAGAGACAATGCGTTGATCTCTTTGGGGTGGGGTTGCAAAACCTAACCCTGCATGGGTTGTAAGGGATATTGCTTTGGCATAATTCAGTTGCAAGCTACCAGCATCATTTTTAAGCATCCAGCGTAAGAGAGGAAACGGACTAGATGGTGTGAATAAAAGCGTGATCTGATGAGGTCCTTTCCTGAAAAGGACTTGCCACTTGGTGGAGGGACAGGGCTGTCTGTAAGGGACCTAAAGCTAGCCTGTGTTGCGATTCCGAGACAAAATAGGGAGACAGCGATTGTTTCCAGGGAAGCCCGGGGGGCTTCACAGAGGAGGTGACATGAGCTGGGCCTGGAAGATTCACCTGTGGGAGTACAGTACCTGGAATGGCAGGAACAGAGGCTGGCCAAGAACAAATGCTTGTTGCTTTTGCATTTTTTCCTTCCAGCCAGAAGAACCGCATTCATTATAATGAAGCAATGATTTTCTAAATTAATTGCCTTGGGGATGGTAAGAGTTAAGGTACACCTTATACTGTACCTAACTTATGTCCTGTGAAGAGTTTATTCATTCACAGTTTCTGGCTGGTTGACTTTTATAAATGGAGCAATAAACACAACAATATTAAATATGCATCTATAATATTTCTTCACATTTATTTCTATAGCCATCACTCTCAAGTACCCACCGAATCCTTTGTTGAAGTTTTTTTTTTTCCCCTCTGTATTTGAGCTTTATATGCAACAGACTTTTTGATTTACGGATTCCTCTATACTTGTTTAAATAAAAAAAAAAAATGCCAAGGGAAATGGGAAAAAAAAACAAACAAAAACCATTTTCAGCCCTGCACTGAGGCCCTTGCTACATTTCCGTGAAGGCAAGTTGTGGGCTTATTTTGAAAACTCTTTGTTGAACAGATCACAGCCTTTTAAAAGGAGCCAGAGTGGGACACATTTGTGCAATGTACTACATATACTATTAACTATTGGATTTAAAAAAATAAGTGGAGCTGTTACATTAACAGATAAAACATGATATTGTAATTTAACACCCAGTTTTCCAACAATTCTCTAATACGTAGACCAGCCCTAATTTTTCCGAAAAAAAACCTCAGTTTTGTTTTTCTTTAATGTATATATCATTTTCATTTTACTATAATTAGATAACTCCTTTGTGGGGGAGTTTTTCTTGATATACTGAATACCCCACACCCTTCTTTACGAGGAAGTTGCTAAAAGCAGGAAAAAAGAGGTCCTGTAGTCTCCCTTAGCTACAATGCTGTTCAAAATATGTCCCCACGTAATATAACTTGGTATGTGTCATAAAATACAAAGAAAAGTACTTTTCATGCCAAATATCAAAGAAGTGCTCTCTTTTCTATACTGCACAAGTAACAGAAATGATGTGTTCATTTTAAATTCCATTCATGTAGGTTCTAATAAAAGCTATTATAAAATACAATTGTGTAGAGACAAAAAGAGAGATAGTATCACTATAGCACAATATAAAATTTAAGTAATTAAGACATGAAAACTATTACACAATTTACTACAAATGCAGCAAGAATAATAAAGTGTTTAACCCTTTCCCACCTGATTCCTCTCTCGGTCTCTCTTTCTCTCTCACACCTAACTGAAAAACACGGCCACTTGAGAAGATGCACAGAAATGCTACAAGGCAGAGTGTTTGGGGAAGGAACAACTGGTAATGAAAGGAAAATGACTTGATTTATTATTATTATTATTATTTGATTTCAGGGTTTCATGTTTCTAGAGTGATGTGTAATCTACTGTGTGGCAAGTTGATTTTATCTGGAGGAAATCTGAAATTACCTATCTAGCCCATCAGCCTAGCAATTTCATGATTACCCAATAAAAAGCCATGATGACAATAGAAGGTCCGTGGGTCAGTGGATAGAGTCAGACAGATCTGAGTTCAAATCCTGACCTGAATATCTGCCAGTTATGCACCACCAGGCTGTCTGGTTCAGAGTCACGTTTCTCACCTGTCCAATGACATAGTCATTTTTGTTACCTGTTAGGGTCATGCTCTATCATTAGAGCAATGGATATTAATGCTACATAGTAGAATTGCAATAATAGAAAGGATTATGGATCTCTAGTTCAGGTTTCTCTGACATGTGGACCTGTCCGCCGATACCATTTCAGGGGCACCAGGATGTAACCACCATAAGTCAGAGAAGTGGCCCCCACTTCTTCATCAAGTCTTTCCCACTTTTCTGATTTTAGCACAGAGAGGGGGCCTGTATGGCACCAGTCGGTCCCCAGCGTTTCTTCAGCATTTGCTAAACTTTACTTTTTTAATAAAAAGTGTGAGATCTTGGGCTCAGAGCCTGCTGTAGCATCTCATGAGAATATGAGGATTTGTGTTTTTAATTGTATTTGTTTTCCTGATTGCCTCCTATTAATGGCATGGATGTGGCTTTTCTTCTATGGTGTTGATAGAAGTTTCCCTTGAAAAATAAATTTATTTCATATAAAATAAGGGGAGGAGTGGAGAGCAGGTCGGTAATGTGTCCCAAATGCTAGATCACCGCCTGGCACAGAGGAGGTACTCAAGAAATATTGGTTAAATAAGAAGAATATTTAATAGTAGGGAGATAAGGCAAATATCTCAGTGACTGGGAAGGTCCCTGCTTCCCAACACCCACACAAGGCCGAATGGATCATTTCTGTTGCGGTAGGTGGCTCATAAGTGTAAGGTTCTGCATGTCCTCGTACATTTGTTCAAGCCGTCCCTGCCTTAGGTTTCTTAAAGCCCTTAAAACCTTGTTCATGTTTCCCCCGCCACCGGAAATGCCTTTACTGGTTCTCTGTTAGCTCCTCGTTCTCCAAGGTCACCCCACCCCCTCACCCCCCAAGCTCTCTGAGGTATTTGCTTCTTGAGGCCCAGCGGGTGGGCAACCTCCACAAGACACAGGCGCTGACACTAAGCTCTTCCTGAGGCCCTGCCCACAGGTAACAGGCAGAGCTGAGACCTGAGCCAGGCCCGTCATGGACCACCCCTCCTATGTTCTCCCACATCTCAGGACCTCCATACACATAAACACCATTAGGTTCCAAAATTGGCAGCTCAGGAAGGGCCCTGAGTGGTGTCGTCAAAGATGTTGAAGGAACAGTAACAGTAGGCTGGATCCCAAATATGGTACTTTACATCCAAAATGGCAGCATAAACTCCCGTGGTGTAGACTGAAGATCCAAAACACTCATAGGCTATGAGATCAAAGTGGAGGAAAAGACAGAAAAAATGCTTTGCTCTTCCTCCTCTTGGATCCTCAGTATAATAGTGCTGAAAGTCACCCAGAAAAAATATTTTGTTCCTTAAAATAAATTCAGAGAAGGAGACACTGACAATTAAGTGCTCTCACCCGGAAATGATGGGCTCACTTGCACTCGCAGTTACTGGCCAGAACGAGTCACATGGCTCCTTTCAACCCCAAGGATCAGGCAGTGTAGCCTGTCAGGAGGCTAGAAGTGGGAGAAGCAGAAATACCTGGCAAACAGCATGCACAACTGTGTACTATTACTGGGGGGTCCTGCTCTGATCCCCAGGAAATACATATAAACAGGAGCATGTGTGCAAAGTCAGAAAAGCATGAAGGAAATAAAAATCCTACCCACTTATAATCCTACCATTCGCCTTTTACTCCTTCATGTGTTTGGTGCTATGTCCATTTTTTTCCTGTGCTTGTATAAAAGTAAGGATAGTATAGAAAATATTTGGACCATATTATATGTCCTACTTTGTAATCCACTATTTCTACTTAACATATCATATATAGTATTTTGAAGTATTAAATATTCTTAGACACATGCACAGTATGTCTGTATCATAATTATTTTTAATGCATTCCTAATTATTTTATATTGAAATATTTAAATTTTTCTCTATATTATCATTATATATTATATATATATGTATTCTGTCTTTTTCTACATATAATTGCATCATATTTTTCCATGTCCTTATAAACTTTCTCTCTATGAAGTTTCTAATGGTAAGCTAATATTTCATTATGAGAATTTATCATTGTATAGTTAACCTTTTTACCATTTTGGTTGTTTCCATTTTCAACCACCATAAATAATGCTTCAGTGGACTTAATTTAAGGCCTTTCTGTACTTAGAAAACTTCAGTGTGCTCGAATCCAAGGAGCGATATTACTAAACTAAGTATCATAAACATTTTACGACACTTGACTAACATCTTTAAAGGAAAACATGTTTGTTCTGAAGAATGAATAAATGAGTGATTACATTATGAATGCCTGGAACTGGCAATAAGTACCTCGAAGGGTCTCCTTCATTAAGTCCCTGCAGTTGGAATTGATCATTTGTCCTCACAAGCATCTAGTGATAGAGGTCCAAAGAACGGAACTTTCCAATGCTGGCTCCATAGGTCAGGTGCTGTGTTAGGAACTTTCTATTTCCTAATTTAATGACCACCACACTCCCATAAGGTAAACTTTAAAAATTGCTATTTAGGGCCGGCCGAGTGGCGCGGTGGTTAAGTGCTGGCTTCGGAAGCCAGCAGCCCCGGTTTGGTCCCACATAGGAGGGCCAGTGACACTGCCCTCAAAAAAAAAAAAAAAAAAAAGTCGCCATTTAAAAGACCAAACATCGTGAAAGCTCAGGGTCACAAAATTGGAAGAGACCAAATTGGAATTCCAACATGGCAAACTTATATTTATGCACTTCCCTTATGTAGTGGTGACAGACGCAATATTGACTTGCACAGCAGAACAAGGTAGCCCACAATTAAGAAACACGATGTGTGTCATTGTGCAGTTACGCTTCAGGGGAGCGGAGGAGCTCTTATGCACTGGGATAAGCAGGCAGGACAGGCTGCGTTAGACCGGGATGGTGGGCCAACTCTGGCTGGGCGGAGGGGAGAAGGCCTGATCCCCGTAGGCTTCATTGCCAGTGTAGAAACATTTTGACCACTCTTCCACTTTCTACAGTCACCCACAAGACATTTTATTTCCAACAATAAGCTTACAACCCCCGACCCAAATTTTGCCTCCTTTCTATTTCCTCCCCCCCACGTGACCGCACATCTTCATGCCATGCTGCCTAGTCACCAGAGGTTGCAGCTCTCTCTGGGGACATCTCTCCTTATATGGTGTTAGCATTGTCTCAAGCCAGGTGTCTGGGGAAACCTCCCCTACTGGCCAGGTGGAGCAGTGAGTTAGGATGACATTTCCGATGACTGTGTTACTAGCCTGGACGCCTGCAGCAAATCATTTAGGGTCTCTGACAGCCACTTGTCTCATTTACAAAATGGAAGGAACATTGCTACCCTGCTTCAGTAAGGTCGTATAAAGCACTTTGCAAATGTAATGTGCCATGCAAGTTACTAGTTTGAAAGTGAGTATTTCTTTGTTTAAATTTTTGTTTAGAACTTTGAATTGAACAGTAAGGTTGGCATGACTGATATAAGTGGGGTTCTGAGGTTTTCGCTATTTTTCTTTTTTTTTTTTTCCCATGCGAGGCAAGTTAATTTTCTCCTTTTGACAAGCTCACATGCTTTCAGTTCTCTCGTTTCATCCCTCATCCACCCCTCGCCCTTCCATTAACCAGCCTCTGCTCTATATCTGTAGTCACCCTCTGCTTTACATTTGTGCAATTCAACTTCAACCCCAGGTCTCATGGCAGGCCACAATGCCGATTACAAGTCATAGAACCTAGCCATTAGTTCTTCACCCAAGTTCAAGCTCGGATTCTCCCCACTATAATTTACAGCTATGACTGTACTGCAGCCAGCAATCCCTGTCCCCCTCCCTATCAGCTCTTTCGTAGTCTGCCGTTTTTGGCTCCTTGAAACACTGAAATAAGAAAAGGCAATGGCTGAGGACCATGGATCTGTAACACGACAAGCCATATACCATTGTTGAGCTGAAAGTACCTTACAACTTAATGGGGACCCAAAATAATCATGTTTCTTCTTTTCTTCTTTTGGATTGGGGGAAGGTGGAGGGTGGATGAAGGTGAAACTGCTTGATGAGAAAAATTATGCACTGAGGATGAGAAACTAGTATGAAAGTCCGCACTCACACTATCCCCTCCCCACCATCACAGCTCTCTTTCTGGGAATCTTTAAGCAAGTCCCTTCACCTCTCTGCATCTTGCTTGTTCCATTTGTGGAATGGGGATATAAGTATGATTTCTTGAGGTGCTCTTTAAATAAATACAGACTCTATGCATATATAAACACCTAGTAACAACAACAATTATAACTCAGATTTATGGAGTGTGTGGCACAGGTACAGAAAACATCCATTATTTTGTACATTATTACCTCAACAAACCTATGAGGTATTGTGTCAGCAAGAAACTGGGCTCAGCTGTTAGTGACCCAAAATAACAACAGCTTAAAGCATTTCGATGTTATTTTTCTTTCATGTTACATGAACTCTACAGAGCTGCTACCATGACTCCACATAGAATCTTTCCCCACCAACAGTGACCCAGAATCTTTCCAACTTTCTGCTCTGCCATCCTTAGCTGTCACTTCCATCCTTAACTGTTACTTCCATCTTCAAGGTTGCCTCCTGGTGGCAAGATGGCTGCTGCGTTCCTCGCCATCATGCCCACATTCTAGACAGCAGAAAGGAAAACAGGAAAAGGCAAGAGGGTGAACCTCCTAGACAAGTTGACTCCCTTTTAAATTTTTCCCTGGAACCCTGGTCTAATGATGTCTACCTAAATCCCGTTGGCCATCCCTGTCTGTGAGAGAGGCTAGGCACATAGCTGCCTTCTGTAATTCCAGTGTTTGTTTAGTAAGGATGAAGACGAGGGTGGATACTAGATAGGTAACCAATAGTGTTTGTTATAGAAAGGTGCTATTATTTTACTAATTTTACAGATGAATAAACTAAGACAAGCAATTTACCAAGCTCATATTGCTAGAAAGTCTAGGAACTGGAATTCAAAATCAGCCCGACTCCAGAGCCCAGCCCCTATCTGTGTGCTCTGTAAGCTGAGATGATGAGATGCAGACTGCTTCATGGGCTATGGGAGGGTTAAATGAGATAATAGTAAGTACCTGAGAGGGAGAGATCCAATGAGCACTTCGTAGGGAATACAACTATTTTTTTAGATTAAGTAACAGGTCATTTCATTTTAATGTCTTATTTTGAATATAGGCTTGGATATCTGGTTGGATTCCTCCTTTCCTTGACCTATAGCACTGACATATATACACACATATGGCAGACTGTCAGTCTTTGGCATGGCTCCCAGTGACTCACGCCCTGTGTGACCCCTTCCCTTTGAGTGTGGCCTGGACCTAGTGACTCTCTTCTCACCAGGAGAGTACAGCAAAGGGGGTGGGATGTTATGCCTGAGATTAGGCTGCAGACGACTGTGACTTCCATTTTGCTAGCACTGTCTCCTGGCCTCCCTTTGCTCTCTCAGATAAAAGAAGCTGATATTGTGAGCTGCCCTATGGAAAGACCCACAAGGCAAGGAATTGAGGGAGACCCTCAGTCCAACAGTCCAACAGTCTGCAAGGAACCGAGAGCTTGGAAGTAGATCCTGTCCTGGTGGAGCCTTGAGATGACTGCATCCCTGGTAGATCCCTTGAGTACCTTTGTAGGGATCCGGGCTGGAGGGTCCAGCTAAGCCATATCTGGAGTCCTGGCCGCATAGAAACTCTGGGGTAATAAATTGTGTTGTTTTCGGTCACTAAGTGTTAGACTAATTTGTTATGTGGCAATAGATAACTAATGCACTACTTCATTACAATTGGGTTTCTGGAATCCCCATCCATCAACACCCATCTTCAGCAACTATTAGGTGCTCAGTCCCATGAAAGATGGAGCAAGGGATCTGTTCAGACCATGCCTTCTGTCCTCAGGAGCTCATGATCTGCTGAGCAAGCGAAATGTTGGAGCCACGTTTTGTGTTCTTAACACATTGGTGATTGTTAGTCATTCGCCCTCCATCCAAGATGGTGCCCAATGCACTCTGGGTATTCCTGTCAATTGAATGCTGCTTTCTCGAATTCCTCATGGAATTTCATGGCATGGATCCCATCTTAGCTATCTAGCATGAAAACCCTTTATGTGAGTGGGACCGGGGAACTCTTCCCCAAATGAAATGGCTTCCTTGGTGCAACATTGGGAAGCTGTGAGTCAGTCCCAAAGGAGCAATGGGCCAGGCCCGATATTACCGCAAATAATTTGGTTTCTGAAAGTCGAAAATGAGCCAGATGGTTTTTAAGGAAAACAGGACACACATCAGATTCCAATTATATTAAAATGATGACCCAATTTAGGAAAACACAAAGTGTAATAAAAAAAAATGTTTAAATAAACAAAATCTGCATATTTATGAAACTATAGTGTCTGTTGGCTCTTTCCTTTTGGATTATGAATTTCTAAACTAGGCGGATTGCATCCCAAACTTGCCACCGAATCCGTACTTGGAGAAGCCTGCGGTACTGTTTGGAATCACAGTATCTAAAAAGGAAGGAAAAAAAGAAATTTAGTATGGGTGTCAGCAGCCAATTCAGGAGAAGGAAAGGTCAGCTCCATACAACTGTGACATATCCTATTCTAATGCAACCAGGAATAGTCATCGCGGGCCTTGCTTTGTTGGCTGAGCGTCCTGACACCTTCCACTGGCGGCAGTCGCTGTCACCCGCAAACCTCCACCGCCACTGGCAGACCCGATGTTGGGCTGGGTTGGCAGGGAGCGTCTCGGATTTATCTATTTATTTTTCCAGTTAAATTAAAAACTCAGGGGGCACTTAAAATAAATTAGCAACTGCTCTTGACGATGTCTTTCTTGCGGTGTCACACATTCGAAATTTTGGCAAGGACTCTTGTTGCCTGCCTCACCATCTTTTCCCACCACGCGCAAACTGCTAACGGAACAGTGCGCTGGTGTGAACAGGCGCGTGGCTGGCGCAGTTATTAATTCAAGAAAGTGTGGTTCAGGGCGTGTCCAGGTTCCCCCAAAAGCTTTCAGGGTGACCGTGTTCACTGGGGAATCTTTGCAAGACTTGAGGCGGCCAGGGAAGAAGGCCAGTTTGTTCTTAAGTGGACTGAAACGCTGAAGGGGCTTTGGAAGGAAACTTGCTTTCCCTTCACCCTGGGGGAGTGCACATTTCCTTTCATTTTACGCATAGCATTTTTTAGAGAATTGTTTTTTCCAGACAGGATGGTGTTTGTGTCATCACTTTCTCTGCATTGTATATATTTATTTAATGGATAATTATTTACTGAGGCTCCCACGTGCCCTGCATATAGGATATAGCAATGAGAAAGAATTAGAAAATCCCTATCTTTGTGGGGTGGCATGCCTACATGCACCTCACCTGCAGAGAATTATGACATCAAGGATAGCGTGCAAGATTGACAGTAAGTAAAACGGGCAACTAAGAGCCAAAATGGCCAAGAGAAAGAGCCCTCTCTGAACATCAGCAGCGTTGACAAGGGAAGTTAGTCCGATTGACTCCCCAGTCTGAGGGCCAAAATGCCAACTTCTTATTGCTCCAATGTCCAAACCAGCGCCCCGACCTGTCTGCTCCTTGGGGGCAACAATATATCCCCAGGAGCGACATAACATGTTTTTTCTGTTCTCTCTGCTAATTGCTTCTTTCAGCCTCTAGTTCTCATGTCTCTTAAATAAAAGTAATTTCTCTCTCTCTCTCTCTCTCTTTTTTTTTTTTTTGGTTTACGAGAAAAAAATAGTTACTAAATCTGAATAATATTAAACGAGAAAATGTGTTCTCCTTTTATGATATGATATTCATTTATACCAACTCTTCACAACCCATAACATTTTTCATACTGATCATCTATGTGAACAAAGAGTGAGGAAGATATATATTTAAGAATCAAAATCGGATTTTAACTGCATTACGTTATAGAACACTCATCCTATTAGATTCCAGAATCGTTCCTTTTAGGTGAGTAGCTTTTATTGAAAGGGCCGATTTTCTTTTTTTCTTTTTGATTAATAAATTTACTGTCAGAAAAGTCCTTCATTACGGGAACCTGTGTCATTTCCTACCTGAATATCCATATATAATATAAACCAGGGTATCCTTCGTTTCAGGTCATTTTGTTGGAAGCATCTAATTTTATCACAACGTAGCATCCTCCAGGTTAATTTTAAAAGTGCTCATTTCTCATAGTTTTTTTTTCTTGTAGTTTTTAAATTCTGTGTTCTTTTCTTTCTTTCTTTCTTTCTTTTTTTCTTTTTTTTTGAGTCTTGGCAGGGTTGGGAAAAGTACTAATTGTCTCTTTGCCAGAGTTTAAGTGCAACATTTTTCATTAGAATTTAACAAATGTTCATCTGGAAATAGACTGACAGTGGGTCATGCAGCTCCAGCTTCTCCCCTGTGAACCGAATGCATTAGAGGTGAGGCTTTTTATTCTCAGATCAATGTTGCTTCTTATTCTTGGGCTTAATTTAGTGTAAGTCTAATAGGACTGCCTCCCCATTTATTTTTCTCTCTCTCTCTTTTTGGCTTTAATAAAATTAGAATTAATTCAATATAAGGCAATCTCTAGGTTTTTTCTTTTTTGTCAAGCATAGAAATGCCAAATACAACAATATGCTTTGATTTTTTTTTTTTTTTTGCCGTGGTAAACTATTGTGCAAAATAATTATATAAATACACAAGAACATCTGGTCTTTTGAACTGTAGTCACTGCTGAATTTAAACATTGTACGCCTTTGACAAAATTAAAGGAGTTTATTCTTTGTTTTTCCTGTGCTTTAAATAGTAAGCCGCAAATAGTACTTAGAATGATCATTCCTAGTTCATTTTGAATATTCTGTAGAGAAACTTATTCTGCTTTCTCCAAGACTTATCCTATATCTGGGGTCTGTGAAATTTGGACTCAGGGTTAAAAATGTGTAACACTGACCTAAGTCAAGTTAAAAGCGGAGTAACCCTACGAAATGCTTTCCTCCCGTTTTACCCACAACGTTCCCTGAATGCCACCAGACAATTAGGGCAATTTTGATATCTTTTGTAGAGTAAAGTAATTAAAATTATTGCTGCCACTTTTGTAATAAACTCGTGTGACTTTAAAAGTCTGTCCCCGTTCTCTTTCATGATAGAGACATCACACAATCTGTAATTGTGCTATTAAGGAAAAGAGAGCTAATCTTTTTGCATTTGAAGTAAGCCTTCATCATCAGCCCAACAAAGCCAGACAGATCAAAAAAGAACCGGAGAGAGCATTTAAGGAAATTAGTACAAGTGTCAGTTAAAAGGTAAAAATTAATGCACTTATTATTGAAATATGGTTGAAACCTACGTTCTTTTCATTTCTTTGATATTGCGAAGGCATAAAACATTCAATTAACTTTCCATTGTGTTTGGGGGAGAAAAGGCAGAGGATTGTCAGCGAAGCATTAAGAATGTAGGTGGTTCTCAGTGAAAGGTAGATGAGGATGAGTAGGAGAGAGACCAGGCCCAGGCCAGGGAGACGGAGTTGCTTCAGCCCTTCGGAACCCAGCTGGTTTAGGATCTCAAATGGACTCAAATGGAATCTGCTGCCCTGTTTAGTCTGGAGATTTTTAAATTGACGTGTGAAATTCTTCACTTAAAAATCACAGACAATGGACAATTATCATTGTCTGGAGGCTTTGTGAAGGGGCTCATTCCCCCTTCCACAATGCAGTATGATCCTGCTGATAACAATACCTGGAAGAAAGACTGGAAAGAGAAGTGACCATCTATTTTGTTACGGATGCACTTTTGCCTTTTGACTATATTTATTTTTCAGTCTTTTTTTTTTTATGATGCTTGTACATTTATTTTTATAACCAGAAAAATAAAATGAAGTTGATTTGAGATATGAAGCAGCACAGGGTGGAGAGGGGAGCATTAATATGGGCTTTGGGGTCAGCCTGATGAGCATAAGATGAGTAACTCAGCCACTTAATGCTGTGTGACAGCAAACAAGTCACCTAACATCTCTGAGTTAATATTTCCTTCCTCTAAATCCTTACATAGGGATGTGATTATCTGCTTGTTAGGTGGCTAATGAATGTGAAAATGCCTCACCCAAACACGTTCAATAAATGTTAATTTTTTTTTTACCCTGGCACTACCCCTTTATAACCCCTTCATACAAAAAGAAAAATTAATATTATCTGGTATTAATGGCTATTAGGATCAGTATTTGATGTAACACTTCATGCTGAATTTATATTAACTGTCGGTCATAAGCATTACTTTTCAGGGCCAAGCGTTTTATTTTACTTTGAAATTCTTGGAAGTTTATTCAATAGGGTAGATTTATAAATCTACTCCCAGAACATCAAAACTCCTTAAGCTGAACAATCATTATTTGACAATCGCAATTCAGGGATTTTTAAAAATTGTATAATGAATCAATCTTCCTAAATTGTATGCATGTCAAATTGTGATCAACTTGCTGTGAAAATGTTCAACACGAGAAGGCCCAATGTTGAAGGTGAAAATGACTGGGATCACACGCACTAATTTGTCTCCATCATTAATGAAACATTGTTTTATTGTCCTGAGAAAAAGACTCTTGCACATATCATCAAACAAATTTTAGTAGAGAAACACCCTGGAGATGATTTTATACCGTAACACACCAGATGCAGGCTAAGATTTGCATCCTTAAGTCTTAGTCCAGTGCTGGGCACATCATAGGCCCCTGATAAATATTTTAAATAAAAGGAAATAGATACCTTTCCTAAAATGTGGCTCATAATCAGGATGTGGCTGGTTACTTTTGGGGAGGGATTGGTTCCTGCCTAAGCAGTTTCCCAAGGGAGGGGGATGCAGCCTCATTTCACTGGCAGGAGGAGCGAGTCTGAGTTTAGAAAAGACAAGTTCTGTGAGGCAAGCTCCTTTTCCACTCAAAAATAGTGTTTCTGAAGTCCCAGAATACACGGAAAAATCCTTTACAATGTTTGCACTACTCTCTAGCGAACTCTGCCCTAGCACTTAAGGAAAATAACTCAGTTATAAAGTCTCAAATCATCGATGTTGTGATTATTATTCTTATTAATATGCATATGATAGAAATGAGTGCCAACATGACAGATTTATGCTTTTGCAAAGGTAATGAATCAAAGTAAGAAGGTAAAAACCGCTATTACCCTAAAACCTAAAAGTGATAGACTACTCAGGTTGGTGTTTTTGTTTTTTTTTATCCCCTATGTGCAGATGGCTGATAATGCCGTTTTTCGCTGAAACACCCTAGGAATGTAATCAGGAATACAAAACTAGGCACTGAAAGGAAGCTTGCACGGTTCTCTTTTGGAACTTTTCCGATTGATTTGAGATCTGTTCTGAAAGATGCAAGGACCTGCAGGTGGTGGGGAGGGGCAGGGGGAGAACTCTTTTACGAACAACCCTCCTGGACAGAGTGAGAGGATGAAGGGGCACTAAAAACTACACGCACAATCCAGACATACCCTGCCTTTGGGGCCTAGAGACTCTAAAATAAATCCAGAGAGAAAGGAAGGCAATGAAGACATGAGAAAAAACCAAGGACAGGCGGAGAACAATACTGAACTATGAGTCTCAGACGTCTGGGGTGCTTTTTGATTTGGCCAGTCCTCTCCCATCTGCCATTTCGCTGGGTCCTTATTCCAACTTGGTGAGGTTGGCACGATGGGCAACTTTAGACTCACAATTTAGACACAAGAGGTCCAGGGCTAAGGGGAGAGAGGCGTCCTTGGCCAAGGTCACAGTTGGTCCAGCGAGGAGCCATGCTGCATCTGAGTTGGCATCTGACACCCTGCACCCGCCCAAGGCATTTTTTGAAGCCGCATCAGGGCGCTCCATCTCTTAGTCAGTTTGAGCATCAGTTCCCTAACTGGTTGATTTATGGTCTGAAGGAGAATTCTAGTTTCCCTCAAACCTTCATCCTGCCCTACTGCCAGGTAGGACAAACAGCAGGATTTTCTTATACAAATAAGGTTCAGAGTTGCAGTGGGAAGGTTTCTAGTTCACAAGGTCCAGGGTAGCAACTTGAGACAACACTGGGGTCAGCTCTCCGGACCCCACTAAAGCATCATAACTTGATACAACCACAAAAACGTTTCACATGCTTTATAGTCTCCAGCACTTGGATGCATTCTTTATTTCCAACCTTGTGAAAAGCATTTTTGGATACACTTTCGAATTTGACCTACAAAGGCTCAGAGTGAAACTGATCTAGAATCAGATCTAGGGCTCTGCCCTTTACCAGCTCTGCGACTTGTGACTTCTCTAAGTGTCAGCTTCCTCTTCTTTGAGCGGGGGTTCCCGAAAGTTCTGCTTCCTAGGCTAACGGTGAGAATTAGATGTAAATGTGTGAAGACTGAGTTAATGCAAAGTACGGGCCTGATGGATGCTAGCTGTCATCTGCATCTTCGGCATCATCATGCCTCCATGAATACAGGCAGGGTGGATTTTTATATCCCCATTTCACAGGTTAGGAAAGTGAGGGTAAGTGTCCTACTCAGAGCAACTCGGAGAGTAAGAGGCTGGGCTCAGTCTGCGTTTCTTAACTTCCAGTCCAGAGCTCCTTCTTTCATTGAAACGGATTGACAATCAAAGCGTCGCTGGGCGGGTCCAAACAGTCTCCAGGGTAGAAAGGAAGTCATGAGCAAACAAGTAATGATACAATGCTGTACCTGGCACATTTCATTTTTAGTCAGCCTCTTCCCGTTAATGGAGAATTAGAAATATTTCTTACTCTTTATAAAAATCCAAGGCTGCACATGTGTCAAAGATCAAAAGGCCCAAGTCACAAGGTCATGCACATGTTTGTGGCCCATGTGGGAGGGCCACAAAGAACTACTGTCTGGACTTGATCATAACAATTTCTGCTGCAGAAAATGCAGTTATTGTGGGACTGAAAGTACCGGGAGTCTCAAAGCCCAGAAGACAAGGAGACCCAGTGGTGCCCTGTTAGCAGGTTTACATGGGTGCTGCTGGGTGCCCCAGGATGGAGAGATGTGCCTCCTTCCACCTTCTAGCAGGGAAATCAGGTGCCTATCTCCACTCCCGCACAAGGACCCCTGTGAAATCAGGAGTGGAGAAGCCTTGGGCGGCAGGATTTCTTCCTGCAGGCAACTCATGATACTCATCCAAGCAAAAACTGAACTCACCCCCGCCCTTCCAACTTCTGCTTGTGCTCAGGAAAATGTGCCAGCAGTGACTTGGGACCTGAGACCACATCTAGGCTTCTGTACCTGCCAGCTGCGTGACCCCGGCAACTCAGCGTCTCTGGGTCTCAATTTCTTCTTCGGTCAAACAGAAGGGCAGATGATGTGGCCACCCTGCCGGGCACAGCAAATGAGTCTGCTGCGCACGGATACTTCCAGGTGAGCGGCGTGCCCACAGCTAGTCCCCCTTGGCCGCGTTCCTGGGTGTCATTACTGGAATAATTCAGCCGCTAGAACATCCTTGTCCCAAAGTCCCTCCTTTTTCGCGTCTGCCAGGGAACTCTCTATCCCTGTCTGGAGAAATGCCCCCCTGCAGACAAATCAAGGCACGCAATCATTTCCGCTGTGCTCTATATTTGATCTCTTAAGTGTTGCCAAGGTAAGCGGTTGCTAAGGATTGAGCTTGCGTCCATCTCCCCTCCTGAGCAGCTGTGGACTCTGTGTCTGCTCTCCGTGCCTCAGTTTCCTCACCAGCCAAATGGAGCAAATGCCGCCTAGCCTTCTAGCATGGAGATGATGAGCCATCAGTGGGCGTGAGGACACTTTTAATCTGGTGTCTGGTGAAGGGAAGCTCATACTTAATGAATGCTAGTAACTGATGTGATCATTAGAAATCACGTTTAAAAGCAGGTTGAGAAAAGCAAACTCCCTCCCTACAAAGCACTCAGTAAGTGGCTGTGCAATGAATAAATGCAGCAGAAGAATGAAGGCCGGGCCAAACTCTATGGTGCTTTCCCGCAGATTCTGTTTCTCAAGGAGCATTCAAATTGTAAGTTCACTGAAAAAGCACTAGGCACCATTCAAGTGGAGGTGACATTTATATTTGTCCCTTTCAATTTACAAAACAATAGTAGCTTGCATTCTTTCCTCAGTTCTCCATTAGGCCTGTGAATAAGGCAAGATGAATATCATTATTATCAATACCACATTATCTATAATCTATCTTATGTATTTCCATGTCTATATCTGTTCCATGTCTATATTTATCTTTTTTGTGGGTCTAGGTTTGTGTCCATATCTACATCTTTTTCTAATATCTATATTCATGCCCATACTTTACCTACGTGTATATCTCTCCTTATATCACTGTGTACTGACACAGTGGAAAGTTTGCGAACTTCATTGTCCAATCTCTATCTACCTATAGCCTTATCTTTTTCCACCTCCATATCCATGTGAGAAAACCAAGTTTTCAGTGAGATTCAGCAGCCAGAACAGGTCCCCCAACTAGGAACTGAGAGCTAGCATAAGACTTCAAGTCCTTTGGCTCCAGATCCTGCCCTTTGCCACTTCTTCTGTGCCAATTCTCAAAGAAGTGGGTTTTTTACAAAAGAACAAAGAAAGAGAAAGAAAAGGAGAAAGGTAGGAAGGAAGGAAAAAAGGAAGGGAGAGAGAAAGCATTGTAATTTATTTTTTATTCACGAAGTCCAATGTATGGCCCAGGCTTCTATCATGTTTTTGGTGTGGGATAGACAGGGATATGGCCTTCAAAATGAGGAGTCACTGTCCAGTTATGTGTCATCTTCTGTAGTTCTTCGTCTTATATATCTTACTGCTTAGCATTTTTAGGGAGGTTTCAAAATGCCAGATTTTTTAATATTAGGAGATAAAATATGATTATTTTGGGGGGATTAGGTAATTTATATTGTTAACAACCATTTATATGCGGATATTCTAGGAAATTTACTGTATTAATGAAGATTCAAACCAGATTCATTTTAGGAGACACTCCCCCTTAAATTCCTTTTATTTTTGTTTTCTATTTTTCTTCACTCACAACTTTTATAATAGGCCATGGAGAAATAGTAGAAAAGTGGAAGTAGCCAGGATGATTAAAATTTACATCAGGTTTGCATCTGTTCGAGAGACAGACAGCAAATCCCTAATTTTAAAACAAATTATTAAGTATTTCAAGAATTGAAGATTGCTCTTTATTCTTTCAAAAATTTAAGAATTGAATTGCTCTGAAATTTGACAGGATTTAAAAAAAATTTTGTAATGGATTTACCTGATTTAAACACAAGGTTTCTTTCTTCTGTTCATAAAAGTTTACATACCTGCTCCATTTTACAATAATGTTTAGGGTCAGGGCCCAGCATTCCCAAACTCATTTCTCCAACCTTACATTCACAGAAGGAAAGAAAGTGTACATATTTAAATTTTAAAATTGAGAAATAATGTTCTAAAGAATATATTTTAAGAATGTCTTCTAGGCTGGAGGTTTGAAAAAACATCAGCTGTTTCTCTGTGTGTGGGTTTCTTTCTTTCTCTCTCTCTCTCTTTTTTTTAATGCCCTTCTTTTAAATCTATTTTTGGTCTCCTGAATTTAGTACAGGTTGCTTAAAAAAATTAAAAGCAGATACAAAATTTACCTGGAATCTGCTTTTGAATGCACATGAAGCCATATTATAATTTTGTTTTCTGTTGTTGCTTTTAACTGTATGAATGATTTATGTGTCTCCTGTTTTTGGTTTCCAGTGTGGCAAAGGAATGCGTTTCTCACACATTCCACTTGCTCTCTGCTTGTTTCCTATTCAATACCTGTCTTTGCAGAATTATCTAACCCAGGCTGCCATGTAAGGGGAGCAGCCTGAACCCTTAGACCTTACATTTTGTTTTGAAGAAGTAAAAGTTTACTTTTTCAAAAGCCATTCTCCCCACCACAGCCTCCCACCCCCCCCACCCCCCGCCTCCGTTAGAAATATCAGAGTGAAATGTTATCTACTCTGGTTTTTGTATCATTTATTGGAAACCCCAGCTTCTTTGCTGTGGATGCTAATTTATTTTGCAATTCACGCAGTGCACTGTAAACATAATGTAAAGTTTGGAAGCTTAATTAACAGCTATAGGATAATGGCAGGCCAAGTTTTTAAAGGCATTTAACTTGGCTCCAAGAAAATGAAGAGGCTTCCGTGCAGGAGGCTGTGAACTTGTACCCTTTAAAATGATAAAGCTCGGGCGATGCATGATTGTGGCCCTGCTCTGGGCGCCAGGACTCACACACCTGCCTGCTTAACCCCTATGGGTCTAAGATGCTTCTCGCTGGAGCCCTGCTCTGGAGCAATAAGAGAGAGAGAAAAAAAAATCATGGCATCTAATCAAAGGTTTGGAAAATTCACTTTTAAGTTTCACAGCAGTGGAGGTGGGGATCAGCTGTCTAGGCAGAGCCACAACAAACGGGAACCAAGCAAAGTCTCACAATGAAAAGAATGGAGGGACTTGGTCAAATATGAAAGAAGGGGCAGGAAGGGCGCAGCACTCTCTGTGGTCCCAGTTCTGTCACTTTCTGGCAGAGGTGTTGAGTGTGGTCACTATTCTCTCTTGGCCTCGGTTTTCTCATCTGTAGATGGGGCAGAATAAGAATATCTTATAAGCACTGAGCCTATGAGCCTGATAGTCTGTAGAAGTGGGTCAAGTCTGGCAGAGCCACTGCCTCCGCTGACTTGGGCAAGGCTTCACCTCCCTGTGCCTCGGTTTGCCCATTTTGTAAATGGAAGGGTTGAAATCTGGCCTCTAACGTTTTCCCCAGGGCCAGCAGATGGGACCCGGTGGGTTAGGACAGCCAAGTTTTTCCAGGCCTCATAGTCACCAAAGGTCTCCATTTAGACTTTTGGTCATCTCACCAAATGGGGATACACTGTCATTGTCAAGGTTAACAAGCGCTGCTCAGCACGTGGTGTACGGTGCCTCAGTGTGCAGTCATCCACCTGAAATACATCAGAAATATTTATATTGTAAATCTTTTCATTATTTAGTCAGCTGGACAATTTTATCCCATTGCACTATTTGTGTTATTTGACTTACCAGTTTGGCATTCTCTCATTAAAAAAAAAAAATACCGAGACCCTCAATAAGTATTCAAGCCCTTACAGTGTTATGAATCTATTTGTAAATCAGAGTGGGGTTTTTATGTCACTTCCATAACCAGCTTGCTCCCACTCTAAACAAAAAGCTCAGGGACAGTAGGAAAGCCACTTTCTGGGTTCCGCAGGAAGCCATGTGGCATCACCCCGGTAGGGGCAAGACCAGGGAGGGGGATGCAACAGTGGCAGCGGAAAGGGGACCAGGGACAATGCCTCCAGCCACCTGTTGCTGTTGGTGCTGAGGAAAGTCTCCACTCTGGCAACTCGGAAGCCCAGGCGAAAAAAGAGGACTTGAGGTAGAGCGGAGGAACAGGAGGCGCCGAGGTTCCTGGTCTCCTGGGACGAGGGCCCACAGGCTGGGCGGCGACGGGGCCCGGGTTAAGAGTCTGGCCCTGCATTTGGGTCTCACTTCGTGGCGGTGCAGAACCTAATCACAAAAAATAACAACAACAATAATTAAAAAAAAAAAAAATTCAAGGGAGGCCAGGCCAGGAGGGGCAGAGGGGACCGGGGTGCTCATCGGGTCCATACTTCGGGGCAGGGGTGGAGCGCTCTCCCCAGAGACCTGTAAAAGCTCTGCGTCCCAGCGCTGCCTCCCTAAGCTGTCTTGGTTCCCAGGCTCCTTTATGAGGTTCTGCCTCATAGGCAACGGGGCAGAGACCCTCAGAGAGGCCTCCCCTGGACAGGAGGGAGGCCCCCTCATCCCTTGCGGGGGTTTGCAAACGCGAACCTGCGCCCAGGTGCCCGCGGGGTTGAGGTGACATCCAAGGGGCCGCACGGGAGGCAGCTGCGGGGAGAGCGCCCCTGCACTCGTTTCGAAATCTTCCCGGATTGTATAACTTTCCAACTACGATTTCCCCCCTGCTTTTTCTAAAATGCAGCCTAATTCGAAAATATCCGGTTCCCTTTGCCATGACAGACCCTTGTCTCCACCCCGGGGTTGCGGGGCGCGGGGTGAGGGCAGCAGGAGTCTGGCTGGGTCCCCGCCACCCGGACCGGGAAGAGGGCGCAGCGGCGCCCAGAGGCTCCGGAGTTCATTTTTGACTTCTGAGCCAGGTGTTTTTATGCTCCCGCCTGTTTAGCTGAATTGGATTTATTTTTTCACTCTTCTCGCGTTTCCTTTCGGAATCTGCCCTTCGCTTCTCGCTCCCCTAATCTCCCGAATCTCGAATCTCGGGCGTCGGGCCAGCGGCGGGCAAGCGCTCGCGGCTGGGGACGTGGCGGTCTGAGTGCTGCACTGAAACCACAACGGAGCCGGGACTCCAGATCAGGAGCTGCGAGCGCCACGCCTCTGTTTATCTCCGAGGCTATGGCTTGTCTCAGCTTCCTACCTTTCCACCCAGGGGTGGGTTTCATCTCGGGGTAAAGTGCTTTAAGGTCTCCTTCGTTTGTCTAAATCTGGAGGACGTGGGTGGGGATGGGGGCGAGTTCTTTCCCCGGGTCCACCTCGCCCTGGCAAATACCATTTGGAGAGAAAAGTCAGTGTGTGAGGTCCTCAGCATACCTCTCCACCACCTAGACGTGTCTCCTTTGGTTTGTGTGTGTGTATGTATTCCTAAAACCCGGTGGCACCATAAACCTCTTCTCCTGAGTTTTAGGTAGGGTCCTGGGCAGCCTCCTGTGATTCCAAGAACCAGCCCTTTCCACTATCCCACCATCCCCCACTTGCCCACAAGACCAGGCATCATCACCAAGTAGACCTTGGGATCCTTATAGAATGAAGGGTAGAAAGAACTTGAAGAGACTCTACTCTAGCTCAGCCTCTACTACTGTCACCACTAATCTCTCAGTGTTTTCCTCAAACCCGCACCCCCCCCCCCAACCTCCCGCATGCAGTAGTTAGAAGCTGACCCTCCTCGGGTCAAAAATCCTGGATTGCTATTCCCTCACTGCCATGTAACATTTTAGGCAAATTCCTTAGCTTTTCTTGCCCCAGTTTCCTTTTCTGTGAAATCGAAAAAAGCAATCATACCCACTTGCCTTGGCTAAGGGGATGTGGTCGGGAGGGTGCCAGGCTGTCATGTATCATAAACACTTTGAAAAACTCCAAATCACCCTATTTTAGGTGATACGTTGTAGATGGAGGGCTGCTATTATGAAGATAGGTGCCCAATAAACATGGAAGGATGAAGGACTGTCACTATTAGCCTAAATCAGATTAAAACTGAAAAGCGAAAACCTGTGGTGTCTGGCAAAGGGGATATTTGCTGCTTAGTTCTGTTCTTGGAAGAGTATTAAGTCTGTTCTGTTCTTTGCAGAAGCTGCTTTCTACGAGGAAGTCCAAGGCCTTGGAACCTTTGCTGCGCCGTTTAGTGGAGCAGGCTGCCCTTTCCCAGGTGAGAGGCACCGGGCAGTGGTGGTGGCAGTCCTACCTCCAGGTAAGCTCAGCTACCTCCAGGGAGCAGGTGACTGCTCCCCTTCTGTCTCTAAAGTGGGGTTGATGGCACCTGTATGATGTGTTGGAAGCATGACACCCAAGAACCACAGGGGATGCTTACGAAGCTGGGCACTCTGCCAGCTGGCCGAGCCCAGGACCAAAGATGTGGCTACGTGGATTATCTCATATAAAGTAGGTACTGTTTTATGACCATTTGACATAAGAGAAGCTGAGGCAGACACTGGTGATGTAGCTGGGAATCCACCCAGGCCATCAGAGTCCAGAGCCCTCACCTGGAATCTCTTGGGCCTGGCATTGGTACCCAGCCAATGCCAATCAAAGGAGGTACATCTTCGGTTTGAAGGAAGATCAGGAATATCCCAGCCCCACCACTGCTATTTTCCTTCATTACTTTAATTCTGAGGTTGGTGGAGGAGGCCTTTGGCGTACAACAAGAAGCAATTTTATTAAAGCTGAAATCTTCCAAGCTTGCATTTGCTACTTTAAACCTCTTTGGGGGTAATGAATATGGATGGATGGTAGTTTCCTATGAATATGGAGGAGCGGATGGGGGTGCGTGGCGGATGGATCACTATTTAACATTAAGGGTTGGTAACCTTTCCTCCCGTCTGACTCACCAGCACTATTATCCCGAGGAGGGTCATTGCCCGCTGCTTTTTTGCAAAATATGATTAGTCACTTCTTGCCACGTGCGCTTGCCCCTGGACCTTATTTGCCATCCTACATAATTATTAGAAGAATCTTCTAATTTTATTTGAAATTCTTGGTTGACTCTATGTCAAAGGGCCGTGGCACAGCATTGTGTTTAACTGCTGTTTTGTTAGCCTCATTTGGGCTCCTGATGAATTATCCTCGAAGGAAATGTCCACCCTGTTCATTTCTTCTTGCCGCACTTACCTGTTGGGGACCATTAATCACAGCCTGGGGGATTTCCTGCGGAAAGGGCCCACACTGTGCCAGGTATGGCCTCCCTCTCCTGTCGGAGAGGGCCTGGCCAGGGGTTTAAGGAGCTCTCCTTTTGCACTGGCTGTTCCCTCTATCTGGAATGCTTTTCCTTCCTCTTCATCTGCTTGGTGAACTCCTGTTGAATCTCTAAGACGCAATGCAAGCCGTCCTGTTTGCAGCCATCGCCGACCTCCAGCAGTTGGGTGCCCACTGCTGCGCCTCGGGTGCCTCTCTCCGCTCTGGTTTTTCTTGCCCTTTGCTGCCACCATATTTTCATGTTGCTGTAGAATACTGGTTGTCCCTCCTGTGCGGTCATCGATAGGAACTCTGCAGCCAGGCTTCTTGGGGGTCCCGTTTTGACACTCCCTTCACTCCCTCAGTCATTTGTGTAATGGTGTGATAGTATTGCCTGACTCTTGAATTGATAGGATTACATGAGATACACTACTCAAAAGGCTTCAGCTTGCCACGACATTCAGTATATAGTCAGTATCGTTGCCACATTGTCTGTCTGTCTTACAAGCTGTGAGCTTTTCAGGCGCAGTGAGAAGGAGCTCTGTATTCACTCCCATTTCCCTGACACATAGTGGGAGCCGTATTCCAAGCTCCCCACAAGCCCCTGACGCCCAGCTCTGCGTTCCCTGGCAAGCTGCCTGCTTTGATGGCCCCCTCATGTGGAGTTTTACTTTGTCGTGAATGATCTGTCTACAGCTGATTGGGAACACTCTTCCAGCAGGCCTCTCAGTCTTATTCCCTTTCATAGGGCTGAACTTTTAGCCTGGTGTGTGTTTACACAATAGGTAGCCTCCTTGTTTGGGGAAAGAAGGGAGGGAGGTTGGAGGAAGGAATGAGGACAGAGTAAGGAGTAGGGAGCGTGCCCTTTTTGTGTTTTGGCAACTGAATGTTACAAATAATAGGCTTTATAGTTTCAGAGGAGGAAGGGATGATTTGGCTGGACAGACAAGAGTCCTGAGCTTGACTTTGACAGCTAAAGAGAGGCCACTGGAGTTAAAAATGATCAGTGGAACTGGAGAAGTCACTATTTAGTTTTTTTACAAAAAGACATCTGTCTGTTTTTCGGTTTTGTGCCTACCCTGATTTAAGCAGCAATTGTTAAAAAAAAAAAAGAAAGAAAATGGAAATGATTGTATTTCACAACCAATATGCAAGTATTTACTTTTTCAGCAACCACTTCTAGAAACAATGGCTCTTTGTTTTCAAAAATCATACATTGCTAATATCAAATAGCATTTTGAAAGGAGTCTTCAATATCATGTGAAAAATTAAAGGGATTGCTGTAGCTCAGAAACTGGAAAAGAATTCTTTTATATTCTTTGGGCGCCACATTATGCTGAAACCATTTGAGAAGATAGCATATAAGTTAAATTTTCTTTGAGACTGGTATGTGACATTGCTAAAATCAAATGCATTGTTTTTTGACAAGATTTGAGGACTAGTATTTAGAAAAGCACTTGGTGTGGGAGATCGCTGAATTAATACCGTTGAAATCGAGGTTATAAAGATTGATAAAGAAGGTTCATTCACTAAAAATATATAATGGCAGATGCAATAATGACGGCATTCATCACCTGTCAAGGGCACTTATTAAGCGCCCACAGGTACTTGGCAGTCTGCAGCATGCTGCAAAGTTAGACAGACGCGGCTCCTACTCAGCGGAGAGCTTGTCGTTGTATGCCTCCTTTGTTGGGAGCCCAACTTCTCTACTTGTCATTGGTGCCTGAAAGACACTGCCTGTCATTATTTATGCTGTCTGGGTTTCTGATATTTGGGGTGGGGGCAGTTCTTTTTTGCTGTTTCTTGTAATTGTCCTACACAAAGCAGTATTCCGTAGTCCAAGAGATGTCTCTGTCATGGCAGAGCTCAGGTGAGAAGGACTCTTACATTCGTTCACAGCATCCCCCGGGAGACGGGCTGCTCCTTGTGGGAGGTTGTTGGGCTACCCTTCCAAGTACCCACAGGGCTTTGCTTGCCCCTCTGTTGTCACCCTGATTCCCATGTATTCTGCCCTCCCTGGTCTCTGAGCAGAATCCACACAGTAATAGAAGATCGGTGGCAGGTCTTATCAAATGTTTATTAAACTCCTCTCATGATGTGTTTTCTCTTGGACACATGGACACATTGCTCTGAATGCTAAATTGTCTGTTGGTATAATGTGAAATGCTGCGAACTCTAGTAATTAAAAGTTGACTCCAGGCAAATTTAAAATGGAAGGTGGGAAACATTTTCCTGACACTCTTCTTTGAAGGGTGGTGTCAGCTGGCATTCAGTGGCCCAGTGACCTGAGTGGGTGGGGTCGGAGGGGGAGTTCCAATTCACAGCCAGTGGCAGAAAAAAAATGCATCCAGTTCATGGTTTTTTTTGCAAAAGAGTTAGGGATTTTTATTAAAATGTAGCTAACATACAATATTATATTAGTTTTAGGGGCACGCCATACTTATTCAACATTTAGATACCTAAAGAAGTGATCACCATGATAAGTCGAGCAACCATCTGACACTGTACCACTCTATCACAATATTACTGACTATATTTCCTATGCTGTACATTATATTCCCATGATTTATTTGTTTTATATTTGGAAATTTGGACCTTCCCTTCACCTTTTTCCACTTTCTTTTAATTTTTCAATTACAGTTGACATTCAATATTATTTTATATTAATTTCAGATATACAGCATAGTGGTTAGATATTTATATAAGAGTGATCCCCTGACTAGACCAGTACCCACATGGCACTATATATCATTATCCCCATATTATTTATTATATTTCCTATGCTCTACATCCCCGTGACTATTTTGTAACTACCAATTTGTACTTTTTAATCTCTTCCCCTTTTTCACCCATTCCCAACCCCTCTCCCATCTGGCAACCATTAAAATGTTTTCTGTATCTATGAAATTGTTTCCGTTTTGTTTGTTTGTTATTTTGTTCTTTAGATTCCATTTACAGGAGCCAGTGAAATCATACTGCAACTGTCTTTCTCTCTCTGACATACTTAGCACAATACACTCCAGGTCCATCCCTGTCCCTGCAGATGACAAGAACCCATTCCGTTCCATGGCCAAGCAATATTCCATTGTATTGGGTTGTCGGAAAAGTCATGATGCATTTTTGCAATGAAAAACAGAAAAAATACATCATGACTTTTCCGACAACCCAATATATATGTACCGCCTCCTCTTTATCCATTCATCCATTGACAGACACCCAGGCTGCCTCCACATCTGGGGCATTGTAAACAGTGCTGCAATGAACATGTGGATGCACACGTCCCCTTAAAGTAGCATTTTGGGTTTCTTTGGATACTTACCCAGAAGTGGGATTACTGGGCCCTTCTTTGTCTCTTCTAATAGCCTTTGTTTTAAAGTCTGTTTTGTCTGGTATAAGTATTGCTACCCCCGCTTTTATTTTGTTTCCCTTTTCATGAAATATCTTTTTCCATCCCTTTACTTTCACTCTGTGTGTGTCTTTCAATCTGAAGAGAGTGTCTTGTAGGCAACATATGTAAGAGTTTTATTTTTTTGTCCATTCAGCTAACCTATGTTTTTGATTGGAGCCTTTAATCTATTTACACTTAAAGTTATTGTTGATATGTAGTTATTGCCATTTTATTATTCAGACTTTTGATCTTCTTTGTCTTCTTCTTCTTAAAGAAACCCCTCTAAGATTCCTTGTAATACTGGTTTGGTGGTGAGGAACTCCTTTAGCTTTTTCTTGTCTGGGAAGCTATTTATCTGTCCTTTGATTCTAAATGATGGCCTTGCTGGGTAGAGTAATCTTGGTTTTAAATCCCTGCTTTTAATCACTCTGAATATTTTGTGCCAATCCCTTCTGGCCTGCAAAGTTTCTGTTGAGGAATCAGCTGATAATCTTATGGGTGTTCCCTTATAAATAACTAGTTGCCTTTCTCTTGATGCTTTTAGGATTCTTTCTTTGTCTTTAACTTTTGCCATTTTAATTATAATGTGTCTTGGTGTGGGCCTGTTTGGGTTCATCTTGTTTGGGACTCTGCATTTCCTACGCTTGTGTGTCTATTTCCTTCACCAGATTAGGGAAGTTTTCGGTCATTATTTCTTTAAATAGGTTCTCAATCTCTTGCTTTTTTTCTTTCTCCTTCTGGTACCCCTGTGCTGTGAATGTTGTTATGCTTGATATTGTCCCAGAGGTCTCTTAAACTATCCTCATGTTTTTGGATTTTTTTTTTCCTGTTCCAATTGGGTGTTTTATGCTACCTTGTCTTCCAAATCACTGATTCAATCCTCTGCTTCATCTAGTCTGCTGGTGATTCCTTCTAGTGCATTCTTTGTTTCAGTTATTATATTCTTCACTTCTGACTGGTTCATTTTTATGATTTCTGTGTCCTTTTTATGATTGCTGTCTCTCTGTTAAAGATCTCACTAAGTTCCTTGAGCATCCTTATAACCATTGCTTTGAACTCTGTCTCTAGTAGGTTGCTTGCCTCCATTTCACTTAGTTCTTTTTCTGGATTTTTCTCCTGTTCTTTCATTTGGGACATATTTCTTTATTTCCTCATTTCATTGCCTCTCTGTGTTTGTTTCTATGTATTAAGTAGATCTATGTCTCCCAGTTCTGGCTGAGTGGCCTAATGTAGTAGGTGCCCTGTGGCCCTGGCATAGTCTCCCTGGTCACCTGCTCTGGGTGCTCCAGGGGTGTCTCTTGTGTGGGGTGTGTGTGCCCGCCTGTTATATTTGAGCCTTGATTGTTCATGTCGGTGGGTGGAATTGACCCTCAGGCTGAGTGGCTGTGGGGTTTGGTGACATCCACTGCTGTGGGCTGCTATGTGTGGGGCTTACCCCACAGATCAGGATTCACCCCAGTGGGCTCTGTGCCTGTTGAGCTACCCTTTTTGTTTGCTGCTTGTGGGACGATTTGGGTGGTGCTCTGTGTGGTCTGAGTCAACCTTCAAGTATGTTGGTTCTGGGGGCTCTGGCAGGGGTTCCGGTGCAGGCCCAGGTCAGCCACTGCCTGTGACCCGCCAGGGACTACCTGGTAGGAGCTAGAAAGCTATACATGGTTGGTCACTGCCTGTGCTCTATCTGGAGGTATGTGGGAGAGGCCACACTTCAAACTGAGCACATCTGCCACCAGTGCTGGGTCTGAAGTAATTCCTCAAAAAAACCAGGAAGCCTGCTGCCACCTGTTGGCTCCCTTAAGGTTCAGCCACTGATAAAGCCTCGTGTGGTAGAGTGAGTGAGGTTGAGTGAGGCAGGATTTCAGGGAGTCACTGGAGTGGGAAGAATTGTGGTCACCAGGTTAATGTAGATCCTGGTTTGGTGCCAGTGCTGAGCCTGGAACTATTCAGCAAAAGTCTCAGGGCACACAGAGATCAGTCACTGCCTGGCTGGGGCCTGTGGACTCTGATAGTTTTCCAAGAGAGAGTGTAATAGGGCAGGGCTGGCTGCTAGCAGAGAAAGTGCCTCCAGCACTGGGGGAGTTTGGTGGGGTGGGGCTGGAGAGCACCAGGCCAATCAGGTTCAGATTTGGCCGTAAGTGTAGTGGGCAGGCTCAACACAGGAAAGATGGCGCCCACCTGCCGGGTGTAGGGAAGGAGGGCCTCCTCACAGGGAAAATTCCAGCTGTCCTGCAGTTTCCCTTGAAAGCTGCATGCCTCAGTCTGCCCACCCCCCATATGTCTCCGAGGCCCCCTGAGTCACTGTTCCTCTGCTGGAGCCCAAGGTAAGTGCCTGCGAGTGAGCAAGTCTGTAAATGGGCCATTTAAGAGGACGTCTGGGTTGCCCACTGTCTTCTGTTCTACCTGAATGGTTTGAATCCCCACTGGTTTTCACAGCCAGATGCTGTGGGTTCTCTTCTTTTTGGCACCAGTACTCTTGGCTGAGGGGCTTGGTGTGGGAGCCTGGGGTCCCTTGCTGCTCCAGGGAAAACGCCTGCATCCGTGCTATCCCTCCTGATTCTCAATTGGCACACACAGGTGTGGGGCCCATCCGGCTTCTCCTCCCCTCCTCCCAGGCTAAACATGGCTTCTTTATATCCTTAGTTGTAAAACTGTTCAGCCAGACTTCAGATGGTTCTCCAGGTTGATTGTTCTATAATTTAGTTGTAATTTTCATGTGTTCAAGGGAGAACAGTGTTTATCTACTCCGCCATCTTGGATCTCTATCCACTGTTCATGATTTTTAAAACTATTGTGATTGGGGAAAAACAAAGTACATTCTTAGCTTTCATTTCATGTCATACTCTTGAGTTTTTAGAAGATTTTGATATACAAAATTAACGTATAGAACATTTTGTATTCTTTGAAATTTGTCAATGACACTGCCCATCATTTTGCCCCAGTATGCCTCATGTGAAGAGCTGAACTATATGCACCCCTAGTCATTTTCAAGATAACATTTGTTCTTCTAGATTAACTCATAGGCTTATTGGTGGGGCAATGAGAATTAGAAATACAGCAGGTCTCCTTTATCATCTTGGCCAGTAGAAAGCTCAGAAATGTATGCTGTCACTGAAGAAGGGAGCTTTCTGGCACACTACTTTTTCCTAAAAGCAGAATCTTTATACTCTCTCATTTAATTTATTGTTGTCCTACTCCATCTGTATATTTTTCTTACCAACAGCTTCAAATCCTTTTGAAAATTAAAAAAAAAAAAATATATATATATATATATATCAATATTAGGTATATATAATACATGGTTATGTGTATATGTATACATGGATGTAATACACACATGCATACGTGTATATATACACACATGTACATACATGCATATATATATATATATTTTTTTATATAAACACACAAATCATTCATAAATCCACACTTGCTGAGCATTTGCTAGTTGCCAGGCAGTATTTCATGCATTGAGGAATCTGAGGTTAAACCTTTCTTCATTTATGTTGCTTACCTTCTAAAGGAGCCAGACTATAGTGATGATGATGTAATATGCTAATATGCTTTTGGAACAGAGGGGAAGGAAGGAATCTTGGAGTTACTGTTGCTTAAATTCTGCCCTTTCCTTCGTCTTGAATATCTAATGTGTCACCCACTTCTGTCTTTCTGGCTTCACCCCTTTTCCTGTCCACGGCCACCGTCGTTAACTCACACCTCAGTTGCTCCAACTGCTTTCCATCTGGCATGTCTTCATCAATCCTTCTTTCATACTTGTCTGATTATTTTTCCTAAGACTTAGTTTTGATTTCTTAGGCTCCCCACTGTGAACCCCCTGCCATGATAATAATAGTGGTAGTTAATCATATGGAGGCTTACTCTGAGTCCTTGCTCTGAGGGTGTTATCTCATGTAAACCCGGTGAAGGCTGTGGGGTCACCACAATTATAATTCCCAGGTTATGAGTGAGGGAAGTGATACTCAGAAGGCTGAAACCACTTGCCTGAGACCATCTTGGCTACTCCAGGGCACGCGTACTCCAAGCTTGTGGTCTCAGTTCTCCTGACATCTGACCTCCTGCTCCAGCCCTGTGGCTTTCTGTCCCCTGATACTCAGCCCCGGTTCTGAGCTCATTCCTGTGCCTCTGCTGTGTTTTTCTGAAGGGAATTTGTCTCACCTGTCTGCTCTGTTTAGTGAACCCTTCCAGTCACAGTGGGCTGATCTTCTCAGTGCTGGTGGGCAGCACATGAGGCTGCCAGCAGGGCTGGGTTAATGGGGGTACATCATGTAGTCCCACGGGGGTGATGGCCAGACTCCACCCAGAATTCTATAGTTCCATTCTGGGTACCAGACATCTCCAGGGGCAGACAAGTCCTGGGTAAGATCAGAGGAGGAGATTGTATGAGTTGATCAAGTAACTTGGTGGTGAAGTGGAGGAGGGGATTCAGGCTTTCAACAAGAGGCCAGTGTTTCCTCCGGCTGCTTCATGGTTCCTCCACGAAGACTTGGCTGCAACCCATACTCATGCTCACCCCTCCCCCAATTCCTACAGCATTCCATGGGAGCCAGCCCTGGCAGTGGGGGTCTTAGTTATTAGAAACCTTTCGGTTGCAACAGAAACCAACTCAAGCTGGTCTAAGGTATTGGATACTTTGCTTCACTCATTTGGATTGTGATTTCCTAAAACATGGTGACAGGCACTTAATGCTGTCTCCCTCCTACCGCAGGGAGTATCACACTGAGTACGGAGAAGGTGTTCAGTAAATTCTCTGGCACTGGGACGGGAGCTTGGGATCTAGCAGTGAACAAACGAATCCCTTCTCTCCTAGAACTTACCTTCCTCAAGGAGGAAGAGACAGTAAATGACAGACATAGGAAATGTGGAATTCTGTAGTATGTTAAAAAAAGAAAAACCAGAGCAGGGTGAGGGGGCGGAGGATGCTTAGGGACTGGGGTTTGGGGAAGGACAGACAGCCGTATTCAAGAATGGAGTAAGGGCAGGCCTTATTAAGAAGGGAGCAAAGACATAAAGGGCTATGGGCGGGACCCAAGTGGTTACAGGGGAGGAACATTCTAGAAGGAACAACCAAAGCATGCGCCCTGAGTCAGGAGTGTGCCTGGCATGTTTGAGGAACCGCATGGGGGCCTGTGGCTGGAGCCCAACGTGCGCTTGTTCCTTGAGCGTGGACGGGGCCCGCCTTTCTTGGTGAGCACTTCTGCTCCGCGCTGTCTTGTCTTGCTGTTCTGAGAGATCAGTCCTGAAGCAAACGCTTCATTTTTAACTTGAACTCTTATTTTTCGAAGGGGGTGGCCTCTCAGCGTTCTGGTCATGTATGTGTGTGTGTGCCAAGGGATGCTTTTTTTCTCTTCCCCCTGAAAAAGCTTAGCTTAGGGAGCTTCTCCTGTTTGTAGATAAATTTCAAAGACATCGTCTTCCAGATGCTGCGTCTCCACAGCACATTTTGGATGCTGACATTTAGAATCCTGGAAACAAAACCTCCAGTGTCTTGTATCTCTTTGGAAATGATGAATTTCAAATGAACTCAAGTTAATGTAGTGCTTGTGAAGGGCGCCAGACAAACCGTGTTCAAAACTGTAGGCTCTCAACAAAATAGGTCCAACAGGGCCATGCTCGGCAGATGGCCCTGCCTGCCCAGCCTCACAGCAGACCCAGACGTCGCCTCTTAGTGAACATACCGTCTGCTTACTTTCCCTTCAAGCTCCTGCCTTTGCATGACCATGCTATTTCCAGCAAATTGTCTTACCTCATGCGAGTTAGTAATGGGATAAACTAATCAAATTTCTATTTTAATTGGGATGTGTGGTGTCAGGCAGATACACCCAGGGACACTTAGAGGATGTGATCTGGATTTGTATCTCATGAGTAACTGCTTTTTGTTTGGCCACGTAAATGTGGTCCTGAACAAATGTGAGCTGTAGACTGCTGTGTCTCAACAAGGGTGTTGATCAATAGTGATCTCAACTATTGACATTTGGGGCTGGATAGTTCTTTGTGTGGAGGGGAGCTGTCCTGTGACTTGTAGGATATGCAACCACATCTTTGGCTTTTTCACCCACTAAGTGTCAGTAGCACCTCCTCCAACCTTAACAGCCAAAATGCCTCCAGACATTACCACATGTTCTCTGGGTGACAGCATGGCTGTGGACCATCAGATGCCAATACCTGGGTGACAGTGATCACTCTATGTATTTGGGAGGTGGCTTTACAAACATTGTACTTTTAAAAAGATTTTTATTAAAATATGGATAACCTACAATATTATATTAATTTTAGGGGTACACCATAGTTATTCAACATTTATATACCTAAAGAAGTGATCAACCACCTGACACCATACTATGCTATCACAATATTATTGACTGTATTCCCTGTGCTGTACATTACATTCCTGTGATTTGTTTAATACCTGGCAATTTGGTCCTCTTATTCCCCATCACCTTCCCCACCTTTAAAATTTTTCAGTTACAGTTGGCATTCAATATTATTTTATATTAATTTCAGGTGTACAGCATAGTGATTAGACATTTGTATAATGTAAGAAGTGATCCCCTGACTAGTCTAGTACCACCTGGCACTATACATAGTCAATTACCATATTATTGACTATATTCCTCATGCTTTACATCCTATTGACTATTTTGTAACTTCTGATTTGTATTTCTTAACCCCTTCACCTTTATCACCTTGCCCCCATCCCCTCCCATCTATCTCCCCAACAAATCTAGTACCTATCTGGCAGCATACATAGTTACTACAATATTATTGATTGTGTTCCTTATGCTATACCCTACATCCCATGACTGTTGTGTAACTACCAATTTGTGCTTCTTAATCCCTTCCCTTTTTTCACCCACCCTCAATCCCCCTCCCATCGGGCAAGCATCAAAATGTTCTCTTTGTGAGTTTTTCTATTTCATTTGTTTATTTTGTTATTTAGATTTTACTTATAAGTGAAATCATATGGCATTTGTCTTTCTCTGTCTGACTTGCTACACTCAGAATAATACCCTCTATGTCCATCCATGTTGTTGCAAATGGCAAGATTTTATTCTGTTTTACAACTGTGTAATATTCCATTATATATATGTACCACCTCCTCTTCTTTATATATTTTTCCATTGATGGACACCCAGGCTGCCTCCACATCTTGGCCATTGTAAACAATGCTGCAGTGAACATATGGATGCACATGTCCCCTTGAAATAGTGTTTTGGGTTTCTTTGAATAAGTACCCAGAAGTGGGATTACTGGGTCCATCATTATTTCTTTTTTATAGGCTTTGTTTCAAAGTCTATTTTGTGAAATATCTTTTTCCATCCCTTTACTTTCTCTCTGTGTTTGTCTTTCAATCTGAAGTGAGTCTCTTGTAGGCAGCATATTTGGGGTCTTGTTTTCTTATCCATTCAGTCACCCTGTGTCTTTTGATTGGAGCATTTAATCCATTTACATTTAAAGTAATTGTTGATAGATATGTAGTTATTGCCATTTTATTATTCATATTTTTTATCTTTTTCTTTTGTCTTAAATAAGTCCCTGTAAGTTTCCTTGTAATATTGGTTTGGTGGTGATGAACTCTTTTAGCTTTTTCTTGTCTAGGAAGCTCTTTTTCTGTGTGTATTCTAAATGATAGCCTTGCTGGGTAGAGTAATCTTGGTTGTAAATCCCTGCTTTTCATCATTTAGAATATTTTGTGCCAATCCCTTCTGGCCTGCAAAGTTTCTGTTGAGAAATCAGCTGAAAGTCTTATGGGAGCTCCCTTGTAGGTAACTAACTGCTTTTCTCTTGCTGCTTTTAAGATTCTCTCTTTGTCTTTAGCCTTTGGCATTTCAATTATGATGTGCCTCAATGTGGGCCTCTTTGGGTTCATTTTGTTTGGGACTCTCTGTGCTCCCTGGACTTGTATATCTATTTCCTTCACCAAGTTAGGGAAGTTTTCAGTTATTATTCAGTTCCTTGCTCTCTCTCTTCTCCTTCTGGTAGCTCTATGATGTGAATGTTGGTATGCTTAATATTGTCCAGGAGGCCCCTTAAACTCTCCTCATTGTTTTTGCATCCTGTTTTCTTTTTGCTGTTCTGTTTGGGTGTTTTCTGCTACCTTATCTTCTAAATTGCTGATTGGAACCTCTGTTTCATTCAGTCTACTGTTGATTCCCTGTAATGCATTTTTCATTTCAGTTATTGTATTCATTATTTCTGACTGTTTTTTTAATATATATTTCTGTTTCCATTTTTATGTTTCCTATCTCTTTGGTGAAGTTCTCTGAGATCACTGAGCATCCATATAACCAGTGTTTTGAACTCTGCATCTAGTAGCTTGTGTGTCTCCATTTTGTTTAGTTCTTTTTCTGGAGCTTTGTTCTCTTATTTGGGACATGTTTCTTTGTCCCCCCATTTGGCTGCCTCCCTGTGTTTGTTTCTGTGTATTAGGTTGTGCTGCTATGTCTCCTGGTCTTAGTAGAATGGCCGTATGTAGTAGGTGTCCTGTGGGGCCCAGTGGCACAGTCTCTCTGGTCACTAGAGCTGAGTGCTCCAGGTGTGTCCCTTGTGTGGGTTGTGTGTGCTCTCCTGTTATAGTTGCGTCTCATTTGCTGTTTGCACATGAATGGGAGGGATCGACTTTGGGACTCATTGGTTGTGAGGACTGCCTGTGACTACCGTGAAGGAGCAGCTGTGGAGAGGCTGATCCTCTGCAGCAGGATTCACATTAGAAGGGCTCTCGTGCCTACCCAGTATGCCCTTTGGGTGTGTCTTCCTTGGAGGTGGCCAGGTGATGCTCCAGCTCTGTTTCAAGCTGCCCACTAGGTGTCCCAGCCCCAGGGACATCTGCAGGGGGACCTGCTGCAGGCCATGTTCTGCCATAGCCTGTGCCCTGCCTGGGGCCACCTGGCATGAGTCACAAAGCAATCCGTAGATGGCCGCTACCCATGCTGTGCTTTGAGGTGCCTTGAGAGGCCAAGCCATGAACTACGGTTGGCTGCCACTAGTGCCAGGCTCAGGGCTACTCAGCTAGTAGTATGGGACATGCTGAAGCCAGATGCTGCTTGTTTGGGTTTTGTGAGCCTTTGAGAGCCTTTACAAAAGTCTGCAACAGGAGCCAAGACAGGAAGTTTTCAGTGTGTATGAAAAAGCCCTTGTTAGCAGCTTGGGTGTGCCTGAAAGTTGGGTGGGGCATGGTCTCAGAATCACCAGGGTAGGGTGAATAGAACTGTATACCCACATCCTTTGGTTTAAACTCTCTGTCATCCATAAAAGAAAGGTTGTGATGGCTGATTTTGAAGGGCCAGATGAATGCACGCACCTGATCCTCTTACAGGCTACCATCATGGGAACGAGATGCTTGTTAACAGAATTATGTTTCTTGGCAATTTCAAAAAAGAGTAATTGCCAGAACTGTCCTGTGTGCCTGGTGCCTTAAAACATTTTAGGAGCTGTATCGTTTCTGAGGCAGAATGAAGCTGAAGAAAGGTGGCATCCAACATAACACATTAAAAAATAAAGTCTGAGCAAGGGCATTTGCAGTATGGAGGTGGAATGTTAATTGAAATCTGACTGCCAACAGGAGTTTTGGAAAGAGCCCAATCAGGATTAGACTAATTAAGACATCTTTAAAATTGAACAGGTTGGACTGTCTCAAAGAAGAATTGAACCTAGTGAAAACTATATGCTAAGGAATGTGACTCTCTAGGATTGAAGAAGCAAAACAAACAAACATGAAAATAATTATGGTGAAGTCAAAGGAAGGAAGAAGAGACGCTGGCTCTGTGGACTTGAGCAAGTCAAACTTAACCGTACTGGACATGGGTATTCTGACATGTCTCTGACATTCACCGGTTGGCTACTTGTTAGGCACAGATGTCATGCAAACCATCTTGGAAATAAACTGGTTTTCTTATACAGGCTAGCTTGGATGGTTTTTAGGGAACACTTTCCCCAGACTTGAACCACTACAAGAAAGCCCAAAATATTTACACGGAACCCATTTTTAACATACACAGTTGTGTAATTTGAAAAACACTTTAATGCATCTTATCTCTCAGGTTGCGCTAAGTACCAAACTAACCTGACAGCCTATATTTAGTATAATGATTTATTTGCTCTTCCGGAAAGCTAACAATTTACTGTAAAATTTTGGATACAAAAGGTGAGGTTATACCAAGTACAAAACATAATCAATAGTGTTACTCAGTACCTCAGAAAATTCCAGTCCTTCCAAGAAATATTTTGACAAGACTTAAAATGGTTAAAACGTAATTCTATTTGCTCGTTATCAGACACAGTAGTATGTGTGCTGACTGCCTCACACTAAATATTTCTGTGATTAGGAAACTTGTTAGAGTCCAACAGCAAGTTTGCTGAAGCCTTACATTGTTTTTCATAATCCGTAAATAATGTTGACATTACAATAAATATTAAGGCTATTTGGAAGTGAATCTGTGAGTCTTGATGCCTGCCTCACAAAACAGACTTATTTATATTATTGGCACACTGGATTAGGAAACACTGCAGGCTTCTGCATTGGAAAAGCAGGCTGACATACTTCATATTATCATTACATTTGTCTGGGGGTTCAAAAGTCATATAATTAATACACTAATAAACTATTCCGTAGAGCTGCTTTTCAGAAGCACATTACCGCATGCTTTTTAAATAACATAATCACGGAAGGCTTGTTCACAATAAGTAGCAATTGATAGTAACACAGTTAGCTGATTGGCTTAACCAACCTTATTAACACCAAGTAATGCAAACTTAGAACATGGGGAGAAATAAACAAGGGAGAAAATTGAAGTTTTCGGACTAATTTTTTGCAAGCAAATGGATTATGATTTCTGGGAAAGATATGGAAAATGAAATCTAGATGCCGGTGGTTACAGACAAGGATTTTTTTTATAGCGGCGGCAGTGCTGTTTTTCTGTACTAAATAGGAAGAGGAAAGAAAGAGGTCACAGAGAAAAAGAATGAAAAGGTTCCCTTAGAAATCTGGTTTTTAATGTTAAAAGAGCTCTTCCTAATCCTTTTGCACACCCAACTTTCCTTAAGCTGATCATGTTGCCACTCTTGTTTGGATAAAACCATGTGTGTTCTGACAGTCATTTGTCCTTCCTTTGGAGGAGGTTGAATTCTGGCACGGCCATTCAGCTTGGCCTGCACCTCCAGGCTATCATCTCCTTTCTGTAAAACATGGGCACGTTGCTTAGGTGGAAAATTCAGGGTCGGTCATTTCCATTGTTTCTCCTTTAATCAACTGAGTGTAGGTCCACACACTCAACAAAGTCAAATCAAATGAGACGATGTAACAAGAATTTTTTTTGAACAGTAGAAGAAAACAGGAAAAGTAAATACTTAATTTTGAATTAACTAATGCTCAGAGTTGTGAGGCCATCCCTTGGGTGCTGCCTGGCAGGAAGCCTCTGGTCGGGCATTCTGAAGGCGGGGAGGGTGAGGCACCCATCAGGTTGTTGGGAAAATGATCTGGGAGGGGCGAGTCTTTGGAAACCTGCTGCATGATGCTCAGATGTGGGCAGGATAAACCATTATCGTGATGGTGGGAAAGAGCAGTGTCACCTCACGAGTGACAACCAGGGCCTGGGGACAGCCCTGACCCTTCAGTGAAACGTCACTGAACAGGCACTGTCTACAGGGCTCTTTGCTTGGGGCTGAAACAGCCATGTAGTGCTTCACAGTGTGGAAACCGCTCTCTCCTTCACAGTCTGGTGTCTCTTCCCCAAATACCGTGACTCCCCCTCTTCTCTTACCTGCCTGACTCGCTTCATCAGGAGCCCTTTTCTGCTCTCCTTTCCAAATACAAATAAGTATTTGTACAACAAATACTTATTAAGGATTTGTAGAACAAAAAAGTTCTGCCTTTACAGTGTTTGCGCTTCTCAGTTAATCGAGCTTTCATCGCCTTCGTGCCGTGAAAAGGCGCCCGTCTCACTGTGGGGCCCTCCCCATCTCTCCCCTGCCTTACCTTTCTCTGTGGCACCCATCACTACCTGCCATTGCATCCTAGGTGAGTCTGTTCCTGTGCTGGTTGTCACTCCCCTCCTGCTCGAGGCCAGCTCTGTGGGTCCAGGTACCTCCCCTGCTCTATGCCTTGTACCGGGCACACAGCAGGCGCTCAGGACGTGTTCCCTGAGTACACCATTAGGCAGACTGGGAAGATGCTATTCCTGGGTTCCCTATGAAGAAACCGAGGTCCAGAGAAGCTTGTGGCTGACCCAGGGCACCGCAGCAAGGTGACAGAGCTCGCCCACTGTCCCCAGCAACGCTCTGCTCAGCTTCCTCCTCCTCACTCTGGTTGCCAGCTACCAGGAGCACTTGGCATATGCCCAGCAGCTCACCTCATTGCTGCCAATGCCCAGAGCCTATCTGTGCCCTGTGTGGCTACCATTCAGGTATATGATAGGGGTCAATCTGAAGTCCCAATCAGTTCACTTTTAATTTCTTGACCTTCACAGTTGGAAGTCACCTTGTGGTTAGACCTAATGTGGATCTGGGCTGCTATGGATGAGTAGATTTGAATAGTTTATGACTGGTGGAGGCAGCAGACTCCTCGATGTGCAATGATGCCTTTCACACCCGCCACCCCCCACCGACCGCCCCCTCCTAAGAGAGCTTTCCGAGCCCTGGGCTCTGGGTTCTCCAGCCCGATGGGATTAGACCTCTGAACGGACCAGAGTGGAGAAAAGAGAGTGGGCAGGGAACGGAAGGGTAGATACAAAAAGAAAGGGCCCGAATTAGGGGAGACAGTGCTGGGAGGTATGGAAAGAGTTAGGAGAAAGAAAATGGAAGAAGCAGATGGGCACTGCGTCAGGGCATGCCCCAGGAAGGCGTGCGTGGACCCTGCGATTCTGGAAGAAATGGGCACTGGACTGGTTTGGGGGGTCTGGCTCAATTCTTTGCCTTGGATTAGAGTACGACTCTTTAATGTTTATCTTTTAAAGTAATATTTATTTTTCTTATTGGAAACTAGGAAAAGCTTATTATAGAATAAAAAATACATGAAAGTCTATAGAAAAAATTTAAATGATCTATAAACTCACCACCCAGAGATAATTATTAACATTCTGATGTGTTCCTTCTAAGTAGTTTTTTTTTTTTTTTGCTATGTTTGTAGATGCAATTTTCACATATGCATTATGGCTTTTTGCCCTGGTTTTTGTATTTAATACTGAATCATGAACATTTCCCCTTTCCGGTACATATTTGTTAAAATATAGTTTTAATGATAGCATGAGATCCCTGTGTTGGGTGTGTCATAATTTAATAAGCCATCTCTCTATATGTAGATGGCTTCCCATCTTTCATGATTATATATAAAAATGCTGAGGAAAATGTTCTTGTGTGATACACGAATCGTACACCACATCTATGATTAATTTGGGGTACAGGTTCCTATAAGTGGAGCCTCCTGGGTCCAAAGGCACAGATAGTTTTAAACTCTTGGCACTCCCGCCAAAGGGTTCTGACCCTCAGTTTTCCTCTGGGCCCTTCCTACTCAGTGGTCGTGAAGATTGAATGGAACCCTACACAGTTTCATAGTTTTTGTGGACCCCACTGCAACAGGCAATATTCAGGGTAGGTGCGTTATCGTTATTTCCGTGCACCTTGAAGAAGGACCTCTAGCTCATGAAAACTGGGAAAACTTTCCCCTCGCCATTTCTTAAGAAGATCTGTGCTATCCTGGAAACTGGTGTGAGATGCAATTTAAGGATTTTCATCTGCTTCGGGACATCAAATCTAAACACGGATTTTAGAAACTGCTGTAAATTTCGCTAAGTTGCAATGTTTTCCTTAGAAGTCTAGGACATATGGTTAGTCTTCCAGTGTTACTAGTAACACAGTCCTGAAAATATTAACTATTTCATTCTTCTGAGGCTAGTGTGAAATTATTCTTTATTTTCTTTCTTGCCTCCCACACTTTGGTTTTAACAAAAAAACGAGACATTCCTATTATAAGTAATTACAGCCCTTCTGTTACAGTCTTTCAGCGCCATAAAATTAGCTATTGTACTAAATAATTAGCACATGCCATTCAGAATATCCTAAAAATTATACGCAACATCAAGCAGGAACTATACACTGACACTGGGCCACTTTCTCTACGAAGCTGCTCAATGAAAATTAGGTGTTGGCAACAGGTGCCTTGAAAACAATTTATTAATTGTAAAAAAAGAAAAAAGATAAAGCATTTGAATGACGGCATGTAAAAGCATTTTCAAGTTTGGAATTGTCTGAACTGTGACTTCTTAAACACAGTCTTGCCTGCTCACATGCTAATTGTATCCTTGAAGATAATTCTACCAGTGACTTTCCCAGCAGCTGATGGAAAGTAACGCACAGCCCGCCGAGTCCCGCCCCCCCAGGCTTGAGGAGGTGGAACCAGTGAGGACTGGGACCCCTAAAAGCTAGCTAACTCCGATTCAGAGAGGATGCCACCAGAAAAGGGTCAATATCATGCTTTGTTCCTTCAGCCACTGAGGATTATCTGTACATTGATTTTTTTTTTTAATGCTTAACCAAAATCTGTGTTTGGAGGGTTTAATGGCTTTGTAGTTCGGTAAAGACCTTAATGATTTTACAAGTTTGAGATGGAGAGTCAAACTTGTAATATTTCATAATATAGTGATTATTTCCAGGTCGTCTAACTGGGGGAACAGGGCTTATTGAGACCATGTGTTTTGGAAGTCTCCTCCTGAATGCTACATCGTAATTTTGACTATTTGGAATAATTTAGCTCAAATTGGGAAAGAGTCTGACTTCTAGAGTGGTTTTTAAAAGGCCGTTTAGTATTATTGTACCAGGTACAAACAAATACTAAACTGACAATGAGGCTAAGCACAGGTTGAGTAAGGGTTAGACAGTTATATGTTCAAAATAGACATAAGGACACAGAAGATTAAAAGTTAAAATAAAAAATCAACCCCCCACCCAAAACAAGCTAATATGCTATATTAATATCAGACAAAAATAGACTTAGTGGAGTTAAAAGATGGTCATTTCATACAAAGAAAGGCCTTAAGAATGATATAATTTTAGATCTACTTTTAAAACAAAATATAACATGTATCTAAGACTTAATGTATAAAGGAAAACTTTATAGCACAACAAGAAAAAATTGAAAACTCCACAGACACCCTCCTCTTAATTATTGAAGAGGGAAATAGAAAATGTGAACAACTGACAGAAGGATCTAATGGACACAGTTAGAACTTGGTACCACTTTGTATCCAAATGGAAGAACACACATTGTTTTGCAGCACATGGACTAGTCTCAAAATTTACCACACGTGTACCCACTGACTTTCAAGTGTAGCAACATATTGGAATCACCTGGGGCATTTTAAAAGCAAGTAATGTCAGGCTTTCTGATGTAATTGGAATGGAGTACATCCGGGCACCAGGACTTTTAAATCTAAGGGTGGTTCTAATGTGCAGTCCAGATTGAGAGCCATGGTTCTAGCCTAAAGCAGCCTCGACTGATTTCAAAGGCCACCTGAGGGGCCACCATCTCTGATCAGATTGCAATGACTTGAGAAAGCAATAACAAAAATATAACTTGAAAAAGCCATATCCTTGAAATTTGAAAATTACACTTCTGAAAAATTTATGGGACAAAACACAAGTAAAAAGAAAACGGGCTATTTAGAACTGTTGGATAACAAGTGTATATATATATATCATGGTGTATTGAAGGATGCTAAAGCAGTAAAAATAGGACATTAGATTAGACAAGAAAAAGACTGAAAATTAATGAGGAATTAATTTCAGAATAGAGAAAGAGAATCGCAGATTAAACCCAAGGAAACTAGCAGAAAGGGTACAAGTCAGAGACGAAATTAATGGAATAGAAAATAAAGATACCATGAGAGAGAACAAACAAAGCCGACAGTTGATTCTCTGAGAAGATTAATAAAATAGACAAAATTTTTCAAAATTAATTAAGAAAAATAGAGAAAGAAGGCACAAGTAAATGATTTTTAGAAATAAAAAGATGATGCAGAGATTAAATTGATGAGGATATAATGAATAAAACATGTATGCCAATAAATTTGAAATCCTCAATTAAATGAATGAAATACTAGGAAAAAATATAACATCACAACTGACTCAGGAGGAAATAGTTCTATAACCATTAAGGAAATTGAATCAGTGGTTAAAAATATTTTCACAAAGACAGCAGTAGAACCAGATGATTTGAGAAGGGAGTTCTATCAAATATTGCAGGAACCAATAATTTTTATCTTATACAAACTCTTACAGAGAATGAAAAGGAAGGAAAAACCCCCATCTCTCTTTATGAACCTCTCCTCGCCTAGATACAAAAATCTTGGACAAACTTTATTAGGAAAATGAACGCAACAACATATAAAACATATAACATGTCATGAAGAAGTTGGGTTTACTCCAGGAATGCAAGATGGGTCTTTCAATGGAAAAGTCAAAGGACTTCACCACATAAACCAAATAAAAGAGAAAACCCATGTGATAATCTTAATAGATGCAGATAACATGTTGAGTACAATTCTACATCTCTTCATAAGAAATAAAAAATATTCTAACCAAATTTGAACCAAAGAGAACTTTCTTCATCTGATAAAGAATGTCTAAAAAATCCTACAGCAAACATCATCCTTAATGGTTAAATGTTAAAAGCAATCTCTTTAGAACAAGGTGACAAGGGGATACCCCCCAGTAACCACTGCAGTCAACCTTGTGCTGAAGTTGTTATCAATATGAAGGAAAGAAATGAAGTATAAAGATCGGAAACAATGAAATAAAATTCTCTGTACTTGAAGATGGCATGGTTGTTTACACAGAAAAATCTCAAAAAATCCACAAATAAATCATGAGAATTAATTAGAAGTTAGTAAAATTGACAGAATGAAACCCAATATACAAAAGTCGATGTATTTTTCTCAACAAAATCTCTTAGGAAATGTAGGCAAAAATCTATGCATAGTAAAAAATTTACAACATTTCAGGGAATCAATTTGATAAAATATGGATAAGCCCCCTTATGGAGGAAATTATAAAACTTTACTGAAGAAAATGGAAATGACCTAAATAAAGATGTATTTTTGGAGAGGGAGATTCAATATTGTAAAGATGTAATTCTCCAAGCTGATGTATAGATTCAATGAATTTCCAATCTAAATGCCAAGGGGATTTTTTAATTTTTATTCTTTTTTTTAAGACAACAAACTAATTCTTAAAGGTAGATAGAAGAGGAAAGGGCCAACAAGAGTCAACACATTTTGCAAGAAGAAAGTAAGATGGGAAGCTTGGTCTTACAGACAGAAAAACTTACCTGAAGTTCCAAAAAAACCAAGCATGGCATTGGTATAGGAATAGGCAAATGGACCAGAGGAAGAGAATAGAGAGCCCAGAAGTTTACTCACACATACATGGAAACTTGATTTGTGATGGGCAAGGCTTTGAGACATAAGCGCAGAAATGATCAAATCTGGTAATTTGGAACAACTGGGTATGTATATAGAGAAATATGGGTCTCTACTTCATATCCCGTACAAAATTTCAGTTCTAAGAGGGTTTGGGATATAAGTGGCAAAACATAAAACTCATAGGAGAATGTCTCCATGCCCTTCAGAGGGGGGTTTCTTAAACAAGATACAGGACATAAGGCAAAAGATACAAAGCACAAGGCAAACTTGGAGGAGAACATGGATATACTTGGATATGGATTATTAAAATGACAAGTACTATCACGGAGCAATAGGAACTTTGGTCCTGCTGGCGAGGGTGGAACTGGGGTGAGCAGCCTGGTATTCCCAGGAAAGCTGGGCATGTTTATGACTCATGCTCCAGCACTTTCCTTCCTACCTTTGTACTCTGTGAGCTGCCCAATGGAACTTTCTGTGATGATGGAAATCTCTTAAATCTACCTCCAATATGGTAGCCACTAGCCACATGTGGCCCCTAGGTGTAACGAAGGACGTGGCTTTTCCACTCTGTCCCATTGTAATGTAAATTTAAGCAACCACTGCTATGGATGGTGTAGCCGGGGAGGGGCGTTTCCCCCATATGTCCCTTCAGCCCCTGGCAGTGGTCACGTGGGAGGGGAAGCCCTTTCACAGATGTGAACAAGGAGGTCCATCAGATGCGGAGTGGATGAATGATCCTGCAGTGCCCATACGATGGGTCCGGCAGTTTGGAGGTGTGGACCCCACCACGTCCCCACCGTGAATGACCCTCAGAAACTCACTGAAAGCATGAACTGGTTCCATTTGTATAGAGTTGTAAAAAGCAAAATAAGCAGTCTGTTGTATGGGGCCACGAATCTAGCTGGCAAAACCCTAACGAAAAACAAGTCTAGGGTTAAAGCAAAAATCTAGGGCAGTCGATACTTGTCTGGGGGAAAATCAGGTTGAGGTTGGCGGGGGTGGGGTACCGAGGGTGAGGTACCGAGGCTGCCTGTTACATTTTTGTTTTGGAAGTGGTACCCAGCTATTTTACTATTAGTGACAGGTCATTAAACTGTACATACACTTTAGACACTCTTTAGTATGTAGATGTCTTAACTTAGGAAGAATCAGAGTTGAAGTGTTCATGGACATTCGATGGTGCCTGAAATAGCTTCTTCCTAAGTTTGTTAAACCTCTTCTGTGCCTCTTCAAAATGTTAATGAAATAATTGTGTTAATATGATCTATAGGCAAGTGTCAGCCCAGCTGACATCATTGGCTCCCAAACTAATCCAAGAAGTATTCATTGAGCACTTACTATGGGCAGCGCTCCCCCAAGCGGTAGGAAGACACTGTGAACAGGTCCCTGCTTATGTTCTGATGGCCGAGAACAGATCCCAAACAAAAACTACCTGTGATGTCAGATGTGATAAGTGAGGCGGAGAGAAAGAAACCTGGGAGGGGTTTAGGGTGTACAGTTGGAGGTAGGGTTAGTTGGGGGCAGCTTTTCTAGAAGGCTGAGAGTTGAAACGAGGGAGAGAAGCCATGTGGGGTCCTGAAAGTGATATGTCACCGGCAGATGTGACAAATGTCACCCCATACACAAGGGCCCAAGGCCAAAACATGCATGGGGTGTTGGAGCTCCGCCTGTTCTGCGTAGAAGGCTCCATGTCCCAGACCTGGTGGGAAAACATGGAGACGATCAAGCCCCAGTTGCCTAGATTCATGACAGCAGGCTCTTCATGGCCCCATTTGTAATCAGAGGGATCTTTCCAAGTGCAGATCTGAGCTGAGCACCGCCTTCACATCTCACTGACTTCTGACAACCCTTTGGGTACCTATCAAACCCTCAGGGCCAGTGTGATGGCTGCCGCTGCCCCCCGCAAGCCTACCCTCCACCCCTCTCTCTGGCTGGGGCCACACAGGTCTTCCTTCCACCATCTGAACATACTGTTAAATCTTAGCCTTTACTCTGTGTGGAGCACTGAGTAGTTGCTTTGGGAAATGGTGACAAAGTCCACTAAGGTGAATTCCAGAACCTACTATTACAATTATGTGTTGGTACATAAGAACCCAATACAGTCTGTGCTGTTATTAGAAGAGATTTCACAGTGCAGTCATTAGCCCACCTACCGGCTCCCAATTTCTTGTCCAATTTCATATTGGATGCCTCCAGTGATGGGGAGCTCACTCTCTGCCTTCTGAGCTCCATTGGGAGAAAGGGCTTCTTGACACTGACCCCAAACGAGCCTCTCCATAGGCTGAGTCCTGCTCCTAGCAGGACCTCTGGGACTGGGCAGCATGATTCTCTTCTGAAGGTGTCATACCTAGGTTTCAGTTCAGACCTACCAGCTTTGTCGTGGTTTCCCAATTTGGACCCACCTGATGAGTTTTTAGAAGTTGATGTCAGTGCTATTTTTTAAATCACCTGGATTTCCAGCCTGCCAGGACCCTGGCGCCAGGTAGCCGTGGACCCTGTTGGGAGGAGGTGGGCCTCCCCGCTGGCAGATCTCATTGTACTTGGAAGTTTACCCACCTGGCCCTGGAAAGCACTTGAGTTTGAGACCTCAATCCATGATCTCTGATCTCTGGCAGACCTTCATCCATTGAAAGAAAGTTGTTAGACGCCCGGCACTGCTCTTCCCTAGTGTAACAGCTGCATCACCTCATCACCTGCTGTTTCTTCCTTGCTGCAGTGGCAACAAACCCACAGACCCCTTTCCTTTTCATGTGTTTCATAGATGATCATCTTGAAAAGGTGGGGGAACAAAAATATTAACTCTAGGGATGTAGTCAAGTGTGCAATTTTGCAGACCTCTTTGAATTCTAGTGTTTGATCTTTGGATACTAAATTCACTCCTGACAAGGGGAGATCACTTTGATTTCTGAGGGTGAACCCCACTCCCTTCATCCCTCCCTCCTAATGCCCAGCCCCACAGGAAAAAACCAGCTTCCCACAGGATCAGTGTGATCTGTCCCACAGGAGCAGTGTGACCGGGAGAGCAGGCTCAGGGCTGGAATAAAGCACCAGGAAGAAGCCCCAGAGAAATCCATTTTCGTACAAAAGTCAGAGACACGTCTAGAGAGAGAGCTGGCTGCTTAGTCCCTCATTCATCCGTCGGTTCGTTTACTCACTTTTGCATTCATCCATTAGTGTGTTTTTTGTTTTACCAGGCCCTAGAGGCTGGCTCTGAGAAGGCGCTGTTCTAGAGAGAAAATGCCTGTCCTGGGGCCCTGGATTGCCAGTCCTGGGTTCAAACAGAGCCAACACCTGGGCTTGAGAACAGTGGGCTGTCAGCAGGTCACTAGAGCCGTGTGTCGCCTCTACAAATTCTAGGGTTCTGTGGAGGGCGCTTGGCAGAAAGGCGGCTTGAGCAGAGGTCTGCTGTGGTCACCCCAGGGTCTGGCTAGCTCCACCTCACTGCCAGCAGGAAAATTTCCAAAGAGGGGCTTTGTGTCTCGCTGCAGTGCGGGGGTGGGGGGTGGGGAAGGGTGTGGGGGAGGGAGGAGCAGCCCCAAGGACATTCCCTGACTCTGGGATTATGCAGGTTTCCTCGGGGCCAGGGAATTCTGACCCAATTTGCAAGCTCCCACAGAATATCCCAGGAGCACAGGCTGTGGCTCCGGAGGAAATGGGTGTCAATCAAACTCATGTCATTTGTGACTCTGTTATAAACCCTTGTAGTCGGGAGAATGCTTGAGGTATTTCAATGGACTTTGGACGAGGCATGAGATGGCACCGTTCCCTTTTATCACCCTTCCCAAGGAGTTTTCGGGAACAGACATCCGAATGATGGGGAAAAGTTCATTTTTAGGAATGAATGCTTTTTTCTTTCTCACTCTTGCCGCTGAGCACTGGTGCAATTTGGTTGCAGTCCCGGAGGCAATGCCCGACTCCATGAGGTCTCCAGGGCTTCTGTTGGTACTCTTACAAATTTCTGACACGAAACGAGGCTTCCAGGGTCTGTTTTATCCTTCATATTCCAGTGTCAGAGGCTGTGCGTTCAAGAACCTTATTCTGAGACTGGGGGCTTGGCAGGCCCCTCGGCCCTGATGAGAAGGTCTGGGGAGCAGTGTTTGCAAAGCCCCTTTGCACACCTCCCGGAATGTTAGAAATAAATTGGTTCAAGGTGGCTCCTCTCGTGGTCACGCAGTAACAGCTGTGGGCCGAGCTGTGGAACGCTCAGAACACAGGAGTTGTCAGAAGTAGAAACATCTTTTAGTTCTACTGAAGTTAATAAGTCAAGTTAAATCATCCACATATGTGGAAACAGAAGATTTTCAAAGCAGCGCCTTCATTATAAAAAATGTGTTAAAATTAGTAACTATTTTATATCTTGCCTATTTCCCCCATCCAACCTAGTTTTTTTTTAAACGTCCAAATATAGATTTTGCAGTATTAAGGTAGACGTGCACAGAGTCACAAAAACTGAGAGATGAAATCAGGGTTTAATTTCTTCCCCTCAGGGTAATGAGTGCCCTGGATAATTCTCTGACAACCGGGTTTTAGAAAATGTGGCCCAACTTAATGTTGGAGCCCTTTCTGCCCGACTAGCCTCAGAAAAGATTTTCTTGTTCCCTATTCTTTGTCCTGGGGGATTTCCCGATTGTCATTACCATTGAGTCTTTGGGGCACATGTTTCTGGTAACATTATTTTGTGCTAGAAATGGAGTAGGTTTTTTTTTTTTTAATAAACTTTTGTAGGGAGATTAATGAATAAAATCCATCGCATCATGAAGTCAATGCACTGAGCTTTTCCTCTACGGTGATGTAATTTCACGGGAACTGACAGCCTTTGACACACGGGCTCCCAAGCCACACTTGGAACCCATGCTATAGAGACATTTTTCAGTCAGTGTTCAGGTAGTGAGTTGCTTTTCTCTTCTCTTGGGAACAACACACATTTTGTTTTGGGGACTGCTCCCCACCCATTGCAGATGGTCTTTTTGGACTGTCACTTGCCCCGTCCCCTCCCTGTGTGAATATGTGACCCAAACTGAGCCAATCATATTTTCTCTGTCTCTTCTCTCCTTCCCACCCCTCTCCTTCTCTTTCCACTTTTATTCTTCATCCTGCTGAGCCAAGACAGGGGCAGAGGTGGCTGGAATGGAATCATCCAAATGACAACATGGTCACACGTGACTGCTACCTGAATCCCGAGACTCTCCCTGGTTCCTTTCTTTTCTGAGCCTGTTCCTTCCACTGCAACAGCCACACCAGGTCCCTACGCTTCTTTTCTGGAGGGAATACAGCCTGGAACCAAAGAATTTCAACTTATAAGCCCAGAGATGAGATGTCATTGATATATTTTTCTGTGATCCATCTTAGAAGTGAAAGGTCATAGGGTATCTTTTGGTGCTGAATTTTTCGTGTTGACTTTCACTACCCTACCTCCCCTCAAAATTGGAGCTCTGCATAGAGAAATCTATGTGCTTACTGTGAGTGTAAAACAAAGCACATAGTGTGGCTTCAGGGATGGAGACTTTGGGCAGAAGGGGATGGGACCACAGAAAAACATCTTGGTCCCCACCTCTGGTCTTGGCTCAGAGTCACAGTGACAGTGCATCAGCTTTCATCTCCGGCTTTCAGGTGAGGCCCAGAGACGGGTAGCCATTTCCTTGAAGTTGTCCATTCCTTCATCTAAACTCTCACGGACAGTACACAGATTAAACAATTTGTCAAATAGGAGGAACTCCACGATATCCTTTTGCTATTTCTTACCGTGTTTACTCCTTCTACGGTTTATCATGTTGTTTCTGATGCTGTCTGTATCCCATAAACCATGGTGGAAGCATTTTTTTTTGCTCTGCTGGTGCTCAGGCAAGATGGTGGACAGCGGTCGGCCTCCTTCCGCTCAGCTCTTTTCTGTTGGGAAGCCAGTCACACCTCTTCTCGTCTCCTTCCTGTTGCGTGGACACGCTCCCTGAGCCCCAAAGCCTGAGTCCATGTTGTTGCAGCCACTGAGCCTGGCCTTAGCCTCAGCCCCTCACTGGAACCCCTAGCGTGGCTCCAACTCACCCTTCGAGCTTCCTGTTTCATCCCCTTTTTATCATCTCTCTCCTGGCTTGCCAGTTGACCCACAATTCCCCAGGCCACTGGCCATCGCCGTCCCCACTGCCACTGACCTGCCCTGACTGGGCAGTCACTTGGGAATCTGTTACCTGCTTCTCCACCTGGCAGGAGGCATCTGGCCTGGAAAAATCAGTCTGTGGTCATGAGTCTCTTCGGACAATGCTTTTCTCATCCTTTTACTGACATTTCTCGTCAGTAGACCTTAACCCGCACATTTACAAGTAGTAGGGTGCAGGGTGCCCCTGAGTGGAGAATAGGGCAGGGAGGGTGCTAAAACTGAAAGTCAGACAAAGGGCAGCTGGGACATCTATGGAGACCTTATGCAAATTAGAGCAAGGCGCTCCTTCAGGCAGACTTGGCCACAGGCTGGGGTGTGTTGATTACAAGCAAAGGACCTGTCCTGGTGGTCCTGAGTAAAGCAGGTGGCTTAAAGTCCATGAGACTATTAGTCCAATACCACATTTTTTCCTGTGTAAATATTGGTGTTTATATATTTGTAGATTTTATTATGTAGCAAGCACTTTTAAATCAATCTTTGCTTCTCATTATAAATGTAACATATACTGTTGATGGTAAATTTGTAAAACACAGAAAACTATACAAAGAAAGTAATGACCTAATACCCTATCTCTCAGCATTAATTCCCATCTATTTTAGCAGATTTCCACCCTTACCTTTTTAATATAACATATATTAATAACTATTACTTTATTTGGTTGTTACCAAAATCCTGTTAGGTAATCTAATTAGAGAGGATGATGAGGGGATTAAGTAAGAACATGGAAAATGGAGGGTTGAGAAGGAAATTGCAGAGAATGTGCTGGCGTTAGAGAAAATGGTACCGAGAAGGCAGCGTTTCTTTAATGAAGGCATCTGTATTCTTCTCCAGGCTCCAGATTCTAACTGGGGTGCTTGTGACTAAGTGACCCTGTAACTGGACCTTGGCCAGTCTGCGGCCTGTGGCCAGTTGGAGCAGGAGTTTGAAGTGTAGCCTCCAGTCACTTTGCTAACTCACTCACTGAGTGAGATAAAACGACAGTCCTTGTAAAATACCAGTGCCTGGGGGAGTTAGAGGGGACCCAGGTGAGCCATCACCTATTGCTTTGGAGTGCTTAGTGTGTCCCTGGCACTGGGCTGACTGCTTCGAATTCATTCTCTCACTTGATCTTCAAGGCCAGCCAGTGAAGAAGGCAATGCAATTACTTCCCGCGCCCCTTCCCCCATTTTACAGACAGGAAAATGAAGATCAGAGGGATGCAAGGAAATGCTCCAGGTGGCAAAGACAGGTCTAGAATGGAGGTCCCCTGTGCTTTCTCTGCTGCTGCAGTTCCCTTCAGATGCAGTTCCCTTCAGATTATGAAAAGTCCGGGATCCTTCCAGAGCTTTTGCCAGCAGAGAGAAGTGGGTATAACTAAATTTCCTGTGTGCCAGTTTCCCAAGGTTTGCACTGTGGATGGAATGGGCCCATCTAGCCTGAAAATGATCATAGTGCAATTTTAGGCCAACGCAGCTTCCAATGGCATGCTCTCACTCTCACTAGCTGTATTACCTAAAGCATGAGGCAAGTGAAAAAAGTCTGTTTATAATGAAAACGGGCCTTCTGGCTTAGCCTAAATAGATCAAGGAGCTTTTTTTTTTTTTTTTTTTTGATATTTACACTGATATGCAATGTGTTCCTAAAAACTGCCTTCTGAGGAAAGAAAAAAGAAGTCATTTACAGGTTAAAGGTAGCCAGACCCAACCTATTTCTAAACCTCCAAACTTAAAATTAAAAAAAATCTTAACATAAGAATCCCAATGGTTCTGAGATTGCTCAACTATGAGAAAACACTGGGATTGGATTCAATCCAAGGTTCACTGTGAACATGTGTTTGTCTGGTGAAAAGGGCCATCTCTTGACGACGCTGGTGGTTTGGGATCAGTCACTGAGCTGCATGAACGTGTTCCAAAGCCAGGGTTTCCTGCCCTGGCAGATTCCCAGGTCTCTGCTACCCAGAAACTAGCTACAGAATCTCTCTCTTGACCCCATGTCCCCTGCAGCTACAGTGCAATTTTTTTTGTTCCTTTTCATGGCCAAAGCTCTAGAAAGAGTTGTCAACGATCTGTCCTTCCATTTATTCTTCAGCCTATTACAGTGTGGCTTCCTCTGGTCTTATGTCTCAGAAGTCACCCTTTTCTAGTGGGTAGGTCCAGAATGAGAGATTTAGAAGAGGGGCCAACAGGGGGCAGTTTTGCTCCCAAATAGGGCCTATGTGGCTCTCCCTACTTGATGATAGAATCCTTTCTGGAATCCTTTTAGAATCCAGCATGTGACCTGAGAATGATGCCTGTTGTCATCCTGGGCTCGGCCAGTCCCTGCAATGGAAGGCCACAAGCCATCCTCCTAGAGAGAAGAACGCAGAGCGACAATGCTGCAGGTGGCGGGGCCACAGAGAGGGCTGGGCTCACATGACTCTGCCGCTTATTAGAAAATGGACTTGGGTGGGTTTTCTGTCGGTCCCAGTTTTCTCCCAAAGGGGCCAATAACACCCACTTTATTATACACCAGTGCGGGGCCTGGCATACAGCTGACTCAGTAACTGGTTCAGTTACTGTAATTACTCAGTAATCCGCTCAACAAACTGGAGTAAAACACCAGTGGTTGTCTCCAAGCCGCTGGTTAACAGAGGTCCTGGCCGGTCTTGTCCTGGTTTTCTGTTCTGCCAGTAGAACTCTGTGGACACCTTAGGCCCTGCCAGTTGACCTGTGTCCATCCAATACACAGAGCATGGGCTTGCAAAGCAGGCCTTTGGATCTTCAGTTTGATTCTGATTATCGAGGGAGATTTATTTGTGCATTTGCCATACAAAGAGCTCTCTCTTTGTCAGACACCAAGTCAGTGTTTACAACGGGGAGTAGACTTGGCCGGGAAACCCCACATCCCCTGTGCTCCTTATAGGGCACTCTGCTCCAGGTGTTCGCCTGGACTCAGGAATCCAGTTCAGACAGTGGAAGTCAGTTTCCGAGGGACATTCTCATCTCACCGTCAGTTGAGCCCCCAAATGTTCAGTGGCTATGTTCCAGCTCTTTCCTTCTTGAAAACACAGAGGGTGACAAAAAAATCTATACACATTTTAAGAAAGGAAAAAACAGTATTAAAATTGTAATACAATGAATGATGCTAGCATTCATTTGATTAGTACCATCGTTTGAGCAAAGGTCACACTACACATTGCTACCTTAATTCAATTCAATTTCGAAAAGTAATACATAGATAACATCCCTTGAAATGTGTTCATTTTTTTGGCACCCCCGGTATGAGGAATCACAGTGCAGGTGGTTTCTCTCTGGCGGTTCCTTGAAGCTTACCTGACATGTAAGAGTGCCGTCACTTTCCCAGGTGTTTTCACATATACGCATTCTAGGTAGGCAGGTCTGACACTTCTGCTTCTCCTTCATTTACTCAATAGAAAAGTTACTGAAAGCCTCTACATTCCAGGACTTGCCCAAAGCCACCAAGTATTCTGGTCACCTCTGGCCCTATACCAAACCCATCCTTATTTGCTCATGAGTCAGTAATTTGGGAAGAACTTCCTGGAAAAGGAAGTCTCTGCTCCCCAGTGGTGGGGTCTCAACCGAGGAGACTCACACAGCAGGGAGACAGGCTCCTCTAGAGGCTTTTCACTTACCTGTCTGGGGCTGGGTGGACTGGAAGATTGGGCTTGGCTGGGAGTGTCAGCCTGAGCAACCAATGTGGTCTCCCAATGGGGTTTGGGCTTCCCCGGGGCATGGTGGCCTCAGAGTAGTCAGGCTTCTTATAGAGCAGCCCAAAGCTCAAAAGGGAGGATCCCAGTGCACAGGGAAGAAGCCCACGGCCTTTTCCTGACCCAGCCTTGGAAGTCACGTGGTGTCACTTCCACTGTTACTCTAGCAGTTGACGCAGTCACACGGCCATCCAGCCTGAAGCCATGGTTGCACAGACCTCACCTACGGAGGGAAGTGTCAGAGGATTTGTGGCATGTTTGAAAATGTCTACACCACATGCCAGGACAAGACCTGGGTCTCTCTATTCAGTCCAAGCCCACATTTATTAGAATTAGGTAAGCAGGGCCTATGGGTGAAATCCTAGAGGACTTAGCTATGCATGGGATGGTTTGCAACCTCTGGACTTTTACTTACTAGGCGTGTGATATTAGACAAGCTATTTTCCCTCCTTGGGTCTTGGTTTCATCATCTATAAGATGAAGAAACAACAGCTCCATCCTTGTTGTGATGATTAAATTAAATGAGGCTTGTAAGACGCTCACAGTGTTTGGCACAGAGTAGGTTCTGAATAAATAGGAACAATGAATAACAAAATAAAAAATACCAGTTTAATAAGAAGTAGGACTAATTTTGTTCTTATTCTCATTGGTATTGTTATGAATGGCCTAGTACATAATAAACCTAGGAAATAGGCATTCTCTCCTCTCTTCCTGGAAGCTCCCAGGGGGGGCCTCTGCTTTCAGGTCTAACTATCCCCCCACCTCTCTCTGTCTCTCTTGTCCTGGGGAGTAGAGGATGGCTGGCTCCCTCATTTGCTAACCTCTGGTTCCTTTACTTCTTCTGGTCAGTTTCTGTCATCCGTAAAACCAATTCACTGTCTCACATCCTGCTTAGAACCTCAGGATGGTGTCTGTTTTCCTGAGTGGACCCCGACGAATATAAACGTACAAAGGAAACTGGGGATCCCCCAGCAAAGATGGAGTGGGGGGCAGTGGATTTGGATGAGAACAAGGCGTTTCCCGCCCTCCCTCCTTCCTTCCCTCCTCCTTTTCTTTAGCTTCACCTTCCTTTTTTTTTCTTTTATAAAGATGAAACAATCCTATACGTGATTCTCCACACCTTGCTGTTTTCACAATAACTCTTGAGTCAGTACACGTAACTCTAATTCATACAGTTCTATTTCATTTTAAATCTAGCCGCACAATATTCCACATTGTGGATGGACTTGGTACACCTATCCATTTCACTACTGACGGATGTTCTATTGTTTACAGAGTGTGGAGGTTTTGCCACAACAAACAGTTCTGTGTTCACCATTCATTTACACACATAGATCCTTGTGGATTCCTTCTTTCATGTCTGTAGGATGGATTTCCAAAGGTGGGATTTCTGGGCCAAAAAGTATTTGTGCATTTTTAAATTTAATACATATCACCCGATTACTTCTCCCAAAGTCTGCAGCATTTACACTCTTTATAACAACTTATGTCTAAGAAGCATTTATTACCAAAGACCTCTGTGCATATATTTGGACAACTGCTACCAGGATTGGTGCTCGAAATGGCTATGTGGTGACTTGGAGAATGGAGAATCGGATATTACAAGTAATGGCCAAATATGCTGATTGAAATGGGTTTTATTATTTATGAGTTTGTTCTTTTATACCCCCTGCAGTCTAAAAAAAGTCAACCTTGAAGAAAAAGGCCTTCTCTCTACAGAAATTCCATCCACTCATCTGCCAGTCCATGTGGGCGTCCTTAGTCTATCTTATAATAAGGCACTTGAGAGGCTAATTGCATTGTATTTATAGCCTAGAGAGGTGGCTTCCACTTTAGATGGGGAGTTTCCTTGGTAATGTCCTAATAACCACAGGTTCCAAGAGGCTAAACTGAGACTAATGTAGAAAAATTCAAAGCTAGGCTTGCAGGGGACCCCATAAAGGCGCTGAACGGAACAGACAGACCACGTGAGAGACAAGAGGGGCCCACGGCGAGACCGTGTTTCATTTGATTACTGTCTTCTTGGTTTTCCACAAAACTCGGGTTTAAAATCTGCACCCAAGTTAAGCTTTGTGTTGGCCATTTTGAATTTCTATTGTGCAAAAATCCAGATGTCTCTACAGTCTGAAAAGCTGCCCTGAATTCTGGTCAATCCACGTCCTACTGCCCCCGTTATGTTACAGCTCAGCTCCAACCGTGGCAGTTTCTATAAGGTTTCACCTCTCCTTCAGGATGGATGAAGTAGCTGGCCTGTCTCTCTCCTTTCTCTCCTTTCTATCTCCCTCTTCATATCCCCATAAATTCTCCAGTTAACACTGACTCATGCCGAATCTCTGAGAATCACAGTGAGTATGCATCACTTCAGCACTTATGTAATTGGTGTGAAATGATAATAATGACATTAGTAAATACTAACAGAAACCCTTTTGGACCTTCTTTGTTCCAAACACGAAGCTACACACTGATACACAATAATTCCGTAAGTAGGAATAACAATTTATTTGATAGGTGACGGTACGGGTGATTTGCTCCAAACCTCACAGGCGATAAGTAGCAGGAGTGGGCTATTAAAACCCACTTATTGGGAGCATTTGAGACCTTGCTTCCTGGCAATGTTGTCAGTTTGGCTCAAATAAACTCTTATAAAAATTCGAGAAAAAAAATCCCACTTATTAATTAATTAATGCAAACCTTATTTGGCTTTGACGTCCTTTAGACTCTCCACCTCCTGTCAGTGTGTCTTGCACCATATGGCAGTGGCTCATCTTCTTTTTTAATGTCATGCATCATCTCTGCCTCTTCACTTAGCTTTTCTTCATCCTCATTCTCATTCTCTGATATGGTGAACACCTACTGTGTGCCAGGTGCTGAGCGAGGTGCCTTCAGAGACCTGGTTACCAGCCACCTTGACGGGTTTTTGGAGGACAGAGACCTCATCTGTGCATTTGAGTCCCTGCAGTTCCTGGTCCAGGGCTGAGGGTGTGGTTTGAACTCATCCCCAGTTATTTCCTCTCTTCGGCATAAGCTTTGGGAGGGTGCGGGATTGCTCACCGCTTTTTATATATCCCTCCATATGCCCCCATGCCTGAGGCAGAGCCGAACTTCATCGTAACCAGTTCAGGATCTGTTAGCACCTAGCACTGTACACACTACGTTCACACACTTGTACCCTCTCCTGCGGCAACATCTCTGTTTATCAGGCAAGGAAGCTGAGGCTTTGAGAGACTGATACGCATCTGAGTGATTCCCTGATGCCCAAAAGGTCATTATGATAGAACAGGGGTAATTTGCCCCCTGACCCTGCACCCAAGGGACATTTGGCTGTATCTGGAGACATTTGCTTGTCACCACTGGGAAACTGCTACCAGCACGTAGTAGGCAGACGCCAGTGATGCTGCTAAACATCCTACAATGCGCAGGATGGCCCCTGCCACAAAGAATTACCAGGACCAAATGCCAGTAGTGCTGAGGTTGAGAAGCTGCTACAGAAGAACTGAGGAGACATTTTATTTGATCAGATTTTCTACTTTTGGGTATCTGAAGAGATACAATTTTTATATAATATAGAAAGATTGAATGCTATGTCTTCTTTCTAATATGTAAACTCATAAAACTAAAAAATAAATTACGTATGAGGTATGAGGAGTAATACATGCTATCATTCTTAAAACAAAGCAAATGAATGTTAATTTTGAACTTAATTTTTAGATATATTTTTTTCAAATAATGTATATTTTCTTTCCCATTTGGGGAAACTAAGGATAGCAGCTAGTTTTATGGCACAGCGTTACTAAGATATGGGTTTTGTGGCTAAAATGAAGCATGAAAGTTTGTTTCAAATTACATGATTTTATACATTAATTGCCCAAAGTTGGATGTGGACCTCTGTTTCTATTATTATAACCAAATAAAGTGACTAAATGAAGAACTTACATTCTATTTTGTCAAAATGGTGCCCCATTGATGGGTAAAATTATATCATGTCTGGTGTTTGTTTTAAAATACTCCAGCAAAAATAAAACAGGAGTTATAAATGAAACAGGGTCAGTAAAATGTTGGTAATTGTTAAAGGTGGATGATGGTTACATGGGGATTTGTTTTCTTTCTACTTTCCTGGAAGTTTGAAAATTTCCAGGAGCAGTGTGTAAAAAATGTGTGCTGGGACCACCTGCAGAATGACAAGTCATGTATTTGAAAATATATTAGCTAGGACTTGCTTCTTACCCCATCTCTGTGGCTTCACAAGTGATTGCTTGAACAAACGTCCATGTATGTGTTTGGATCATTGTTTAATCCAGCAGACTGTTCATCATCTCAGAATTTTCAAAGCACATTGAAAATTAAAAGTGACAACAATATGGGCAAAAGATTTGAACAGACACTTCAGAAAGGAAGCTATATGAATGACCAGTAAACACATGAAAAGTGCTCAACGTCTTTAGTCATTAGGGAAATGCAATTAAAACCAGCAGAAGATTACCTGACATACTGATTAGAACCTTCAATTAAAAAGACTGAAAACTACTAAATGTTACCAAGGATGAGGAACAATGAAAACTTCCTTTTTTTGGTGGGTATGTAAAATGGAACCACCATTTTTGGGTGGGGGGCAGGGGGAGTCTGATAGTTTCCTATTAAACTAAATATACATCATCTTTGTGACCTAACTATTGTACTTTTGGATATTTAAGAAGAAAACATATGTCCTCAAAAAGACCTGTGCAAGAAAATTTACTCATAGTAGGTTTATTCAAAATAACCTCCAAGTCAGAACATCCCAGGTGTCCATCAACAGGAATATAAATGAACTGTGGGAGAGTCGCATAATTGGATGGATACAACTCAGCAATAAAAAGAAATGAGCTACAAAAATATGGCTGAATCTCAACAATAGTACGCCGAGTGAAATGAGAGCACCTCCTGTATTGTTCATGTATTTCAACGCGAAGCTTGCTCATCGATGATGTTAAAAATCAGAGCTAGACGGTTCTCTCTCTATCTTACCTCTGATTCTCCCTCCCGGGATGGACCATCCCAGGCCTTCCTTGTGGTTCCTTCTCATTAGTATTTCATCTACAGCAATGCTGGGGAACTTTTTCTCTAATTCATTGACAAGGACACATTTATGCCTTTTTCATTGGTCACTGAAGAAATCCCAGCTGTTTTTTCTTGGAATGTCATGGCCACGATGAGCAGACCACACGGGAGGTAATGTGAAAAAGCGCTCTTCATGGCTGTTTACTTTAGACTCCAGATCTCACTCTGATGAGGTTGTGTGTGTGTATCAGTTAGCTCCGGCCGTCATAACAAAATACCACCGACTTGGGTCTCAAACAGCACCAATGTGTTTTTTCACTGTTCTGGAGGCTGGATGTCCATGATCAAGGTGTCCACAAATTTGGCTTCTTCAGAGATCCATCTCCCCAGCTTGCAGACAGCCGCCCTCTTTGTCACTTCTTCACAGGGCTGTCCCTGTGTGCTTGCATCCCTGCTGTTTCTCTGTGGGTCCTAATCTCCTCTTATATGGACACCAGTCAGACTGAACTAGCTAGCACCCACCCTACTGGCCTGATTTTAACTGAATCACCTCTGTAGAGACCTATGTCCAAATGCAATGATATTCTAAGGTACTAGGGATTAGGGCTTCAGCATGTCAATTTTGGGAGAACCGCAGCATAATTTTGGGGGTGATTTCAACATGATGAATGGAGTTCATAACAGAAGTTTAAGGCAAGGCTGGCGTATTGTACCTGCATTCACTCTGTAACCCTTTCGGTGGCCTTTGGTTATAAGCAGCTTATCTGATTTACACCCAGGTGGCCTTTTCCAGAAGAATGGATGTCCCCAACACCCTCCATCTTGCTCCAGCTCCCGGCCACCATCATGTTGTCATTTCTCATCACAATATTCACTCTTGACTGCTCTGGTTTGTTCTTCACACAGTAGGCATGGCAAGCTTTGAAACAGAGGAGTGGTTATATCCACAAGGTCAAGGTCCACTTCAACTCTTCAGTGGCAACCGGGATCAAATCCAAACTCCAACTGTCTTTACAGCATCCCTGCTTGCCTCCCCCACTTCATTTCTGAGCACAGCCCCTGCTATCTCTGCCCAGGCACATTGGCTGCCCCTTTCCCCGTGATGCCTCTGCTTTCCACAGGACCTTCATGCATTGGTATCTCTTGCCTGGACCCCCACTCCTCCTCCCCTCCACCTGTTCTGTGCAGCATGATGGGCACTTTTCACGAAGTGGTTTTCCCTGAGCACCCTTCCATGGCTGGCTAGGTTAGGAATCCCAGGTATATATTTTCATGCCATATTGTGTTTTTCCTTATGTTGCTTTTCACCGCTGTTGTTAATGCTGTAGTTATGTGTTTTGGAGCTGCCTCCTTTCCAGTGCCTCGAACACTATAAAAGCAGGGAAAATGTTCAATGCATTCACTGCCGCAGCCCCAACCGCCAGCCGATGCATCACACATACGAAGTTCTCAATAAATATTTGTTGAATGGATGAATGAAGCCTTGAAAAACTTTAAATCAACTGACCCCTAGCTGTTTGCCACAGTTTACAGATTATTCATTCTACTCACCCTTTGATCATTTTATTCCCGCCTGGAAGTTTCATCAGTAGGATGACAGGCGATGAGAAAGAGACCAATGAGTCATTTTCTGAGCAGCTGTAGTTAAGGTCCAAGGAGGGCGAGGGAGGGTGGGAGTGGGCAGAGGACAAGGTTAACCAATGAGCCGCCGAGCATTGATTCCTTCTGATTGATATTCCTCATAGTTACACTGCCCCATTCATTAGCACGGGGAGGTGAAGGTTGGATGTAATTTTAAACAACAGTTTGAGGCATTTCTATTCCGGTCCTGAAACAGCTTAAATATTTTATGAGTTTTTAAGATTGGGAGAAATTAAAGCAAGTATGTAATCTTGCTCTGGTGTGTGTATAAATATATACACATATGAAATTTAAATATACTCACACAAAATCTTATTGTAGAGAATTTCATAAATCTAAAAAAGATAGGGAGTCTAAAAAAAACCTATCCATATGTAAACATAATATGAAAATATATGCAGTGTTAATTTCGGAATTTATTGCAATCTGCAGTGCATCTTTAACAATTGCACATACATTCTCCCGAGAGCGAGAGTGAATTTTTTAAAAATGAAATATTTTGCATAAAATATTTTGATATTTAAAAAAACCAATATAACTTTTAAAAACTATAAAAGAAATGTCTAGCAGGAGTTGTAAGGGAACAGTTCGGGGGGGGGAAAAGTTGTTTATTTTTAAGTAGTCTTTATCCTCTGAAAGTGGGACCAATGTACTAGATAATTATGTACTTTGGGATCATTAAGGGGCTTTTAGCAAATAATTTATCTAGTGTTCGAATGGGAATGTAAATAAATGAGTAATTTTTCCTTGTTAATTATAATTCTTGTGACTTGCAATGTCTAGGCGCCTCTCCAGGCCCACAAATCCACCCACGAGTCAGAAAATGCCACCAACAATGTTGATTTTGCATTTGATAAGGTTTTTTTTTTTTCACGAGTAATCATTATCTTCAATTTTAGGCCATTTCAGAAATAACAACCGACAATAAAGGTAACTTCTGCTTCATTCCATTTCTCGTCTGCATTTTATGGATTACAATATATTTCTATATCTCAATGAAGCAGTTTCTAGCAGAGGTGTTACATTTTATTAAGTACGTATTATGCATATTTTATTACAACTTGCTCCAATAGAACATCGTTTAAAAGATTAACTCACAAGCCACTCTCCGTTTCTGCCAAAATGAAAAACAAAGAGAATGCATTTCCATGGGACTTAGGCTAAGAAAGGCTATGAACTATAAATGTTAGAACACGTGTGATTTAGATCTTATTTAAGATTTCAAAGCGTTTTGCCACCAATTTGGTTCGAATTACCATGTTATCCGGTTATGTGCATTAGGAAATGCCTCTGTGATGTGGCTTTTGGAGGTGATCCTGTGACTTATGCACCCCTCTTCCTTTAAAAACCAAATGCAATTCACAAAAGAGGCTTATGGATTTGCAATTAAAATAGGAGCGTTGCCTGAAACCAGAGAGGGTGCGGTGGGACTTGACCTTCCATTTGTGTATAGTAGCAGGTCCTAATAGTATATGTGCACGTGTGCATTTTTTTTCAAATTCAAAGTAAAACAATTTGCAAGTGCAAACAGGATAAGTGGTAAGTCGGGTTTTTGTGGATCTGAGGGGTTTGTAAATGCTAATTTTGAAAAGGGTTCTTAGTGCTGGAGCGGGAGGGAGAGAGCTAAGACATCTCTTTCAACTCTGTGATAGTTGAGATATCAGAAACCCCAAGGATTAAAATTGAGCATCAGCTCCTGTTCGGGGAGCACCTACTATGTGCTGCTCAGTATCATCTCACTCAATTCCCAGCAAGAGAGGTGACATAGCCATTTGAACCAAGGAGCGGGGGAGGGGCGGTAGCATGCGCAAAGTCACACAGCTGGTGGAGACACAGAGCCAGACCAAGCCTCTTTTTACTCGCCCCTCTCTTTACTGGAAGTTTGCTAGGAAAACTAAAGAAATCCGCAGCCAATGTTATTTCCACTGGACCCCGGTAAATGATAGGAGATGCTCTCCTACCTGCACTCAGTCTTTTGAATTAACTGCAGCTTCAGTTCTCACCAAACACCGCAGAGGCTGCACAGGGCCTGCTGACCATCTTTGTCACAGCTGCTTTCTCCACGCCTGCCCACGGGCATCCAGGTCGTCGGCTCACCTACCAAGAGTCACCTGCTTTGTTCCCAGTCCTCCTTGCCTCAGGTGTTCCTGTTATTGTAATGAGCTAATTTCATTAACTACGATAGAGTTCATGTAAACCAATGAGATAATGTGAACAGACTTGTTTCTATGAAACTTAAGGAGAAAACTTTCAAAATGTATCATAAAAGGAAGTCATGACAGAAACTGCTGTCACATTAGGTGCAGGTCAGATAAGGCTGAAGATTTGGGGGTGGGGGAGGGCAGAAGTATCATCACAGGTGGGAAAAATTCTGAGTACTGATTACTTGGCTGGTTACTGGGTGTATCTTCATGTTCTCGCTACACTTGAAAGAAACCCAAGCTGGAAACCAGAGACATTGCATTACGGTGTGGTTTACGGGGAGACTAGATGAGGGGAGCTGCCATACTCAAAGAAAAGCACAGGTCCTAAAGCAAATGGTTTGGTTAATTAAATACACTATGTGTTTTAAATTAAAATGACATTCTTAAAGTATATGTGATTTTCGTCTAATTACCTGACCAGCTAGTGTGATCCCCATGGAATCTGATCACAGAGCTAAGACTTGAATTTCAAAAATTATAATTTTTCATGTCCACTGGAGGCTTGGTCTGTGTAGGGCATTGAGCAGGTGGGGGTTCCAGATGAAGAAGAGTGATGCTAGTATACTAAGTAACATCTATCGACCAATTACTCTTCTCATGGTTTGTAGCCCCACTACGATAGCTACTTCCACTTTACAGATGAATCAGCCATGATGTAACCAGTGTCCTTCAGGAGTCTAGGCCACTCTTGATGATGGTATTGGAGAGAATGATAGGTATATGGAGTCAGAAAGCCTGGGTTCAAAGTCCAGTCCCACCACTGATTTACCTCAGACAAGCGTGTCAGCCTCCTAGAGCCGGTGACACTGCTTTGGCAAAACGAGAACAACAATCCGGGTATGTTCCTTCCAGGGTTATTGTTAGGACTGCGTGAGAGTGCCCAGGTAGATGCTTAATGACTGCTCCATCTGTCCCTCTCCTTTTTGTAAGGGGGTAATTCATGTGTGTAGAAAGGTATAGTTTGTAAGATAGAAGCAAACAAGGTGATTGCTGTGATGGAAGAGAACAGCCATCTCTTTGGACTGACTGAACTAGGGAAGGCTTCCAAACGGAAGTCATATGAGCTGGCTTGGCACCTAGGTGCATACAGAGTCAAGAACAGTAAGAGCCAAGGAATGGAGATGTGAGAACACAGGCTATGGGGCAGTGGGAAAGCATGGGAAATAGAGCCAAGGGGAAGTGGAAAGGGCAGCTTTGGACAGATAATAAGGCCTGCAGGCTATACCAAAATGGTAGCACTTGACCCAGAAGACATTCAGATGATTGACCTGGAAGTGGTAAGAGAGGGAGGTGGGCCACATGTCAGGGTTGCATGTACCTATCTGACCCTCCATTCACCATTTATGCATCCATCCATCTATCCATCCATCCATCCATCCAATCATCCATCCATCCATCATCCATCCATCATCCATCCATTTATCCATCCATCCATCCATCCATCCATCCATCCATCCATCCATCCATTTATCCATCCATCCATCCATCCATTTATCCATCCATCCATCCATCCATCCATCCATCCATCCATCCATCCATCCATCCATTTATCCATCCATCCATCCATCCATTTATCCATCCATCCATCCATCCATCCATCCATCCATCCATTTATCCATCCATCCATCCATCCATTTATCCATCCATCCATCCATCCATCCATCCATCCATCCATCCATCCATCTTTCTATACATGCATCCATCCTTACATCCATTCATCCATTCTCTCTCTACAAAGAAACCAGGAAACTATAATAGTTTTGAAGATAGATTCTTCTCCCTCCTTCTGTGGTGATCACATTACTATTGTCATTATTATTGCTACTAACAATATTGCTTAGTAACAATTACTTATTATAATCTGCTTTTATACAACTCATTTTTAAGCCCTCATTCATTTGAGCCTGACAGTACTACTTCAGGTAGTCAGGACAGGTATATCAACCTCCATTTATATAAAGGTAAAAATACACAGTTTACCATGCTTACCAGGACCTGGGGGATATCACAGAAACTGGAAATGAGGTCTTCAGATTTAAGATCTTTTCTGCCTTAGCTCATACCTTATTTACCACCGAAGACTACGGACCTATCAGGTTCAGGAAGAGGGCCTCCTTCCAATTTTGAGGCCATCCAGGGTGGCCACTGAAGGGCCATCCCCAGGCACTACTCATGAATGGGAAGATGGCTGCTTATCATGCAAATGTACACAGCGTCTGAATTCTGTGTGCACAGAAATGTCCCATTCATAGAGTCGGAGACAGCTGGAAGTAATCTCAAATGCATTATGCATTGTGATTGCATTGGCAGAGGGGTAAGAAATGTTAAAGTTTTGTTACAATAATAATAACCATTGTGACAATACGATTTGTTTTACTGACGCCCATTTTTTGGCAACTCTATCGTTATAAACACAGCATGTGACTGTACTTTAATAAGACTGTATAAACTTCTGCGTGTTTACGAGGGTGTATTTATCAAGCTTCTCTAGGTCCCCACTTCCTGGGGCACTATTCTCTCCACAGCTGTGGCCATTTGACCTCCAGCTGCAGGCCTACTGTGTAGGGCAAAGCTCATCGAAACGGAGAAGCTATGTTGAGGGGTGGTGGGGGGTGTCCTATACCCTTGTTGTACAATAGAATCACCGCATGCACTGTTAAAAAGTATCCCATTCCTGGGCACTGTTCCGGATAGGGTAAATCAGATTCTCTAGGGATAGGGGCAGGGCACGGGACATTTTTGAAAATTCCCCCATCAATTCTAAAGCGCAGCCAATCTGAGAATTCCCATTCTAGTTCAGTATAATGTGTACAGAAATCTCCTGGGGATCATTTTAAAATATAGCTTCTGAATCCTTAGGTCTGGGGTGGAGAGTGGGTAGGAAGAAGAGAGAAGGTGGAGGGGCCAGGAAAATTTTGCATCTCTAATAAGGTCCCGGGGATTCCAAGGGAGCTGGTTCTTGGACCACACTTTGGGTAGCGAGGCCCTGGCCAGCCAGTATGGACCTCCACATGGGGTTTTCCTTGAAATCCAGCCCTGACTTAAAATGGATTAAACTGCTCTGGTCTAGATCTTTACATCTCAGGAACTAACTAATGGAAATTACAGCTGGGACTGACATTGACAACTTTAGAAATACTGTGGCTAACATGCCATGGAAGACTGGAAGTGGGCTCGTGTTCTGACTTTCAGAAAGAAGAGCTCAGTCAGACACATGGACCTGACTCAAGTGTCTGGCACAATTCAAGAAGGATTTATTTATTGAACAGATGGTTGGGGACACACGGAAAGGAAAGAAGTGGTCACCAAGAATCAGTTCAGCGATACCAATAATGCGTTAATAGGTTTCCCTGATAGTCTCCCTTGGACAGGGAGCTCACTGGAAGATCATTGTCATTTTATCTGTCTCAAGGAAATATCACTGGAAGGAGGACTGCATTTATTGTGGTTGGCTGCGCAGGGTGATGCAAAAGTCAAATATTAATTACTAACTTTTATTTGACGGATGGCATGTAGCATCAACTCATTAAAATCTTATAGCATTTGCTACTTAGGTAGCAGGAAGTCAATTTCAAGAAGGGGAAACGGAGGCTTAGAGACATAAATACAGACATTTCCCCCAAGTTGCGCAGCTGGAAGAGTTGACATTCAAATTCAGATCTGCCTTGATCCAGAGTCCACTTGCTTTCCCAGTCTGCTCGCTTGCCAGGCAGAGATGGAACTTGGACTGAGCTGGAGAAAGACAGGTTTCCCTCAGAAGAACGAGCTGGTGCAGCTGCACCTGTGAGGAGGAACTCTGCTCTTGGGATGGGAACCCCACCATGAGGAATGCTGTGGACAGGATGGCTGCCGTGGAAGGAGTGAGACCCATGGCAAGGCATCAGGGGAGAAGCTTTGCAAAGCACCTAGCAGGGCTTCTGGCCCATAGTAGGCTCTCTCCATGAATAGCCGCTGCTATTTTTAGAAATAAGTTTGATAAACATGAACAGCACAATGCCTCCCAACTCTGAGGCTCTATAATCCTTGGCTTTCAGAGAGTACAGCACTGCTGCTGCTGCTTTTCACCCTCTCACCCCCTGGCACCTTGGCAGATCCCACACTGACATACCGTCTCTTCTCTCTGCCTCTCCCTTTCTCCTCCTCCAGGGGACAAATAGTGCCTTTCATCCTTTGTGAAGTCGCACCTGCCTGCGCCGGCCTGATTGATTTCTTCCATTATTAAATTTCGGCCATTCATACTTGTCACACACAGGCAACCCCTCAGCTGTGTTCTTCAGAGGGTATGGTTCTGCCCTCACTTCCTGTATGTTCCCCTCATCTCCTCAGATGGGTCATAAGCTCCTTCAGGGTGTGACTCAGACAATAAGAACATGTAACTTCTGTGGATGGATACCTCCTTCGGGGAAGAGGTAGGGGCAATATTTAGAGGTTGGCAATTTGTTTCTAAAGGTCCACGACTCAATCCAGTGTCTTCATAGCAGACTCTGATGGAAGTTCCAAAAAGAAATGGACAACTACGATACTTCCATTGCATGTTAGGTCCTGGATCAGGATATTTAAAAAATATCTCACTTGCTCTTCTAAATCATCTGGAAGACAGCAACTGAGCTACAGATGATCACCGACTTAACGACAGTTCAACTTACAAGTTTTCAACTTTACGATGTGAAAGTGATGCACATACATTAGAAACCATACTTTGAATTTTGATCTTTTCCCAGGCAAGTGATAATGCAGTGAGATCCTCCCGTGATGCTGGGCAGAAGCAATGAGCTGCCGCTCCCAATTAACCATGGGATCACGGTGGTAAACACCTGAGACTCCACAGCAGACCAGATTGCCAGTGTGTTTCGGATAGCGTGTCCTGAGCACACTTAAGGTGGGTTGGGCTAAGCTGCGATGTTCTGTAGGTCAGGTGTATGCAATGTGGTATCGGCTTAACAACATTTTCCACGTACAATGGGCTTACTGGGGCTTAATCCTATGTGCACTGCGTTCTAACCTGATGCTGTATGTTCATTTCTAAGGGTGAGGGGACTGCAGACCGTCTACCATCCAGATGTTTCTATTGTATTTACAGCTTCAAGACACAACACAAAACACAATACCACTGACGACAGCACGAGCAGTGCTGTGTCCTGTCTGCAAGGGGATGCTTCTTCCCCCGTGCCTAGTCTGGGCATGACATCGTCAACATTTTCCACCACACGGCAGATCAAATACTCGCACACTTTAGGAACTGATATGTTTAGCAGGAGTGAAAATTGCCGCATGTAGCTCAGAGATGTAGATCTCCAAAATGGGCACTGGCAGCTTTGTTGTGTGTGTGTGAAGACCCAGCATGCAAACCTCGCTCCAGTCTATCCAGGTTCCAGGTAAATGAACAGCGACAAGCCAGCAACTTGTCTGTAAGGTTCACGTGTAAATCCATGCCGTTGGTGTCTTTGTTTTCAACCTAATTGCTGCAAATCCACGTAAATTGGTTGTCAGATGCAATTCTAGTGGCTTTAAAGAGCATTTTATAGCCAGCGTGGCCATCATCAGTGGCAACAAGAGGGCCCATTGCACAGTGGATGTAAAAATGCTTTCTGATTCTAACCACGACACCAGGGCTTCTTTGCACACATCTTGAAATACTGATATATTCAATGTAAATTGACAAAATATATCACGTGCTACATCCCATCACATCTGCTACGCGATTCCAGCCTTGCCACGCAGTAGAGGACACCACAGGTTTAGGTAAAAACCATGGGAGAAATGGAACACGGAGAAAGCCCCCATTTTTTTCTGCAAGGTGAGGAAAGAACGTCTTTCTTTGGCTTTGGTAGGCGGTCATAAATACAAGTGGATGTTTCATACGCGCCCAGACTCTTTCAATTCAAGGCTGCTGTGGGTGCTGAGGATTGAGCTCTTGGCCTTGTAAGCTGGCTGGGCCGCTCCTTGCTCTCAGAAGGGGGGTGTGACTTGCCCTCATCGCTGCAGTCCGATAATCACCTAAGCAAGTGGCTGTGGCAGTCAGAAAGCTTAGGCTCTACTGTGTTGACAAATGACCCCCAAATCTCTTACCCCCTTCACAAAGGCTCATTTCTCCCTCACATTTGGGGGTGCCAGGCTTACTCTATAAAAATACCAGATGCCCAGTTAAGTTTGAATTTCAGAAAAGTAATGAATCATATTTTAGTGTAAGTATGCCACAGGCAATATTCAGAATGGCATGTTTGTGTGAAATTCAAGTTTGGCTGGGTGTCCCGGATTTTCCTGGGCAGGCCGACTCCCACCGTGTATTCACCAGGGTCCACAGAGGCTCTGCTCCCCTGGGCACCAGGCAAGAGGAAGGAGAGGCCTGGAAGGCATGGCCCTGGCAACTCAGTGCGCCAGCCAGGAAGCAATGCATATTCTTTTGCTTGCAACTCATTGGCCAGAACTAGTCACATGACTCTGCCCAGGGGCCAGGGGTCCAGGCAGTGCCATCCTGTGATGTGCTGGGAAGTTGAGAGATGTTCACTCAAGGCGATGCAAGGCCTGCTGTCTGACTGACAGCAGGAAGTGTGGCGGGCGGGGGGGGGGCGCTCTAGTAGCACAGTTGGTGTCTCTGTCTGGCTGCTGTAACAAAGTACCAGAGACGGGGTGGCTTATAAACAACAGGAATTTATTTCTCACAGTTCTGGAGGCTGGGAGTCCTGGCTGAGTTCTGGTGAGGACTTTCAGGTTCCATATTGCCAACTTCTCACTGTATCCTCACATGGCAGAGAGCGGAGACGAGAACCAGGCTCCTGGATGACTCTTCTGAGGGCACTGATCTCATCAGGGGGACCCCACCCTCGTGACCTCATCAAATCCTAATCATATCCCAAAGACCCCACTTTCCACTACCATCATATGTTTGGGGGATGGGGGTTCAACATATGAATTGCAGGGACACATCCGATTCTTAAAAACTGGTGTCTCCTTTTTTACTTTGTTCATTGTGGTCAGCAGAAAAATGCCATGCACCCACCCCACCCTAAGATGTCTCTGTCTTAATTCCCCAAACCTGTGAATATGCTATTTCAAATGACAAAAAGGGACCATGCAGATGTGATTAAGCTAAGGATCTTGAGAAGGAGAGATGATCCTGGATTATCCAAGTGGGTTCGCTGTGATCCATCCTAGAAAGAGGAAAGTGGGAGGGTCAGAGTCAGAGAAGGAAATGGAAACAGACATTGGAGCAGCACAACCGACAACGTGGGCAGCCTCTCGGAGCTGGAAAAGGCAAGGGACAGTCTGCCCTCCGCCTCCAGGAAAAATGCCCTTCTGCCAACATCTTGATTTTAGCCCCGTGTGACTCATTATGGGCTTCTGACCTCCAGAACTGTAAGAGAATACATTTGTGAGATTGTAGTAATTTGTTACAGCAGTAACAGGAAACTCATATATCCATGAAGAGACACAGGAGACGGCTCCTGCATGGCAGATTTCTTATGTGGTGGGCCCCCAACAATGAAACCAGGGACAGAGGCAGAAAGCAAGGAACCCAGACAGGGGGACTATGAGTTGGTATAAGAACGTGGTTTCTCCTCTGACAGAGGGAGAAATGGACACAGACGGAAAAGCCAGAGGGCTGGGCTCTGCCTGCTGAGCTGAATTCACGCTTCTTGTATTATCTATATGCACTTCCCTGCTGCTATCCTTGCGTGGTTAGCACGATACATTGAAAATTCTAACTTGTTTCAGTTCTAATAGAACCTTCCAGAAGCTTTGCAATCATGTTTTGTCTAAAGTGCCACAGAGCAGGCACTGTATGTGTGTGTGTGGGGTCAATGGGGTGGGTGGTATGAATTAGAGTAATAAATCCACTGAAGGGAAAAATATTTGGGGCCTCTTGACCCACCGCCATGGTCCTAGATTTTGAGATTTGTCGTAATCAGGAGCAGTACTCATTTTCCCATAGAGCTATTTATTTCAAGCCACAGGCCAGTTCTGCAGAGCAGAAGTAACATTTGACATTCAGAAACCGCCCTGGCCATGGCTGTGTGAGCCACCTTCTCCTGTCATCTCCTACCCTTATCCAGAGAGACACAAGACGAATAAGAACATTTCAGGGAGTTACGGTGCTTGGAACAAATATTTGGCATGGTATAAGTATTTCGTAAGTGAATGCATGAAAAGCTTTTGAATGATTTTCATAAACTTTTATATCTTGGTTGAGCTTTTATGTATCTAAATTTATCTGTAACTGGGAGATAGAGGAACGCTGGTGTATTTTATGTTCAGTTATTACTCGGGACAAGCCATCCCACCCCATATGGTATGGACTCAGTTGCCAATGGATGATGTTCCGGAAAGTCCAGTTTTATTGTTCAGGCTTTTGACCGGGTCAAGGCAAAGTTTAGAATTTTAATGCTACATCTTGACTTCTTGGTGTCCCGTATTTTCAAATTCTTAGTTTGAGATTAGTCCTTTTGTTTCGTTTTGTTTTTTTCCTTTTGCTTTTTTCATTTCAGGACACCATTAAATTGCTTGGAGCTGAGCATACAGGCAGGACAGGGTGGAGGTGTGGGGAGCGGTGAGAGGGCACGCAGTGGGGGAGCTGTCGCTTGTCATAGAGACCACATGCAAAGAGGTCTTCTGGGAAATTTTCTCGTGGAGCAAACTGCTGAGCAAGACTTGGCTCCTGCAGGTCGGGGACAGAGGAAGGGCAGGAAAGAGGCCAGTCGGCCAGCAGAGGAAGTGTCCCCAGGGCCTCCGAGCTGGGAAAGATTTTCTGGGTGCTGCCTCAGGGGTGTCTGTGCAGATGCCAGTGGGATTCCTCTCAGGAGGGAAATGCAGCCTGGGAGGGCTGAGTTTGCTGCCTCCATAGGAGGCGCTCCGCTGGCTTCCTGACACGCCGGAAACTGAGCTTCTCCGGGGAACACCATCGCCGGTCCCTTCTCTCCAGCAAGGAACATCCACCCAATGTTTAATCATCCCCTCTCCCCGCCCATCCTTCCTCGTTTCTCTGTAAGTCACATCTAAGCCACATGTCTGGCCCTGACGTGGCTTCCTAACTCAGAGCAGTGCATGGGTAAGGCAGGCAGTGGGGGCTCATTCGTTCACTCTGGAGGTATTGAGCGTTTCCTGGGAACAGGGAGACAAAAACTCTCACTTCCATCACAGGAGGCTCCCCATTTATTTACAATTCCACACTGTTTCTCATGGTGTTCTCTCTCTGAGCTATATGTACTTTTCCAACTTGTCCCTTACCTCCCCCTTTCAGAAACTTGACACTGTGGCCACATGAAGCCATATCACAGTGACAAGAATAAGAGGGATGATGACATTAATAGCAGCTACCTTTACTGAACTTTGTCTTGTGCCAAGCACAGTGGTAGGCACTTGATGGGTTTGAACTCACTCAATTCTTTCACCAACCTGGTGAATTTACAAATCAGGAAGCTACGACACAGCGAGGTGAACTCGTTCACCAGTGGGTACGGGCCTTTCCTTCCCTCTGGGACGCTCTTCCTAAAGCCCTTTCCAAGAGGAAGAACGAAGTCCTCCATTTCCATGGCCACTCAGGTTGAATGAAGGCCACGTTCTCTGGCTGTCCCTGGGTAAGAGTGAGCGCCCCTCCCTGGAACGTCACCCTGCTCCCTGCTCCCATGATCCTCACTGCTGTCGCCATGCTTGGGGGGCTGTTTGTAAGTGGTCACAGTTATATGGACTTGTCCTGTGTTACGTGCTCCCATGGCCCATGGCCATGTTACCACCTGGTGTGTATCTGCTGCAAGGGACTTCCTTCCTTCCTTCCTTCCTTCCTTCCTTCCTTCCTTCCTTCCCTCCTTCCTTCCTTCCTTCCTTCCTTCCTTCCTTCTCTTCTGGACAGCAGTAAATGGCTGAATTTTGCATCAGAATAAAAAAGAGGCAGTGCCTGTGAACACAAGTGCAAGTTGGGGAGAACCTGCCTGGGATTTTTCAGAGGTCACAGGTGCGGCCTCAAACTGGCTGACCTAAAGCTGTGAGGGCCTGGTGGGGCCCAGCAGTGAGCCGTGAGTTGGTATATTCACTGGCACATTGGAGGCACTCAAACCACAGTCCTATCTCCATTTGCATGAAGAAGAAAATAAATGAGAAACTCTATTCTTCAGAGCAGGCTGGACAGACTCCTCCTTCCCTTCTTAAGCAGATAGAAAAAGAGTTCACGCTCTTGTTCATCTGAGGAGTTGGACCAGAAGGGATAAGAGTAGCTCAGCTCCCCTGAGCTGCGAAGGGGCAGGGAAGACCAAGGTCTAGCTAATACTAAGTTCTTAGGGCAATGTCTCCCAAAGGCTGTTGATAGACAGTGATAAGCATTGAGCCCAAAAGGGGCGCCGTCAGGAAAGCCGGAGGAATGCTGCCTGGACTACTATTCTGTGGGCTTTCTCACTGCAAGACTTGTCAGAGCCTTTAACATACTAATGTGCCTCTTGAGGGCTTAAGTGGGGTGTCAGATACAGTGCCACCAAAACCCACTTGATCATGCAGCAAGGAGCATCTCGAAGTACTGGGGTTCCCTGAAACAGTACTTGGGAAACTCCTATTGCTGCCTTTTTACTGAAAAGAATGTACACCTCTCAAGGGCTGCAAGAAGTCTTGTATCTGCGGAAATTTATCATGTGGGGGTGTTTTTCTGGAATAAGGTAGAGGTGGAGAAATATTTAGCAAATGCAGAATCTAGGCATTTTGCTGAGCACTTTTGATGCTAAAGTGAGATAATTGAAATCACACTAAAGTTCAAAAGCCTCATTTGTGTACATGAGTCTAGTGCCAATTTATCTATTACTACACTTGAATAATGCAAAACTTTATTCAGTACTAATAGTGTGGGTATAATTATATGTTTTTCACACATGTGGAATTAATGGCACTAAATATAAAATAAGTAATCTGGAAAATTAGTCTCCAGGAGTTTTATATCATATTCAAAACAAAAACATTAATGCAGTTGAATTTTTTTTTCCTCCCACAAGCAGGACAAATAATATTTAAGAAATTCTTAAATGAAGATAAATGTCTCTACCAGAACTTATTATACACCAAATTGGTTGAAGGTGCTATTTCATAATTACATCAAATAAAAGCTTGGGCAATTCCATCCAGCGAGCACAGCCAAGTGATTAAAACATAATTTAAAAAAAAATGTCATTGAGGACCTTCAGTGGGCATTAAGTGAGCATTTACTCTGTGCTCAGCAGTGTACTAAATGGCCAGGAAGATGCAGTGGTCGACAGGATATAGAGCCTGCTTTTTAAATGCTTCTAATCTCAGGAGCTAGGCATCTCGGTTGGACAACTGCTATTGCAAATAACATCAAATTTTTTTTACTCACTTAAATGAGAAGTTCAAGGACAGGTCTGGCGTCAGGCATGGCTGGATTCAGGCACTGAATATTGTAGGCAGGACCTGGACTTTTGCTTGGTCTCTGCACTCTGTGGCTTTGCTGCTGGTCTTTCTTTGGCCCTAATCGTGGCAAAGGGGCTCTAGCAGGTCTCGCCTCCCCATTTTCAGTTTCTAGTAAAGACACCACGCTGCTCTCCTGGTAGCTCCTGCGGCAGTTCTGAGACTCTCTCTGATGGGACCAACCTAGGGCACTTGTCTCCTCCAGAGCCAGTCCCTGAGATCAGGAACTGCTGCGCACCCAGTGCTTTAGGCCTTGGGGAGCCCCGCCCAGAGCGCTTGGATTGAAGGTGGGGGAGCAGGGATGCTGACATGGAAGTTGAGGGCACTTGTGGGGAGAAGGGGCTTCCTGCTGGGAAGGCCAGTGATCCATCTCCACTATATACAGAGAGGCAGACCTGGAAAACAATTACTGTGAAAAACAGAGGGAAAGGTAAGACAAGGGCACAAGAGAGAGTCATGCTGGGGAGCTGGGAGGCCTGCCTGTGGCACCTGACATCCATAAGGAGAGTGGATATTGAAGGGTTAAACAAAATGCTGGTGGCCGGTAGCCTGTGAGAGGGAGAAAGTACTTACTGACAGAAGGAACAGCATCAGAAAAGAAAAATACAGAGGCAAGACACTGAGGAGGAGTGTGTTGAAGGATGGGAGAATTTCAGTACCATTGGAGTTCAGAAAGCCCAGGGAGGTGGAACACGCAGAACTAGAGAAGATGGTTCAGGGTCAGATCATGGAAGGCCTTAAATGCCATCAAAGGAGGCTTTTTTAAAAACAGGCATCTGTACGGTTGCTGAAAAACAAACATCAAAGTGCTGAGTGTAAATTCCCAAACTGCCTTCTATCCCATTGCACTCATTAGCATCAGGTTTTCATGATGAAGCATGTTACTTTGAATCCAACTTTTTAAAAAAATCCCCTACACTTCCTCCTATTAAAGAATAATGTTAATTGCTGAGTGTATATAAACGAGGGTTCTATGGCCCATTGAGTTCATATAGATTGAAATGCTAAGTAGGCCTGAGCAGAAGCCTCTGTCGGGAAGAGAGGGTTAGCACTCATCAGCTTTATGTCCTCTTTCCCATTTACAGGCTACCCCTTACAGTGCTTAGGAACGAGATAAACAGAGCTGTTTTTAAGGCTTCCTAAAGGAAGGAAAAGAAATAGTCCCAAACTCCGCAACCCATTTCATTGCTGCGGAATCTGTTTCGTTGGGCAAACTTTATTTTCTGCCTGAAATGTGGGGCCAGGATGAAAACAGCAGTACCCCTTTCTCTCTGGATTCCCTTTGGGAAACACACTGAGGACAGATGTACCAGATCCCAGCTCCCACTACACTTCTCATTCATTCATTCACTCACTCCTCACACGTTTGTGAGTGTCCACGTGCGCAAGCACAGCCCCAGGCACTTGAGATGTATTTGTGACTCAAACAGGCAAAGCCCTGCTCTCGCAGAGCTGGTATTGCAAAAAGGGCATCAGGCAATCATAGATTAACTGTACATGTGTTCTGTGATGCTGGATAGTGTCCTACAGGGTGGCAAGAGCAGGGAAGGGGTGGAAGGTGGGAGGGACTGCAATTTCAGATGGACTCAGCAGGGCAGGGCGCACAGAGACCTGAATGAAGAGAGTGGGTGTGTGACTCAGGGCTCTCCCCATTAGGATGTGTGTAAATGTGTGTCTGTGTATACAGAGGGTGCCAAAAAAATCTATACACATTTTAAGAAAGGAAAACTGTATTGAAATTGTAACAGTTAATATATGCCGATAACAAAAGATGAATACAAGTCACGTTTGACTTCTGCAATTACAAGAGATGCTCAAAGTGGTTACCATCAGCGTCCAGACACTGCTGATTATGGTGAACTACTGCTTGAGCAACGCTGACCAAAGTGTCCACTTGTATATATTTTTTGGCACCTCCTAGTAGATAGATATGTAGATATATAGATATAGATTTGTTGCAAGGAATTGGCTCACACAATTTTGGGGGCTGACAAGTTCCAAGACATGTGATTGACAAGCTGGAGACCCAGGAAGCCACTGGTATAGTTCCCACTGGAGTCTGAAGGCATGAGAAGCAGGTGTAAATTCTAGTCTAAAAGCCAGAAGGCTCAGCACCTAGTAAGAGCTAGAGGTTTCAGGTTCAAGCTGGAAGACAGGGAAAAAGCCAATGTCCTGGCTTACGCAGTCAGGCAGGAGGAGTTGCCTCTTACTCAGCCTTTGCTTCCAGTCAGGTCTTCAACTGATTGGGGGAGGCCCACCCACACGGGGCGGGGGCAGGGAGCCTGCTATACTCGGCTTACCAATTCACATGTTAATTTCATCTAGAAACACACTCACAGACACACTTGGAAGAATGTCTGACCAAGTATCTGGGAATGTTATGTGTCAAGTTTCTGTGTCAACTGGACACGTAACAGTCACCATCACAGGGCGTGAGGCACAAAGGTATGAGGGAAAGAGCACAGCAGGTGCCAAGGCCTTGAGGCAGGCCCTTTCGTGGTGAGTGTCAGGACCAGCAAGAAGCCCCACGGAGGGAGCATGATGCTCAAAGGACAGGCTGGTGGGAGATGAGGTGCCAGAGACAGTAGGGGAAGAGAAGGTCAGGGCATCCTTGTGGGCCTGGGAAGGGTTTTAGATGTAGGGTGCTTGACCCTGGCCCTCTCTATGCCCTGCATGCCCTCTTCAAACTTGCTCCTGGGCACTCTAATGCATGAAGCCATCTATTTATTTGGATGTCTCCCTTCCCATCAGATCGTGACCCTCAGGGGAGTCAGGCCGAGCCCTCCTTTCTCTGTGTGTCCCCAGCATCTGTAGGACACACAGTAGGAGCTTAATATGCATTTGTTGGGTAAACACAGCAAGCCTGTCTTTTGACAGGAGGTATAACGTATGAATGAAAAAAAGTATGGATTTTTTTTTTCTAGGGTTTTGCAATTGAATCCAATCTCTAGTCAACTGAATTCAACAAACATTTGTTGCTTACCTTCATTATGCAAGGCATTGTGTTGAGGAATAGGGCTTCAGAAGGCAAAGTGAAAATAGACATACAATAAACACACGACGATATGCCAGTTGTCATGCTGAGTGTTTTGCGCGTGTTAGCTCTCATTGGACCCTCCAAAGCAGGTTAAATATAACCACGATCCCTGTGTGGTAATTAGGAGACAGAGCAGAGAGGGGCTGAGGCAGAACTGGCCCGAGTCACCCAAAGAGAAGAAGCATGGGTTCATACTCCGGTTGTTCAGACTCTAAAGCCTGTCCCCACGGTGGCCATTGTGGAATGGGGTGAGCTGTGGGAAGGAGGTCAAGTTGGCACAACTGGTGATAATACCAGTCAGGCTGTCACAAATGCCCAACTAGAGTCTGAGACACTGCTGGGGTCACTCAGAGGGCCTGGACCCGTCACCTGGAAATGGCTTCAGAAGGAATCGAGTGATTAGGTTGGGCCTTGTGGGGAGAAGTGTGGGCTTGGGGAGCAGCATGCCCAGCCTGGGAACCTGGGTACCAGGATTTTCGGATGTCCTTCTGCTACCACAGTGTCACTGTCATCCCCCTCCTCCCAATTCACACCCTCCTCTCACCCGAGGCACACTTGCCTGTTAGTCTTTGCTTGTGTTTCCTTTGATTTCTAATCTCTCCCTAATTTCGTTAAGGAACAAAAATAGCTTTATTGTTTCTGTACAAGTGATGAAAACACATTGAATAAATGTCAACAATATGGAAAAGCAGAGAAAAGAAATGGAAACCTGTGACATGATACATGTGTGGATGTGGGAATGGACTGTTGGGTGGGAGGTTAAGTGACATCACCTGGAGGTGCTCATTCAGAGCTATTTCTCTATCAGAGGGTTTGCTTTCCCTCCCATGTGACTAAAGAAATGGGGGTGACTCTGCATCCTAATATAACTTTTCACCGCTCAGTAGGGTCACCACTGCTCTCTTTTCTCCACTTGTTCTTAGCCCTTGCCTGGGTTTCAGAGGCTTAAAGGAATTGCCTTCAAAGTTCCATGTCCTGTCCTGGTGAATGAACACGTTTGTGGGGACCGAGGCTGCGATGGTTTAGAGATGGCTGTCACCATGCAGGTACCACAAGAAGCAAGTTCCATGGAAGTGCTCTCTTTCTGGATCTCTTCCACAAACCATCTAGTTGAGGCATTGGAGTTAAACACAGCTTCCTATGTAAGCATGGATCTGCTTTGTAAGACTGTGTTACACGTGGTAAAAATTATTTTTCTAATTATACTGTACCTCCAATGTATAATATGTGATTCATATATAATCACCGTTTTAATGTTTTACTCCTTCCACGGTGGGGGGGGAAGTGATGGGAATAAAATATCAATATTCTTCTTAAAATAGACAGTTCGTTCTGACATGTAATTTAAGCGAAGGATGAGATATCAATTAAAAGAGGGTGATACGACATTTTGCTCTTTTTTTTTCTTTCTCATTTTATGTTGAGAGGGAGTATCAGAGATATTTGAAGCTTTTCTTCCTTTATTAAATTACAGACAACCAGCTTAATACCGGTGTGTGTCGAAATGAATGTAAGAGCAGCAGCAGATATGCAGCCTCTAAAATATTTTTATTTTATGATATATTATCTAAAACATTGTAAAACCTCAAGTTAAAGATTCAGAACTTGGTGAGTCTTGTCAGCCTCTTTTGGTTTTGATGATAGTCATTTGTGAACAATGACATTTTAGTGTGTTGGTCATCATCTGAAGGGCCATGCGAGGCATAAACCATAGGCGTGTCAGTGATCCCATGTGGATTAGACGGAGTTTGGGCCTGGGAAACCCATAACATTCTGGAGGTCATTTCGTGCAAGTATTCACTGGACCACCACTTCCCCAACTTGATTTAGCTGCAGTGTCTAAAAATCACGTTAGTCTTCATTTGCTGGATCAAGTAGTGCGAAATGAGAGTTGTAACATATATATCAGGAGCAGACAGGAACTTTTTATTTCTGGAATTCTTTTCGTTTAAATGTTAATTTTAGTTATACATTTTCCCTGGTGTCTACATCAATTTCTACTACAGTGGGAACCTAATACATGTTTTACAGATCAATGAGGGAATGAATGAGCAGTGAGATGAATGAGTGAAAAAAAAATGAGTGGGTGGATGGATGGATGGGTAGATAGATGGACAGATAAATGAGTAAGGGGACTAGCTGATTCACAGATAGATGAATAGATAGCTCGACGGTAGATGAAAGCCAAGGCTGTTAAGCCCAATGATAGGAAGTCTAATTTTGCACGAGGGCTTCTCCAGCTCAGGGAATGACTGAGGTCAGAACTGCCTGGGTTTGACCAGAGCCACTGTGTACAGATCAAAGTATGGATGGGGAAGGTTTGTTTGTCCTGACCCAACTGCCCCGCCACCCAATCTCCTCTGTGCTTCAGTAGCTGCCCAGAGCCTGACCTCTGCCATCGCTCCTGTCCGGTTGAATTGTCACTTGCTGATGCTGCTTCTTCCCCGTCCCCACAAGCTCTGAACCCCTGGAGAGCAGAACCCCCCCCTGCCATAATCACTGTGTATTTCCAATGCCTGGCATGCTGTCATTGCTTAAAAAACCTTCAATGAGAAGCCTCCAGTGGAGTCAGGCTATTGGGGGTCGCTTTGTCACTCACTAGTGCTCTAACTTTGGGCAAACCTCTTGATTTTTCTAATCCCCTTGAGCCTCATCTATTTTAAACACTTCGTACCTAGTATCCAGGGAGCTCAATAAGTGTTAGCTAATTGTTTAAATAAATGTCACGTGTTCTTATGGCAATGGACCATGGTCTGGAACAAGTGTCCCGGAAGTTTGGTCTGAACTTGGCATTTTGAGAAGCAGCTTTGCGGTTCCTTCTAAGCATCTCTTCTTTAAGCAGGCTCTTGGCATCACCACCTTTAGAGGCCAAATGAGACCACGGCAGTGAAACAAACAAGAGGGGCCACGCTTTGCTCTGTCGCTCCCACTCCACAGGATGCAAATCCACCTCCATCTTTACTCGGAGCAGCTGGCAACTTCCTGTCTTATCTAAAGTGAGGGAGAGTCCCAATGATGTCACATTTGAGAACACTGGAAACAGGTGGCCTTGGTTTACACCCCAACGTCGTCACTTACTGACTAGATCCCTAAACCTAAGTTCCTCATCTGTACAGTGGAGTTAATAAAACTCTCCACTTTATATATTTGTTTCCAGGATTAAATGAGCCTTGTGCTGAGTGCCCAATAAGTGTCAGCAATAATGATGATGATGAACATAGTAATAATAACGCTTACCATTTACTGAGTACTTTGGGACTCACCCGAGAATGGGCAGGATGAGGTATAACCTCATGCCTGGCCAGGAGAGAATGAGGCCCTGACTTCGGCCAGCACCCAGGTTTGGCTGCTGTCCTGAAAGCAGTCAACACTAGCTAGTTATCATGCAGGCAAGTCTTTTGAAGAGTGCCTGCTCATAGTGGGTGCTCAATAAATGTTAATTACTGATGGTAAAACACAACAATAGCAAGACATGCAGGGGAAGTGATGAGAGGTGCAGGGAAGTCACTGTGAGAGAAAGAACCACATGCCTCGGTGAGAATAGTGTAGGAATGAAAGCAGGCAGTGTCTTAGGGGAGGCACCCAGCACAGGGTCTCTAGAGATGGGGGGAAAGGCGGGCGGTGACTCAGGTCAAAGTGTCAGGGACGTTTGCTGGGCCAGATGACCTAGCGCTGTGACCTTGATGGATGGTGGGTTACACAGGCTGAATGGCCCTGCGGGCAGAGAGAGGGACCAGGGGGATCATAGGTGTGATGACCAGAAAGCTGGGGCACGTGCTGGCCTTGGCTTTCACACAGAGATTTCAGAGCTCCCTGTGTCATGCAGGACGTTCTTGTAAATCACACCCTAATGGGAAAAGTGACTTTTGCCGCAAAGATGACAAAATATCTATATATTTGCTATAGAAAGAGCTTGGAAAAATCAAGATTAAAAAAAGACCACTAATATAAAAATGGTCAAAAACGTGAGAATGCAATCATCCGTCAAGGCAGACTTCATGGCTGTATGACCTGGGCAGTCACACAGGTCCTGTGCTTAGAAGGTCTGACGCTTTTGTGTTGAAGTTCTTAATGATTTTTGGATAAGGGGTATCTGCACTTACATTTTACACCAAACTCCACAAATCATGTGGCTGGTTCTGTCTGCAGTGAAGAAATACAAAGAGGAGATATATGTATCTCCTAAATCTCAAGAAAACACAATGTCATTATTAATCAAGCGGATAAAAATTGAATTTATAAGACATGCCAATTTATATGTATCCAATTGGCCCAGTGATAACGATGCAGAAAAGGGGTGGTGAGATGGGCGTGTTTGAAAGTCCTGGTGGCCTTCTCAGTGGACACAGTGTCTGGATTCACTCTCTCCCCACCTATCGGCTTGATCGGAAAAAAAAAACTGTTCCCCGTGCTTTGGGGCTCCACTTTCCAAAACCACATCGTCACATGCTCTGGGTCCCCGGGGGGCCCTTGCACATGCCACCCACATCCTCATGTTTGTGGACAATTGTTTGTTCCTAGAGGACCCCACAGCTGCAGCCAGGAGGCAGCCTTGTCCTCCCCCCATCAGCCTCGTCACCCGGGACCCAGCCCTGGGCCAGGGCGCTGGGGTCCTGCCATAGGAAACGGGACTGGCGCTGGGCCAGTAGAGCTGTCCCCAAAAAGCAGGTGTGCCAGTTACAGCAAGAGATTATCTGTGTCCTCTGAGAGATTTGAGACATTGAGCCCTGTATGGGGTCAGGACTCCTGTGAGTTACAAGTGACAGAAAATAAACCCAGTACAGTTTGAGAAGAAACAAAGGAGGACATTTATTGGAAATAGGAAGCTCTTCCAAGATGATAAGCAGATATCAGACCGACAGACATATTTACATATACATACATATGCAGACATGCATACATATGCACACACATACATACACATGCACACACACATATATAATATGTATGCAGATATGCCCACATACATACATACACACATACACATAGACATATGCACATTCATAAGCAGACATACACACTACATATATAGACACACATGCAGACGTGTACATAGACTACATATATACATGCACACACACACACTGCGCAGACAGACACACATACATGTGGATAGTCTTTGCAGGAGTGTTGATGGCAGCATAAAATTAGGAACCGACTAAATGTTTAACAGCAAGGGATATTTCAAATTAATTGCCGAGTATCTATGTAATCAAACATTATACAGTTACTAAACACCACGTTTTCCGAGGATAATAATAGCTGATATTAATGATGAGAGCTAACATTCTAACATTTGTTGCACACCTGCTATGTCTTCGGCACTGTTCTGAAATAACTCTTTCAATTTGGGATTTTTAAGACTCTTAAGGATGTGACAAAATGTTCCCACTATATTGCTCAGCGGAAAATAGCTACAATGTAGAATTGTTTTTACACAGTGATCTCAGGCTTGTCCTATATATTTATTATATCTGTTATGCATTATACATATACACAGAGAAAAATAAAGCAACATATTTACTATATTTGAGGGATTAAACCTGGGTGTTTAGGTTACAAGATATTTTACTTTTTCTTTATTCTTCTGTATCTTATAAATTGTCTATCATGAACTACAGTATAATATTTTCTTGATGACTAGAAAGCCAAACATTGTTTACGTGAAAGTGGGGGAAGAGTTATTTGGTTTGATTTGAGAGAGAACATACAAGGAAAGGAGAGAAATAAGATTGAATAATGGCTTGGGCTGAAACATGGAAGGTCTCGAAAGTTAGACCCAGAAGATTTTATTTTATTAGAAAATCAGTGGGGAGCCATTGAATGTTTGCGAGAGAGGTAGTGAAGAATTCAGAGTGAAAATGAAGGCAATGAGAACGCCTTCATATTGGAGGTGGGAGGCAATGAGACCCGACCAGGAGCTGAAGGCCTTGGGTAGAGTGCTAACAGCCAGAGCTGAGGGGTCCGGCAGCTGCGAGTGGCACTGAGAAGGTAGGAGGTACTGGGACTGGCCACCAGAGCTAATTAAATGAGAGCATGATGAAATCAGATGCTTCAGGGGTTCAAGGAGGAGGCAGGGTAGGGTGGGGGCAGAAGAGAGGCCCCAGCAGGGAGCGTGACCTGTGAATTGATGAAGTCTTTTGGCCTCTCTCTGGTTTTCACTGCCTTCCGTCTTTGTTCTCTGGGACCTTTGAGGTCAAGCCTATTTTGACTATATTCCAAGCTCCAGTTTGGTTTTGTGTGGATGACCTCTGCAGCTTCTCCAGAAATTTCTCCATTAGTATCAGACCTCCAAATCTGTTAAGAGCTCTCATTTGATCTTGGCAGTTATTCCCAGCCTTGGAGCAGATAACATGGCCATGTTTTCATCCAACTGAAGGTGTGATTCATGTCATCGAGATTTGGGGTTTGTTCCCTTGGAAAAGAGGAAAATAAATCGCTTTCTTTCTAGATGAATGTTGTTTTACAAACAACAAAGCAAATTTCATTGAATTGTAGACATGCTGAAAATGCTGCATCTTTGAAGGCAGAGGATCAATTGAGCTCTAGGAGGAAAGCCATCACCGCTCTGTCACTAATGATTTAGCCGTTCTGGGACTCAGTTTTCTGGCCCATAGAGTGGGACAACAGGGGTGCCTAACCCCTTAGCTGTCATGAGGATGAAATGTGTCAGCACCTGGAAAAGGCTCACAGCTCTCTCTGCCCACAGCCTGGACCGAGCCAATGCCAGGTCCTGCCGTTGGTCATCATCACCACCCCTTAGCTTTACGCTCAGCCTAACACATTTTCCCTTTCGTTTACAAAGCCTTCTTTGCACATTCTCATTTACACATACCTTTCTTCACGATGAACTGATATCGTGCTTAATAAATGCCGCTATTGAGCTATGTCGTCCACTCTTAGTCAGTTTTTCATTAATGCCCTTGGAGTCTCGTCCAGTTGACAGAAGAAAGAGCACAACCGTTGCAAGCCCCGGTGGGGATTGTCGCTGTCACCCCGACTCTTGGAGTGCAGGGTGCCTCGTTTGCCTTCTCCAAATGCCAGTTTCCTTCAAACCTGCATCCACATGCCTCCTTCCCACAGTGGTCTTGAGAGGATTCAATAGAGTAAGGCTTTTTCAGCACCTGGCACGATGCCCTGACACAAAGGAAAGTACTCACTAAATGTTTACTGAATTTTAAAATAATTGTGATGGATGGCCACCAGCATTATCATTTTGCATATTGTCTCGGAAAGCCCTAAACTCAAATGCTTCTTGGCACTGTGGGTTCAGATAATTGATCCTTTCTGTTAAAACTGGCCAGGGGCGGAAGTGAGGCTGGTGCCCCTCTGCCTTCCTGGTAGGGGCTGCTCCCCGCCCCCTTTGTTCATACTGGCTATACACCAATCTGCTGAAAGGCATATTTAGGGGCAGGGCAGAGCGCTGGAGATGGGATCTGGTCCAGCCCTGACCTCCTGGCACTGCAGCTTTCTATCGCCATGACCTTGAGCAAATCATGTTCTGTCTCTGGGATGGGCTAGTCACCCATATTTTAAAAAAATGACATCATTGCCAGTTTCAAAGGGATGTATGAAAATTACAAAGAGATAAGTACAGGAAATTGCTTTATAAACTCTAAAGCACTGGGCCAACAGGAGCTTGCTTCTATTCATATATAGAGACAAATATTTTACTTTATCACTGTGGATGTGAGATTAGGGGGCATAGATATATTTACCCCTTTTCCATGTGATTTTTATAAGTGCACATTTTTGTGGGGATGTAGTAGAGAAAGGATTTATTAGCAAATTCTGATGGGACTGAATGGATTCGGTCATATATTCAGTAAACGTTTAGAGATCACCTATATAGTCAAGGCATTGTGCTCAGTGGTGATGGGACAGATATAAATAAGACAAGGTCCCTCACCCTTTAGAATACACCATTATGTTTAAAAAGCTAAAAAAAAAAAGTATTTTAAAAATCTCTGTGGGTTCTAGTTTCTACACATTAGATCTCAGTGCTTTCTGTTTTTAAGATAAGATGACCACCTCGGCTACTTCCTTACCTTGTCTGTGAGTGACAACATCTGTCCTATCCCTCCTGTTCAGAAACCTCCCCGAATGACATGGCTTCCCTCCACACTTTTGCGTGATGTCGCATTTGCGAACAGAACCTCCCCCAATAGTTATTCATGTAATTCTATTAATATGATCTCAATCACCATATGGCGGTGTGACACCAATTACATATTGTAGCCAGCCGACTTCGGAGAAAGGAGACCATCTTCCCAGCCGAAGACGGCACCCTCATTAGAAAGATCTCCCAAACAATGGTTTCCCAGCTCTCTTCTCCGTGAGATGTATTTTTCCAATCATTTCATTGGGATATTCTGGGTGCTACTCAAAAGATTAAGTGTCAGAAAAAAAGGTGGGGGTATTTATTTTCTTTATTTCTATGTGCAATGTGCCCTGTATGCAGCGTTGGCCCATGTCTCCATAAATGCAAGGCTTACATGGCATTTTTTATTGTTTTTGTTAATTAGGGTAGAGTGTGCGCAGCTCAATCTCTGCTGAAACAAAACACCAAACTTCACTTAAACCAATGCAAAGCACATATATTTATTTTGAGTTCCAAATGCTAGTAGTTTGTCTCAGTTTTAAAACTCCTGACAGTGTAAAAAGTGTGTAACACAGCACACGCTGTATTCCTCGCTAGGACCCTGTGTGAAGAAAGAGCTTTCTTTTTCTTTCCCCCTAAAGAACTACATTCGGCACCACATGTCAAAACACAATTGTAATTGTGTAGCACAATATTTCATAAACCTGAAAATGTTTTAAAAACCCTTTGTATTTTCGAAGCTTCCAAAGTCATTTCCTGGGTTAGCATTTTTTTCTGCACTAAGCTTGCCTTTTTTTTCCTTTCTGATTTCCATATTCCCCAATAATTATTAAGCATTCTTATCTCCCAGGCAGGCATCTCTGATGTAGATGCTGGTGATAGCAGTGGCTGTAATTCTTGTGAATTACTACATTTTAAAATCTTGTGTTAAAACATGTTACCAAGCTTCCTGAAGTTAGCAGATGGCCTCCAGAAAGCTCGTTTTAATTTTTCAAGTACATAAGTATAATAATCCACACTAATGTATGCACATAACAATAAAGTGTGCCTGTTGAGAGGTTGATATTCACAGTTTCACGTGTGTACCTGTAAGGATGGGCTTCGCCATGTATAAATATATATTCATGGACAGAATAGTCACGTGATCCAAATGGGGGATCAAAATGGCTAAGTCAAAAAACATAATGATTGAAAGCAGCAGTAGCGAAAAAGCCAAGAAATGGAAGAACCGTCTCCCATCACCAGAATGGAAAAGTTTGTGAAAGCCATTTAATAGAACTGAATATCAAAACATTTTAACTTTTTCAAAGTTTTCAACATTAAACAATTAGAATGAAACGCAATTAGGCAGCACATTGTGGAGGATGGTCACTTTTTGCATGTCATGTGGCTTTAAAAACAAGTCAGATAAATGATGATGCCATTAAAACTGAACTAATTAAAGAAAGCTTCTTTTAAGAACTCATTAACTGCAACCTCATTTGCATAATGATGCATATTAATTAAGTTTTAATGAATCTGAATTTGCACCAAGCCTATTCATGTTGGCTTTGAAACAAATTGAACAAATTAGTTAAAAGCTTTTTGGAATCTACTTTTCACACCAAACAGGATATGAATGCAATCATCTCAACAAAAAAAGAAATATTTTTCCTTTAATTTAATTCAAAGGTATGCGGGCCCATCTATTAATTATTTTTAAGCGCAATAAATTTCACCTTTTCTTTGGAAAAATCAACAATATTACTTATTCTTCAGTAGGAAATATTACAAATGTAGGTTGTGGGGAAAATCATTACGGCCAGTTTATTGGCAATAAGTTGCAGATATTTGGCTTTAGGGTACATTTAGTTTATTTAATAGTGGGATTAAAAATCGAGGAGGTAATTTCTGTGCATTCTGAACATCCACAGTGCAGCAGCTGAAATGAGATGTCGAAAGGTGGCAGGTCTTGTGTTTGGGATACCGGCTGCGATGTTATATTATTGGTGTCACATTCGTGTCTAAATCTGATTCTTTTTCATCATAAATCTCCCAAGTAGCACAGAAAAAATTAAACATTTACAGAACATGTGTTCTTTTCCTCCGGATTTGTGCAAATTCAAATTTTGTTTTATATCCAAGGAGCAGAATTCAATTTTAACAAGTTTGCGTTGGGCTCATAATAAAAACAAGAATTACCACAGCAACACTATTGATTTGCTCATACTCCATTGTGTCTTCATCAAGAATGAAGAGATTTATGTAATTACTGCTCCATCTTTTGTTGTTGGAAAGCACTTTTTTTATAAGTCAGCATATACAAAGGATGGAAACGCTTTTATTGTTGAGATTACAAGATCACTTCTCCCCCCTTGTTAAAACGTTTTCTCAGATAGGTGCCTGGGAGAGGTCGACAATTAAGATGATGCTGTGTGCTGGAAACCACCCATTTAAAAAATGTATTTACAGGTATTCTCCTGCCGTATTTTTTAACCCATTTATCCCTTCACCTTTCTCCCTCTTTTCTCCCTCCTCCGCTGTTTCCATCCCCTGAGAAGCATTTGCAGGCACCGGGCGATGCCTTAGAAAATTCCTTGCAGGCAGGATCTCGAATGCTTTTAGGTGTTAGCCGGGTAAAAATAGCAGTACTTGAAATTATTCGCCCCTAATTACATTGCTCTTGATGGAATTTACTTGTGCTTGGGTCAGTGATGGCTTTTGACTCTTTGAGAGAAAAATAAAAATTTAAATCAGTTCTTAGCTGCCCTACTTCCCCGGTGCACTGGTCCGGCTTAGGCTTACGGCCGCTTTAAGCTGCCTGGCTTTGCATGGAGGTTTCCCCCGGACCAAATGCTCTTCCATTGCTGAAGCAAAGTCCAACTGTATTATGAATGACTGCGAGCCCACCGACCACTTTTTGCTCCCTGCAAGGTGTTTGTGGAAACCATCCCAAGCCCTTACTTCCCAGGAAGAAAACGGGTTTGCCATGTGTCAGTAACAGGAAGCAGAAGCGAGAATCGAATGTGCAAAACAATTTTAAAAATGCATCAATTCACAAACCGTGTTGGGGATGGTTTTAAAATGAACTCCTTCCCATGCTCCAACTTTATTAGACTAACCCTGCGGTTCTTCCCCTTGGACACTGTTCCCGCGGCCACGCTGGGCTGTGACCTGCCCTCTGATGGCTCCACGTGGAAGCAGGAGGTCGCCAGACACACCTGAGCAGTGTCAGCCCTCGGCTGGGAGTCCTTGGGGCCGTGATCCATTATGCTCTGAACAAAATACTGTTGCCGTGTTTTCTCCTAGCTTTTCTAGTCTACTTTTCAAGCACATTGTAAGGGGAGAGTGAGGGAAGCTGTGCAGGGTTTTAAATACCATCCGATGTGCGCAGGGAAGGAAGCTGCTTCCAGGCCACTGCTGGAGAGAGGGAGCCCTCTTTGCCTGGGTTTTAGGGTTCGGGCTGTGCCGGGGGCGGGGGGCACGAGCACCACTTCAGGAACCTGTCAGTAAAATACTAATAGCGGCAGGTGGACTGTTCCAGGAGGCCAGGGTTAGGGAGGCAGGTGTCATTACAGAAAGGAGCTGGACATGGGGGCTGCAGTGTCCCCTGGAGGCAGGACTGTGGGAAGAGGCGGGGTAGGCTGGGGTGGGTGGGGCGGGGTGGGGGGGGGGGGGGGGGGGGTGGGGTGGGGGGGGGTGGGGAGGGGTTGTGGTGGGGAGGGGTGGGGTGGGGAGGGGTTGTGGTGGGGAGGGGTGGGGTGGGGAGGGGTTGTGGTGGGGAGGGGGGGGGGTGGGGGCGGGGTGGGGTGGGGTGGGGGGGGGGGGGGGGGGGGGGGGGGGGGGTGGGGGGGGGTGGGGGGGGGCGGGGTTTTGGGGGGGAGGGGGTGGGGAGGGGTGGGGTGTGGTGGAGAGGGTGTGGGGAGGGGTGGGGTGGGGTGGGGAGGGGTTGTGGTGGGGAGGGGTGGGGTGGGGTGGGGTGGGGAGGGGTTGTGGTGGGGAGGGGGTGGGGAGGGGTGGGGTGTGGTGGGGAGGGGGTGGGGAGGGGTGGGGTGGGTTGGGGAGGGGGTGTGGTGTGGTGGGGGTGCGCTGCCTTCAGCTTTCCCAGCCCTGGCCATGACCTCTTTCTTTACAAAATTTCAAGACGCAAAACAACACCAAATAGCGCAGGGGAAAGGTTTGCAGTTGGCCCGACTTTTCCTCCCCCCTCTCCAAACGGTGCCTCATCAAACCCCTTGCCTTTCAGAAGTCAGGTAGCCTTAATAATAAGAAAGAGAGAAAACGTGCACATTTTGCGTGGAGAATTGGCTTCTTTGGGGGAACGTTTTGACAGAAAGCGCCTTCCTTGGGGGAGGTCAGGAGTCACTGGTATTAAGCTAGACAAGCTGGTAGCGGAGTGTTAATGGCCACGCCGAGCAGATGTTCCGTAATTAGGGGAGATGTGAATGACAAGACGGGAGAGGTACGGTACACAGGCGGCTGCCGCAAAGCAGCTGCTGGAACCGCGTCCCCTGTCACGGGGGTGCACAAGTCAGACCAGACCCCGGGAGGCTGCCGGCGCGGTGACAATCAGGAAAAAAATTGTGTTTGATTAAAATAAGCGATAGCTCATACCATGCAGTTTCCTCCCCCTCTGAGCCAGAAACAGCGGCCTGGGTTTGCCTGGCCCAGGGAGCCCGAGGTGGGCCCAGTATGGGCATGGAGAGGCCGTAAGGAAACTGGGGTCTGAGTCCTTGTCACCGTGGCTTTTTTCTTCCTGTAGTTGATACTGAGAGTGAGGCCTTTGTAAGAAGGATGGACCCCTCTCCGCCCGTCTCAACTTTGTGCAGTCCTGCCAACGAGGGCGGTCTCTTTCATCTCCTAAAGAGCTCTCACATTCTTTCTTTTCTCTCTGTCCCCATTGCCGTGGTCTCCACCATGATTTGCTCTAGAATGTTCCACAGGCTCCTCCTGGTTTCCCTGGTCTGGACTGGGGAGCCTTTCCTAACGGACCCCTCTCCCCAAGGATGGGGAAGGCCAGTTCTCCGGAACCTCCTCTTCCTTCTACCCCATCAGACCACTTAGTATCAGTGAGTGTCTATCTCAGTCTCATTCTGGGGCCCTCACACCCAGCACGATGCCATACACGCAGTCGGCCCTCAGTAAATGCGTTTGTGTGAGTAAATGACAGGATCAGGACAAAATTCATCACAAGTCTGTATCACCGCCTACTCCCTGGGCTGCTGGGTACCAAGAAAATGAAGGGTTTGGGCCCCTTTACGCTGCAACTGAATTGCAAAATCAAAATATTTTCTTTGCTTAGACGAAGCTTGTGGTGGCAGTAAAAGAATGAGCCCAATCAGTTTTCTAAAGCATTGTTGGATACCTGCAATGTTTATCCATTTTGTTGGGATGGGGAGGGCCCCCACAGAGGGGGTTGCGTTGACCCAGCGCCTCCTGGAGGAGGTCCGGGCCTGCCCGAGGGAGTGAGGGCTGAGACTCAGGCTGTCCATCCTGGGGCACCACGACTTCCTGGGCCTCAGTCTCTCTCGCTGTGAAATGGGGATAACAGCACTCCACTCCCAGGGTTGTCGAGAGGCTGGAAAGCGCTCAGGAGTGCAGTGTTAAACCTTGTTGTGGTTGGGTTGGCTTCATTTCATCAGATGAGGTCAAGGGCTTTGCCTGCCATGGAGCATTCTGCAGAGGTTATTAAGTTTCTGGAAATCCAGTCGGCCCTGCTTCCTTCATATTTATAACGGGGAGGAGGGCTGGGAAGAGGGAAACCTAGCCGCCCTGGGGTGCCACTTCTGCCTTCCGTTCTTAGTGGGTGCGGTCTCCTTTCTCGTGCTCTGTGGCGTGGGTCTTGTGATCTCATTTTACAGATGAGGAAGATGAAACTCAGAGAGGTTAAGTGAGCCTCTCAGGGACACCCAGCTGCTGGGACATGAGTCTGAGGCTTTCTGACTCCAAATCCCCTCTGTCCTTTAGGGGTGAGACTGAGGATGTCACTGCCTGTCATCAGAGATGGAAATAAAGCATTTCTAGGAAATGTTTCAAAACAAAAAGTCCCAGCAAGAAGCCTGACCTCAGTTCTCGCCGCCTTTGTCTCTTTCTGGCCTCCGTTGGTCTCCCATCTCAGTCCCTTGCCCTCTCCCCCACCAGTTCCTCGTCTCATCCTTCACTCCCTCTTTATCTGCCTCTCCATCTCTCTCCCTTGATTTCTAATTTCCAAGCCTGCGAGCTATTACAGAAAGCATAATGATGGTTACACTTGTCTATGGCAATATTACTGTCTAGCTTATTGCTTTGTAAAGTACTCCGGGAGCCTTGAAAATGAAAGGTGTTATGTAAAATGAAAATCGATTCTAATTCTAAATAAACATCATTGCTTCGAGTTTCCCTGGGATGGCATTGTTTCATGCGCAAGAAAGACAATGGACCCGAATTTCCTCCCTGTGTTTAAAAGATCTGTTTGGGCATCAAGGTGTCTGGGGGCTTGTCACGACAGGGCTAGCTCTGAATCATGTCTCAATATATCCTTACAATTATATTTAATTGCACTTGGTAAAATGTCTTTGTTCGTTATTTATGAAGGGAAATTATTTTCGTCCGTAGAAAAGATTGATACCACTTTTAGCTTATGTTCAGGTGATTAGTGATTAAGTGCAATTTATTTCCCTGAAGAGCGTCTCCATCAGCAACCACCTTCCAGAAATGGGGAAAGAAACTTTTCTTGGCAGAAAAAACCATCTCCACTTTAGGACGCATTTTCCTCCCCCTTCGCTGGCAGAGTAATTTATAAGGACACGCACACCACAAAAATGGAAGCTTGAATCATTTCTGTGGAGAAGGCTCATCATCCCAAATCAGAAATGTCATAAAAGTTAAAATGCCATAAGAGTGTGTTCCCCAAGAAAGAAATAATTTTCTTTTCATTGAGAACACTGGAGGACATAATATACTTCTTGAAATTCAAATTTTCATAGCAAATGCAATTTATCCCTCCCTTGCATCGTTCATCTTCCTGGAAGAAAAGGTAACTGGATATTATATCTACTTTATATTTTTGCACAAAATTATCTTCCAAGTGTTTGTTTCCTTAAAAACATGCATGCCGGGTGGGGGGAAATGAACAATTTCATCCGTGGGAAAGTGCATTGGAAACTTCCAGCATCGGGAAGCACCCAGGAGTTGGCTTGAATTTGCTGTGATAACTCAATCATAAGTCTATTTGCATCCACAGAAAGACCCAGGATGCCTGTGGGACTCGTGGCCTCAATTCATTTTTTTTTTTTTTCCTCTTTCAATTCTATATCTGGTTAAGTAATCTGAAGTGTCTGGTCGTTGTTTGGGCACTGCAGATGCTCCGATTAGAAAAGCTGAATCAAATTGTCAGTGTTGGAATCTGAAGGTATTACTGATACTGGTGACCCTTGATCAAATAGGTCTTCCTCCCATACAAACCCAGAATAGTAGTATTTTTCTCTCTTTGCAATGCTCCCGGTGTTTTACCAGTCATGTTTGAGCCTGTTAGTGTGACAGGATTGCTGGAGATTCATAGAGCATCCAAAGAGGAGTAGAAGGGACAGAGCCAGTTATGGACACTGCCCTGGCTTTGGAATAGGGAGGCAAGGGGAGCAGCCCTTGGGGACAAACACTCCTAGCACACGAAGCAGGCAGACAGGACCATAGAGCCCATGCAGGAAGTTGAAGCCGGCCCAAGCCTCAGTTTTCCTTTCCTTGTCTTCAAAATGGGAGAGGCAGCCCTCCCCAAAAGGGTTGTGTGGAGAAAATATGTAGATAGCCTGTCACATGCAGGGTCAACACTAATGATAGGGGCAGCATTTGAGCCCAGCAGTATTTCCTATAGTTCCCCAGCACACACATGACGTCTCGTTGTCCTCCGAATGTGTGCTCCCCGCTATGTCAGGCTTTTGCCCATGTTGAGCCCCTGAACTAGCATTTCTCCCGTGAGGCAGAAGTCACTCATCGCCCTACCTTCTTTCTCAGTAATAGAATCTCAACTGTTAGCCCTGCATTCCCAGAGTTCAAAGCAATCTCTTGTAGCCTTTCTTGCAACACATCTGCCCAACGATGGTGAGGAGACAGAGAAAAGCTATTTAGAAGATGCTGACTCCACTCAGAGAGAATGAGCTCCTCTGCTTTCTTCTCTGCTGGCCTGGAACTCTGTTATGATGGCTGGATTTCTGGCAGCCATTGTGGACCATGAGGTGACATTATGTTGCAGACTGAAATATTGAGAGAAGCTAGCATCTCTGATAATTTAGTGGTTTGCTTACAGCTGGACTTTTCTTACACGAAAGAATATACCTTTTTCGTGTTTAAGTCACTATAGTAAGTGATTTGTTTTTAGGAGCTGAATACACATGCAAATTTCAGACATTCTTCAAAGCTCATTTCGAGTCCTTCCTTCTCCATGAAGTCCTCCCAGGTGATTCTAGACCCCTGTGTCCTTTATCACTCCTTGTCTCTTTCCTCATCACTTAAGCTTCTTATTTTGGGGTCCTTGAAACTTCAAGCACTTCAAGGACAGAGGACCTCTCTTAAAATTATTTTTATCACCCATAGCACCCAGGAATGTTGAGAAACAAGTCACTTCTCCATGGTGAGAGAGCACTGACTGAGCACCTACTATATGCTTATGTATGATCTCAGGAAATTCCTACCCATCTCCAGTATCCAGTTGAGGGAACTGAGGCTTGTCAAGGTTTATGATTTGGCCCAAGTCATAAACCTCTTAAGTGGCAAAGTAGCATCCTACGCCAGGCTTGTCAACCAAGTCCAAGCACACACCATTTCCCAAATACTTCTGCAGTGAATGGTAGTATTTAGACTTGCTGTTAAAAATGTCACACTGTTTTTTGTCCTGATTATAATTGTCACATATTTATTGCAAAAAGTTTTTGAAAAATATACAATGGTATAAAGAAAACAAATTAAAATGATTTATGATATCCCACTATCAAAAGTTAATGACTTTTAACATATTCCTTTTTATCTTCCATTATAGATAACCTGTGACTCATGTAGAAAACAGTTCTTCAAAAGCAGTGTTGCCATCATACTATATATAGTAACAGCCAACATTTACTCTCTGCCAGATACTATTCGATGTGCTTTAGGAAAATTACCTCACAGATTTCTCACAGTAACTCTATGAGACAGATTCTGTTATGGCCCGTTTCCCGATGAGGAAACCTAGACATAGGAAGGGTGAGTAACTTGCTGAAGTTCGCAACAGTAGATAAATGACAGAGTCAGGAATCCAACGCAGGTGCTTGACCTCAAAACCTGCCCTCCCAGGATGAGGCTGTATAAATTCCCCAATCCTACATGTGGCATGTCTTTTTGAAACACAAAGCTGAAGGTGAGCCTGATCGTCCACCATAAGTATGCACTGTCGTTTCCCAGCCATTCCTTACTGTTGGACATCTGGGTTGTTTCCATTTTGTCACTATTATTAACAATGCTGGGAAGAACACCTTTGTGTATATGTACCATTGTCTACATGATGGATTGTTTCCTTGGGAAAGATTCCAAGGAACAATATGATGTAGGATGCATTTTTTTTTTTTTTACCAGTACTCCATAGCTAAAATATTCTGAATCATGACATCATAGAACCCTGGATCAGAAAGAAATCTGCCAGATCTTTCAGTCCCACCTGTTCATTAACAGTTGTGGAAACTGAGGCTCAGCGTGAGGAACTGACTTGGCCAAGGTCACACGTTAGTTCAAGTACCCATGTGCTTTGCTTTCTATTGGGTTGTCGGAAAAGTCACGATATATTTTTTCTGTTTTTTTTTTGTTGTTGCAAAAATGCATCATGACTTTTCTGACAACCCAATATTTGATGTTCCTTTCAACAATAGCTTTTGTTCCTATGTCACCTGATCTTGATATTCATCCTCAGTCTTTTTCTATAAAAGGACCCAGACTTTCTTTCAGAAAACAAATATTGACTGGGCTCTTACCACATTTCCATCGTTGTTCTAGGCACAAATTCATGAACAGATTCTGTGCTTGCCCCACTCCTCAAGCCTCCTGGAGAGCTAAAATATTGGCGTCAAGAGCAGACATGGAGGCAGCTCCCCTCGCTGTGCCCCAGCTGTTGTCGCTGCAAAGATCTGGAAGCTTCGCTGAGGCCGTGGAGTTCTAGGGACATCCCCTGGGTCTGTGCTGTTGTGCAGAAGTGCCCTCCAATCCTTGGTGCAAACGCTGTGACTTCTTACCAGAACCCTGGCATCACTGGCTCCGTTTTTCCTCTTCCTTCTTTTATTTATTAGGGCAAAGGGGCAATTTCCTGATATAGTTGCACCTTCTCAATGAACAGCCATGTGCCAGAGCAGTGGAAGGGGACCTCCCAGCCCCAGCGCCAGTCTTTCACGCACCTGGTCCGTCTCTGAGAGGACCTTGTTATAGTGGGCCCTTCTTCCCTCCTCAGTGACCTCTTCCCTTTCCTTCCACCCCCGGACTTGCCTGCCTTTCCCCCAGACCCGCTGCTCTGATACCTGCGTCTGCCCATTCCCACCCCCCCAGGCCCCAGCATCCGGGCATCTTTCTTGTTACTGTTACATAAACTTTAACTCACTTCCTTTTCGTAGTAGTAAAGCAATACATGTTAATCGGATAAGAGACCCTTAGCATTTACTGAGTCTTACTGAAGAGCCAGGAACTGTGGAATCCTAGAAAGAGGATTAAGACACAGCCGCTGTCCTCACAGAGCTCAGCGAATGGGGACACACACAGAAGTACATTTACAATGCGATGTCACAGATTCTGTTGGAAGCCTGCACAGGATGCTACGAAGGTAGAGAAAAGAGGCATCTCTCTCAGACAGGAAGGGAGTCAGGAAGCCTTCTTTCATCCAATTGCTCATTCATTCATTTATTTATTCACCAGTCTATCCACTTATCCATCCAATAATCATGTATTGAACCCCTACTAGACACGAGGCATTATCCTAGAAGTACAGGCACAAAGTTGGGGTGCAAACCCATGTTTTCTGTGCTACTTTTTTTTTTTTTGTACGATGCTGTTATAATCCTTTAAAACAAACCAGCAAACTGAATGGCTTGGGTATTGCATCCATCCAGGTGGAGTAAAGGCGGTCACTCAGCGTGATAGAAGCGCATGCCGGGCTCATTAATCAAATACTCTGGTTAATAAAGCGTTCTCGGATACGCCATGCATGAATTACCAGTTTTCAGAGAATTATAATACAACAAAATATACTGGAACTGCACAGCTCATAATTTAATCTGCTTTAGATGTGACAGAAGTCACCGAAGGGCTGTATTTAAGAGCCATCAACTTTGGAATGTCACACCTGCAGAAGGCAAGTCGATGCAAAATTAACAGCTCTGGGCTCCTACTGAGCTGCTGGCTTTGGAAAACAGAAAACTCAAACACTCTCAAAAACAAAAATAGGCAAACCTTAACCAAATTTGCTCTGCAGAGACGTAAAAGTCATACCTCCCTCAGAATAGCAGGCATGAATGTGCTCAAGAGCTTAATGTTATTTTCCAGTAACCAAAGTCTTTTTGTGCTTCTTTTGGTACTTATTTAGTACCAAAATGGTGGGTTTTTCTTGTTTGTTTGTTTGTTTGTTTTTTCAGAGAGGGTGTGGCCATTGAAGCTCATTTTGTAATCCAGAAGGTGAAAGCTGTTTTTTGTTTGGGGATTTTTGTTTTAGAGAAAAAAAACATGCATCCTTTGAGTTGATGAATTTCGGAGAGTTCAGATCCCAGCGTGGATAATTTTTTTTTTCAAGTTTAATGCAAGTAGCCTTTGGATGTAACTTGTTCAGGGTTGCATTTTGTTATATGGAATTGCAGCTGTGCAGTTAACGCAATTTCAGTGCTAGTTAGTGGGGTCCTGCTGGCCAGCGCTCTGGGCCTTTCAGGCTGGAAGCCCTCGCAGACTGAGAGGTCTGAGCCCTGCACAGGTGAGCGTGGCGCCTGTCAGTCAGGAGCTCCCAGCAGGCATTCCCGGGCCGCTAGTCCTGTGAGCTGCTCCATGAGCCACATCCCAGGAGGAAACTTCTCAGTATCTCCCCGTGATAATGTTCATCTAGTAAAGCCTCTGAGAAGTCCTCCTACGCAAAGAATCCATTCAATTTCTTTTTCAACTCAGTGTCTCTCAAGGAACCTGTGTTATTACCTCCCAGAGCAAGGACTCTGACAAGCACACCTTGGGTTGATGGCCCAGGGATATCAGGCATGCTGTCTGCTGAATGGGTGATTCACAAACTGTCAGCCGCTTCTTTCAAATATTCGATGGGCATCCTCTGAACACCTGTGGTTTGGAGAGTTCAGATCACAATGTAGACAAAACATGGGTAGCCTGGAAACCCGGTGGATAGAACAGCTATGGTGTGGGATTAGATGTGACAGACAGAACTACTTTAATAAGTTGTAAGCGATGTGTAATCACTCTGTTTTTGAAGCAACAACACATGAAATCCTGGCTTTTAATGTGGATTGCATGCTTTGTTCTGTGAAATAAACCTCGCCTTTTGTTTTTTTGCTGGTGTTCAATGATTCATCCGTATATAAAATAGCTTGAAATTATAATGAATCTAAAATACAGCCTTGGTTGATCTCTGAAATTTGGAGAAGTTGACCAGAGCTCAATGTGGCTTTTTTTAATTTCATGAAGTGAATGAGGTTCTAATGTTTATTCATTGTAAGTTGCTGAGTGCGTTCCACACCTGCTTAGAGGATCGACCTCCTCCCCTCGCCCAGGAGAGATGAAAGCTTGTTTTTCTCCATCAAGTGAGTCATGCGGGATGGGAGAGGGAAGGCATTCACGAGGACAGGTGTCAGAGCTCTGGGAAGACACTGATGTCACATGCAAACCCACTGGAGGGCAAGTGCCCAGAGAGGGGGGCCCTGTCCGCCTTCAGGAAATAGCCTCAGCACCTAGGACAGTGCCCGGTGTGGTTCACGCTCGAGACGCATTTGCTGAATTAGTGAACGAATGAACAAATGAAGGAACAAATTAATGAAAAAAACAAAGGATTCTGCAGAAAGCTCTGATTATACGGGGTGTGTGTGTATGCAATAATAAAAGCAGGCATAATAATTTCACTACTAGCTGTTGTTGCACTAGTGTTGCTTCACAAACCACCCCACAGCTGAGAGGCTGACAACCACAAGCATTTATTTTGTTTTGCTCAATGGTCTGTAGATGTCAATGGTTGGGGGATGGAGGATCTCCTCGCCAGGTTGTGGGGTGGCTGGGCCCAGCTCTCATCATGCTTTTAAAAGTACTGCCTTGGTCATGTTGCTACTGCACTTGGAACCCTTTCCCTTTTTGTGCCAGGCAAAACTTCTTTTGTAATAGTATCTATTCTCAGAAATCTCCTCGACACCATCTCCTCCACATTTCAACTTATGAGACCCTCTCCCTCTGTGCTTCTACAGACCAATGCAAATAGCGCCAGTTGTCTCCCTAATCCCCATTTTTTGTTTGTATTTTTAAAAAACTCACTTCCCCAGACCCTCTTGTAGCTAAGAGTGACCATGTGGCACAATAATTGCCAGTGGAGACAGAGTCTCCTACAGGATGTCTTTCCTTTGAATTTCAACATTCTACTTTCTTCTGGACTGGAATGCAGATGAGATATCTGGAGGCCAGGCAGCCCTCTTGCAATCAAGAAGCAATGTGCATGAGAACAGAAATCCACACATTGCGAATAGCCTAGTAGATGGAAGGAAAATATCTGGATCCTTTGTGGCAGTGCTGGGTCACTATTTTTGGTCCTGCACAGCCTATTAATATTTTTATAAGATGCTGCTAATTGGATTCCTGACTAATATGAATGTTTATCTATATCCTGATGGCTACTGTTAACCGTCGGTTGCCAACATCTCTTCATATCTCAGCCACCTCAGCTAGGTTGTGAGGGGCTGGAGGACAGTAGCTATGCCTCTATCATCTCTGTCTTTGACCCAGGATGGATGTTTGGTAAATGCTGTTTGTCAGGAGAACTGGACTCCTGGACATCAAGGTTCGTACTGATGTAAGAGTTCCATGTTTCTACATGGCGGTTTCCTTCCCTTTCTCTCCCATTTCTCTTCTGTCTCTCTGCTTAGAAATCACACTCTGTCTGTTTAGAGGAAATGTTCTGGAAAGGATCCTGGGAGGGAATTATAAATATATATTTATAAATCTTGGTATGATCAAGCAGAGCAAAGGAGGGGCTTTTCTAGTATATTAGTTGCACGATAAGCTTTGCAAATGGTTTTGGATTTCCTCTAGCTCCCTCTGTTGCCGCCCTGACTTGGCCTGACTAGGAGCCAACTATCCTTTCTGTGCTTCGGGGTCTCACTGTGGCCCTTGCGATCCAGTGGGAATCAGAAATAAAAACCAATGCGTTCACAATGTGTGCTGTGGAGAGGAAGTAGGGAGGGCGGTTTCAGAGCTGGCTGCCATTGCCTTATAAATATAGCATAGTTACTTGAATTCCATAAGAATTAAACTCTGATCTTTTAAAATGCATGCAAATTCTTGCAGAATATATATGAAAAAGTCACTCTAACTGTTGAGGCACTTCGACTCCCTTGATAAATGGGACTTCCAGACCACACTTTATTGAGTCTCTGATTTTTAATAATTTGAATCCTGCAAGATTTAATTCTGCATAATTCTGGCTGAAATCAGCTTTTGATTGAGTTGTAATGGCTCTGCTATTGTAAATATCTCTGCATGCTAATGTCATGCTGAAATTCAATAATATTTAGATGAAATTTTTCGCCTCGAGCGTTATGGAAGCAAGATTTAGAAAGTCGGGAAGTTTATGTCAAAGTGACATCTATTTCAGGTAACCTGCAACACTTTTAAATGCAAGAAATGGTCATCCCGAGACAGGACTTCAGTAATTATGAATCTTAGATGTATACGTGTGGGTCAATTACAACATGCAGACTAGTAGAATATGACAATTCTTAAAATCTCTGCCTTTTTTTAACTTGGCAATATTTCGTGACATAGTCAGTGGTCAGTGACTCAGTTGAGGACACAGGGATGAGACTGGGGTCCTTGAAGATTGAGAGGCAGTGTGGGGCTGAGGAGGTTGCTTGGGCTGAGTCAGGGGCCTGTGAGGGTCCAAGGAGATAATGGAAGCGTTTTATAAAGCTGCTTTCTGTTCCGGAGGTGGGAGAGGTCCAAGTTTCTCAGAAACCTCCATCTTGCCAATATCCTCAATCCGAGAACATTTACAATTGTGGAAACTGCTTAACTTGGCTCCATTTTGTTTTTTCTTTCCCCTTGGTCTAGTCACCAGAGGAGGTACCAGTGCGGATTGTCTAACGTGGGCTCCAATTCAGAGAAAAAAACATAAGCTACACAGGGGGAGGGGAGTGTGGAGAGAGTAAACACAGGTCAGGTTTGATGAGGCCTTGGAGAAGGTTCCTCCCAAGCCAGATGTAATGCAGATGGAGAAACTGAGGCCGGGGGAAGTGGGGAGGGGGAGAGAGGCGTGGCCTGAGGTCACACAGGTGATCGGAAGCTAAGCCACACCAGGACCCCAGCCCTCAGCCTCCTCACACACAGGGGTGTGCACCCTTTTTAAAGGGCCAGGTCGTGGAGAGTTTAGGCTTCAGGGCCTGGCAGTCTCTGCTGTAGGTCCTCCGCCCTGCTGCTGGAGCCGGAAGCCGCCAGGGACAATATGGAAATGATGGGCGTGGCTGTGTCCCATAGAACTCCCTTTCTGCGCACTGCCCGTCACTCCTGTCCCGAGCCCGTTCCTCTTCCTATCATGTCTCTGTTTACCACATTGAGCACCCCCATCCAGGGCCCCCTTTCTCGGGTAGTCTTGGCTGCCTCTTCTTAGTGATGAGGCGTCTGTTGACCTGGGTGTTAAGTCTGTCTCTGTCTCTTGTCTTATGATTTTGGGTCAGCCCCTTGACCTTCTGGGTCTCAGTTTACTCTTTTGTCAGTCAAGGGGACTGAACTAATATTTCAAAGGTAGCCCTCGTGCTCAGCTTCATGCATTTCTCTTTTAGGAACCTGTGGAGACTTGACCTCCATCCTAGATCTACACTCATCGTCTCTGTGACTTGGGTCTGGGATTTACTTTTGCTCAGCCCCAGCCTCCCCATCTGTAAATGGGGAGAATAATAATGCAGGCTCATGAGACGGTAGCCAAGAGGAAATGAGATGCTGCGTGCACGTAAATGCTCTGTATAAAACAATCACGATGGGAAAATATTAGTATATCCACTACAGCTACCCTTTTGGAGGTCTTCTGGGTTTTTCTACAATGATCCGCTCATGCCAGCAGCTGCGAAAACATTCCGAATTTCGTTCAGTGCAGGCACAGCCCCCCGTGCGATCTAGGACCAAAGTGCAGCGCGCAAACCATTTGAGATCATATTCATATCACCCAACAGCGAAAGAGCACAATTGGTTCCCCGGGCGTTTTGTTTTGCACTTTTCTTTTTAATTTATATTTTGTTATTAAACAATTACATTTGGAGATTGCTTAGTAGAGTGTGTTTGCATTTCTAATTGAACATTCTAATAATGATGTTTTTATTTTACTTGGTTTTTAAAGGTTATTATAATTTCTGTAAGGTTTCATAAAATGTGGCAGCCAGAAAAGCTTTTATGGAAAAAAAAAGTACATGTGTTTACTCAGACACTGATGTTTTCTTGCAATGCCATTTTGCAAAATTACAGCATGATTTTCATCTTTGGAGCTGAAGAAAACTTAGGTTTCTTCTCAATTGGCAAATCAGATTAGGAAGTAGAAGGGAGCTGAGGTCTGGGTGAAGGAGTCTGGGGCTGTTTGCGATCAGTGGGAAAGGGCTCTGTGATGCGTTTGCAATGTCTGCCATGGTACACCCTGGAGGGGTGAGTGCGTGCGTGTGTGTGCATGTGCGTGTGTGTGCATGTGCATATGTCTGTATGTGCATGTGTGTATGCATGTGCGTGCACGTGTGTGCATGTGCATGCATGTGTGTTTGTGTGTGTGTGCGTGAGGAGAGAATTATCATGTAGACCACATATGTGACGTCCCTGAACTCGTACAATCTCTACCTACTTCCTCACCCTCTTTTGGACAATTGAGGAAGCCCATTGATGGAAACGGAGAGTGACGTGCCCAGGATGACACCAGTAGCAAGTGACAGAGTCAGAACTTGAACCCAGAATATCTGTGGCTAGGTCAAATGCTCCTTGAACACACTGCCATACACTTCGTATGACTGAAGAGGAGCCTCTTTCCTAGGCCCCCTTTGCACTGGTCTCCTGTGCTCCGAGAAGCTGACGCAGCTCATCGCCTCCTCACTCCCCAGTGATGGGCGGGTAAACCACACCCTTGCAGGAACTCTGGCCACGAATGTCAGTAACTGAGCCGATGGCAGCTGTGGTAGTCTATAACATAAAAATGCCTGGGGAGTGCAGTGTCTGAAATAGCTCTAGAGCAGTCTTTATTCTGTTTTTCTCTTTATTTTCCAAATTCTCTATTGGTATGACTTTTACTATCAAACAATTAGCTTAAATTTTTTAATGTACCCCAAAGCCCCATAGACATTATGTCGTCTAGTTAATAAATATAATATTCTGTTTTCAAATGGAATAGTCCTTTGGGATGGTTAGAAATAAAAGGCCTATTTTGGACATGCAAACTTTGAGTTGAACATTCCCCATCAGCCAAAATTCCTTGAGGTCTACGGCATGTCAGACTCAGCTCCATGCATTCTTGGGGACACAGTGACAGGGAAGAGGTGGCCCTGACCTCAGGGAATATTACTGGATCAGAGAGAAGCCGTAATGTGTGACTCCTGGAAAGCTGAAAAATTAAGGACTAAAGAGATATTCGTAGACCTACTTCTAATAAAACCCAGCCAAACCCCAAAAGACCTGCCATAGAGTGCAAGAAAGCACCTTAGGGCTCACGCATGTCAGCTGTAATTTGAATCTCTAACTTGAGCACACACTGGGGTATGGGGCTGCTCTCTCTAATAGGTTATCACAGGATAGAGTTTAAAATACCACTTGAGTCATAACCTCATCCACTTAGAGATCCAGAAAGGGTTCTCAGGGCTGATCAGAGACCTGATTTGCAAATTACTATAAATTAACATAGTTATAGCTGGGACATGAATATATGCTTGGAAATGCTCATATAGCACATAATATATGCCGTGTCTTAAGATGATAATAGTGGTAATTTCTAAGATGACTTTTCCTCTAGCTGGCACCTTTCACCCTGTGATCTTGAAGTCCTTTACAAACACTAATTAATTACATTAATTTTATCATAAAGCTCGCTCATTACTGTACTTTTATTATAAGCTCTTGCCAGCTCAGACTTAATGCAACAGCCTTATTGAAATTCTGCTCTTTGATATTGCTAAGGATCGCTCAGATGTTATATGTGCCTTTAAAGATTTTTAAGTCGTGCGAATAATAGTTAGGATAAAGGCTGTTTTTCTTTCACGTGGGAATGCACGAAGGCACATTTAACTGGAGGCCAGAGCAAGTCCTCTGACCACACAGTATGTACAGGGTCAGAGCGGTGCTGTGCAGGGACAGACTTCAGTCTGAATGCCAAATGGATGGACTAAGAGTGGCTGCGGGGTGCTTTGGGTTAAGAAGGATTCTGAGTCACACTCAGGAGCGGCTAGAACAACTGCTTTGACCAACTTGCCATGGACACAGGAGTGGACATGGGGGGGATGTGTACTCATGAGGGCCTCTCCCTGCTGTCTCTGGTTCAACGCTGAGCTAAGAAGCAGGAGATCTGGGTTCAATGTCATGTCTCCTTCTTACGAAGTATGTGTATTGTTCAGTAAACTTGCAGAACCTCTGTTTCTTTCTCTCTAAAGTGCATGCTGTGCTGTATTTGTGGGACTTTGCGGTGACTTGGAGGCAATGAGATAGTGTATGTGCCGACTTTTTCCTCAACTGAAGGGGATCTGTGGAAGCTAGTCACACAGTGGAAAGCAGATTGGAGTCAGGATTCTTGGGTTACAAAGTCAGATCAGCTGTCTCACTCAGAGACTACATGACTTGGGCAAATCATTTATTCTCCAGGAGCCTCCATCTTTTCTTACACAAAATAGAGACAATGATATCCTTCCGTCTGATCTGCAAATCTGGTCAGAGATTTAAGTGAAATCAGCATAATAAGTGTTTGGGATAACTGTCATATAGTAGGTGCTCAAGTATTAGCTAAAAATAATAAAAAAAAACCACCCAAAAACATAGAAGTATGCAAACAATGAGCTGTGAAAGGAAATGCACCCAGATGGTAAAAATGGGTTTTCAGGGTCGGCCGAGTGGCGTGGTATTTAAGTGCTGGCTTGGGAAGCCAGTGGCCCCGGTTCGGGTCCCACATATGGGGGCCAGTGACACTGCCCTCAAAAAAAAAAATGAGTTTTCACTCCAAGGTGGAAGTATAGTCGTTGTTGTTACTATCTTCTCTTCTTTTTTTTTTTAACGTTTTACCTAATGAACATTTATACATTTTATAATGGACTAAAAATCCAAAAGCACCGGACCGAGTTGGTGACTACATAAATCTATATATGTGATTATATCACAAAGAACCACACACACACACACACATACACACATGCGTGCATGAGTACATATAAAAACTGGTAAAGTAGCACCTGAGGAAGATGTGTGGATCATATCATTAGCATTTCCTGGTTTTGATATGTGGGATGCTTATGTGAAATGTCTCCCTTGGGGGAAGCATGCATAGGACGGAGTACATAGGACTTCTCTATTATTTTTGCAGCTTCCTATGAGTGTATACTTATCTCAAAACAAAAGCCAAAAAACCCCCAAAAATTAGTTATCAAACTAACTTGAAAGGAATTGAATAGTAGCTGCTCAAATGTTAATTCCACAGGTGGATGGATGAATGAAATGAATGAATAGATACATTCTCCGTTTCTACCTCTGTACTCCTAAATGAACTCCATTATACCAGAGAGATGTTTTACAGTCCTGTTCTCTAATATTTAGCTTTTGGCTTGAGAACAAGACTCTCTTTGCCCCAGAGAATCACGGACACATGTTTGTAAATGCTGACTAATGGACCCTTGAAAACAGACATTTTGCCCACGGTGATTCCAGACCACAGCTATGATGGGCATCACAGAAGCATTCTTGTGGGCTTACAACACGTGTCCCCTTCCTCTGATTCTAAGTGTAGGACCAGAAGGGAGCAGAATGCCATCTGCTAATGCACTGGATCTCGGTGTAGAATGGGAAGAGGAAACCAACCCAGCCATTGCTTTGGATGTAACAGACCCCGAATGCAATAAAAATTGTGTTCATATGTTTCATTAGATAAATAAAGCTGACTTGGATAGGTTACTTCAAATCCAAGTAGGCTGCACTTGGCACAAATTTAGGAAATGTAGGCATGGCTGCCAGTTTTGAATGATCCAGGAGCTCTGCACATGTTAAGTCTTCTAATGTGTCACCCCCCCTTGTGGGACACATGGTACGGTCTGACCATGATGCATGGGACACATATTCTAATCTGACTACAACCCTATGGCACACATACTCTCAGTGTCATCTACAGAGAAAGAAAATGTGACTCAGAGGAAGTAACAAGAGTCAGCACATTAGTGACGATCAAGCAATGTTTGCTGCTGTAACAGATAAACCACAGCTGATCAGTGGCTTAACACACTCCCACCCGAAATTGTATTTCTTGCTTATATGTCAGTCCAGTGTGAATTTCAGGGTGGGGCTCCACATTTTCCGTGCAGGGTTGTTCAGGTAGACAGAGAAGAAGAGAGGCAGCATGGAGAAGGCACACCTGTTTCTCAACCAACTTGGCCCGGTCATGACACCCATCACTTCTGCTTTATGAGTACGAGCTCACCACATTGGTCTTCCTGGAAGAAGCCACTCCCAGTAATAGCTCTACACCGAGGGAGAAGGGTGCACATTTTGGTTGCCTCTACTGCGGCATTACCCAGGGAGTGGAGTGGGAATCAGAACTGAGCTCAGCCGTGCCCTCCCTGTCACCACGGTATGAGAGAGCTGGGTCAGAGGATGAGCTCTGCCCTCAGACTACCTGGGCTGGACCCTGGTTGTAACTCTTGGTAGATTTTTGACCTTGGAAGATAGTGGCTTAACCATTTTAAGGCTTGACTACTTCTTCTGTAAAAATATGAAAATAAAAATAGCCACCTCATAAGACTGTTGTAAGGATGCATGCAAAGCATTTAGGACAAGGCTTGGCATGGAGTGAACATGAACAGATATTCATTATTATCATTATTATAATGATGATGATTTTTATTTCGTGCTGCCTATAGTTTTTTCCCTCATTCTCACTGTGTTCAGCTCTTCTTGTTTCTTCTTTTTGTTTGTTTGCTTGCTTGTTTTTGTTTTGTCTCTTTGGTGTCTTAAGCTTTCCAACCTCTCCAGATTACTCCAGCTCAATGCAAGCCCTTTGCAGTAACTAAGTCCTCTCCCATCCACTGAGGTGTTTCGTAATAGCAACATCTTGCTGAGGAGCCTCCGCATTGCCACGGAACCCTGCCCATCTCCGAAAGCAAACACATTTGACACTGTTGATTTGCTGTATAAATGTCTGCAGCTTTATTAAATATGCATTAAAGTGCACCTCTCATAAATTGTATGCACTCGCCCCACTCAGAGGATAATACAGGCAGCTAAATAATTTTTCCAACCACACAGACGGAGCAATCAGGCTAACTCCAAGGTTGGTGAGAATGGAGTGAGCCAAGCCCCTCCTTTCATCCATCCCCCATCGCTGTTTGGGGGGCCTCCCAGCTCAGCAGTGTTGCAGGTTTCAGCTGTCCTCTCCCTGCATTCAGTGGCTTGCATTTTTAGGTCTGTTAAACTAGAGTTCACACTCTGCTGTCTGTGAGGCCCGTTCACTGGCTGGATTTGACTCATTAGTGTGAGTTTCACCTGGAACTGTTGGTACCATCAGACTTCCTGCCCTGTCAAATAATGTGCTCATGCAATTAATCATCATCTGCCCTTTTATTTATCCATCCATCCATCCATCCATCCATCCATCCATCCATCCATCAATCCATGCATCCACCCACCCATCTACTCATCTACCCATCCACCTATCCACCTATCCACCCATCCACCTATCCATCCATCCACCTATCCATCCATCCATCCATCCATCCATCCATCCATCCATCCATCCATCCACCCACCCACCCACCCACCTATCCATCCACCCACCTATCCATCCATCCATCCATCCATCTACCTATCCATCACTCCTCTCTGGGCCAGTAGTAGGAAAACAAAAATGGAGGCTGGCTTCCTGGAGCATATGTTTCAGCAGGATCGACAGATCAAAAGTAAACACACAAGCACGCAAAATAATTACAAACTGATAAATGCGGGGGAGATGAGGGATGACAATGTATGCATGGGTGTGGTGTGGGGGAGCTGTTACCTCACATTGACTGTTCAGAGTAAGTCTTGCTGAGAAGCAGACATTTAAGCTGAGGCCAGAAGGAAATGAATGAGGCAGCTCTATGAGGAGCAGAGGGAAAAGTTTTTCAAGTAAAGAAAGTGACATTTGCAAAGGGTGAGATTCAGCAAAGAGCCAGCCAGCACCTAGTTTGTCTACTCTCATATACAATAGAGGCACAGGTGTACAATTAGATTATGTCTGCTTTGACTTTGGCACTTACTTGAAACAATTTAAAACCTCTTGTATTCCTCCTGTTTCCCTACATCTGTTGATCTTACTACCTATTTTTAAAGGGGTGAATAAAGGGCCAGAAATGTAAACCAGCAAGCCTGATGCCAGAGGTCAGGTTCTGTGGGCCATCTTGGGAACAAAGACTGTGCCAGACTCACCCTGGAGCCCAGCATCTGGCCTGTAGTTGGAAATAGAAGAGGATTGTCACATGAAAGTAGCCCAAGGAAAGACACAAAATTCAGGCCAAGGATCCACTTGGTCCTCCTAAGCCCGAGCACTTGTTATTTTGGAAACAACTGACTTGTGATCCATCCGTTGGAGATTTCCCTTTATCTGCATCTGTGGCACAATCTGGAAGAGGGTGGGTATCTGTCCCTCAGGTCACCAGGTTCAGCCAATTAGAGCTCAGGTTTATCACCAACCCTGAGGAAAGGAGTGGAGTGTAGAATGGTGGCCCTCCGAAAGATAAGTCCACAGTGTGACCCCTGGAACCTGTGACCATGACTTCATTTGGAAAAACGTCTTTGCAGATGTAATTAAGTTAAGGATTTTGAGATGAGGACATCATATCCGATGATCTGGATGGGCCCGGATCCAAGGACAAGTGCCCTTGTCAGAGGCACACAGAGAACACAGGTGACCAAAGAGGATATGGTGACATGAAGATGGAGGCAGATGTCAGTGACACGGCCACAAGCCCGGGACTGCTGGCAGCCACTAGAAGTGGCAAGAAGCTAAGAAGAGCTGACCTCTAAGAGCCCCATAGGGAGTGGGACTCTGTGGAACTCTGGGCTTCCAGTTGCCAGAGTTGTGAGAGAATGCGTTTTTGTTGTTTTAAGCCCATCCTTTTGTGTTAATTTGTTACAACAACCTTAGAAAACTAACCCAGGGCACACTTTTGGACCACTGCAGCTTCCCCTAGCACAACACAGCCCAGTAAAAATATAATATGAGATGCTCACATCATTGAAAATTTCCTAGTAGTCGTGTTGAAAAGTGAAAAGAGGTGAAATTAATTTTACTATTTTATTCCATCCAATATATCTGAATTATTATTTCAACATGTATCAATATAAAATATAATTGAATTGTTTTACCTTCTTTTGTATTAACTCTTTGAAATTGGGTATGAATTCCCACTAGCCACATTTCCAGTGCTCAGTCACATTTGTGACCAGTGATGACCATGTTAGACAATGTAGATGGAGCACTTGCCCTGGGTCTCGACCTTGGGCCTGGAACAAAGCTGGCTGAGCAAAAGAGAGACAGGAGAAACTTCCAGACCACAGAAGCTGCAGCTACTGTCTCGCTGCAGTATGTGGGGTTCCAGAGGGTGACCTGGTTTAGGATCAATCAGGCCACAAAGAACCAGATGGAGGGCAAATCTCTGGGAGCCGTTAGCTAGATGGATGTACTCATCTTGGTGCAAAGAGCAAGGTAACGAGGACCAAGAATCAGGCTTCCATGGGTGAGGGCAGGTGAAAGCTGAGCAGAAGCCAGAAAGAATTACTACCAATAGACCTGAATGCTAACTATTTTCTGAAACTCTCCCTGTTCATATAATCCTCAGCATAAACCTAGGTAGAACACAATTATTGTTGCATTTAGTTGAGAAAATTCAGGATCAGCAATGTAAGAAACTGACCCAAAGTCACCCAGCTCAGCAAAGCCAGGATTTGAACCCATGTGTCTGACTACAAAGCCACTAGGTTGTTTGTTGTGCATGCCTTGACATCTGGTTGGATACTTCCTTCTCTGTGAGGATGGGCTCAGGGCTGACTGTCCGCCGTGGACAGCAGGCTTCAGGGACTCTGGTTGGGGTGCCGGGGGACACTAGCGTTGACTCAAGTGTGGGGATGGTCTTAGGATGCTTGAGGCCATCCAGCACCACTGTTGACCATCCCCCGGAGAGCTTTCCCTTTTGCAGTCAGTCTCCCTCCCCCCCACCCCCTTTCTGGTTGGCCAGTTGTCTCTGGGATATGCCACTAGCTATATCTTATGTTGGCAAAACTGACCCACAGTAACTAGAATTGCCCAACTGGCTAAGAAAGCAAGTTTGTCTTTAAAAGCAAGACATCAGGACAGTCACATTCTGACAAGAATCTGTAATTTGTGTTTATTTTATTTCCCGTTGATTGATTGTCATACGTCTTCTGGCACCCCTCCAAGTATCTCTTGCCAACAAAGTAGGCCAAATTAATTTTCTACAGGAAGAGATATTCTGAAGGACTCTAAAATCTGTCTCCATCATTTTGCAAATGATCTCCTGTGCATGTAATGACAGTGGCTTCACTTTTCCTGTTAGGGCAGAAAAAAGAAGAAAAGTCTCAGGTTCGTATTTCCCTGAGGGAATAATGACGGGTGTGTGCGCAACCTCTTGTCTTTTGATGGATGGACACTTTCTATGGCAGCACTTGTGGAACTCACAGATCCCGGACTTCCACTTCTTCTGTGGGCTGGAACCAATTCAGAGGCTGGGAGGCAGGGTTCCAGCCCACACGGAGGTTGTTTGGTATAATATTTATTGACCTGAATTGAATGAACACTTGATTGAGAGTCAAGAGACCTGTGTTCTTGTCTTCGTTCTATTGCCTTGCCCGTGACCTTGTGAGACTCGCTTCTCTCAGCATTATCACCTTCATAAAGACAGGGAATTGGCCTAGGTCAGTGGGTTGAAGATACCCTCAGCCACTGTCTTCAAACAAATTCTCCTTGTAAGCTGAAAACACAATAGGGAAGCTTCACTGCTAGTACAAGCAGACCTCCTAAGGATGTTTCTAAATGTGTATTTATTATCTCACAATTCCAGGGATTCTTCAGCAGCTTAGTGATGTAATCAAGGACCCAGACTCCTCACTGCCCTGTCTGCAGTCCTCAGCTTCCCATCTTCATGCATATTCTTTCATGGTTGCAAAACGACTGCTGAAATTCCAAGAAGCAAGTCCATGTCTAGGGTAGGGAGGGCGATGTTTTGCATGTATCTCTGTGACTGGAAAGCAAAACATCTGTCTCAGAGCCCCCCTCCCATAGACTTCTCCTTGAATTCCATTGGCCAAATCTATGTCACATGAGCATCCCTTGCTGTAAGGAAGGCTGGGAAAGGGAGTATCTGCTAAGGAGGGCTGTGGCTTCTCATCCCTCTGCCTCCTTTGCCCTATCAGTAGACTATGGAGAGGGGCGCGTGCTTTATATCGCCGTCCGAGCAGATGAAAGCCTCTCGGCACCTTGGCAGCACCATAAACGTTTAGGTATTGCCAACATTATAGCCGACGGCATGAAATTACCCTGATGCTAAGACTGTGTTGGGCTCTGCAAGGTTGTATGGCGTGCTCCTTGCCCCTAGAGAACTTCCCATGTATTTAATAGAGAGTTTGAAGCTACAGGAGGCAGGAGAGGGAGGCATTTGGAGGCGTTTGAGCTCCTGTCTTACGTCTGACACTGAGCTGGACCCTCTTCCCTGTGGGACCACGTTAGACTGTCGGGAGAGCCGTCCAGGCTCTCCATGTGGTAGATGGTCTTCTCTTTGTAGCGGAGGCTCCAAAGCTCCAAGATGGAGCGGAGTCCTTCCTCTTTCCCTGTTGACACTAGTGTCCTTGTCCCTTCCTTGCTCCCATCATGGCCATCCTTCTCCTGATGCTTTGTCCCTTTTTCTCCTGGAGGGTGGGCGGGGGGGGCATTTTCTCCCCAGAGAGAAACCCTGAGGTCACAAGCAGAGTTGGCATCCAAGAGTTACATTAAGTGACCTTGGAGAGTCCCACTTTCAACTGACCTTTATTTTCTAACTTGTCCGTGAGCTCATCTGTCTTTTCTTTGTTCACAAGCTTGTCATCAGGGCCTTTGTTTCTTTTTCTGGAAAACTCCTGGAGAGGGTGATGCTTTCTGCGGTGAAATGCCCTCAGGCACAGTGAGCCCTCTCGGCAGGAGCTTTTGGGCCATGAAGATCCTCCCTGCTGACGGGCACATCCCGTCTCCTGGGAAGTGAACTCGGAATATGCCAGCCCCTCTGTTCATTCAGACGTTCCCTGTCCTCAAGAAGGAATTCCTCTGAGTTTTATCCTGTGGTCTACACCTAAGGAGCTATACATCCCTCTAAACAGGCTCAGTTGTGTCTACTCAGCTCTCCTGGGTGTATGTACGTTAGCTTTGGTGTCCATCCATACCAGCTTTGTAAGAAATGCCCCCTCGCAGAAGCACTTGACGAGTTAGGTAGGTCTGTATGCTGGGAGAATGTGGGTTCAGGTATCTTACGGCCTGAGCTTTGAAAGCTGCTGTGTGGCCTGGAGCAAATCCCTTTTTGGGTCTCGATTTTCTATTTTATCAGACTGGTGGGGTGTGAGACTGAGCTCGTGAGAGCTCTATGGTGGAGCTGCCGGCCCAGCACTACGGGAGGGACGCAAAGTGGCTTACTTGTCTCCACCTCCTGGTTTTGTCCTGGTCCTCTGTGGGAAGCCAACTAGAGGCAAAGCTCTTCCTATCAGGAGGCTGTGTTTCATGTGACCGTGTCTCCTGAAGTGGCTGCTGGGTGAATGTGTGGGTCCAGGGGCCTGAGGGAAGGACCAGTCTTCCCTGCGTAGGGCTGAAGAGGGCTCTGAGAGCTGTAGGAAGGGCCGGTCCCATCCTTCACCCTTGACGTCCACAGGATTTGAATCATAAACCTCACTTTCTTCCATCACGGAAACGACTCACACGTGAGTCCATGTCCAGGAGGTCGCACTGTATGAGAAAGGGGAATGAGCACATTTTTAGGGCGTAAGGTGATCATGCCGTGACACGGCACTGGGGGCCCCACAAAAGGAAAGATTGATTTGTCCTAGAGACTTCTGAACTTGAACTTTAACGAGGATGAATTTGCAGAATGAGAAAGATGGAAGAGAAGGCTGGGCATTTAGGCTGAGGGGCAGCACGAGTCAGAATAACGTCGGTGGCTAAGAGCCTTTACATGCTCACTGATGCCAGGTGCTGTCTTGTGGACTTGGCACGTTGTAACCCAAAGCAACTCTGACATAGCTGCTGCTAGTTTCATTTTCGGGCTGAGGCGCAGAAGGTGGGGCAGTTTGCTCCAGAATGCAGAGTGACCAAGTGGCCGAGGCAGCATTAGAACACAGCTCTGTTCCCACTTGGGATTAGAACTCAGTTCTATTCTCAGGTCTCCCCGGGGTCCCTAACCACCTGGCAACATTGCCACCCTGAAAATGAGGGGGTGTGCATCTGAGAAAATGGCAGAGAACAGATTGCCAAGTTTTCCAGGTCACATGGGACTCTTTCTATTTCATTCTGGGACCAGTGGGGGAGGATTCGGGTGTTTTAAGACCTAGAAGTGATCTTAATAAAATTATTGTTGAGAAAGTTTAACTCTGGCTTCTTTGTGGAAGGTAGATTGGTGGTTGTTCAAATATAACCTTATAATAAATTCTTGGTTTTGTTTAATAACTACAATTGTGCCTGAAGTCACCTGCCCACAAGATGGCAGATGTAAAAATGCTTTGTTGTAAAGCTAAGAAGGCATACAAATGCAAGGTTATTATTAATATGGTATTAGGTTATTGCTTTATTTGGGGACAATTTCCTTTGTTCTTGGAAGACTTTGAAGAGAGAAAGGGTTCCTCCATTGTTCAGCCTTTGCTATCAGGGGAGGCAAATTGAACTGATTTAAATTCGAGTTTTTGTTCCAAGTCTGCCGTCTTATGTAACACCGGGAATTTCTGTTTACACTTGCTTCCCCTTGTGCAGGCCCCGCACCGGGCAGGATCCTGCACCTGGAAACGCTAACATTAATTTATTTTTAAAAAGGTTTAAAAACATAAATGTCAGCATCTCCAGAATATGAAGGTGGCGATGGATGACAGAAGGGTATTCTAGGGTGGCGCTCCGAAATAGAATCCCAGATGCCTCGTGCACGTGCCCAGAGAGCAGAGGCAGTAACACTGGCCTGATTGGCTCAGCTAAAGTCGTCTGTTGTCTAGAAACTTTCACGGAGGCCGGATGGTGGAGTGTGGAATCAGGCTGACTGATGCCTAGTTGTGCTGCCTTAAGTGCTCTGAGCCTCAGTTTTCCACCTATGCCCTTTCTGTGGAGAGTGCTCAGCCTTGAGGAGATTGCCTGTATGCCACAATCTGGTAGCCTCTGGGGCATACTCCATCCTGGGCCGTGGAGTATAGACCGTGAGCCTTCTGGGTTGGCTGCCCTCCAGGTGAGCAGGGCCTGGCCTCACCACAACAGTACAGGTGAGCCAAGCCACTGGGCCATTAGCCCACTACCCTTGCCCCTTTCTCAGTAGCTGTCCCCAGACTCATGTGCCTAAACCCACCATCTACCTCATTCTTCTGTTCACTAGACAATACCCCAAATCAAAGTCCCCCATCGTTTGCAGCCCCACACATCCAAGCTGCTCTGTGCTTTCTTCTCCTTGACCAGCTCTCCACAATCCCCCCACCCTCCATCCCCATGCCTGGTGCTCTCTGGACCTTTTCTGCCACCACCATTACTCCCCACCCACCCTCACCTCCTCTGGGAGGCTCCCTCCTTCACCTCCTAGTGTTGGCTGAAATGGCTCCCCAGCCGTGGCTTTTTCCTGACTATCCCCGACTCTTTCCACGTTTATTCTCTCAGACCTAAAGTACCTCAGGATGGAGAGGTGTACTTCTGCTTCCAAACCATCAGCACCTCATCTTCTTTAAAAAATACAAAATGCCCCAGTCCTTTGATCAATCCTCTATGCCATCTTGCTGTTATAACTGAGGGAAATGGCCTCCATTCATTGAAGTCTTGGGTTCCTGCTTCCCCATCTGGGTTCCTGAATACTCTGCGTTCATCCTGAGTCATTTCCACTTCTACCCCAAGTTTACCCTCTCTTAATATGTCCTAGTGCTCAGAATCCCACCGATATTCATCCCCAGACGCAAGCCAGACACTTAGGGGTCACACCAGACTCCTCTTTCCTTCTGCACCCACCTCCACCTGGTCAGCAACCCCCTGCCACGTTTACCCTTAGGTTCCCATGGACAGACCCACTGCTCCCCATCACCCGTCTTGGCCCACAGCAATGGCCTCCTCCCCGACTGGTACACCTTGGCCCCCGTCAACCTCATACATAAATAAGTATGCATGGGTATTTCACGCTCTCTATTTTGATTGTATTGATTATGATTTATTTCATTCAAGGATATATTTGAGGCATGTCTAAGGCCTAAAGAATAGTGATAAATACCAACACCAATTGGACTCATGGGCTGAGGTTAAGTGCTAGAACTTCACCAATACTGTTGAAACCCTGTGTACACCCCCGCCCCCAGACCTCAACCTTTGTGTTCTCCCCAGATCTCCCCAGAGGTAATGGTTCTGCTGCAGCCTGTTGGTCAGCCCTCTGTTTGTCTTCACAGTGAGTGTTCCCTGAACCCTATGGAGTTCAAGTTGGAGAATTATACTGCCTATATTCTTCTGAAAGTTGCATTTTTTTTCTCATAGTTATAGCTGGAGATACACACACACACATACACACACACACAAATATTACAGAGAAGTAAAAATGAATAGCAATGCAACTACTTTTCTCACCATGGATGAATTTCCAAACACAGCATTGAGAAAAAGGCAACCTTCAGAGGAATATATGCAATATATATGCAGAATATTTGTATATATACAGATATATATATATATACGCATATATAGATACACATATCACAATGTATTTTTTGTGATGTTATTTGTCCAGTTTCTTGATTGAAATATTCTTTTCAGTTTTTGCTTTTACAAAATAGCACTAAGGATTCTTAGACGTTGCTGGTACACATGTGTTTCTTTAGAATCGACAGGAGTGGAATTTTTTGGCCAAAAGTTATACACATCTTCAGTGTTACTGTGTGAGAGCCCCAGCTCTCCGAATGGTCATCTTTTTCTATCCATGAGCATGGGCTAGACTGTGGTAACACGTAGATCCTAAGTGTGTCATGGTTCAAACACAACTGTTTATCTCTCCCTCCAGTAACAGTCCCGGGAGGGCGTTTCCCACTGGGGGAGACTTAGTTCCCCCTTGTCATTCAGGTGGCTAGGCTAGCTCTCCTATTTTTAATACCTGGCTTTCAGGGTCACTCTGGGTGTCACCACACTGATCCCCATGTAGAAGGAAAGTCTGAAAGATGCACCCATAACTTCAGTCACGTGCCCCTGGTCGGATGTCACACACCACCCACCCCTGACTCCATTAGCAGCTGATAAATGTCATTTCACCCTGTGCCCAGGAAGAAGATGAAGGGGGTGTTGGTGAACAGCCAGTACTTGCGGCCTCGGATTGGCCTCATCCCACTTTTCCATTTTGCTGTCTAGTGGGTATAAAATGGTATCTTATTGCACTGGCAACTTACAGTTCCCTGACTAATAAAGAAGCAGAGAATTTGGACACCATTCACCATTCATGTGTCCCCTTCTGTGACTTGCTTATGACAGTTGTCCATGCTTTAAAACTTGGCTTATTTGTTTTTCCACATTAATTCATAGGTTTGTTTTGTTTTTGGTGTTCTGAATGCTGATCCTGTTTTGGTTGTGTGTTTTCGGGAGCCTTCTGCATCATGGTTTGCCTTTTATGCTTTGCCCGGGTTGCCTTTTTCTTGAATGGAGATCCTTAGTTCTCGTGTAATCAATGTGATCAATATTTTCCTTTATGAGTTATACTTTTTAATGTTTTGTTTTAAAATATCTGTTCTTACTCTGAGGCAATACGTTCTCTTATAATTTCTTCTGAATGTGTTACCATCTTTTGTCTTTGCTTTGCCGTATTAATTCCATCTGTAGCTAGGTTTTACGTATGGTATGAGGTAAGGAACCCAATTTCATTTTTCTCCACATGAGTAATCAATTGTTCCAATACTATTTATGAGCTTTCTTGCTGTTTTCTTTCATTATCTATAATAGCATCTGTCAAGTAGCAAGTTTCCACATTTTGGGTTTATTCCTGGCCTTTCTGCTCTATTACTATGGTCTATTCTTATGCCCATTGAGCCCCATTAATTGTTTCTTCACAATACCCCTAGTGACATTTATAAGTGACATTTGGCCATGTTATACATACTGTCTCAGCACCTTGACAACAAGGACATGGTATGGGTTTAATAGTATTAGTCTATCACTCAGCACAGTTCTTGGTACCCTGTCATTGTAGAGACTTAGTGAGTACCAGTTAAATAAATACACTCCCAGTGTCTGGCATGACATCTGGTATACCAAGGCACTCACAGTATTTTTTAAGTGAGTGGAAGCGTGACTATGGAGACTCCTACAGGATGAGAATATGGGAGGGTCACAATATATGGCTGTCTCCCCAATGTGCCTTAATTGAATGTGACCTCTCCTGCCTCCCAGATAACTTAGCATATATTGTAACAGTCAGTGTCTGTCTTAGGTACCACACTATCTTGGTCAGGGTAATTTATGCTAGATGCTATAACAAGCAAGCCCAAAATTGTGGTTTTACAAAATAAAAAAGTACACACACATACACACACTCACCCATTAATTTCCCATTCATTTCACAGTCCTATATGGGTCAGGTAGCCCTCCTGGGCTGTCCTTTCTAACCACTAACTCAGAGATTTGGATGTTCTACATCAGGTAGTTTAGTCATATAGAAGGGAGAGAGAGAGTAACCTAAGACTTTAGAGGGAGATTCTGAAGCCCAGATGTAGATGTGTGCACATGTCCCTTAGACCCACATATCATTAACCAGAACTCGTCACATAACCACAATGTCACTGGCAAAGGAAGCTGGGAAACGTAGTCTTCTTGGACCCAGAAAGAGGAAACAGGATTGCCAACCACCTAGCCAGACTCTGCCATATAAACTAAAATCTTAGCTCTTAGAGGCAGAAAGAACATTTTTATATGAACCTGTCCTTTGCCCTCTGAGGTAATATGGCCTAGAGAAAAACTCGAGGGCTTTGGGATCAGAGATAATGGAGTTTGAATGTCATCTACCCCTAGTGATTTTGTAACCTTGTTAACTCTTAACCTTTATAAGTCAAACCCAGGTAGAGGCTGAGTAAAAGTCAGGTTCCAGTCCGGGTGATTCCAGTCCACTGCCCCTCCCTGGGCCCAGCAAGGCTGCCTGCACAGGCCTTCGTGCAAATGCTGGCCTACACGACTCGCTCCCATTGTGCCACTTCACACTGGCTGTGTTGAGTGGAGCTCATCTGACAATGCACATGAATTATCCTTGCTTCTTCACAGCTACCATAAAATGCCTGGAAACCAGACCTTTCCCAAATTCCAGCTTCATGACAGGCCCCATTCATTTTCTGTTTGTTGACATTGTATGGCTTGTTTTCTACCAGTGCAGCCATTGTGCCTGGCTCTCCTGGGGTCGGCTGTTTTATTTTCCTTTGGCAAAGCTTCCTCCATTCTTTTTCCCTACTGTAAGAGCCTGGTGGGGGGGGGAAAAAAATTAAAGGCTTCAGTGATTGGCCATCAGATCACTGTGTGGTTTGGCCCTGCTTGGCTATTTGTCTCTGGAGCACCAGTCAATTCAATTAAACAAGGTCAAAGCCGTGTTGGCTAAATTTATCATCTCTACTTTTCTAAATTTTTATCTTATTGGAAGAAGTTATGCAGCAGTAGGAAGGGCAATGATTATAATTTGATCTCAATTATGTACAAACACATACACACATATACACATAGAACTATATACATTTCCTTCCCCTCTCCCTGCCCTGCACACACAATACGCCCCCTCTTTCCCTCTCCCTCCTCCCCGCCCACCCCACCACACATACAGAAAAACAATCGAAAAGTATCGTGCCAAAATATTCATAGTGGTTATCTCTGAGTAGTGGATTTTGAGTTATTTACTTATCTATGCTTTTCTGTACTTTTGAAGTTTTCCAAAATGGGCCACTCCCATCAGAGTCTCAGTAGGAAATGGACGTCATAGTCAAAGGCAACTGAAGAACATTCGGTGAAGCGGCTGCTTGCAGGGGTGCAGGGTGAAGGTCTGTCTTAGTTCCATTGGCTGAGATGACCCTGCAGCATCATACAAGCCCACCAAACCGCAGCTAACTTCTTGTTCATGCTGCATGTTTAGCAACCCTTCTTGTGCTCTGTTTCACGTTCCTTTCGTCGCCTTCTCTCTGGGGTCTGGCAAATGGAATGTCCTCTCTCTGAAAAGTTGCTGGTCATTGTGACAAAAGAAAAAGAAAGCTGTGGTTCTTCATTGACAATCAGTGTGTCAGGAAAATTCACACAGTCCTGCCCGAAGAGAAAGCCAGGAAGCACACTCCTGACTGATGCCAAGAAGACAGAACCCCAATGTTTAGCAAATAGCTCTAGTAACTTCCAAGGAATCGACAAGAGATGGTGATGCACTTGGTGACTAGAAACAGGGAAGCTGTGAGCACCTTTAGGCCTGTACTTGGGGATGAACGTTGGCCGGGAGGAGAGGAATAATCACACTTCTCTCTCCTCCCACCAACTCATCTTCCCATAGTGCACCTCTTCAACAGAAGCCAATCAGAACCCAGGGAACATGGAGGCCTAGGCAACATAATCAATATGGCAGCCTCCCTGGACACCAACCACAGCAGGAAAGAAAACAAAGAATGCATCTGGAAGTATAAGTAGCATTATTTGTATAATCAGAAAATAATGTGTTACCTATATAAAAATAAAGCTCAGAGGACTAGAAATCAAGAAGCATCATTTAATACATTTAGCTGTAAGTCTGGGCCAACCCTGGGCTCAGCTATAGGAATGTAGCAGTTTATCAGACACAACCTGTGATTTTGAGGAGTCACAGGCCATCTGGGGGAGAGATATAATAACCAACAACAAAAACACGGGGCGATACAAGAAAATATTATTCAGCCTTTAAAACAAAGGAAATCCTGTTATTTGAGGTAACATGGGTGAACCTGGGGGCATATGCTTCATGAAATAAGGCATACAGAGAAAGCCAAATATCACACAATGTCACTTATATGTGGAGTAGACAAGAAAGAAAAAGTCCGACTCAGAGACAGAGTAGAAAAGTGGTTGCAAGGAGCTGGGGGTTGGGGAAACAGAGAGGCTGGTAAAAGGGAACAAACTTTCGGTTATGAGTTGAATAAGTGCTGAGGATCTAATGTATAACATGGTGGCTATAGTTTCCAACATCATATTGGATAATTGAAATTTGTTAAGACAGTAGAACTTGAATGTTCTCAGCAACAACAAACAAAGGTAAATATGTGAGGTGGTGGATATGTTAATTAACTCCAAGAGTGGGAATTCTTTCACAGTGTCCACATATTATTAAATCATCATGGGTACGCTTGAAATATCTTACAATTTTATTTGTCAGTTATACCTCAGTAACGCTGGGGAAAAAACAAACACAGGTCGCCAGGTGGTATGTTAGAAATGTGGACAGATGCTTCGAGAGCCGTCTGACCGCTCACCACTAAAGGTCATACTGAATGGGCTAGGTAACATTAGCTTGTTAGTCAAGTTCCCCGCCTGCAGAGTAAGTCACAGATTCCAATCTTGGAGCCACGAAACCCCAGCAACAACCCATCTCTTGTACGGAGGAAGCCAGACTCACGTTTGGCCCTTGACCTTTCACTGACATTGGTGTGAGGGTGCACATTTCCCTGATTCTGATTTCTTTAGGTGCATGCTGACTTTGGGGGGTTTTAGGGGTCAGGGGCCTGTGCTAGTCTGCATGGACCTTCCATGGGTGCGTGTGCGACCCGCATGCACTCTGCTCTCTGTGCTGCTCAACCTCCACTCAGCAAACCTGGAATGCACCTTCCTTGCACAGTGTAGACAAGGCTGGGTGGCACTGTTTTGACCGTATTAACTGAAGATGTGCTTGTGATGAATTATGAATCATCTAACGTGTCTTAAGTCATAAAGAAATCCAATTTAAGTTTCTCCACACAGTTAAGTCCGCTTTTCATCTGTACTTTGTTCATACCTATTGTGCGCCGTAGTTGGTTTTGCACAGAGGAATGAGAAGCAAAATATTGGGGGCTGGCATCAAGCCGATATTGATTAATATTCTTTGTTGCTTTCTGTAGAGAAAGGCCTCTTTTAGTTTTTCATTTTCATCTTTCGTGTGTGTGTGTGTGTGTGTATGTACATGTGTGTATGTTTAATATCCAGAAGCCATAAACAGCACATCAACCCAAGAGGAGAAACCAATTGCCATCTTTTATTCATCGGCACTGATGGGATGGATCCAGAGGGCTCCTAAGAAGAGAAAGGAATTCGCTGCCTTTCTAATGGCATGTGGTTCACTGAAGTGGAGAGCCGCCCTTATGTTTTAACTGTCTACTAAGCACTCTTCTGCTGTGGGGAACTCTCTGTAGCAGTTAGAATTTGGTTAGAAAAACAGCCGTCATTCATGAATTCCAAGTAGGGGAGTTTTTTTAAATAATCATACTTTTTTTTCATTTTGAGATACTTGTAGAGTCATATAGAATATATATAATACCAAGAGAACCATGTACACTTTACCAGGTTTCCTGCGATGTCGTCGTTCAAAACTGTGTTTACAATATTTGTTGTAAACTGTGTTTACAACACAGTCCAGAGACTTACTCAGATCTCCCATTCCATTTGTACTCATTTGTGTGTGCATGAAGGTGTGTGTTTTAATTAGATGTGTGTATCCACCGCCCCAGACCAGACAGAACACTTCCATCGCAAAGGCCCTTTCACTGCCCTTTAATGCCCCTCCGGCCCCTCACCCCTCATCTCCCCCCCCCCATTCCCCGCCATGCCGGGACACTTAATGATTACCCTCTGCTCTCTGTTTCTAGAATTCTTTCATTTCAGGAATGTTATATACATGAAATCACACAATATGTAACCTTTGGGGAATGGGTTTTTTTTCACTGAGCATAATTCCCTAAGATTCACCCAAGCTGTTGCATGTATCAATAGTTTGTTTCATGTTCTTGCTTGATTATATTCCATGGTAGGGATGTAATTCACAGTTTTTCCAACTGTCTTTCCATTAAAGGATGTCTGGCTTGTTTTTAACTCTTAGGAATGAAGCTGCTATAAACATATATTTATAGGTTTTTGTGTGAACATAGGTTTTCATTTCTGTGGGGAACATGCCCCGAAGTATAATGGCTGGGTCATACAATCACTGTGTGTTTAGTTTTATAAGCATCTGCCAGGCTGTTTTCCCTTCAGAGACTGTACCATTTCATATCCCCACCCAGCAGTGCAGAGCCGTCCAGTTTCTCCACCTGCTCACCAGCATTCAGGGTTTTCACAGTTTTTGATTTTAGCCATTTTGATGGGTGTGTAGTGGTACCTCATGGTGGGTTGACTTTGCATTTCCCTAATGGCTCGTGATGTTGAATGTCTTCTCATGTGCTTAGTTGCCATCTGTGTATCTTCTTTGGTGAAATGTCTTTTGCTCATTTTCTAAGTGGGCTATCTGTATTTTTCACTGTTGAGTTTTGAGAGTTCTTTATATAGGCTACATATATCTAGTTATGGGTCAGATAGTATGCTTTGCAAGTATTTCCTCCCAGCTTGCATCTTGTCTTCATCCTCTTAATGGTTTTTCACAGAGCAAACGTTTATCATTTTGATGATAAATGACTGATAATTTATCAGTGTTTCCTTTTATGGATCCCATTTTGTGCTGTATATGTGTCAGGTCTAAGAACTCTTGGCTGAGCCCCAGGCACCTGAAGATTTTCTTTTCTTTTTTTAAGCTTTATGGTTTTGCATTTAAGTCCACGATCCACTCTGAGTTAGTTTTTATCTAGGTGTGAGGTTTACACTGAGGTTCATTTCTTTCGCCTGTGAAGTCCAATTGCAGCAGGCCCATCTGCTGAAAAGGCAGTCCTTCTGCCATAGAATTGTGTTTGCATCTTTGTCAGAGGTCATTTGGGCAGGTTTGTGTGGGTCCATTTGTGGATTTCTGCTCAGTTCCATTCATCTGTCTGTCTGTCCCTCAGGCAATACCACACTGTCTTAGTTCTTTTAGGTACTGGGTTGTCGGAAAAGTCATGACTCATTTTTTTTTTTATTTTTTTTTTTTGAGTGCAGTGTCACTGGCCCTCATATGTGGGATCCGAACCGGGGCCACTGGCTTCCCAAGCCAGCACTTAACCACCGTGCCACTCGGCCGGCCCCTCATGACTCATTTTTGCAACGAAAAACAAAAATACGTCATGACTTTTCCAACAGTCCAATATATAGTATGGTTTAATATTAAGTAGAGTGATTCCGCCCACTTCATTTTTCTTTTTCAAGATTATTTTAGCTATTTTATTTAGTCTGAGTTTCTATATGAATTTAGAATTAGCTTGCCTATGTCTTAAAAAAAAACCTGTATGCAATATTTTTATATAAAGAATTCAAAGCTTATAAAACCATTTGGAGGGCTGTGGGTGTGAGGGGCACAAAGCCACCTCTGACCATATTGGTGACTATGTTGAAGCAGGTGGCTCTGACAGGCTCACCTGGAAACCATTATAAATCTCAAGAACCTCAGCAAAGCTCCTACCAACTCGCTCAGTCGACTGCACAGAAATAAGTGACACTTTAAGTCGATTTGAAGCAGCCTTGACCATGAGGCTGCTTCCATGTTTACCTTTAAGCAGTCCTGGGCAGCCATGGCCTCTTGCTTCCTGCCTTCTTAAAGGCTGACTCACGCCCAGGCCCAGGCCAGAGAGGCATCCTCCTTGAGATGCAGAGGACACCCTGGTAGCCATGGCAGGGGCCAGGTGTTGACAGCTGATCGTTGGATGGAGTGTCAGGTTTCTGTGCAGTTGACGGAGAAAGTGCTGTTGAGGAGAGAACCTTCCTTGAACTGTTCTGTGCGTCCTCCCAACGGCACAGCTGTCAGAGGCCAGAGCTACCTGGGAGTACATTCCCAGTACCCAGGGAATCTGCTCTCCCTGTGTCCATTCATTTATCGACTCAGTGGAAAGGTGTTCAGCCAGCCAAGGATACCGTGGGGGAGCAGTGGGGTTCCCAGTGAGCGGCCATTGCAGTAGCATTAGAAATACTGTGGGAAAACGAGGCTGAGCACGCAGGGGCCCATGTAGGCAGGGGAGGAGAGAGGGAGGACACACCTAACCCCATCTTCGTGCATCCGCAAGGGCGCTGCAGGACAAGTAACGTCCACGCTGAGAACTGAGGTGCACTGGAGTGTGCCAGGTGGGGAGGGCGTGCGAGAGATCCTTCCGGAACCAAGGAGAAAGACCGGGGCATGGATGCACTCACAGGCTGAATGCAGACACCTGGGCGTCTCAGCTCTTACTTGGTCCCGGGTTGCTGAGTGACAATGTCAGCCTTCCCAGAGAAAGCTGGAAAGTAGGCTGGACCTGACTTCTGTGCTTTCTCCCTGCACCCCAATTCTGGGAACCAAGCACTTTGAGTTTTAAAAGCAGCTGGGAGGTTGTGTCATATGGCACTTCTCTCTCCCCGCCAGACCCCACCAAACCTTACAGAGCTAGAGCGCAGACTGAGATGTCTACTCTGAAAGAAAAACAGTATTGTAGCTCACACTTGTTTTTCCCAAATGAAATATTTCATTGCCACATATGGCTCTCCCATGAAGGTTGGAACGTATCAGTTCCAATTTGTGACAGACAGCAAGTTAATCTGGCTCTAGCCTTCACAAGACCACTCAGAGTATATCCTAAAGAATAATGACACAACTTGTTAAGTGTCATGGTGGAAGGGCTAAGAGCTAAGCTGTCTGTGGCTCTGTGTCCTCGTGTGACAAGAATGTCCATGGTCCCTGTTGTACAAATTGTGCCAGGCACTGGGGAGCTTTGTCGGGTGGGTGTAACTCTTCCCTGGAGGCAGCCATGTCCTTCAGGAAGCATTCAGCCTGGGAGACTTCAGTTCCTTGGTCCTAAGATGTTCCTTAGTGGTCAAGTCAAGGTCAGCTGGTTGGGGGGCAACAGAGGAGTCGGTGACTTATGGGGAACTCCAGGTCAGGTAGGCAGAGCAGGACACAGTGGCAGCTCTCAGGAGAGTGGCTTGAGTTGGAAATGGGATCACGTGAAGGTCCATATTAGGCTGGGCGGGTGGGTACTTACCTCCAAGACTGAACTCTGTATGTAGCAGCTGTTTCACCACAGTCCTCACTGCACAGCGAGGAGGGGCTTTGGGTAGATGGTGTGATTCCCGCCCAAAGAGGATTATAGTCTGTACTTGGGCTGCCCCAGCACATTAGCAAACTGGGAGGCTTAAGAGACAGAATATTATTCTCTGACAGTTCTGGAGGCCAGACTTCTGGAATCAAGGTGTCAGCAGGGCCAGTTCCTTCTGGGGCTCTGAGGAGGCGAGTGCCCCAGGCCTCCCTCCTAGTTTCCGGTGGCTGATGGAAACCCTTAACAGTCCTTAGCTTATAGCTAGCGACACAGCTCCCATTTCCTTGTCCATCTTCACATAGCTCTCCCCTCTAAGTGTCTTGTCCCCTTCTCTTCTTTCATAAGGACACTTATCATTGGATTTAGGGCTCACCCTAATCCAGGATGATCTCATCTCGAGATCCTTAATTATATCTGCCAAGACCAATGAAACTCACATTCACTGGTTCTCGGTGGACATATCTTTTGGGGGCCACCATTCAACCAGCTGCAACTCACAACGCACTCGGGCCTGGTTTGCCATTGGACCTGCTGTGGCCCATGTAACAGGAGCAGGGAACATGTATGCCTCTTTTTTTTAAAAAAAAAAATATTTTTTTCAGTTACAGTTGACAGTCAATATTATTTTTATATTAGCTTCAGGTGTATGGCATAATGGTTAGGCATTCATATAATTTATGCAGTGATCCCAATTAGTCTAGTGCCCACCTGATACTATACCTCATTGTTGTAACATTATTGACTATATTCTCTATGTTGTACTTTACATCCCCATGACTATTTTGTAACTGCCAATTTGTACTTCTTAATCCCTTCCCCCTTTTCACCCAGCCCCGCAATGTTCTGGCAACCATCAGTTCGTTCTCTATATCTGTGAGTTTGTTCCTGTTTTGTTTGTTTGTTTATTTTGTTCTTTAGATTCCCCATATAAGTGAGATCATATGGTATCTGTCTTTGTCTGACTTATTTCACTCAGCGTAATGCCCTCTAGGTCCACCCATGTTGTCACAAAGGGTAAGATTGTGTTCTTTTTGGCGGCTGAGGCTGTGTGCTTCTTTTGGGCAGAAGCTTTAAGCACCATTGCATGAGACCGCTATGTTATTTTCCCACTGGCAGGAGAACGGTTTATTCCAGAGGGGAATTCTTTCATTGACCAGAATGAAGAACACATGTCTATGGAATAAGTCACACTCTGTTACAACCAATAAGTGATCGAAGAAATCTTCCTACGTGGTGTGTTTACCACAACATATTGGAGCAAAAACTAGCTCAAATATGCACATTAATTTATGAGGTACATTTTAGACAATCATGCAGCATCTTGTTGAAATCCAGGGCATCATTTCAGGTTCCAAATGGTCTAAGTCTTTCTTCCTTCTATCGCCTACCCTTGCTATCCTTCCATTTTTGATTGAGATGTGATATTTCCAACTCCCCTCTTGCTGGTTCCCCATTCCAGTAAAGAGAAACCTGGAAGCTCCCCTGATGGCTGGAGAGCAAAAGAGCCACAAAAAGTGAGGGAGAAATAAAAACCCTGGAAAGTGAAACAGTTGGGCATGGTCATGGCCCCTTCTCTGCAGTGTCTGACTCCTTCAGAGATTGTCCCTTAAAGAGGCCTTCCATTTTCTTACCATTCATTAGTTCCTACTATGTGAGTTGGGCTAGTCTTGACTTTGTCTCATCTCCCACATTTGCTCCATGTCCCACACCGACCCCTCTCTGCCTCCTGCCTCCCCACTGCCATGGCTGAAGCCACCAGCATCTCTGACCTAATCCCAGAGCCTCCTGACACATCTTTCTGACTCAACTCTCCCTCCCAGGCACCTACTGGGCAGAAGCGAAACATTTTCTGAATGAATGTGTGGATCAGGCTTAGTGCCAGGCCCCACAGCACTTGCGTACTTGTGAAGGATACAGACCTGAAACACGTAAATGCACAAATAGATTAAGTTTGGGTTATAAGGAGAACAAATGAGGGGCTGAGATGGAAAGCGGGGAGATGCTTCAGCGGGGGTTGGGAGCCTCTCCCAGGAGGTAAGAGTTCAGTAGAGCTGAGCATGCTGGGAAAGGGCTGGGGCCTGACCGGCAACATGGGGAGGGGCTAGGGGCTGAGTGTGGTGGGCTGGCCACTGAGAAAGGTTTCCCCTGGTGACCTAGAAGATGGACCACTAACAAAAGACTTTTTGCTGTGTGGTGTCCAGTGGCTTCCTTCCACATGATCCCTCTCCGTGTTTTTCTCCACGGAGAGGCATCGTGTGCTGAGAACATTTGTCATTTTGGTTGCTCCCCGGGACTTCCGACGTACAAAACTCTGCTCTAATATCGGAGTGTCTTCTTAACCCCTAAGCGTGTGGCGATTTGTTACACCGCATAGATCAACATGAATTCACTCAGATACATCACAAAACCCAAATGTCCCCATTTTACACAAGGGGCAACTGAGGACCAGCCTGGTTGGTCATCTTGCCCAAGGGCTGCCTGTGTGTGGCAGGGTAGGGACTTGAACTAAAATCTGCTAATCTCCCGGTCTCTTGTCCTGCAGTGCCACTCAGTCATGTGTAGTTAAATAAAAGAGGCCTGTGATACATATTCCAATTACTCAGCCATTCCATCTGCTTAGTTAGGTAAACGTGTGGAAATTGTTTAAAATAATAGCAAAAGGATCATGCAGTATCGCTGCCTTCCTTGACTGGTCACAGACAACTCAAGATCAAGCTTGTGTGTCAGTTAATTATGGGACAGGTAAGGCTGTGGCCCGCGGGCCCTGTGTCCCTGGTTCTCCTTGCCATTGCAAAGGTGACAGGCCATGGTGTGCTGACCTCATGCCAAGGGTTTGGCCTGATGTGCATTATGGTAACAGAGCCTAGGAAATTGTCAGGGAATGGCAAATGCTAAATGCTGCTCACATGTAAGCTATTAATGTAATTGTGTTCCTCACGCCGCCTTCCTTAAATTACTCTTGTGGTGATTTCAGATGGAATTGGAGTCACAGCCTAGGAATAATTCATCGCCAGGTCTCAACCTGCGTTTGAGTCAATAGCGCACGACTCACAAGGAGCTTGTTGCTTTATTGTTGAAATTTCATAATCTATGAGGCACTCTTGGTCATGAACTAGCTCGTTATCAAAATATAGTATTACGTTCACGTGTGATTATTATTTTAATTCAGTGCTCCGTTGACTTACACAACGAGGCCCAAACTCTTGCAGGCTCTTGTCTCCGTTCTCCTACAGTAATGTTAATTTATACCAAGATGATAAAAAATTTGATTTATTTTACAACAGATCAGTAATTGTGCTCTACGAATAAGTTCGTAATGATAATCAACAGCATTTTCAACATAATTTAATTTGTCTTCTCCCGAGAGGTAGTTAAACGCAGTAATAATAACACCAGTGTTATGGACTCCGCAGCAGTTAATCATGGTCTGAATATGCAGACAGCCCCAATATTGTATTGACAGAAATTAAATTAACCATCAGCCTGGGCAATCAGTGGCTATACAGCTATTAAAAGCAATAAAGGCAACAAACCCCAACCGTTGCCAATTACATTTTGACATCTACAAGGGAGAGGACAGACGCTTCCGGTTTGAGATTTTTATTTCGATGAAAATAAGACCAGAGAGGAACACCTTGAATGTACCAAAGACCTCTTTCCCAGGTTTGCCAAATGCTGGGTGCCTCTCCCATGAGGCCTCCACCAAGGGTTTTCTTTTTGTCCAAAGGAAAGATAAAGTGGCCAGGACTCACAGCATGTTAAATTTTAAGACCTCTTTTAATCCATTTTGTCTTTCAGTGCCCCTATGCAGTTCCCTTCTTTTTTGGTCCTAGTGCTATAACCTCTGACACAGGCACATTGTGAGGACTCCATGTTAAGAGGGTAGGGTGGACAGTGGGGAAAAGGAAAGTAAAAAGAAATATAATGCTTTTGAACTTATAAAGATTCTCATTTAATAGGCTCAATGATGCTATAACAAGAGAGCATTTTCCCATAATCTGGGGGAAATTCTGTGCTAGCCTAATTCAGTGCCCCACCAGATAACAAGCACAGGGGGCTAGACTGACTGACTTCCTGAATCCTTCCTTCCTTCCTTCCTTCCTTCCTTCCTTCCTTCCTTCCTTCCTTCCTTCCTTCGCTCTCGCTCTCGCTCTCGCTCTTTCTTTCTCTTTTTTCTCCCTCACTCTCCCCCTCCCTCCCTCACCTCTTCTTTCCTTCCTGTGTTCCTTCCTTCCCTACTTCCTATAGTATCTATCATGCCATCTCCTCCTTAGGGGGAAATTTCAGTCACCTTCAGTACGCACTTAGAGGTTGTCCATATGGGATTATCCTGGCCGAACCACAGGCTCCCGGTGAATGGTCAATGGGCACCATATTGGCTGTAGTGCTGGAAAGAGTCTCTTGCTGGACATCGATGGCAGGGCTGGCCAAGGAGGCTCCTGGTCTCTGCTGTTGGGCACAGTACTCTCTGTTGAAGACTAGATCACCTGTGGACTTGCACATGGCTCCTTTGCAGCTCTCTGGTCCTGGGAACAGAATATCTCAAGCTGAGGCTGGATGCCAAGTCGATCTGTCTACATTGTCGCCCTGAGTCATCTTATTCTAGGGCCCATGGAGCTCTCCTTCCCTTCTGGCCTTCGGCTTCTCCCCCTCCTCTAGCCCAGAGAATGTTTGAAGTTGGAAAAGTTTCTTGCCTTTGTGGTAGGCAAAATATTAATCGCTGCCCCCTCCTTTCTCCCAGAGGTATCCACGTCCTAATACCCAGAAACTGTGGATATGTTATTTTACATGGCAAACGGGGCTTTTCTGTTGAAGATCTTGAGATGGGGAGAGTATCCTTGGTGGGTGGGCCCAATGTCATCACGAGGGTCTTTGTAAGAGGGAGGGAAGAGGATCAGAGAGAAGAAGGGGGTGTAATGACGGAAGCAGAGGGGCAGGAGATGATGGTCAGAGGCAGAGGGAGGTTGGAAGCTGTCACCCTGCTGACTTTGAAGATGGAGGAAGGGGCCACGGGCCGAGGAATGCAGGCGGCCTCCAGAGGCTGAGGCAGGCAGGGAAACGGGATCCATCCTAGGTCCGCCAGGGGGATCGCCGCTCTGCTGGAACCATGATTTCATCTCAGTGCCCCCTGTGTCAGACTTCTGCCCTCTCAACTGCAGGATAATAAATTTCTGTGGTTTTAGGTTTCTGGTAATTCGTTACTGGAGCAATAGGAACGAATACAGCTCTTTATCTATTTTTAAACCTATTGTTCATGAAAATATATTGCACTGACTGAGTCCTTCATGCCTTTGACTTTGGGGTTTTCAACCCAAACCTCAGATGCTTGCAAATCCAAAGTGTTGGCTTTTGAAACAGACTGGTGATTTCTCTCCTTTTCTGCCTTATTATCCTTCTGGGCAGATAGAAGACACTGTTGGGATGGCAGAAAGGACAAAGAGAACAGGAAAAGGTAGTTCAGTGATCTTCAAAACGCCATTCTGGCCTGAGGTCATGTGATAGCTCTGGGTGAATGATTTCAGTTCATCCGATGTATTCTCTTCTCCTGAAGGCACTGAGTCCCGACCTGCCCTGGGGCCGTGCAGGGAGGGCTTTGCCCTTCCCTGGGGTGCAGAGAAATTATTTGGTTTGGCCACAGGCAGTGTGACCCCTCACTGCCTGTGGCTTCCCCTGGTTTAGTACTGCAGGGCCTGTGTCCCCAGACTCCCTCAGTCCCGGGCAAGCTGGAACAGCAGCTCACCTTAAGCACAATCGTACACACCACGGCAGAGAGGCTGCCAAGCCAGCAGGTCCCCCAGCTGCTGGGTGTCCTGGTTTCATACTGTGTTCCAAGGAGCCTTAGCATGTCTGCGGACACCCCCAGGCAGGTTGGCGGTAGGTGGACAGCTTTGCACTCCATGCTCTCGCTTGAAGCAGGTGACCGGAAACTTTGGGCTACATTTTGAACAATGGTTTTTTGGCTAATAACAAAGCAAAACAAAGCAAAAACAAGTTTGAAGAACACTGATGTAACACGAGACCATTATACAGATGAGGAAACTGAGGCTTAGAGAGGGGCCGACTGTGGAAGCGCCAGCCGAGAGCCCCAGCACCCTCCCTTCACTTCCATGTTCATTTTCCAGCTCAAGTCACCGTCCACGTGGCTGTGCTCCCTCTGTCCCCCTGCCCAAGATCTTGGTCCTTTTGATGTTTTAGCCAGCAATTGTGCTCTCAGCCAGTGCTCCCTGAGCACACAGGGGGGTCGGGACCGGATGCTGGCCCCTGGAGCCTGCGGGAAACAGGATGGTTACTGCAGCCTCTTTTTATCAGGTGAGAAAACTCAGATTCTTTCCTCTCAGATAATATCACTTAGAAACTCCATGGTAAAATCAATGGTGTTTCTGGGCACGTTAAGCCTATTTCATTCATCCCTTTGCCACCCCTGAGGATCATGAAAGCTGAGGCTGGCAGAGAGAGAAATGGAAGTGTCCTTTGGGGATGTTTCATCTGAAAACTTTTCAGAAGTGCATCCTGCAATGTGCTGAAGGTACAATGGTGACGGATGTAGTCCCTGTCCTCAAGGAGATTATAATCTAACGGAGGGGCCATGCCAGGAAACAACCATAGGACCAGGGTATTTAAATGTTAAACTGCAGAGCTCAATCAAAGGTGATTTCCAAGTTCAGAGGAGGGTCATCAGACATGGGGGTTGCTCATGGAAGGTTTCTGAAAGGGAGTTGAGACTGAAGGCTTGGAAAAATCAAGCAGGCCAAGTGGGTTCTCATTCACTTGTTCCACAACTGGCCTAAGAGAGGGAGATGATTTAATAAAAGAAAGCCAGCCTCCTTTAACAGATAAACAACTTGGCCCAGAATTTCACGGACTTGCTCCAAGTCTCAGAGTGTTCTATTGGTGGATTCTGGTTTGAACACAGATCTTCTCGTTCCAAATCCAGTAGTTTTTCCACTTCCATAGAGGTGGGACTAGATTAGACACTAGCTCTCCAAGAGGGCACTGGATGGGCAGAAAGGAAGATGGTAGCATTGGATTCCTTTAATGGCTGTGAACCCTTGAATAGCATTGGGCTCCTGGAGGACCAAGAAGACAAACCTTGAATGGCAGTGACTTCATGCCTTAAACTAGCTTTCCTTGATCTGAGGATGTGCCCAGGGCCCTGCTGAGGAAACTCACACCCATCTTTCCTGGCCCAAATCAAGATTATTCGGAGGGCCCTACCAGCAGAGGAGACGGCATCGCTGATACTATCTGGATTTTGCTACAGAGAGCTTCTCAAAAAGAGCTCAATGCTGAGTCTCTTTGAACTAATCCCACTTATATTTTGTTGGTTATTTATATTTATGTGACTATAGACATTGACGACACATTGTGATTGGGTCCGATTTTCTTCAGAATTCATTTTAAGAAAATGGTTATGACTTCAATTCTGGGCATTGCTCTTCTACAGGTGAAAGTCCTGTTTGAAAAATGACCTTAGCATGGACATTTTATTTAGAAAGGGAGTTCGATTGATTTATGACCTCTGGATTTATGAGCATTGAAAAAAACACACCCAGAAGAAGCTGTACAGCTTAGAGTTGGAGCAGGACTGGAAATTTAACCTGTGAGTCAGCTTGGCGCTCTCAGGTGAAGAATATAGGCTCTGTCTTCCTTTTGCAAAGCCACATGCACATGACATTAAATCATTTCAGCGTCTTATGATTTATGAAAGAACAATCAACTAAAACCTTAAGGAAAATAAAAACGCTAGCGACGTTTATATAATTATCAGTCAAACTCAGTTTGATCTCCCATCCAAGGAATTACTTGGTTTCATATATTATAGGAACATGACAATAGTGAAACTGCTTGTCAGGAATAAAAGGCATTTTAAGATGGTGTAGCGGACCCTTAGAATCTGAGTAGGGCACAGTGTGAGTGGCCAGCACTGGGGAGGCAGATTTAGATGGCCCCTTAACTAGCACTGATGAAGGTGTCAAAGTGATACCATGAATTGATTCCAAAGGAGAGTATGTCGATTGTGGAGACCCTACGGATCAAGGAGCATAATCCTTCCTTTTGACAGATAAAGCAAATGAAACTCACAGTGGGCAGATGACATGTGTAGGGACGCCGCACAGATGGTACAGGAAAGCCATGTCAAGGACAGCTTGTCAGACAGCTCTTTGTGGCACCTTTAGGAAGATCTTGTAGGCTGGAATCAAATGATCTCAATGGATTTCTCCAGCCAATCCCAAGCACCTACAACGTGCCTACATGTGTTAGGCTCAGAGGATGCAGAGAAATCAACATGGCAGCAGCTGATGTCGGGGAGACTGCAGTCTGCCTTGCTTATGTTGCATATATAATTGCAAAACAGAAAAAAAAAGAAATTATTGTGAGTCTGCTTGGGGGTGGTGTTCAATGGAAGGAGAGAGAGTCCCATCTATTGGGAGATAACGGGGTGTGGTAAATACAGTCAGTGCATGGAAACGGGTTTTGAGATGACTCTGAAGACCAGTGAGGGTTTTGAAAGGAGACACAGGAGCCGATATTCCCGATGGAGGACCAGAGGGATGAAAGCGCCGAGTGGTCCAGTCAGAGGGGTGAGTTGAGGACGGACCCGCTGTGCTGCTGGGGCACGGTGGAGGAGGTGGGGAAGCAGCTGGGAAGTGTGGGGCTCGATCCCGGAGGTCCTCGATGGCATGATGGAGTTTGGATTCATGGATTAGAGCAGAGGTTGGTAGACACTGGCCCAAATCTGACCCGCCACCTGTTTCCGTAAATGGTTTGATTGGAAGACAGTCTCTTCTAGTTACCTTTTGTCTGTGGTTGCATTCACGATGCAACAGAGTTGAGTAGTTGTGACAGAGGCGGTGTGCCCAGAAGAGCCTACAATATTTGCTGTCTGGCCTTTCGAGAAAAAGTTGTCCGCTTGGAAGCCAGATGAAATTCTTGGGTGGAAAGAAGAATCTGGGGTGATGTAAAGGGCACAGTGGAGGGGGAGGACTCACTGAACCCTTTTCCCATGACTCTCCCCTCCTTTTTTTCCTCTTCAGCATGAATAGTGTGTTGTGCGCTGGGAAATGTTGAACTGTTCGCTCTTGGTTGGGGGAACTCCACGTCTGATTTATAGAGTCTGCCACTTTCCGTGGTGTAAATTTTCCCACCATAGCTGACTGTAAATGACTGTAAACTACTTAGGACTATGTCACTGAATGCACGTCAGGAAGACACGTGTACAGGCAGCCTGGCACCCACTGAAGGGGGTTCCACAAATCTGCCAGCAACCCTGGAAAGCCTCCCAGACAGAGTGAGGCCATGCAAAGCTTCTCTCTTTCAGCCTCTGGTGTAAGCACTAGCTCTACTCTGGTCAGGCCACCTGTTGGCAGCTACAGGAGGTGACCCTGGCAAATGCAGCAGAGGAGGGACTCATTGGAAGCCTATGGGAGAGTTCACGTGGATGAAGGAAAGTTCATGAATGGCCATTTTTCTAGAAAGATCAGAATTGGGGTGACACTGTGGATTTAGCTAGCAGGACCCAGTAGATTGTCTCTTTGTGTGAAAGGTCACCAGGGGATGCTGATGCCGGCTGGCAGATGAGAACCTTTGTGTGGGGCTTGATTTGGGCAGCACCTTGGCTAAAGGATATGCCAACCTGACCACTATTTGGGTCTTAAATAAACCTATATCCTACCTGTGTTATAAGATGCCTACTGTGGGCCAGGCACTGGGATACAAATATAAATAAAAAACAAACACTGCTTCCCAAGACCTTGAAATCTGAGGTGGGGAGAAAGGGGCAGATACTCAGGTAGCTGCCATGTGCTTGGTGGATAGAGCTGTAGGTACACTGTATGGTGCCACCAGCCCAGTGCTATGTGACCTGCCATTTTCCCAGGTATGCCTTCCGAGAGCTACATTTTCAGCGAGGCTTCTACTAAAGGATTATATAAAACATGAACCACAAATTACATTTCTGCATCTTTTGTGACACTCTCATTGTAGAAAGTACTCACTGAATGGCCTACTGCATAGAAAGTCCCACAACCAATCACCCCAAGACTTTAAAGCTGGGAGCACTCTTCTCTCTCTTATTGAATGCTGCTGAAACTTTTGTCAGACCGTGAGACTTTTGTGACTAATCCAGTTTCCCTTCTTGCCTTGATTGCTAGGGAACTCCCACTGAATAGATGTCAGTGCATCACCACAGTAACCATACCTGCCCCAGATATTTAGTGCAATTCTCTGTCCTCTATTACTGGGTTCTTTTCTGGTTCTCTTGCACATCTGTGTCTTTTAAAAACAAACTGGTTGAAATTCTTTCCAGAAATACTCCAATGATACATAATAATTACAGGAATTAAGCTGAAAATTTAGTTGTCATGGCATCATTTTGTGAGAGTCAATTTGAGATCCCATATGATTCTTTTATTTTTAGAGCTGAACTTTCTTCATCGGTGAAGGGTCTTAAGTGGACAACTGATAAAATGACATGATGGAAGTGTACACGGGCCCATGCCAAAATCATTGCTGCCCCCCACCCGCAATTAGCCTAGTTATTCTCTGATTTCTTGCTTTGACCTGCTGCTTCCAACTCCCTCCTCCCACCTGCGTCCCTCAGTGCCCAGGGCTTGACTCAGGCTCCACTTGCCTGAGCTTCGGGGAGCCTGCCGTTGTGTGTTGCAGGAGTCTGTCCAGGGCATGGTGTTTGTGTCCCCCACTCCATTCCTGTAGCTGGCAGCACTTCCGGTAGCTCCCCACCCAGGCCTCACACAGAACAAATGAGCTGGCGCTGTTCCCACCTGTTCCCCCCTCAAAGTTCAAGCAGGATCATCCTAAGAAACATTTGACTATTTAGGAAATTGTGTTTGATGGACGAGGCTTGAACTAGCTGAGCATCCAGCCCAAACCCCATCTTCAGAGCCAGTGGGGAATTTAGCTCAGCAGATAAATGTCAATTCAAGAAGTCAGGAGAAATCTCACAAAGGACCACGGAAGGTGGACTGGCAGTTTGGGCGGCTTCTGAGGTGCCTAAAGGAGGTGCCATCTGAAGCCATCAAAAATAAACTGAAACGTGGAGATATGTGAACTTCCGTTTACTGTCTCCCTTCCTCCCCAGCCACATTTTAATACTTCTTCCTTCAAGGTCACCATCTCATTTTTCTTTTGCAAGGTTTTCCCCATTCCCCAATGAAGGGTTGAGGAAGGGTTGATGCATGACATAGAAAATTATGTTTCTGGTTCCTGGACTGGCTGTAGATTTCCTTCCTGCCATACTGGTGCCTACCTCCCACCTGCAGGGTGATTTGTTAGAGGTGGGTCCTGTTCTGTGTGAAGGGGAAATAGGTAGAAAGCCCTGTCATAAAACTGCAGGTCACCATGCCTTCTCTGGTTATCTCACCCGGCAATGAAAAACTGGATTATTATCTCGAAACGGCATGTCCACCCCCCCTGGGCTCTAAAATATTAAACATATATGCGCACATGTACAAAGACATAAATAAAAGACATCTGTTGTTTGCCTAAGCCAGAGACACTGCCAATATATAATCAACCAGGAGATTTTCTTTTTTCAGGTGATATTTCCTTCCTTAACAAACATCGCCCATAGATTACTGCATTGACAGCAGAATTCATATTACAAGCACTTTTATTTTCCATAACAGTTAACCAAAGAAGCTTCTGCCTTGCTGAATGGCGGGTGTGCTTGCGCGGACATAAGGCCACAGCTGATTCTCTGTTATGACATCTTTATTCCCTGATGAGGAAAGACAGGATATTTCTCTGTTACTGGTAGAGTTTTCCTCCCCTCTTCCCCCAAGAAGATCCATGTCATAACACAGATGAGCAGCCAGGTAATTTCTCCTCCTCTATACAGAAGATGCGAACATTGCCAATTGCTGACAAGAAGTTGGTACAAAGAGGGCAGAAGGGTCCATTTGCCACCTGCCTGTTGGAAATGGAGAGCAGGGAGAACCGCCTGGCATGTCAGGCAGCGAGCAGCCTTGGTTCACTTCGATGGCCTCCTCCTCCCCACAGGTCACAGCTGGCTTGAGCTAGCCAGTACTCTTCAAGTCTTCTCTCAAACTCGTTCTCTCTAACAACACCTCAACCTCTGATCTATCACTGCCCCACCTACCTTTTCCTTCATCATCTTCCCCTCCTAGTCTCTGAGAAAGGGGGCTGTTTCTCCTTTTCATGCCACGTCTTGCCCTTGTGTTCCTGATCCAGTCCCTTCATTCTTCTTTAGCAACTTGCTTCCTTCGGTGAAGCCCTTTCTCTCCAGCATATGTAATCTCAGTGGGTTTAGCGGGCAGTTCCAATGGGTTATGACTAGGTAATGCCTCCCCATCTCCCCTTCTCTATCATCAATCCATTCTCACTCGCTTTTTTACTCATCATCTTCCTTTACTGCCCAGTTCGTTTGTCACTTGACATTCTCCTTTTTCACAGTGTTTCTTTCCTTGGCTTTTGGATGTCACCTCCTCCTGTTTCACGGGCCATGTTCTTTGCATATTTTGCTGGCTCGTCTTTCTCTGTCTGTCCTGTAAGTCTGGGTTTCATGTCAGCTGAGACTATCTTCACATGTAAGTCACAGAATATCCAATGAACAGTGACTTAAACAAGGAAGAATAAGAGACGTCTGCAGGTGAGCCGACTCTGCCAATGCCTCCCTGATCAATGATGTCATCTTAGACACTTAGTGGGCTGCCTTTCATCCTCATGCTCATCACCTCGTGCTGAAATACCACTGCCACCTAAGGTGGCATGTCCTCACAGCAGCATCCAAAGCAGGAGGGGAGCACAGGTGCAGAAACCACGATGTTTTTTTGTTTTTTGTTTTTTTTTTAAATCTTTCCGAGCAGTCCCAGCAGAATTTCCCTTGGACCTCACTGGGTGAAACTGTGTGTGTTATGGTCCAATCTACTCATCTCCAGATGTAAAAGAAGCTGGACAGAGGGTGTGCAGCAAATGGAAATGGGACTGTCATCATTGTCACGATTGAGCTGATGGTTTGTGCTTGAACCTCTGTCATGATGAACCCATCAAGACTTATCCCCTGGGGCTGGGAGAAGCCAGTACCTTCTGAGAGATCAAGGAGTCCCCATTTGTAGTGGGTTGAATTGTGTCCCTCAAAAAGGTATGTCCAAGTTCTAACCTCCCATACCTGTGAATACCCTAGCTGATGTAATGGAGTTAAGGTCTCAAGATAAGATCATCTTGGATTTTCGATGAGTCTTCAATCCAATGACTGGTGTCTTCATAAGAAAAAAAGAGACTGAGGTTTGAGACACAGAGAGACACAGAGGGGAGACATACTAGAAGACAAGTTCTGATAGGTAGAGTTTAGAGTGATATAGCTGCAAGCCAAGGATTGCCACGAGCCCCCAAAAGTTGGAAGAGGAAGACAGGATTCTCCCCAAGAGCCTCTGGAGGGAGCACAGCCCTGCTGACACCTTGATTTTGGACTTCTGGGCTCTAGAACAGAGAAAATAAATTTCTGTGTTTTTTTTTTTAAATCCACACTATTTGTAGTAATTTGTTATGAGCAGCCCTTGGAAACTAATATACCGTTTTACTAATTGAGCCCCAAATTGGAGTTCTGTGAGCAGGGAGGATGAACTAGATGAAAAGTGGCTGGTGGACCAATGATGAATAGAGTCTACATTTGATATGTTAAATATTGTTAATGATTCAGATTTGAAACAGAAATTTCTCATTGTTTTCTAGCTTTGGAGTCCATCTAATTAAAAAGTGGGCTGTGTGCAAGGAAGGTTGCTGAAGTAACTAACAGCCCATTACCATTTACAACCATTTTTCAGAGTGAGTCTGGATTTCTTTCTACTACATAGAGCTGGGGCGGTATGAGGCGACGAAGTCATAATCCCTATATTTGCATTTTTGTCCGTCAAAATAACCTCATTGTTTACATGTGTTGGCTTCCAGTTATATCACATATGCCATAAATATTAACTGATGACAATTCTACTTCATCAGTGAGGTAATTGGGGTCAGCTCTAAGATTTCATGAGGACACCAATTGGCTGTTTCAAAAGGATGACACCACTGGCACGCAGGAGGAAGTCTGTGAAACCTTTGAAGTCTCATTTCCCTGTACTTTCTCTCATCCCCAGAGCAGGGCTCATGTGGATAGTATTGCTTAGTCCCTTCTAATCCGTGTTTTCCATGCTCCATGCTGTTCCATGGGGCCTGACTGCCCCATCCGTCCTCAGCCCTCCTTAGACCTCAGACCTCAAACTTGTGTCCATCTCTAACATAGCTTTATCACTCTGCTATTATATTTGTATGCATGTTGCTTCTACCTGTTAAGCCCACCTTAAGGTAAAGGCCATGGTAGTTTATTCACATGTATCATTTATTTCTCCATTCACCATTCACAAATATGGATGGAGCCTTCACCGTGACAAAGTAACCACAGTAAGATGTGGGCGCTCACAGTTTTGTGGGAGATACAGGTGTATTCAAGCAATTATGATACTGCATTAAACACTGTGAGAGTCGGTGCTGTAAGAGTGTGGGAAACAGCATCCTCGGGCTGATGGAGAGAGCACAGGACTGGAGAGGGACACGGAGACCTAAGTTTGCCTTGGGACTGAGGGAAGATTCTTGGACAGATGGGTGGACAGAATGATCTAAAGGAGACTTGAAGGACAAGAAAGAGTTAGCTGGTGAAAAGCCACATGTGATTTCTCTCTACATTCCCTAGCATCTATCACCTGTTTGGTTTATACTAGGAAATCAATAAATGTTTATTAAACAGATGGATGGCTGGATGGGTGAGTGAATAGATGGATGGACAGATGAATTGATAAATGAGTAGATGGATAGATGGATGGATAAACTAAATGAATGAACGGACAGATGAATGGATGAACACATAAATAGATGGGGGAATGGATAAATGGAAGGATGGGTGGATGTATGGATGATGGACAGACGACTGGTCTTGACAATTTCCAGGGGAGGCTATTGCCATTTGAAAAATACTTTTTCCAGTTATTATGGTGTATGTGTCCTTGTTATTCTAGGCATTGAATGCTGTCCATATTCATTTGGACAATGTTTCAGTAAAGGAAGAGAAAGGGGCCAATCTCTCCCATAGGCATATGTTGAGCCCTGAGCCTTGGGCTGGTTGTTAGGATCCTCCAACTCTAAGCAGAATTGCGATAGCACAGAGGGGCAAATGCCATGGGTACAGGGAGTCCCAGGGGGAGTGAGGCAGGTGGGGTCTCTGACTCCTGCAGCTGGACCTGCTCCGTGGTATAGCCTCTTACGGCACCACCCAGTCTGAGGTCTTCCCACCGTTGGCCCTGCTCTGTGATTTTGTTCAGCATCTGTTGCCTCTGGTTTCTGTTAAACTCCGTGAGAGTGGGGACCATGTCCCCTTTGTTCACCATTTTGTTCCCAGCGTTAATCCCAGTGTCTGACAGATGGTAGGTTTTCAAGAAATAAACAATGATTGATTGATTGAATAAACAAAATCCACCGGAAGCTTCTCCGAGAAGATGTGCTACGTTCTGCAGATAAAGAGAAGTTTTTCAGGTTGACAAGGTAACGGAGAACTTTCCTGGGGGGAGGAGAAGCCCAGGGAAGCATGTGCAGTGTACACTGGGAGATGCACACCATTCCACTGGCTGCGGCACAGGCGGAGGAGAAGGGGGTGATGGGGGAGGGCCGGCAGGCAGGGACCGATGGCCGAGGACCGCCTGGGAGGCAGGGAGCATCCCTTTGGGGACATGGTGTTAGGGAAAGCTTTCTATTAAAAAGGAGAGTGGACACTAGAGTAATGGGGGGAAGGGGTCACGGCATAAATTATATAAATGTCTGACCACTATGCTGTACAAATTAATATTAAGTAATATCGACTGTCACTGTAGCTGAAAAAAAATTTAATAAAAAGAGTGAAAGCCTCAGCTGGACCTTTTCCACAGGAGCTTCTGGGCAGGCTGGAGGGAAGATGGCACAGGGTTCACTGGTGACCCCAGAGAGGCCAGCCCTCCCTCCCAGGAGGAGAGCTGGTCCCTCACTGAGAGGTCTTGGGCACACCTAAGCCCTTCCAGGCCTCAGCCGTCCCATGTGCAAGGTGGCAGGCTGGCCTAGCCGCCTCTGAGGGCCTTCGGCTTTGACGTGTATGACCTGAAAATGGAAGCCAGCGCTCCGACCCACGGACCCACTAACATCTCCCTCAAGCATCGCCCTGGTGGATAATGGTTCTTTTAAAGCCGCTCAGTGCTGTATTGACAGAAATTAAATGAGCCATCAGCACGGGCAATCAGGGGCTGTGAGGCTGTTAAAGGTAATAAAGACGATACTCTCAAACCACAGTCAATTACAGGGTGACACAGTGGGAGAGGGACAGCTGCTTATGAGCAGGGGGTGGTGGCAGAGCAGGCCGGCCTCCCAGCCTGAAGGCACAGGTCCAGACCTCACCTCCAGGCTTTTATTCCTAACTGGACAGGCACTGAAGGGCCAATATGCCTCTGGGGACACTGCCCTCTGGAGGGAAGTTAAAGACCAAGTGACTTTCGGGCAGAGTCCTGGGTCCTGAGGGAATGGTGGGACATGTTCACAGACCCACCAGACGGGCAGCGGGGATGTGATCAGGAAGGCAAGGGTGGGGAATCAGGAAGCCTGTGTTGAAACTGCTGCTCTGCGCCAGGCTTGCTGTGCAACTTAGGGCAGGGACGGTCACCTCTCTGACCCTCGGGCTCCTCATTTGAGTATAATGGGAACTGAGTCAGTAGTATGTTTTGATAATTTTGAGATTACTTATGCTGGGTGCCTGGCTGAGTAGAGGCCTAGTAAATGTTAATTTCCTTCCCATCATGAGGGCTAGAGCTGGGCTAGGACTCAGACTCCCAACAACGAGCCCAGTACGATTTTTATCCTCTTGCGCTGATTCTAGACCAGAGGCCTGGGACCCCTTCCCCACAGTTGGAGGGAACATACACCTTTTCTGTGTGTCAAAGAAGGCGGCAGTGGGAAGGGGAAATGCCACACCCAGGGAGCCAGGAGCCTCGACTCCGTTCCTTGAGTTTGTTCGTAAGCATGTGGCTGGACAAGCATGAGGCCTTCTCTGACCCTCTGTTTTCTTCTCTGCTAAAGGAGTTGTGGTGAGAATTAAATGAGGCCATACAGTCAGTTCTGCTTTAACGCTCGTTTTAAAAACATCACTTTGCCCCAACATGATCCAGCTAATGAGGAACAGTGGAGCACAGCTTGGATCTCACGTTTGCGCGCGCACACACACACACACACACACACACACACACACACACACCTTCATCCCTGAGAAACACTTGGGGAGCAGTAGGTGGAAACAGAAACAGTTCAGGACGCAGGAGCACATAGCCCACGCGCGACACCAAGCCCGGGCCTGCTCCTGGCTCCCCGAGTGCAGTAGGAGACACACCCATCCATGTCTAGCTTTCTGATAAACCCTCTGGATAAACTCTCCTTTCACCACTCACAGTAACTCATAAGCCACACCTCTTCTGGTGCCCATCTCCACAAGCAAACGCCTGGCCTCTTTCAAGGAAAAGCACCACAGCCATCGCCCTTTACGACATTGGGACCTCTCTATAATATCCATGCACATGTTGGGCCCATGCCAAACCATGAAATTTAGGTCCTGAGATCCTGCATGCTTCTAACCCCAAGCCATCCACCTGACCCCAGGCGCCATGACCCACGAAGCTACCGTGGTGAGAAGGGCTATTATTGGCAATACAGCCACACTACAATTACTAGACCAGAAAACCTGACAGTATTTTTTATGTCTTAATCCTGTAACCCAGAAGTTATGTCTTAATCCCGTAACCCACTTGGCATCATGGGCTATCTGAACCCGGGGACATTTTCTAGGCATGGGCATTTCAGACAGGACCAAATGTGAAGGACCTTTCAGTGTGGACCAGATGTCTCCAGGGACATCTTGGAGAGAACCAAAGGTCCTACAAGGATTTATCATCTCTGAGTCTTGGTTTCCTCCTGTGTAAAATGGGAAAAGCATCGGTTGGTGTGAGGGTGATGAGAACAGAAACGCAGGCATCGCACCCAGCACGTGTCTGGCGCACACTCAGCCCTCTGTCCATGGCGGTGACGATAAGGGCGCTGTTAGATCATTGCTGGAATTTTCACACAGCTCACTGTCCAGGCCTCATCCCCACATTTGTCCTCGGGACTGGGGGTAAGACCCAGCCTTTAGCAGACAATGAAATGTTAATTGGGTGGAATCACCAGTGGGTGGACTGAGCTGACTCCGGGCCGATGACCCTTCTTTTCTAGAGAAAAGCTCAGGTTGATAGTTTCTTTTATAAATGAATGTTCACAACAGTTGAAAATATCTGTCCAATATACTTTTTTTGTGCTGCCAGTTCTTAGTCATCTTTTAATTAAAAGTACTTTTTTTTATTGAATGTTAAACTGTCAAGATTGTCTTTGTGTGAAGAGTGGGGAGGTTGCCATGGAGAGGTTCAAGTTGCTATGTGACTCTTGTGTCAGCACCGGAATCAAAATGGTAATGGTCATGTCAATTCCGATAATAAAAAAAAAGGATCCTCAACAGCTTCATTAGAAAGGGGAACTTTTATTTCTTCCTTTCTTGTCATTATGCCAAGAATAACAGAAGGGGAAATATTGAATTTTGTAAAGAGGCAGACAATGGGGCCAGCTGCCTGCGCTGTCAGTGGCTAGAAAGTTCATATGAATTTGCTGGAGAAGTCAGGACCGGCCCCTTTCTCTGGATTGACGGCTCCACGGGAGGGCTTTTTCGTCCTTTGGAAAAAAAAAAAGTCTTCCCATTAGAATCTGGGGTCATTTGGTTTTTGACCCAGCATCACAGATGGGTTTAGGGACAGTGCCCTTGAGCCCTTCCTGTTGGATTTATCTTGCCGAGCAAGACCCAAGGTCGTATTCAGTTCCTGCAGATTACAAAGAAGTGTGGACTCACCTTGGGTGCGTCCCAGCTGGTGCGGCTCTGGACCGCATGGGCACGTCGCTCCCAGCGTGTGAACTTTGATTTAGCATGTGCAGGCCCACAGACACGCAGGGGTTCTGTTCCAGAGGCTTTTCTCGTTCTGGCCGAGACCCTGGAACCCCCTGTCTCTTGTCAGGCAGCGTACCTTTCCTTATGCTATTCCCATCTTCAGGAACACCCTTTCTTCTCCTGGTTACATAGCCTCTTTTTTTTCTCCTGACTCCAAGATATAGATTTAGTCTTTAGTAATTCCTTGCAGCCTAGCATAGTGGTCAAGCACACAGACTCTGAAAGCTGAATACATGCACTGAACTGCCTTCAATGCCACCTACTAATTGAGTGACGTGGTAAATTCGACAACCTCTGTGGTGCTGGATGCTCTGAGCCCACAGGAGGGAGGGAAGAGTCACCATCTCCTTTCCCTATGCCTGGGTCTGTCCAGCAGGCTCTCTGGGATGCACTGTGCCTTTCTGGACACTCTCAGTTCTTGTTATTGCAGTTTGTCCAGGGATTGGAGTTTTAGTGGAAAGGGACCAGAGACGGGTCAATGGGCCAGTTGTTGTCACATGTAGGAAGATGGTATTTGTCCAAATGATGCTTTTAAGCATCATGTCTGAGAGGTCCTTCTCTGTTCTGAAGAGGCTTTTGCTCTGAGTTAACTTTCTGAGTGTCTCCTGGTCCATCTGGCTGGATACAATAATTTCTTTTTGAAGTGGTTTGAAAGCGTGTTTCAGTATTGGCTGTCTGAAGGGCAAGCTACTTAAGGAAACCTTTGCTAAGCTCCTGCCACATGTTCAGCACAGACCTAGGTCTCGTAGGCCAATGGTGAGTGCAAAAGTGGGCCAGCAGGGAAGATGTTATCAGTTGAATTGTGTCCACCCAGAAGATGCTGCAGCCCTAACCCCTGGTACCTGTGAACATGACTTTATTTGGAAATAGGGTCTTTGCAGAAGCAATCACGTTGAGATGACTTCATTAAGGCAGACACTCTAATCTAACCTGCCCGGTGTCCTTATAAAAATTTGGATGTATGGAGACACCCGTGTGGAGGTGGAGGGATAGATGGAGGTGATGTGTCTACAAACCAAGGACCAGTGACTATTGCCAGCAAACTCCCGGAAGCTCAGGGACAGGCCTGGAATTGATTCTCCATCCTGCCGCAGAAGGATCTACCCTGTAGATGCCTGGGTCTCAGACTTCTGGCCCCCAGAACTGAGACAGATGTCATGTGGGAGCCACTCAGTGTGTGGTCCTTGGTTACAGCAGACCTAGGAAACTAATACAGGGGATGAGACAAGGCCCAGCTAACCCTGACACGAGGTGGCATGTACTAAATACCATGTGGGGTCAAGTGTTCCAAGAGTGAGTGAGAGGATGGTTGGCACCCAGGAAGGCTTCCTGGAAATGGCGGCACTGTGGTGTGCTTCAAAAGATGGGCATGATTGAGATCTGTAGGGATGAAGTGTAGGGTTGAATGGGAAGGGGAAGGCACTTGGGAGGGATGTTAGAGCTCAGGGTGTTGGTGACAGGCCCTTTCAGTCTGGCTTTCCTGGTGGCATGGCCATTTTTTATTGAATTAGGTGACAGTGTTTCATAAAAGGAACTGTCCCCTTTCCCCCTTGGAATTCCCTGACCCAGGCTACCTTTGTCTTCCTGTGGGAGGATTTGGATTGGGACGGGATGCTTTTCAACAGAAAGATGAGCAGGTGAGCACGGGTTTCCGAGTCCCTGGAGGTGGCAGTTCATCAAGAAATTCTCCCCTGGCTGGAAGTGTTAGAGGCTGGCCCTCACAAGAGGGGATGATCCTCAGCCTAACGTGTCATTGGCATGCATTCTCCAGGGACAGTGACATCCTCAGCCCTGAATTCCAGGACATACGTTTCTGAAGACACCCCTCAATGCCTGTTCTTGGGAATTACGAAGTATTAAATTGTTGTGTCCCGGGGGCTGTGACGGTTACGGGGTTCTCCTCACAGCAGTAAGCACCAGAGTTGACATTGCTTCATTAATTGTGACAAATGGACCAAACTAATGTAGAAGTTAATGGTTGGGCAGCTGGGTATGGGGTACATGGGGACTCTGCTCTGTCTTCACAACTTTTCTCTAAATCTAAATCTGCTCTAAAATGCAACAGCTCATCACAAAACCCAAAGGGTGCACAGACTCACCTCCCCGCCCCCACTTTCCATCTGTACCCACGTTTTGCCCAAGCCCTCTCCCTTTGGGCCTGGCTTTGGTGATTTCGGGCTCACTGGTTCACCCAGCTAAGGCTGTCCTGCCACTCTGTTGTTGGTGTGAGTTCCCTTGGTGGTGGGTGCATATTTGTCTGCACCAATTTCTGTGTGCTGGCCTGCGGACAGACCTGCATGCGTGTGGGCGCGTGTGGGCGTGGGCGTGGGTGTGCCAAGGGCGTGCTAGGCATCGTGCTCTCTGCTGCGTGCTGGGGGAGCCAGCTTGGTCCTGTGTGTTGTCTGCACACAAGATGCACACTTGCTCTCTGTGTCTGCAGCAGGGTGAGTGGGGGGTGGCGTGGCATGTCCTAGATGTGTGTGCTTGGGTGTGTTCGTGCGGCGTGGGGGATGTGTGTTGTGTTTGTGTTAGTAGATGTTTGTCCATCTTTGCCTTAGACCTCTGTCTTCATAGGATCCCATCCCCATTTTTCAAATCCTTCCAGCTTCCTCTTAACTAACAACTGCAGCTTTCTCCTCCTTCTTGTTCACACTGTTGGCCGCTAGTCCCTTCTCCCTGTTTCCTGTCCGTAACATCATCTAAGCCTCAATGAGGGAAAGAGGAGATTAGAAAAAAAATAAAGCTTCCCTGGCAACCAAAATACCTTTAAGTGTAGTATAATTTCCTTTCCTTCTCCCGCTGGGACAATTCCACAAGCCCTACAACATACACTTAAATCTTCAACTTCTCAGAGACACTACATGCAGATGGGAAAGATTTGATTAAAATTACAGTGCTTTAGGTTCAACTTCACCTATTAAGAAAAAGAAAAAATCCAGATCGGGCACTGGACTTTTTTTTCCCCGCTTCCCAGAGAAATAACTAGGCCACAGTAATTACCCAGGGCCCCGCTGCGCCCCTCAAAGGCTCCCCAGCGGTATTTTCCTGCTACCTGTCTTTGTAGAGATGTTGACATCAACATGAATGATAACCGCGCCAGCATGGAGGGCTTCCTCCCTCTCCCCCCCCCCCGTCTCTCTCACTCCCTCTCCCCCCCTCTCTCTCCCTTCTCCCCCCCTCCCCCTCTCCCCCCTTCCCTTTCTCCCCACCTTCTCTCTTCTTCCCTTCCATTCCTAGTTCATATACTTCTTTTTAAAATGTAATAAAAAGAGGAAGAGGAAAGAAAAGCAAGTGCACTCCGTGTCTGCGTGGTGATTTGCATCTCTGTGAGCAGGAAGGTTTTCCAGTAGCCTTTCTCTGATCTGGGGCTGCTCCCTGAAGGGAGATGTGGGTGGAGAGCCCCCTTCCACCTCAGGGCTTCAGTGCCCGCCTCCTCCGGGAAGCCCTCCTGAGGTCCCCTCACCACAGGAAACCCCTGGAGCTGGGGGGCGGGGTGATGGTGGAAACACAAGTTCCCTTATTTCTCATTGTAGTTTTTTCAGAGCGCCTCTTCCCTCTCCTCTGGCCTGAAAGCTCCCAAGGGGCAGAGACCCCGACTGGTTCATTTAGGACCCCCCACGATGCCAGCACACATCAGGGGTTCAGCAGGGCGCTTCTCCAATTAGGAACCATGGGCTGTGCCCAGGGCACTTGCAGGGCCTTACACAAATATTTTAATTTCTTTTAAAATCAAAAGGAAAAAATATAACGACTGCTATAATTAATAATATAATGAAATACCAACACAGGCACAAACTGTACTTTAAAGTATCTTTGTGTGTGGGGGGAGGGACCCACGCAGGCAGATGTCCTGAGGCCCAGGAATGTTGCCACGTGGCTCTGGGGCTCAGTGAGTATTTGCTGGGAGGCCGTGTGCCCCGGCTCTCAGGGTGCAGCATCCAGCACACACACTGCTGCCAGCCGGGAGCCACTGTCCAGGCCTCGGAGGCTTTCTCTGCACAGACCCAGCCCATGGGAGCTGACAGAGCACAGGAAGCCGAGCTCACCGCTCTGGGCTTCTCGGGGATTCATTGTTTTCATGACTTCAGGCTTCATTTGTTCATTCAAGTCACCTTGTGTTTGGATTGCCCTTGAAAGCCAGTATGAAGTGCGCGGGGCGGCCCTGGTCTGGCATCAGAAGAGGCAGATTCCAGGCCTGGGCTGTGGCTTGCCTGCCGGTGAGCCTGGGGTGCCGCTGGCCTCTGTGGGTGTCCGTTTCCTCTTCAGTCAAAGCGCAGCATCGAATCAGCCCTGGCAGCGTTTCACTCTGGGTTGCTTTGTGGAGCAGGCAAGGGAAGTGTGGGGAGCCCTCGCTCTCAAAAGGCGCCATCACTCAGTGCCAGCTTTGGCTTCCTTTTCGTCAGAATGCAAACAGTGCAGACAGCTCACAGTGGAAATGGGAGAGAGGTCCAGAAAACAGAACCTACGAGAAGTGTGGGCACCCTGCCTGGCCCAGGTTCTGCTCTGGCTGGAGCCCTTGGGGACCTAACAGCCTGGTGGCTCTTGACTCCCAGGAGAGCTGGCTTGGTGGACACTAGCCTTTCCACTCTGGGTGGCGCAGGCTGTGACTCCTCATGACTAAGGGGGGCAGTGTCATAGGACTGAAGGGACACCACCGGTCTTCTCCACTGTACTGGCCTCTGTTTAGCTGCGTGGCCTTGGACAAGTCGTTTCCCTCTGTGGTTCTCAGCCTCCGTAATCGTTTACTCATTTAATAAATGAATGCTGAGCACTGGCCCAGGTCCTGGGGAGGCTGCCCTACACCGTTCTCCACCCAGCAGAGCCCGGTAGGTGGCTGTGGTCATTTTCAGCTCTGATCTCAGTGATTCAGTGGCATGTCCCTGAGCTCGGGAAGCTCTGGTTTTCCCCAGATGGGCCCAGGTTGTTTTTCTTCTCTTCTCCACATTGCTGGGTGTTCTCATCCTGCTTTCTGAGTCTGAATTCCCAATGCCAAGCTGCGGAAGTTGTGTTATGTACACCACTTGTATTTGGGTTAGAAACTGCACTGTTAGCATCATGGTGTGCAGCCGGGATAAGCGTGTCTCGCAGCCTGCTGCATAGCAATGACCTGAGGAGAGCCTTCTCAGTAGGACTCAAGAATAATGTTGGGAAACTCATGACCTACCTCCCAGTCTCCATCCATTTTTAAGTCTTTTCTTGCCTTCCAGTGAGTTTTGGTTAATGCCACCACTTCGCTCATCCAACAGGCAAATAGATATAAATCTATAGTCAGTGGAAGGCAAATAATATTAATGGAGCATTATCTCAAATCCTCCAGGCCATTTCCTGGGCTAGGTGGCCATCATGATCATTTTACAGAAGATGAAACAGAGAGGTTTAGTTTCTCCTCTATGGTCACAGAGCTATTAAATGGCTGAGCTGAGACTCAAACCCATGTAGGTCTAGTCCAAAGATTGTGTGTGTGTGTGTGTGTCCTGTATAAGAGTGGGTGCTGATTATCATAATTAAATTATCCACTTGGCATTGTGGCTATTAATAATGCAATTAGGAATTGAGCCTGTGGACTGTAAATTTTATGAAGATTAGGGCAGGCAGGTAATATTGGCCAGATACTATATAGATAGGTTACATTTCTGCTAATCCTAGGAAAGAGGCAAGCAATATTGTTCCCTTTCCATAGATGGGGAAATTGAGATGCAGAAAGAGTAGATCAGCTGTCCAGAGTTGCCCGATAGTAAGTGGTGAAGTCAGAGTCAAATTCAGTTTATACACACTCATGCACACACAATAATCAGCTAGCTCAGCAACTGATCACTGCCTTTGCTGGTTGTGACACAGCACTGGACATGAGTCACACACATGCGCACACACACACACACACACACACACACACACACACACACACACTCGTGCTGCCTTCCTCACACCGTCACCCTCCGTGCTGCTGGGCACCCGGCAGACCTGTATCTGGCCGTCTCCTGGCCTTGATGTTCCTTAGCAACTTGTAACTCTCTGTTCTATCCCTACTTCCCATGGATCCATGATGGTATGTGATGACTTCCTTTTTAAAATTTTAACTGTTACAGTACAAATGACAATTTTAGAAAAAAAAATCCATTTGAAACTTCCCATCCAGCTCCTTCAACAAAACTATTTTCATTTCCACATAATTCTTCCAAGAGTTTACCCAATTATAATCAAATTGTGTGCCATCTTTTTCTGAGTTTGACTTTTTATTGTTTCAATTTTCATGAAGCTTTTCATTATGTTTTTGCTTCAGATTCATTAGTTTTTTTGATCATTACATAATATTCCACTTGGAGATATTATAGTCTATTAATCCATTTTTCAGGGTTGAACTTCAAACTTACTGTAATTTACATTTCTTTTATTATAACGGAGAGGCCGTTCCCCCTGTGTATTTCCTCTGGTCTGAAGTCTGCCATTCTCTTCTACCCAGTTATTTATTGGTGTCTTGGTATTTTTTATTTATGAATTTGAATGTAAGCATAAAAAAGAAGTCTTTTTGGGCCGGACAAGTGGCGCATTGGTTAAGAGCTGGTTTGGGACGCCAGCGGCCCCGGTTCAGATCCCACGGCCAGTGACACTGCCCTCTACAGCTAGCAACAGCTCCACCTGGAGCTGGGCTGTGCGAGCCTCGGTGATGGTGTGGGCTGCAGCCCCTGCTGCGGTGGGCTGCCATAGGCTACAGTGAGTGGCCGGCAGCCAGCGTGAGCTGCCAATAGCCACTGTGAGTGACCATCCAGAGGCCGGCGACCTATCTGCCTCATCCAGGAAGAGCGCAATGACGATACCAACATGGGCCAGTGAAGCAACATCCTCTGCAACTAGACTGAAGAATAAAAAGACAGCAACTTGTCTGTTCCCCTTCCCCGATTCCCCAACGCTGTTCCCCTCCCCCAATTCCCCAATAAAATCTTAAAAAAAAAGAAGTCTTTTATGTCATTTTATAAAGCATTTTCTTCTAATTCTACTATCCTATTATTTCTATTTGTTTGTATTTTATGCTATTTAATTTTTATATATTGTAAAATAGTGTTTTCCTATGTGATTTCTTCCATTGTATCAAAGCTCAAATGATTGCAACCCTCCACAATTCTGATAAATAGTTGCTTTTTAACTAATATTTAAATGTTTTTCATATTTTAATCTATCCATCAGAATCTATTATAGCTTACAGAATACAATTTTAATCTAAATTGATTTCCTCTTAAATTACTAAGTAATTTTTCTAAACTCTTTTTATTAAGTAAGCATTCTCTATTTCTCATTTGGATTCACTCGCTAGATATTGATAAAGTGTTATTATATTTGCTGTTAATCAATACGGCTGGTCCTAGGAATGCTAGTGGGACGGTCCCCCAATACTCTCACACACTGTCTGGCTTCCTGTTTAGTTCCCCAGGTTGGTTTATCTAGTCTCTTTGTCCTTAACACCCCACTTCAGTTGCCTGTTGTTTCAGAATATATTTCAGTAGGTGGCAAAGCAAGTCCTGGTTGCTTCTCCTTTTCAAATATTACTGAGAGCAAAGTTTATCCTTTTATCTGATTTCTGGTAAAACTGGTGCCCGCCCAGTCTTCGCTCCCAGTCTTCCATGCTGTCTCCGCGTCCGGATGTGCTCAGCGAGCAGTAACCTGGAACATGACGTTATTATCATGTATGAGACTCATGGATTCTTCAAGTTAGGAGAACTCCAGACACACTGGCCGCTGGCTGATCCAAGGGCTTGTGAGTGACATTTGTACCTTTCCTGCAGGTGCGTCCCCTAACTCAGCGATTACCTGCCACCAGAAATGTGTGGCTGGGAGTGCCTGAGCTAGTCTGACGTGTCAACAGATTTGGGATCTTCTTTGCAAATGCCAGGCAGCCCCCTATTCTGTGCTTGGATGCCCTTAATAATTAGGATCATACTTCTTGGTTGTGTTGCCTTCCCAGTTAAAGAACCCAAAAGATGGAAACACTTGCTTTGTGTCCCTGGAAAGATAAGGGGGGGGATACATTTGGCGAGATAGCTTTGTGTCCCTCAGCCAGGGCACTTGGGGGCTATCAAGACAATAGCGAATAGAAATGTCCATTCGAGTCACTAATGATTCCTTTTTGCCCTGGAACAGGCAGTCCCATCTTTCAACTGCCAAGAAGCCATATTCATTAGCAATGCTTGAACCCACTCAGTCATTTGGCCGAGCTGCCAAAACTTAGCCCAGAGGCCGAGCCTCCGTGTGGGGAAACTGGCAATTGCCATTTGGGGGGATTTCTACAAACCAAAATGTATCGCGTTTCTTAATTTTTCTTAATTTCTTTTTAATCCCAGTAGGTATTTTTATTTCCCCTCCCCGTGTAAGTTTTCTATATGTTTTTGCCTTTTCTTTTGGCCAGAATAAGTAACTGCAGAGAACAGAATTGAAATGGAATTTTTTTTTTAAGTCCTGAAACAATAATAATTAAGAGAGAGAGAGAGAGAGAGACAGAAATGGAAAGAAAAAGTCTGTCTGGATTTGATTTCAGTTTCGGTAAGGTTTCAGGCCAATGCTTATTTTAGCCAAGCCATTTGTCCCATCCCTATTTATACAGCGGGATGCTGAACGAGCCGTTCCCGTCCCGGGTCCCACTGCCTGTCAAAGAGAAATCTGTCTTGGGGGAGAAGCCAATTAGCCGAAATGTCTTTCATTTGGATGTGTTTCCCCCTTGCCCTGAGTCACACTCCATAGTGAGTTCCAGTGTTTGGTTAGGTGCAGGGCAGCGGCCGGCAGGTCAGGGCAAAGCTTGGAGGCAGAAGACCTCGAGTCCAGACTGTCTCCTAGGGACTTGGCCATCTTTGTTTGGTAGGCTCTCCTCTGATCAGTGCAAATAGCAAGCGTTACAACACTGCTTCTCTGTATTATACATGCAGCAGAATTATAGCGTGCTAGTAATAATAACAGCAGAGGCAAAAATAATAGTTAGCACTTTTTAGGTGGCGAGCACTATGCTAAGGGACTTGTGTGGAGTAGCTTCTTCAATCCTGATCATAATTTGAGAGGATGGATTATATTATCCCCAGTTTATAAACTGAAAGTTGTAAACAGCCTGGTCCTTTCTGTAAGGTCTGAAGGACACTGTGAAGGTCACGGAGTCATAGTGTGGAGATGTCACCATCATCCATCGGGAATACCCTCACATGATAAGCAAAAAAACTGAGACCCAGGACCGACCGAGTGGCGCGGTGGTTAAGCGCTGGCTTGGGAAGCTGGCGGCCCCGGTTCGGGTCCCACATGTGAGGGCCAGTGACACTGCCCTCAAAAAAAAAAAAAAAAAAATTGAGACTCAGAAGGTTGAGCTATGTCCCTCAGGTCCCAGCACCATGTTCAAAACATAAGTCTTGTCAGTTGGCCTTTCTGTCATTCAGGGTGATGCTAACTGCCCGAAGAAACCCCAACCTTTCAGTGGCTAACATAATAAAGTTTACATCTCTTAGAAATGATACCTCAAAAAAGAAAAAAAAAGCACCTTATTTAGCACTCACATACCAGGCTGGTGTGGATGTTTGTATTTGGTGGTGGCCCTCTTCGCTTTGGTGATTCAGGGACCCAGGGTCCTTCCATGTGCTCTCCTCTGCCCAGGGGGTGGATGGCAGGAGGTGCTAGAGAACACACAGTGGCTTCTTAAGCACCACTCAAGATGTCATTGGTAGCAACTGGTCACGTGGGCGCATCTAGATACAAAACAGCCTGGGAAATGTAGTCCTGGGCTGGCCAGTGACCATCTCTGCCACAGTCTGTCCCCAGGTTCCTACACCTGTGTCACAGACACTGGCGGCAAAGTGAGTCTCCATCTGGCCTTCTCCCTAAAGCAAAAGTAAAGCACTGCAGGTCACACATGGGATTATTTGGAGACTCAAAACCAGCCTTACATGGCCTTCCCTTCAGGTGTCATGGAAGATTCTAGAGCACTCCCTCAGAAGCCAGTGCAGCTTCTCTCCCAGCCTGTGTCGTGGAAGCTTCTCCTTGGGTCTTTCTACTGTGTCATACTTTATGTAACCTGGTTTTCCTTTTTAGAATTTCACACAAGGATAAAAATGAGTTGCATATTTCCCACGTCTGCTCCACCCGCATTTCTTGGGCCCAAACATTTCAAGGCAGGAGTGTTGTTTGTGACAGGAGAGCTGTAACTTGGAATGAATGTGAAAAATACAAAACTCATTTTTATTTGTAAAGTGAGAGAAAAGGGAGAAAAAAAATAAACATCAACCTTAGAAGCAAAGATACACATACACGTGCAAGTTCAGTTGGGGCAAGCTGAGGTGAAAGCATCATTTTGTTAAAACATAAAAAAGTAAAAAAATAAGGATGTTTTCTTTTCCACAGTCAATATGGAAAGTTCATAGCTACTCATTGGATAAAAGCACAAACAGTTCAAGGAAATCTAGAAACTGTGTCTCGAAAGGGAGCGTGCATTTAAGTTACTTATTAATAGCTGAGTGTTCCCAAGTTGTAGAGCTGGTTGCAAATCTAGGGATCATCTCAGCTATTCCTTATAGGACACTTGGAGTCGGAGTTGTGCCATCCCTGTCTCTAAAACTCTTTCCCCATCTATTTTCTACTTGACTGCCAGATCTATCTCTGTAAGGCAAATATCTGACAATCAGGATCATTACTTGAAACCCTTCAAATCACATCACCTACCAGATGACACCTGACTTCCCTCTGTCAACTCAACCCTGTTCCTACCGGCTGCTTCTCCTGCCCCTCCCCGCCTCCCACGCCCTTGCACTGCTGAGGTCATCTGTCATACTGGGTCATGCCAATGGGGAAGACCCCTTCCCCTGGCATTTGCCAAATTTTGATTCCTCCTTTGAGATTCAGCTCAGAGGTCACCTCCAGCAAACACACAAGTTCCCTTTCTGGTTTCCTGCAATGCTTCTTGACCAACCCTAGCCCAATACTTATCACGTGGTTCCTCAAAGTAGCTGTTTGTATATGATGGTTTCCTATTTATCCTTCTAAGACTTTAAGGCTGCCTAATAGTCTTTTTATGTGATGATCCTCTTCGTACACTGTGGGCTCCCGGAAGAAGCAGAGGCTGTGTTTTATTGGTTTATTGATCATTCTATTCCCAGGGTATGGTGTAATATTATGTTCTTTAGTAGATGCTCCAAAAATATTTGTTTGTTGTCTGTGATTGGGCTAAGGTGTCCTACTTGCTAAACCGAGAGCCCATGTTGAGTTCTCTTAGCTTGAATATCTGCATGGCTGTCTCCCTCATCACCTTGGGGTTTGAAATGTCTTCCCTCAGAGTGGCTTTTCCTGACTTCCTGATGTAAACACGCCCATCACCCTGTATTAGCCAGGGGTCTCCAGAGAAACAGAAGTAATAGGAGATATATGTAAATATTATAAGGAATTAATTAGCTCATGTGATTATGGAGATTGACAAGTCCTGCGATCTGCTCTCTGCAAGGTGGAGACCCAGGCAAGCCAGTGGTGTAGGCCAGCCCAGATCCAAAGGTCTAAGAAGCAGGGGAGCTGATAGCCTAACTCCTAGTCCATGTGTAGGAGAAGACCAACATCCCAGCTACAAAGCAGTCAGCCAGAGAGAACAAATCCTCCCTTCCTCCACCTTTTTGTTCAACCCTGACCCTCAGTGGTTGGAGGGGACCCACCCACACTGGGGAGAGCCAATTCAAGTGCTCATCCCATCCAGAAACACCTCACAGATATATCTTGTGTCCTAATGTGTGACCCAACCTCTGGGCATCCTATGATCCCATCAAGTTGACACATAACATTAACCAGCACGTGCTCTATCCCAGGACCCTGCCTTGCTTTCTTTGCAGCATTGAGCACCATCTAATAGAGTAAATGTTTATTTTTTTTACTTATCAGTCTCCCCAGCACTGGGAAGTCAGCATCATGAGTGAGCCCCTTGGTCTGTGAGCTTGCTGTTAAGCCCCTATGCACAGGACTGGTCTGACACATAGTAGGTGGTCAAAAATTATTTGTGAAGAGAATGCAGAAATCATGCAAACGATGGGTGTTCTAACCCAGGACGCTCTTTCAGTCCAGACCTCTTGTGTTTTTCTTTGGGGAAAAAAAAGAGAGAAAAAAATTGTACTCCATCTTTCTTAGAGCTCTCGTGTCTGGGAAATACAAAAACAAACAACAAACAAAAATCAACAATTGAACCCAAACCTCCCCAAACCCTAGTGATTCCCTCACAGTACAGCCAACATGGGTCCTTTGAAATCTTACTCAAGGGACTCATGCTGCGAAAAGAAACGAGGAAGAAATAGCAGATTTCTCGGTTTTATTTTTATATACCAACTTGCTAGTTAACAGTGGGAGCAATCAATAAACTTTAATAGAAGGTTATTACTTTAGCGTTGTAGTAAACTGAAGAATAAAGAATAATAGCTTTTCAACCTTTTATCAGTCTGGGGAGCTAATTTAATATGCATGGAAAATACATTACAATAATTTTTATAACTATGCCATCCAGACCTGCCTGAAGATTTTCCAGGAAATAAGTAATGTGTAAAGAATCCACCCCAAACATACAGTACAAAAACTGTGGCTGCAGTGAGTGAAGGTAGCCCGGTGAATTCTATCAAGAACTGGATGTTTAGATTAAAAATGCCATTGGGTTCCAAACTGTCACTAGATGCTCATTGCTGATTTTTTAAACTAGTCTTCTCTTAATGAAGTGGACCGATCATTGCCACTTGGAATCATTCAGACTGTAGACAAATATGCTAAAGCTTTAGGTATATAATTTTAACCTCAGAGAAAGGTTGAACGATGTGTTCTGAAGTTATCACTGTACCCAGCTCAGATTCAGCATGCCACAAAGGAGCTCCATTAATTCTCATTTAACACGCATCTGGTTACAATATGGAAGAGGAAATAGGCCAAGAACCAAGAAAGGAAGAAACGGCGCGCGCATGCGCATATGCACTGAAAAAGGCTCCGTCGCCCCCCCCACCGCCCCGCAGGGGACCTTTGCGACTCCTGCACCCTCTCAGCTGTCCAGGAGCCCAGGACTGCTCCAGGTACAACCGCACATTTTTACTCAACTTGCCTTTGGCCTTCTCCATGCTGACCTTCCTTGGTCAATTCTCCACTCTGCTGAGAGTGATCGTTCTACACTGTAAAATGGGTTCACGTCTCCCCGGGGAATGCCAAAGGGCCACAGGCAACAGTTCCAAGAGGACAGGGTACCATGTCAGTGGTAACCTGCTTGCTCTGGGGGTCTCCACAGCCTTCTCAGGTTTCTGTGTTTTTCCTGAGGAAAAAAGCCCCCCCCAAAACCCTTGCTCGCTGGGGCAGGTTTCCCCAAGCTCTCACGGTTCTGATGATAATAGGCTTGTGTATGCTGGTGAATTAGTCTGCGCCCATCCAAATGTCTTTAGCTCACATTAATCACACCCTTTTACTTAAAACAGTACAACTCTGATCTAAAGCAGTCAAACCTGTGCTGTTTAGACAAAGAGACTAATATAGCTCCAAAAAGCATAACCTCTGGCCCTAGAGGTGTCTTAAGACAATGAGCTGGATTCCGTGGGTCGGCTTTGTGGAGAGGTATGGTTTGGAAGAAGGTATCTATTTGCAGATTCTAAATCAGCGGGAAGAGACGTGGCTCAGACAAACAGGGCCTGGCTGTACACATGCCGGTAAGAGGAGGCTGGGGACCCCCATTTAGAGCCTGGCGATTTGGAAATGCGCATATTCCCTCTCTTGGAAAATCCAGCTGACTCTGACAAAGGAGCAAAGTGTCAAGTATAATCCAGCAAATGTAATCACAGCTGTATTACGAGTTTCAAATATATAGCTTATCGAAAGCATTGCTCAATGTATAATTCGTTCTGCTTTCCCAGAAATTGAGGGATGACTGTACAGTGCTTATGTGTCGAAAGGAGCACTGAAGTAGGAGTCCTACATGCTGAGCTGGGTTTTTGGTTTACTACGTGAGTGCTTCTATGTGCTCCCTGACATAGTGGATGCTGAAGGTTGACGGAGAAGAGATGCAGCTTGCCGTCCAGTGGAGCGACCGCACACCGAAACCTCAATGCCATGGCAAGGCTGTGGGGAGGTGAGCATGAGTGCCCAGGAGGCCAGGGCCAGGGAACAAATCCACCTGAGGCTTTGGCCCAGGCTTTTGAGAGCAAGTAAGCTCTGAGTTGAACCTTCACAGATGCAGAGATCTCCTGTCTTGAAAGTGTTGGAAGGAAGTATAGGCACATAGAGAGGAGTGCAAGCAAAGGTCAGAAATACGCCAAGGCAGGAAAGCATTCGCCATCCCTCTCAACCGCTAGAGCCTAACGTCTGAGATTGGCTAGGGATGGAGATGACACGGGTGAGGCCCTGAGAACCGTGTCTCCTAAACTAGGGTGCTTGGAGGTTACTATGTAAACAGTGGGAATGTGCTGAAGGGGTTTAAGCCTAAGACTCAGGCAGCATTATTTTTTGGAAGATCACCCTGTTTGCCACCAGTTGGCGGTGAAGCCCTAGTCCAGTTATATTCACCTATCTGACACAGATTTCTCATCTGTGCAATGGGCATGTGTGATACCGATACCATGGTTTCTAAAGTCTCTTCGAGCCTGTATTAGCCATGCCTTTTTCTTCTTCATTTTCTATGCTTTGGCATCTTGGAGACTTGCTGACTGCAGGGACCAGCCCTCCTAGGGCACGCTAATTTCTAGAGAGAGCACACACACAGCTGGCCTTTCACATGCAAACCAAACAACCCAGAGCCCACACCCCCAACCACCTTTATTGGGCAACCACAGTCCAGGTTTCTCTCCTGCTCCCAGGACCAGGTACCTGCTGACTAGGACCAGGCCCTTTGCCCCAGAGCCTGCGGAGATTATTCAGACTAGCCAATGTGAAGTATGGAAGACTGCTGAGCCTCACTCACTTGTCACTTCTGTGGAAAGTTACTTCCGTGGGCTCCAGCTCACACTGCCCACTCCCCCAGCCTCCTGCCCTTGGTGCTTTCCGGGGTGGCCCCCTCCGGCAGTGTGAGCCCCACCTCTGGGATCCGTGAGTAGAACAAGCTGTCTTTCAATGACAGATATCTCCTGATCCAGTGGCCTGTAAACCTGAATCATAATAAAACCTGTAGTTAGGGCGGACAGGTAGCGCAGGTGGTTAGAGCGCAGGCTCATAACACCAAGGCTGCCGCTCCGGTCCCCACGTTGACCACAGAGCCGCTTCCTCCACAGCTAGACTGAAACAACTACTTGGCTTGGAGCTGAGGGGTCCTGGAGAAACACACTGCCACCCCCGTTCCCTGCCCCCACAAAAACAAAAATACGAAACCCTTATATTTAAAAAAAAACACAAAAACACAAAAAAACAACAGCGATATTCTTGAGTGGAGAACAAGCAAGGCTCCTGGCCAAGTGAGTGGGGCTGAAATCCAGCCTTGGATCAAACCATGAGGGGCGGGGGTGCATGTTTGCAGTTTGCACAGAGACACCTGTGGACCGACAGTGGCCCTGTACTGTCATTTCACCTCTTTGAACCTGTGTCCTCATTCATAAAATGTGGCCATTGGGCTACATATTGACTCTATTTTCCAAATTTGAGATTCTTTAACAGTAGAGAAACTCACGAGGGACTTTAGAAATTGTCCCCCATGACCCCCATGTGTCCACCGGGCATAATTTCTGCATCTCTATCTTTCCTGGTCCGACTCACGTGGTGTGGAGTGCAGCTATCTGTTGGTGCTTTGTAAACTGTGAAGTGCTGTGCTATTAGCATGGTTTCTGAGTGTGAACTTGTCCCCAGCTGTAGGTGTGTAGGACTTTCAGGGCAGTGGTATATGTGATTTAGCAAATTATCTCTTCAGCGTGCTAAGGAGTCCGCCAGGAGTTTGCTCATTGTGGGATCAGGGAACAATAAGGCCTCCCTATATTCAATAACAGGGGTTTAATTATCATGATTATCTTGCATTTGTATAAAGTCTTTGATTTCAGGATCTCAAAGTACTTTATAAACATTAAGCCCCCTGGTCCCCCAGGGGAGGCATCAAATTGATGCAGGAGCTTGCAGATCTCGCCTCTCGCTGACTTGAAAGTGGTTTCCTCTCATCCAGGTGAGGATGAAAGAGAATCTTAGCATCCACATTGTACAATATTCCATATCAGAGATTTGGGGTGTAACGGGCCAAGGTGAGAAAGGTTGAGAATGAGAGTAACTACTATTGATGGAGAGCCTGCTATGTGCCAGCCCAGACCCTGGGCCTGCGTTAGATCATGTCACAGCAGCAATTACTCCCCACGTCACAGATAAGGAAACTGTAGCTCAGAGAGGTTGAATTGCATACTCGAGGTCACACAGCCAGTGAGAGGAAGACACCGGTGGGTCGGGTCAGTGGAATGTGGATGCAGATCTGCAGGTGTCTCTAAGGCCTGGACTGTCATTCCTCGCACTGACCTCAGCTGCCCCCCGCAGGGCACTGCTTTCTGCAGGTCTGCGTCCTTTCTTTGTCCTTGTGGAGCCTGATGACATTTCTGCCACTTTGGCCTTGCGGTTCAGCTGGGTAGAATGAGCGGCTGTGAATGTCTTATGAGGAGGCAGGGAGGGGGTCTCTTGTGACCCTCAGCGTGGCCGCTGCTACCACTGTTCCAGTGATGGTCTCAACAGAGTAGTTCCCTTAGGTGGAACAAGCATCGTATTGTTTTCTTTACCAAAGGAATTTGGTAAAATGACAGCTGGGCAGCTTTCTTCTGATCCATGCTCTCTAGGGCCTCAGCCAGGAAGACTGGAATGTCAGGGGTGACTCCAGAGCTGGGGGCTGGAAGGATCTTCACTCTGTATCTGGTGCTGGGGCCATTGGTGTGAAGATGGCCACTTGGCCTCTTCGTGCGACCTGGGCTTCCTCACAGCATGGCAGTTTCCAGGGAGTCAGACTTCTTACATGGCTGCTCTGGGGTCCAAGCAGGAATGTTCTAGAGAACAAAGTGGAAGGGACTTGTTTCTTTTTTACCAAATGCTGGAAGGTACACATGACCGTGGCGACGAGTGAGTCGCGAAGGCCAGTGCAGATGAGATGGCTAGGGGTGTCGGTAGGGCCACGCTCCCCCCAAAATCTCTAGGGAAGAATGCTTCCTGGCCTCTTCCAGCCTCCGATGGCCCAGGTGTCCTTGGCTCCGGCTATAACCCCAGGCTCTCCCTCCATCTCCACATGCGCCCCCCACCCCCACTCCCGGGAACTGTATGTCTTCATCCCTCTGTCTCATGGGGTCCCCATCTTTGGATATAGGGCTCATCTTACTATAGGATGTTCTCCTCTCAAGATCCTTGCCTTAATTGGCCCAGGCACTTCCTGGCTGTCTGACTTGGGCAGGTTACCTTTCTGAGCCTTAGTTTTCTCATCTGTAAAATGGAAAGAACCTTATGGGTCTTTTGGGAAGATTAAATGTAATAATACATATAGCATCTGGCATATAATAACAGTCAATAGATAATTACCATCCATTCCCCCATGGAGTCATTTGTGTCCTTACTTCTCACAGAAGTCGGTCTACACAGCGTGTCTGCCTAGCTCCACACCCTCCAGCCTCTTTGCTCACTGCTCTGTTTGTAGCTGCCCGTGTGTGTTTCCATTACAGTGACTGTAGGAACTGAATGGTGTCCTCCACAGCCCACTTTGCTTGTTGAAGCCCTAATGCCCAGTGTGAGGGTGTGTGGAGATGGGGCCTTTGGGCAGTGATGAGGACCAGATGCAGGCATGAGGGTGGGGTCCTCACATTGGAGTTCGCACCCTTATGAGAAGAGACACTAGAGAACTTGCTGTCCCTCTTTCTCTCTGCCGTGTGAGACATCCCAAGGTGAAAGCTGTCTGCTAGTGGGGAAGAGAGCTCTCTTGAACTGTGAAAAAAATGAACGTATCTTAGTTAGGCTCCCCGGTCTGTGATGCTTCATTATGGCAGCCTGAGCTGACTCACGCAGAGGCTGTGCAAAGCCCTTCCACAGGCACAATTTCTTTGCTTCTCAAAAGAGTCCTGTGGTGTAGGCAGCTTTACTGATGAGGACACTGAGGACCAGGCAAAGGGTGTGGCTTGCCAAAGTCACACAAACAGTGAGTGGCAGATCTGGGCTGAGAACACTAAGGAACAGCCTTCTTTTTTGAGTTGCCAAGTCTAGTTCAGGCCATCAGATCATTGGGTGTGTGAGGGGCCCTTGGTTCCCCCAGAAGGGCTAGCTCTCCACCGCAGAGCCCCTCACCAAATACCCTTGCCCTGCAGCTTGGGGTCCTGGCATAAGTCAGCCATGCTTTCACTCCCAGGGCAGAACAGAAGCCTAGGCGAGCCTGGCATTTACTCACTCAAGGGAAGTAAAAGCCTGTTATATGCAAAGACATTCCTGATGTTCAATTTCTTCCATTACCTTTCCTCTATTCATTGATACACCTATCTTTCTCACCAGATTACAAATCCTAAAAGGCAGGGAATATGTCCAATGGATACTTAAATGTACAGAGCAGTTTTGAGTCTAGTCAGAGCATGGCCAGTAAAGATATAATGAATGGATGAATGTTTGGGTGGGATGATGTCTCTCTCTCTACGAGCAGCCAAGTTGCTAATAATTTAGACTCCTTTCTACACAGATGGCCTTTTTTTGGTCCTTTGTTTCAGAGGAAGGAACCTTATTTGTGGTTTATATTTTGATAGCTTCATAGGGATTTTCTGAGTTGTTAGAGGGTTGGAGGGGTTGATGACGTTGCAGGCGTCTCTTAGCTTTAGCACGACATGATTTTTTTAAAAAAAGTTGACTCCTATCATCTGCTTCCTTGATGAATGGGTTGATTTTTGGGTTCTCTGTGTTTATTGATCTGCTCTAAAGATGCAATGGTTGTAAGGTTCTTCCATCTGGAGGACCTGTGAATGCGGAACCCAGGCCTTTGGAGGGTCAGTCCAGGTGGCCTGTGTGCTGGGGCGGTGACAGGTGCAACTGCACGTATTGCATCTTTGTAACCTTCCATGTTAAGCCACCCGGTTTCTGTTGTAAAGCAGACTTTCTTTGGCAAAGAGGAAAGCTGCAGGGGGCAAAAATCATTCCAGTGAATACTGTTTTTCCTTGTGCTCCATCTCCAAATTGATGTTTCCATCTCATTGTTTTTGTATTTGTTTTTTAACTTTATCTAAAGATTTTTTTTTTTAATGAGCATTATTTAACAAAGGGAAAACTCTAACCACTTTCTTATGTAAAGCTAATGTGACAACGCCAGTGTCAACAAGGGGGCAAGCTCCATCTCAGGGAAATCTTGAAACCTCTAAGTGGAATTTGCATAAAATAGTCCTGGTATTATTATTCACTATTCTTTCTGTGACAGATATGTCAAGGCCTTGAAACCTAAAAGAACAATTATGCTATTGTATCTCTCAGAGGATTCAAGGGGTGTGTCTTTGGTGGAAAAAGTGCTATTAGAGCTTTGAAAGCAGTTAAAAGGCAGCCCAAGGGACTCTTTAGCTAGTCATTTTATAAAGAATGCCTCAGCTTTAAGTGTCTTAAAGTACGTTTATTCAACTTATACTTTCGGCTTAAAAAAAAAAGAACCCACTAATAATTAATGGCTGCACTTTTTTTTTAACGATTGCATTAGCTATAAATAAAAACTCTCGATGAAACCATCATTGATTAACTATGATTCGTAGGTGAGGGGACCCATATCTTTGTCAAGCGCCTTGCAACAAATTACCTGTAAGCACTTTTTTTTTTTTCATTTAGAGAACATTGCAGAAGTCATTGCAATTGACAATTATGAACCAAATCAGGAACTAATCAGTAAATCCTTTCCTTGCGCAAGCTGGCTTAACTTAACATGTCTGAACATTAAAAACCGAAGCATTGATATGGCATGTCTCATTGCAGCTGGATGAGGTGCGGGACGCAGAGATCCGACTGTAATTTCCTCTGAAACCTGCTGATTATGTTATTCTCAGGTTCGGCTGGCTTCACTGGCAGAAGGCAATGCCAACTTTTGATAGGAATAGTTTTGAAATTGAAGAAAGACACAGAGAAGCACAAAAATGCCTCTGTCACATAGGGTGATAAGCTGGTATGGAAAATGGATGAGCCAGGAAACTTTCAGTCAAAATGCTGCAAAGATTGTGGCATCAGGGAAATTATGATTCACACGTTTGAGAACTAATAGGCACGGGCATGGCTTGGGTGGTCTGTGTTTTTAACAAGCTCTAAAGGGGTGCTCATTTCCTACATTACTTCATAACGTCAAAAGATGATATTGGTTTATGTTTATTCAGGCATTCTTTCACTTTATACTTACTGGGAGCTGGGAGGGTTCCTTGAAACCATCTGGTTTGACCTGTTATTTTATGGAAGAGCAAAAGGAGGTTCAGAATGGGGAAAACTCAGTCCAGAATTCCATGATGAAGGTGGACGAGAACTGTGGCAGGCTGTAATTCCCGCCCCCCACCCCATATATCAATGCCTACTTTCCATTGTTGCAAAATTCTGGCTAGCATAAAGGCACTTTGAATAAAGATCACATTTCCCATAATCCCATGCAGCTATTGGTAGTCATGCAATGAGGTTCTAGCCAATGAGATGTAAGCACAAGTAGCTTATGAAATTTCTGGGTAACACCGCATTTTTTTTTTTTCCCTATTAGAACAGGGTAACCATCTTGGGAATGGAGGCATGCTGAGAGTAGCAACAATAGAAAAAGCCTGTTCCTGGCTCCATGGAGTACTAAACCAGTCTTGGACTGCCGGCCACTGCTCCATATGTGAGAGAGAAAAGCTTTGTCTATGTAGGCCACTGTAATTTGGGGTCTTCTCACTTGCCTCCCTATTTAATCTTAAAGTAATAGAGTAGCTATTAGAAATGTTTACCAGGCTCTAAGCAGTGTGCTAAGGGGTTCTCTATGCCATCCCATTGCAAGCATGATGGCGTCCCAGCTAGAACTTACCTGTCCTGAGTCCTGTGTTAGACTCTGTATCCGCTGATGGATAACTACATCATTCACTTAGGAATCTCAAGCACCTGGTAAGAGTTTGACACTCAGAGAGTGCTCAGTAAACTTTTATAAGAAATCAGTGGCTGCCTGACACCATGGAGAGATGACTAGAAGAAGCTGGGCGGAAGTTCTACTGTACCACTGGGTGAACTGCTCTGGGTGTATGAACTGGGGGCACACAAGTCTCCACTTACAATTTTGGCGCGACCCCACATCACCATGTATTGTTTGATGACTAAATGATTCATTAAAATCCCATGGATCTGTCTTTCTCTTTTTTCCTTTGTGATATTGTTGTATCTCAATGTGATGTAAACAGAGCATAAATCTCAGTTCTTGCCAACTGCTGTTTGGTTGAAATTGCCTGTATTGTCTTGACATATGTTGGAGTCTTTAAATTAACAGAAGAAAGAATTGATTTTAAAAATGGCATTTGCATTAAGGGTTATAAATGGGCGATTTGGGAAGCATGAAGATATACATGGGAAGTTATGCACAAATATTACAATTAGTGTAGCAGTAGGGTTTTGACTCCATGAAACGTACAATCTCGTACATCTACCGGGGACATTTTTATGCTTCCAAAAGTGTATATGTGGCATGATTTGCATATCCAAGGCTCCAGGTAAGCAATAAAGTCACTAGCAGTCTGAACTACCGATGGAATCTTAAATTCTTAGTGGATTTTAGGCATTTTTTTTCTTTCCTGACATCTTGAGTTTCCAAATACCTTTGTCATAGTTTTGGACAGAATTTATTTTTATGTGTGATTAATGTCTGGCTCCTATAATGATCCCAGCTTAAGGAAATCACATTACACCCACAGAGAGCAAAGGCCGGCTAGATTCTCGGAATTATAAGATCAAAACTTGGACTACCTATCTTCAACTCCTTGGCACCTCCATTCTCTAACCCCCCTGAGCTATTGACCTCCTATCCGGCCTCTGACTATGTGTCTGTTCAAACACATCTTCTGGCTCAGGAGTTCCACTGGTTCTTTTGGCAACCAATTTCTTCATTCAAATAGCCATCTGACCATTGTCCACCCATCTGTCTGATCTGTACCGTGCCAGGTGGGGGACCATGAGACGACTAAGAACCTGTTCCTTCCCTTAGAAGAGCTCACAGCTTAGTGAAGGGCACAGACAAGGAAAGAGGTGATTCCAAATATGGCGGCATGAGGATGGTCAAGGGAAGCAAAGAAAGGCCTGAAGACCATGGAGGAGTTAGCCAGGGAGAGAGGGGACAGTGGGAGGGAAGGCAAGGGAAAGGCTGGGAATCAGGGAAGGGCACCTGAGAAAAAGTTTCAAGACAGTACTGGAACATGCTGAAAAAGTCAGAAAGGAGACTTTACAGAGACTACAAATGCTGATTGACAGACAGGGATCTCCAAATATTTGGCAAGTTGTGTGTGTGTGTTTCTAATGATGATCATTATTACTATTATCAGCATCATTAGTATGATTGGTAGGTGTCCAGTACAAGAAACTCACATTTTCAGAGAGGATCCCTAATGGCTGTTCTGAGGGCATAGAATGTTTTGCTCTGGCCATGGGCTTAACATCTGTGGATGGACATGGGGCCTGGTTAGGGGGTGGCAAGATTCAGTGACTTAGGCTCACAAGTAAACTGGCTTATTCCTGCCTTTGTGATCATGCAACTCTAGAAACATGTTTCTATTTCAAAGAGATCATTAAATCAGAATACCAACTACATGTCAATGTGGAGACTTAATTCCCTTGATTCTACCCACTTCCCAAATATAAGGGATTCCATCACACTTTTATCATAAGTACAGCACCGAGAGTAATAATCATGAAAATAAACACTTATATAGCTTCTACCACTTGCTAAGCATCCTTCCAGGGCTTTCATTACTCAATTAGTCTTCTCTACAGCTCTGTGAGATCAAGTGGCACCACTGTTATTCCCATTTTACAGATGAGAAAACTGAGACAGAAGGGGTAACCTCACTTGTCCAAGTTCACACAGTGAAGGGACCAGGATTTGAACCCAGGCTTCTGAGTTCAGAGGCCCGGCTCTCATCCCCGCTGCACTGCTGTAGAGAGATACGCCGATTGTGCCTTATCTCCATCTCATGGACTAAGAAATGAAACTCAGGAATGTTAGGTAATCACCAGCCTCTGGTCATGCATTTGGAGCCAGTATGATCTTCATGCTCTTCCCCAAATCCAGGCTCCTTGCGATGCAAAACGCACATCAGCACATCTACAGTCATTGCAAATTACCTGGGCGGCTTTCATTGTGAGGAATGGGGAGATGAGCCCCTAAATTACATTGACATTTTCTACCTGAGTAGTCTGGGGATGTGTCACTGTGTGGGCATGGTCTGCCCTCTGCCCTCCGCTTTCATGCTCTGACTCATCGCTGTCTCTCTTTCTTATTCCGAGCCTCTTCATGCCCCTAGTCCCTCCCAACCTCACGACTGGGAAGGCATCCGCCATCAGACTCGCATCCCTCCCTATTGTACAATGTCCTCTTGACCCTGGGATGCTCCCCCAGCTCAGCTGCTTCTCATCCACACGTTTGAAAGCCTCAACCCTCCCGTGGCAGCTGGAGCCTGCAGGCTCCCACCCAAGCTGTCCACGTTTAACTTTGAGCAACGCAGGTCAGACAAAGCTGTGTGCTGGGGTGGCGGAAATGGAAGCTATCAAGAGAAAGGAAAAGGACTTTTAAGTGGGACTTTTAAGAAGTGAAAATGTTGGGTGAATAACAAGTAGCAAAATAGATAGGAAATGGGTAATTTGTTGAGTCTGAGCATCCCCAAATGTGAGGGAAGCTTTTATATAAGGTTTTAGGAAGTATATGCAGCCATGGGGTGAGGGTACGGGATGAAAAAAAGCAAGAATTCTCAGATGATTAATAGCCCCTGCACCACACTAACCAGTGTGGACCGATCACATCCCTCGTGACATCATGCAGCGAACACAGACAGAAGAGAAACCCTCAGTGAGTCCTTGCTTCTAGAACAGTGTCTGCTCCTCTGTGGTTATGTGATAGCTCTGTGGACCAGGCCAGGCAAATGCCTTTCCCTCCACGGACCTCTACATTTGTATTAATATTAACATTATTACTTGTATTAATGTTAATACAAGTATAGGATTAGGTTAAATAATGTTTGCAGACATTCCTCAATTCTACTATTTTCCATTTCATTGACCTTAAGTAATGCCTTCTTTACAAGGACTTTTTATGCAAAGATTAATTTTTGGTTTTGTTTCTTCATTTCTAAAAGTTATAGAAACTCAAAGTTGTAAGTTTACAATCCATTGGGGGCCCCACTGAATGGCGCAGTGGTTAAGCACTGGCTTGGGAAGCCAGCGGCCCCGGTTCGGGTCCCACATATAATGGCCAGTGACACTGCCCTCAAAAAAAAAAAATACAATACATTGGGAAGTGGGAAGAAGAAAAACAATTCTCTGCAAAGACGCACCGTGCACAGGTATATTTTGATCCAATTTTCTGTGTGTCGTGACTTGTTTGTTAAACTGCTTCATGCACAGGAAACCATGCAGTGTGTACTTTGCATCCTCCATTCTGTAAACGCTATGTCACATGCGTTGGGTCCAAGTTATTGCAAACTCTTTCAACGCACAGTTTTAAGACTACGGAGCAGTCCGTCTAGAAGGGGTGACAAGATGACCAGCTCATCCCTGCAGGGATGAACATTTAATGCTACTTCTTTCCCCCCTCCTAGGCCCCACTTTTACGTATCACATGGCTTCAGAATGGCCCCCTTGATCAGGATGGGGGTGGAAGCTCTGGAAAGAATGGCACTTCCAGCCGGCAATGGGGAAAGGTCAGTGAAGGGACTATTGACCACATTAAGTCTGCGTTCAGAGTATCCATCCAAGATGCTGATACACCAGGGACTGCTGCATGAGCAGGACAGAAGGGATAGCGGAGGGAGCAGGGACCAGAACTTAGTTAACGCTGCAAGATGGGAGAGGGCCCCCCGGCAGGAGGCAGCCCCGAGTTTCAGTGTGTGTCCATGGAATGCTTCCAGAAGATGCCTGCTGCTGCTTTTGTCCCACCTCCTCTCTCCACTGTGGTTCAAACCAGCCCTAGGTGTATGACCTATTCAAAAAGTGTTCAGAACAAAGTAAAACAAAAAGCGGGCTCAAGGGTCACAGCAGAGAAGAGATGTGACTCCGCCCCCCACCCATTCCTTCCATCTTCCCTCTTCTCTCCTTCACACAAGTCATTGTCTCTCTCTCCCTTATAAAAAGGGGCAAAGAACAGGGCTATTGTGGCAAGGATGAAGTGTGAGAGCAGCTACTTCAGCAAGGCCCTCCAAAAAGGCAACCAGGCTTTTCTTGAAGAACAGATGCTAAATGACAAGGTGAAACAGGAGCTGCAAGTGTCAACACACAGCCCTGGGCCCCTCCACCCTACCTGTGGAAGCCTGTGCAAGAACCACAATTTTACCAAATTCTCCCATCATGAAGCTTTTCCAGCACAGCCCGTCTGAAAGCCACTGAGCTAGAGGCTTTCAGAGGAGACAGAGATCCTCCAAGACAGATGGCGACTTCACATGATGCCAGCAGGCTCACCAACAATCCTGGTTTGCAGAGGATGGGGTCCTGAGATTTGGGACTTTCAGTTCTAAGGCCTGGAAAGTTCTAGGCAAACCGGAATGCGTCATCATCACCCTGACTGTAGGTCTACTCAGGGTAACAATGCCACGATGCCACAATAGCTAGCTGCCCCCTCCTCATCACCTTGTTAAGGCACCTGGAGCCATCCTGGGGCTTAGCTCCTGTGACCCTTCACAAGATCCGTGTGGGGCCAGGTGCCACCCCCTGCTTTTTCCAGGTGAGGAGACTGACACCTAAGGAGACATGGGGACTCACCAGCCATAGGGTCAGACCAGGGATAGTCCTCACTCAGGTGAGCTCAAGCCTGACCCCAGCACCACAGCCAGTCCCTGTAAGAGGTGTTCTACCGAGCAAGGTCTGTCTGTGCCCAAATGGGCTTTTCCTTGGACACAAACGCCGAAGTTCCCAACTCCTTTGCGCGTAGGAGCTATCCAATGAATATTAGAGGAATAACTCAATGAAGACTCATTCAACATACACAAGGGTGGTGATTTTTATATCTGCCTCTGCTCGACCGCAAGTTCTGCGAGGGTGGGGAATCACTTGATATATACTTGCTGAGCTTATTGACCTGAGGGCAAGATGTGGACATGAGAGCAAAGGATCTGATTTTTGGCCACTTTGGAAACGTAACAGAAAGTGTCCTGATGACCAAACCCGTGGCATTAGAGCAGTTCACCCTGATGCAAACTGGAACCCACGACAGCACAACCATATCAGAGGCTGGTTTTTCACGTGCAACACTGGGGAGTTCTCAGGGAGATCGGGCAGTGATTCCGGCCAAAGAAGGGCAGTCCGTTCCTTCAGCTGACAACACTTAGTCCACCTCCTTTCTGGGCACAGCGGGGCCACTGACTGTTGGCTGGTCCTGGTCGCTGACAGGTTACCGGAAGTCCCTGAGAAACAGTCGGGTTCGGTGAGATGGACATTCCCCATCTGACAGCCCTGAAGGGTTTTCAAACAAACCTGCTCTTGTTTGCCCCCAAGGAGAGGTGCTGGGGCTATCCCATCACCTCCTTATCAGTGACCCCATCTCTGGGTCGAGGCTGAGCCCCAAAGGTCTCAACAGAGCTGTGAAGTTGAACTCATGTGACTTCTGGTTGAAAAATGATTCAGTAGAAGTGAGCCCAGGGGTGAAGAAGAAATGTAGAAGTAGATGAACACAATAAATGCTATCGAAAGGAGAAAGCGAAGGGTCCATCTTCAGCTAGATACCGCGCGCTCTGCAAGCAAAGCGTGTTCAGAGTTAGAAGATCCTGTGAACAAGCCCCTAATCAGTGTGGATGGCTCACATCCCTCATGACATCATGAGGCAAACACAGACAGAAGAGCGCAGAAGGTGTTTCCTTCCAAGGAAGCCTGGCAAGTTTGCGTTTGATGATTAAACTGAAGGAAGTTCTTTCTGCATCTGCCCAGATAAAATGAAGTACCAGGGCAGAGTCTTTGAATTTGCTTGTTCATGTATTTATTCACTCAACAAACAGTTATTGTGTGCCCGTTATGTCATGACCAGGCACAGCTGCAGGCCAAGAACTAGTGACATGAATGACAGACCCTCAGCCTTTGCCCTAAAGAAACTGGGGGCCCGTGAGTACCCACGACGTAACGAGGCTGGTTCTATCATAAAAGGGTGGCTTTCTTGGTGCTCCCTGCAGGTCCAGTGTCTGGGGTTGATCCTCTCCATTTCTGCAGTGGAAGACCAGATGCTATCCTGTCTATTACGTCATCTCCAAACATGCTTTTACCTGTTCAACTTTTTCCTGTACTTGAAATTCTATATTACCGCACAGTCTCCTGGGTGTCTATAGTTTTGAATCCTCTGCTTCTCTCCTGAAATGCTTTTCCTCTTCTTTTCCTCCTGACAAGCTCTTATTCATTTTTCAATACCCAGGTCACCTCCTCCATGAAGCCTTCCCTGCCTTCCAGGTACTCATCTCTTGGGCTAGTAGCCAGCTGGAGCCAGAGTTCACTGTATATTATGTTCCAGGCCCTCTGCTCCTCTCTTGGTCTCAGGTGTGCTACTATCCTGCCTCATGCCTTTTGTGTGTGCCACTCCTTCTCCTCTGTGTCATACGCTCTGTCTGAATATTTCCGACCTGGGTTGATGGTCTGAGCTAAGAGCTCATGTCTTTAAGGAGCTTTCTTTTGTGCCCAGCTGCTGTCTGAGTTGATTTGTGGGGTGTTGGGCGACTTCACACGCTGCTAAGCTTGTTCCTGGTAAGTTGTCATTAGGTCCTCAGATAAGGTATTGTTAAATTCCATGCAGTAACTTAAGTGTTTTTACCTTTGCTGGGTCAAGAGCCTCTTTGAAATATAAACATAAGATCTATCTATCTGCCGACACCTTCGAGAAAGATGCTTTGCCAGTGTCTGAGCATCATTCAGGCATACTTCACACTATGATTAGAACCGGAGTATATGTGTTTGAATGCTATACATTATGTAAAAGAGCAAAATACCCAACACACCCATTATGAGTCAGGCATTCTTCTTGAGAATTCCATGTGCACTGTCTCTGTTATTCATTAAAGCTCTACGAGGCAAGTATCAATTTAGTGATTCTATAGATCAAGAGTCACCAAACTGTGGCTCCTGACCTGAGTCCCACTTGTCACCTGCTTTTGTTGGAGCACAGCCATACTGTTATTTACATATTATTTATGGCTGATTCTAAGCGATACTGCAGAGTCGAGTAGTTGGGAACTTATGGCCACAAAAACTAAAAACTTGACTCCCTAAAAAGTGGTTTGCCAACTTCTGGTAGAGATGGTGAAACTGAGGCTCTGAAAGGTTACGGACCTGCCACGTGACCAGCTTCGCGGCTGGCGCGTCATCGTGCTGTCTCCTGGATGTCATATCTGTGCTTCGCTTCATTCTGCTCCCCACCTGGGCGAGTGCAGGGATCCCCATCTCTTCTGTAGTCTCAGTTTCTCCATCTGTGAGAGGATGGGTTGGACTTGATGACCTAATGTCCCAGCCAGCACTGAGGGACTCTGTCACTAGATGTCTCTGGGTCTGTGTTGGAAGGACTGGCGACAGTTTAGGAGAATAAAAGGACAGTGACAAGCTGGGGGCATTGGGGTCCAGGGATGCCCAGTGAAGAATCTCCCCAAGAAGGCAGCCCCACCCTGGCTCATTTGCGTTTCTGTTCTTGTCCAATGAGTGAGTGAAGTCCCTGGAACCACAGCAGAAGCCACGTGTAGAGCCACAGGCTTGACAAATACAGGCCGCTTCGTCTCTACCATTGGCAGCTCCTCACTGTTTGCTCCCAGCAACCCCCAGGGCAATGGCTCTCATCTATAAAGCTGGTGGGATCTGAGCCTCTGTGAGGCAGGTGGGGGCTGCCGGGCTGCTTCTGCCCGCTCACCTGCCCTGAGCAGCGGCCACCCCCGGGCTGGATCCTGGCTTTACACTTAGTCCCTTCACCCTGGGTCCAGGCGCCTTTCAGATCCTCTGTGCTCGGGGCCAGATGGGTCACTCTGCCTTGTATCGTGGTTCCCAGAGTGGAAGTGGTTTTACGAGGGCATTCACTCTTTGAGGAGCTTTTCACACACATGCGCGTGTAAAACTGGGGAAATTGGAAACGGTGGGTTGTATCCATTCCCTGGTTGTGGTGTGACCTTATCTATAGTTATGTGAGATATGCCCTGGGGTGGGGGCACATGGCAGAGGGGACACCAGATTTCTCTGCAGTGCTTCTCAACAGCCACATGTGAATCCACAATTATCTCAGAAAAAAAAAGTTTAATTAGAAAAACAAGCTGGTGCTGACTGGATTTTCCAGAAATTGTGGTTTTCATGGAGTCAGGATCTCAGTGAATGGGGGCGTTTGTCAGGGGAGCAGGGGGAGCGTCCACAGCAGGATCGGCACCATGTATTTATGAAGATTTGATGTTTGGAATTTGGGGAGAATCACGGATGACTTTGGGGATCTGTTAAATTCCATGAGCCCTTTCTCCTCATGTGTATATACACATGCATGTGTGTATGTGAGTATGTATATGCCAGTGTATACATGTGTATGTGTGCGTGTGTGTATGTGCCTGTGCATGAGTGTGTGTGTGCATGTCGGTGTGCACGTGTGTGCATGTGTGCACGTGTGTATGTGTGCATGTGCCTCTGCATGTGTGTGTGCATGCCTGTGTGCACATGTGTGTGCATGTGTGTGTGCATGTGTGTGTGTTTGTGTGTGCATTCATGCATACTCCCATGCACAAATATGTATCACCGATGGAGTCCACTCAAGTACCCCACAGAACATAGAAAGGCAGAGAAGGGACATACTTTGGAGCCCTGAATAATCCTACTGCCCCCACTCCTATGCAAAGTGCATGTTTTCATCTGTTTTATATTTTAGATATTTGTTTAATATTTCATTTGGACAAGGATTTTCACTGCTTCAAAAACAATTTAAAATCCATCGAACCATTAGAGAGAAAGAGCAGAGGATGGTGCTTTGGGGGCAGAGGGCCTGCCTGGGAGACGCGGGGCTGTGTCTCAGCTTCGGTTTCCTCCTCTCCGAATCAGCTGTGGGGGAGGGTGGTCACGATTCCCACTTCACAGGGACACAACGCAGATTTGGTGCCCGTCTGCCTCCATCACAGGGTCTGGCCAGTTGATTCTCTGGTGCTGGACAAAGCTTTGCTATTGGTCAGAGCGTGTCCAGGAGGCCGGTCCATGGGTGTCCCAACTTGTTCTTCAAAGCTGGCCCTTCTCATTCTGTGCTGGAAGGGAGGGCATCCACGCCCCAGCCCTCCCCTCCATGTGCAAGCTCTCTCTCTTTCTCTCTCTCTCTCTCTCTCTCTCTCTCTCTCTCTCTCTCTCTCTCTCTCTCTCTCTCTCTCTGCCACCCAGATAGAAATGCTGACAAGCAGGGAGGGAAAAAAAATAGCACTTGTAAAACTTTCCCTAGTCTCGGGGAATTTACTTTGAAATTTGTGCCGGATAGAGTAATTAGTAAACTTGCTCTTAATAGTGTTGCGAAGATGTAATTTTTTCACACCTTCCCTGACTTTGACACTGTGGCTTTTGAAACTTCATTTTGCACTGTGGCTCATTGTTCTTTAATCTGCTGCACTCTGCATTGACTATCACGGAAATTTCGCACTTACTATGTCAATAACATCTGGCAAAATTGCCACCTATTAAGAGTAAGTGTTCTTTTTTCTCCGGTGAGAAATGTGATGGTGTATTATATTGGTTTCCCTTGGGAGGCTAAGGAGACAATTTTAAAGCAGACAAATGCATTAAAGAAATAACCTGAACTCTAAGAAAAGGTTACGGAAAGTCAGAAACTTTTTTTTTTTTCTTGTTCTTCTTCCAGGTTTATTTATTTATTTATGGGGAGTGGGGGTGAAAGCAGCCACTGCGCGGGGTGAGGGTGGGTGTTCACTGTGGTGATGCCCCCCCCACCCCCTTCTCTGGACCAGTATTCCCCATCCAGCTCCCACACTGGAGCCAAGTCCTCGCGCATTCAGCCCGTTGCAGGATGGGCAGCTAAGGGTGGCACCAGGACCGCAGTGATACAGTCCTGTGCCTGAGTGGTCTCCACCGCCCATTTGTAGTATGGCCTGGGGCAATTCCTTGAACTTGAGGAACCTCAGTCTCTTCCTCTGGGGAGTGGAGACCCCCACTGCTGCTTTTTGGGAGTCGTTGACCTGAGGTCAGCGCTGTTGATCAGGATACTGGACACTGCAGGCCGGCAGGTGAGTGGCACCTGGTGCTGTCCTGACTACTTAGCACCATCTGAAACTCTGCAGGCGTTTACTTCCTTTAAGTCCAAGCCCTTGGGATCCATGAATTCATATCCCCAAATGACACGTCCCCGTATCCCAGTGGGATGGGAGCAGGAAGTGGGTGGCATCTCCTGTCTGCAGGCTTCCTGCTGGTCATCTCAGCGAGAGCCCCATCAGAGGCAGAGCAGCCTCGTTTTCTCTCATCTGTCCCCTGAGAACACAGGGTGAAGAAAGAGACCTGGCAGAGACCCCGGCACCGCCAGCCAGGTGACATCCTCTGCAGCTGGAGTGCTGTCACCTGCCTGCCTGGAACCAGCTCAGGCAGACATAGGTCAGTGCTGACATAATAGTGACATAATCATGATGGCTGCAGTACTGAGCCCTTGATGCGTCTTGATAGCCTTCGGGCCCCGTTCTCAGTTTATTGACTCGTGGCGTTCTCACAACAGCCTTATAAAGTAGGCACTCCCGCTGTCCCCATTCCACAGCTGGAGAAACAAGGTCACAGAACAGTGGAGAATCCTACCTGAGTTCTTGTGCATTAATTACAGAAGAAAGTTCACTGTCCCTGGTCTGGCATTTAAGGCTCCTGGCCTGATCCTATCTCTTTCTGATCTCAAATTCCAGCTCTCTGCCTTAGAGGAACTGCAGTCTGATCAGTTTCCTGAACATCCCACATGTCTGTCATCAGGTATGCAGTTTCCTCTGCTCAGAATCCCTCCCTGGGCTCGCTGTCTGGCTCATTTATTCATTCATCCATTCATTGTTTTCAGTGAGGACATGTTAAAGAGCGGGGCATGTTTATTAACTGCTGTGTGCCTCCATGTCCCCATCCCTACAGTTAACTTTAGTGGGTGGTCCAACTCAATAAAGCAGACAGAACTTCTGTCAAGGTTCCTCACACTCCACAAGTCGGACGTCACAAGCTGGCCGCCCCTGGCCCCAGACCCCCAGCTGAGGGTACTGCAGAGCCCTGCATCAGAGGGTGTTTAAAAATTGGAATCGGATGCTTACATATGCTTACACAAATTGGGAGATTTCATAAGACAATTGTGGGATTTGAATTTCTATTGACTAAACTGAGAGCTCCGGCCACCCAGAGCCCACACTGTGCATGAAAAACATTGACCCTGCTCATATGGGGCCCACCCTGTGCAGCCACCAGCATCCCACTCCATGGCGTTTCACATCTGGTCTCTTTCCTCTGTAAAGATACCGCTTTGCTCCCTGAAGCATGTGAGTTTACAACAACCCCTGCAAATACAGTAGTTACTTGAATGCCCTAAGTGATCATTTCTTCATATACACTCCTATCTAGCACACCTGCCTGGTGCCTGGCTGGGGCTGGATGCCAGGGATACAGAAACAAATAAGCCCAGTCTTCAAGACTTGTTTCAGAGGTGACCTCTTCCAGGAAGCCCTCCTTGGTACTTCTGACCGGATTGGAGGCCCAAGCCTGGTTCTGCCCAGTATCTTGGGTTTAGCTGTCTTCATAGTCGTCTCAGAAATGAAAGCAGACAGTTTACTTGTCCAGGTCTCACAGCAGACTGTGCAGTCGGTCCTCAGTTGCATCTCATTTCTCTTTGAATCGCCAGCCCTGACACAGGGTCTGGTAGAGAGGCAGCCTCCGGGCTTGTGTATCTCATGAGTGGATGGATGGACAGATGAACAAAACCAAAAAGTGAACCTAGTGGGCCCTCGGTGGCTCACCTCTGAAGCAAGGAGCCTGAGCGAGTTATGCCTTAAGCTGCTCCCTGCTCTAAAATTCCAATTCCTATTCTCAGTTGAAAAACATCAATATTTGGATGACTGTATTTTCTTTCCAAATGCCCACAATATTTTATGTCCCGATAATATTTACGGGTTGTCCTCACAGATAACTAATTGGATTTGCCATCCAGCTCACGGGGAGAACGTATGCAGGATGGTCCCTCATTACTCATACCAGGGGTGATAGATAGCTTACTACCCAAACTTATATCGTTGTGATTCAGAGAACACCGAAATGGTTCGGGAAGGAATAATGTCCCTGCTGTCACCCTGGTCTTTCTTTCGCATTTACCACTTGGACAGAGCCATTTGCATCTGAATTGAACCTGCATTAAAATTTTGAGTTTATGTACTGCTGGTTATAAACAAAGAGGTTCCAGAAACAGCGGTGGGCTCGCAAAGGCTGATACCCCCATTTTCCGAAGGACTCCGTGCTCACTGACCTCAGGGTTCTGAGATGACCCATCGCTTGTGCTCCTGAAGTCAAGGGCACGCTGCCTGTTGGCAGTATTTCATTGCAAATGAGAACCAGGGGCGGACAGGACCAGAATTTCGTGAGATGCAAATATAGAATTAATGAGCTCTCATCACTCGCGTTTCTCTTTGTAGTCATTCTTCCCCTCCTTCCAATTTCATCCTTGTTCATTTTGCTTCCTTGTATCTTTTTAAGCTTCTAAGTTTTTTTTTCTCTTCGGGGGAAACAAAATTTAAAGGACTTCTTTCTTTCCCTCTTCCCAGCTGGGCTTCATCTTCCTGTGTCTAACTTACTTTCACTTTCCTGGTGTGTTTAGCAGTGGTGTGACAATACGATCAAAGAAAGAAGGAAAGAATGAATGAAGGACAGGATCTGACTTTGGCCATCCCTAAGGTTTCTGTAGAAGCCAAGCACTAACTGTGCTAGTCTTACTCTGTTATCACACTTAATCCTCACAGCTCTGCACAGTAGCTGGGATTCTTCTTAGTTTCATTATCCTTGCTGCTATCACTATTGTTATTAGATAGATAAGAAAACTGAAGTGCAGAGAGGTTAAATGACATTCCTAAGGTCAAGGGGAAGCCAGGACTAAACCCCAGGGAAAATAATCATTGCTCATTATAGAAATGTTAGGAATCCATCATCTGTGTGTGTGTGTGCATGTGTGCATGTGTGCGTAGTGCAATTGGCCTTAACTCAAATGTTATAAAGCCAGGATTTGAACATTTGTCTCTCAAAGCCAGCTATATCATGTAACTGTTCACTTTCTTTTTTTTTTTTTTTTTTTTTTTTGAGGGCAGTGTCACTGGCCCTCATATGTGGGACCCGAACCGGGGCTGCTGGCTTTCCAAGCCAGCACTTAACCACTGCACCACTTGGCCGGCCCTAACTGTTCACTTTCTATGTGGCCAGTTACAGTGGACACACCTTCAGGCTGGTGGTGGTCAAAGCCAGGGCATCTCAGGGCACCTAGTGCAGGGGTGTTTGTGGGGTGGCTCCCTGCGCTCCAGGAGCCTCATTTGCTGACACCTGTTTCTAAGGTGTCCATGTTGTCTCTACCTGTGGAATCCCCCCCCCCCCCGCCCCTAAATGCTTGCTAAGATCTATCATGGACTGGGGTTTGGTGCTCAGGTGGGGAGAGGGAGGCAAGTTGAGCTTTCCTTCAGCCTAGAAATTCCTGCTGTTGAATTCCTGTCAAACTCCCATGTCAGGGGATGGAGGAAAAACATTTTTAAAGAAACTTTACATTTGGAGATGGAAGTAAAAGAACAATTTCCTGACCCATGGAAACAATACATTCACATGGTTTGAAGACTCTCTGTTTATGGTAATTTGTTACAGGTCAGTCAAAAAGCCTTTTTTTTTTTTTTTTAAATGAAACGGGATGTATCAGTTAGTTGCTGCCACAGTAACGCTCAGTAATAGGCACCCACAGAAACTTACGGGTTGTAACAACAACCTTGTACTGCACATGCGTCTGTTGGTTGGGGCAGCGCTGCTCCCTCCTCACAGGACACATGTGGTCTTCTCTTAGTTGTTTCAAAAGAGCCACAGGACAAGCAGAAACATGTGAGGCCTCTGGGGCCCAGGCTCAGAAGTGAACACACTGTCACTTCTGCCCATACATTATGGACCAAAGCAAAGATGATGGCCAAGGCCAAAGTCAGAGGGTTAAGTCCACTCCACCCTTCCTGAGGCCGCGGGAGCAGGGAGGGTAGAACACTGCAACCGACCATACAATCGAGAAGAGCAAAGAGATGGATGGCAATGGTGACAGACACGTGCATGAGTGATGACACACAGGACGAATGGCCTTGGTCACGTCCATTTAAACACTGAGGATGATGGGAACTGCATCTCCCTGGGACAGGATTCAGTTAACACCAGTGCAGTTCGCCCGGATGATGGCCTCCCTCTGCCTCCTCAATAATCTAAATCTAATTTATAATCAAATGTGGGAGTTTGAATTTCAAAGAGCATGATGACCACGCCGTTTTTCTTGATTTGCATCTAGGGTTCATCACACGGACGGTCCAGGGAGGGGGCCTCATCCCCCAGCGGGCTTTGGCTGCCCTCCAAACTCCAGGAGGCTGCAGAGCAAACAGCCCCTCTCCACCACCGTGTATGTCTGCGGACAGGCGGGCTCGGGGTGGCTCATCCGAGTGGCGTCTTCGCTGAAACAGAATGGCGTTCATTCACTCATGGAGAGGTTTGCTGAGCACAGGCACGCGGGCGGCTGTGTCCTGGACCCTGGGGGTGGCTATGCGAACAAAGTATCATCGGCATCCATGAGAGAGCGCCCTCTGAGGAGGAAGCAAGGCTTTGAAAATAATCAATTATAAAACAGAGAGGAAGACACCAAAGATCTGTGTCCTAGGTCCTGAGGTGACGCAGAGAAAATAAGGAAGGGCGGTCAGGAAAGCTTCCATGGACAGATGCACTTGGCCTTGGCTTGACAAGGAGCAATGTCTAGGGGAGGAGGCAGAACTTTCTTGACCGGCAAAGGGAACAATGTCTGTGGATGTTTTTAATATTTTGGAGATCACTATCCCTGTTGAAAACTTTAGATCCTCCCCTGGGGCCCAGGATGCATATCAGTCTATGGTCACAAATGTTTGTGTACAATGTCAGAGTGTTTCTCAAACTGTCGGGGAGCGCGCGTTCTCTTCCGAGATACGCTTAGAGTTTTCATATCCTCTCTATTCTTCTCAGGAGAGCCTCGTCTGCCCTGGGAGCCCTGGGCAGAACCTAGGCAGACAGAGCGCCCAGAGGACGCAGCATCTGCCATCTCCTGATTGGCTGGGCGGTGCCCCCACCTGCTGGGATGCTGGCTCATGTGCCATGTATTCTCTGGGGCCTCCAGAGTGAGGCAGGGTCCAATCTAATATGTCTCAGCCTAGGCGTGTCAGCCAGTGAGATGGGAGGGAGGCTGCTCCTTTGTCACCTCCTGAGGGACATAGGTTAACTCTCCGAGCACCAGCTCAGAGGAATACACCGTCCTGTCAGTCAAAGGTGCCGTCATTTGTATCCCGTGACTACTTTTCTCTTAATTTGTCTTAGCTTCTCTCTCCCTTCCTAACTGCTGATGGCTCAGTTTCTGCCAAGCAGGAGAGAAGGGCCTGAATAAACCCAGAACTCGTGTCAGTGTGAGGGAGGAATTGAATGTAACAGGTCTCTGAAGAGCCCTGACAGCAGGCTCCGTACTGGCCGGGCTCCGCACAGGTGTGCGAGCAGCTTCCTGGGTCACCGTGCCAGCCTGACTCTGCTCTGATGTCATCCTTGGCTCCCCTCAACCAAACAGTCCAAGTTTGGCCGTGTGACATTTTTACCTCCATAGCACAGAAGAGATCAAGCTAATCGTGAACAAAAATGGCAGCAGCAAAGAATTGATAAAGGCTGGGGAGGCAACAGTGACATAGATAAGCGTAATTCTTGAACTTAACATTGCCAGCTGGTTCTTGCCTTAAGGCCTGTGTGCTTGCGGCTCCCAGCCCAGGACTCTCAGCCCTGATCTCTACCTGCCAGGATCCTTCTTGTTGCTGGGGTCTCCCCTCCACTGCCCCCTACCACCCAATGGCTCTACCGAACCGCCCTGCACCCCTCCCCTCTTAGCACTGACTGTGAGCCGAAACCATCCTGTTCCTTTATTTGTTTGCTCCTTTCTTTTCTCTGTTTCCTAAATAGACTGTAAACCCATCTCGTAGCATCAGTGTCTAGAAGAGACACTTAATCATTTACTAGGAAAAGTATGGCGAATGTTCTGGTTGGCTTGCTGGGGCTCAGAGACCCCAGACCAGCCTTGGGTTTTCTCATTGAATTTCTCAGCATTTACCTCTCTACTTCTTAACTTGATGCCCTTTCTTCAACACTTGCTCTCATACAAATGTAGATGTGTATACACACACACACACACACACACACACACGCTAAACATGCACACAAATACGAAACATCTACCAACACATTCATGCAAACACACGCTCACTCACCCGGAGGAGAAAGCCTTCACCGCTTCCATCACGAAGTGTGTCCAGGAGCGATTTCCATGAGGACCTGTGGTGAGGATGGTGTGGGTGTGGGGTCAGGAAGCCATCTTTCTTGCAGGGTGGACAGGTCAGGCACACTTAGAGACAAAACCAAAGTGAAGTCCTTCAGCTCCCCTGCCACTAATGATACCTACATCTTCAATATTTTTGCCTGGGAAGCAAGACAGAAATCAGACCCGCCAAATCTTCACACGTTTTTATGTGTGGAAGAGGCAAGACAGTGTGATGGACAGAGTGGTTAAAGTTAACTTCTGAGGTTTATGGGAGCCGTAATGGTCTGTTTATCTGTCTTTACCAGCTCCCTAACAGGCAGCTGGAGGGCCAAGACCTGCGCCGGTAACCTCCCATGACATGCCCCAGAAAGACTTCTGCCTGGTCATTATCGTGTAATAACACCTTCTTCTTCTTCAAGTGACCATATGAAGCCCAAGGAGGATCTGGAAGGAGCTCCACGGTGACGGAGGGTTGTCCTGCTTCTGTGACCATCTGGTACCCCTCCTGCCGTGACAGTCGCTGTGATGGACAGGGACAGAGGACGTGGGGCAGCAGGAAAGAGCCAGCGGTGTCTCAACCGTTTTTTTTTGATTTGGCACAAAACCTATTTGTGTTGTGTTGTTGGTTTTTATAATGGCCTTTCCAAGCATCCCTTTCCAGGGGTTCTACCTCGTATTCTAGTATTCTATCTGTCAAAGTCTTGTTTTTGTGCATGTTGCTTTCCTGGGCGGCAGGATGGTGTCTGCACAGAGGGCCAAATAGACAATTCACATCACTGCACAACCGTGCCTCAGTTTTCCTAGCTATGAAAGCAGGACATTGACCCTTGCCTTGCCTTCCTCCTGGGCCCTTCAGATGACTGAATGATATCATCGGTGTGAAAATGCCCTGCAAACCATGAAGTAGGACACTGCACATTAAATTCCGATGAAGGTTAACGAAACTGCACTTGCTCTGTGCAGTCAGGGTCCACCTGTGCATACGCTGCCCCCCGCAGTGGCGCCCACGTACTTCCCCTTGCCTACTTCCCGGTGCCTTTGCACACAGACTCTGATGTCCTGCTCTCTTTGATGGATTACATTCACTTGATTGCTTCATCACACGCTTCACTATTTGTCCTCCATTGGTCCCTGTGCTTCCCGAGGGCAAGGATGGGCCTCCCTCACCTCTCTATCCTCGGGGCCCAGGAGGCGCTGTGAAACTTACCATGTGCACTGTGATGGGTGGAAGTGTGTCCCCCCCGCCCAGATCCATACGTTGAAGTCCTAACCCCAATATCTCAGAATGTTGACTGTACTTGGAGACAGGGTCTTTAGAGGTTAGTAAGGTAAGGTAAAATAAGGTCACTAGGGTGGGCCCTTATCTCATAGGACCAGTATCCTTATTGGCCAAGGAAATTGGGGCACAGGCACATAGAGAGGGAAGATGATGTGTGGACACAGGGAGAAGACAGCCATCTACCAGCCAAGGACAGGCCTGACAAGGGACCAACCATACCTATACCTTTGTGCTAGACTTACGGCTTCCAGAATTGTGAGAAAATAAACTTTGGTGGTCCTTTACAGCAGGCTAACCAGATTAATACATGTATGTTTTTGACAGAAAAGAACCACCTACAAGCATTGGTGTGTTTGATGTGGGAGGAAGAAGGTGAAGAGAGATGGCTATGTTAGGAGCACCTACTATGTGCTGGGCTCATACTAGGTGCTTTATGTCATCATCGCCTTCTAAGTTGTTGCCTTCATTTTGCAGAGGAGGAGACTGTGAGAAAGGTTAAGTAATATCTCCAGGTACATATGAGTACCTAGGTAGTTCCCTTCTGAGCACCACCTTCCTATATCTTCCTTCTGGGCATTGCCACATGGATTTCCTAAGGGTGCATCCAGACCACCGTGTCCCAAAGTGAACTGTTTGTTCCTGCTGCCCATCTCTTTGGTTTTTGCTGCTCCCTTAAATGGGATCTCCATCCACCTACCATTCTTCCATGGCAGCTTCCTCACCTTTGGTTCCCATTACAGGTGTCACAAATCCACCCATGTCTCCCCACTTGAATAGCTCCTGCCCTCACCCTCATCCAGGTTACCAACACCGCCTGGGCTCCAGGTCCCCTTGCTTCCTCCCTCACCATCTGCCAACCCCTTACACTGCAGTGATGCTTTCAGAGCATAAATCAGGTTAAGTCCCTCCTCGAGCAAATGAAACTATTCAGAGGTGCTTCGTTCTTCCCACAGATCATTCTTCTTGACCTTCTTCCATTGTGGCCTCGTCCCACATGCCTCATCAACCTGCTACCACCCGCTCTGGTCTTCTCTCCGTACCTGTTTCTTTACCATTGTCCCCTCTACCTGGTGCTACTCTTGCCCTCACTCTTCAGTGTAATTTCTCTCTCAGTAACCTCAGGAGGGGAAGCCTTTGTAAGCATGACACAACATCCAGAAGCCATAAAAAGGAAAGGCTGATACATTTTCCTTTTCATAAACACCCATCCTGCAACACATGTGATCTATGGGACTAATTTCCTTAATACATAAAGAGCTTCTGCAAATTATTAACCTAGAAAAACAATCCCATCGAAAAGTAGAGAAAGGACATTAAGTAGACAATTCACCAAAAAGCCAACACAGATTAAAAATAATTCCTCAACTGTTTCAGACTAAGAAAAAACTCAAAATGGACATTTGAATGGAAACCTGATCTTTGCAGGCATGCTCCAGGTGAAAGGTTCAGCCTCTTTGCAGGACAAGTTGGTCAGACGTATCCCACTTAGCACAATTTGTGCTGTTTAACTTGGCAGTTCCACTTTAGCAATTTAGCGTTCTGATTCACTGACACATAGTCACCCAAAAATGTGCTCTTCAAAGCTGTGTTTGAGTTAGCAATTGACTGGAAACAACCTAACTTAGGTTTGTAGATTAAATAAGATATAAAATATCCTTACAGTATAATACTAGGCAGCCATTAGAAAGAAAGAAGCACATCTATATATCTGCTGATATGGAATGATCTCCAAGATATATTTTAAGTGAAAAAAAGAAGGCGTAGAACAGTGGGCCAGCATGTCACCATTTGTCAATGGGAAAATGTGTTGCTTTTCTGAGAAAGACTGGTAGAGAAGGGGGGAGACTGTTTTTGTAACAATACATGATTTTTATCAATACATGTGATTTACCTATTCAAAAAAAATTAAAATTGTATCTATTTCATAATATATTTAATGTAAATTTGCACTGTATTTATATGTATATATGTAAGTGTATTTCTATAACCATATGAAATAATTCATAAGTATAATATATTACGTAGTGTGTCTACAATATGACATAACCATGGCCATGTTGTATCATAGGACATGGTTATAACATGACTAATAATCATTATGTCATATTATATATATGCATGTACAATTAATATGATATAACTACTTAAAAAATATCTGTATTTCTGTTTGAAGCAGAAAATTTCTGGAAGGAAATATGGTGAAAAGTTACTTTTGTTTTTCTGGGTGGTAAAACTAAAAGTAATTTGTGTTCTTTTATATATATTGTTAAAAATTTGCATTATAAAACTATGCACATTTATATTTATGTGTTTGAATTAGCATAGGTTGTCTAGGCTGTGTAATTTTTTCATTGTTTAGTTTTCTTATTCTACCTGTTTTTTTGAAAACCTAATAATATAATTATATAAATATGATTACATTTGCATCAGGCAAAGCACTTTCACATTCATTATTGCCTCTAGGAGCCCCCACCACTCTGGAGGTGGCCGGGATCTGTAGACAACCCCACCCCCTTTTACAGATTAGGAAACTGAGGCCCAGTCCAGTTTAATGAGAGGGTGAGGGGCAGAGCTCAGGGTTCTTGACCACCCTGCATCTCTTTGCACCCCAGGAAGTAGCAGGAGCCCCCTAAAGATGGACCACCTCCCACTCCACAAACATGGCCCCCAAGGAGCCCTGCCGGTGAGGAGCCCAGAGGGACCAGCTTCAAAACGGTGCTGACGCAGGACAAGTGGAGGGTCCTCCTTCTGCCTTTTCTCCCTCTTCTCTGCTTCACCGATGTCTTTTTAAAACACACCATCATAGATCAGAAAATGAAAGGAGGTATTACATACAAGAGAAATGAAAAATTGGAGAACACAGTTCATTTTTCCTCTCCTTTGTTGGAAGTATATTTACTTCCTTGCCTTCTTTCTGTAAAGTGAGAAAGCATGAGTTTCTGTCACTGGGGCTCTTATCCGGCCTGTGCTGGTTCTGTTCACCTGTGGGGTTTCAGGTGGGGGTTGTGCCTGTGACCGGCTGAGCCTGCCCTTTGACCTTTCACCTTCCCAAATGCCTGGAGAAGGGGGCCTCCTCATCACCCTCCCATCAGGGCACTGCTCAGAGCTCTCCAGTGGCTTTGCATCCTTACAGTGACCTTGAGGTCCTGTACAACTTCTCCCCACCCCACCTCCCTTTTATTTGATCCTTCTGCTCCAAACTTGCCCCCCTGTGCTACCTGTGCCAGGTGGCCTTGGACCCCCCCCCCCCGCCTTTGAACTTGCTGTTCCCTCTACTTAGGTTTTTTTTTTTTCCCCCCCAGAGAGACATATGGCTTCTCCCTTTGCTTCTTTTGTCCTTACTAAAATGCCACCTATCATATGAGAGCTTTCTTAGCCACTTTGCATGGAATAGGAACACACCACACTGAGGGTCTGTAGGATGCCATATCCCCTTTGTGATGATTTTTTCTCCATGACGTGTATTGTTTTGTGGCCTGATGTGTATATAACCTCCCCCTCACACAGCAGAACGGTGACAAGACGGGGTCTTTATCTTTGGTGTCTCTTGTCATCACCCAGCACTGTGCAGAGGGTAGGGTGTGATAATTGGTGCAAAGCCCCTTTTAAATTATCCGGGGTTGTGCGAGTAGAAGTGGTTATTTTGACTTTTCCTGCTTCCTCTGACCTCTGAACTCCTGCTGGAATGATCTGGACCATTCAGTTTGGCATTTTAACTATACACTATTTCATGTTACAACTTAAAGCATGCTAGTTTGATTCATTTACTTATTTGATAAATATTTATTCAGCTCCTCAAAATTCTAGAATTGTTTCTTAAGAGCGGAGAACAGATACTATGCCAGGTTTTTTGTTTTTTGTTTTAATCTCCCACCTCATACCTGGGGATTAAAATGTTTTGTGCTGATCGAGAATCAGTCTTTGATAAAAGGGAACAATGACAAAAACAAGTCCCTGGTTAGGTGCTTTGAGTGAGCTCAACGGGTACCGTACAAACACGTGTAGGTTAATGAATTAGGAACATCGGTTTCTTGGTGCAAATATGCTCCCAGTTTAGTTAAGAGGTTCTTCAGTTTGAATTTGTTTGGATGAAAACAAGATGGTTCCAAATTTTTGTGTAAATCTGATACCAGACAAGTTTCACACAGTTGCACATTTCAAAAAAAAGTTCTGCTCCCGTTTGGTAAGTATTCTGTGTATCTGAGAGGAGGGAAAAAAAAGTCCTCTCTTAGTTTCCAATTGCAAAATGATTCGCTATATTCTCTCCAAAACCCTTTACGTGCAGTGAGTTTGCGAGTGTAGACTAGCTTCCTGAGATGTGTGCGACGCTGGGACGCCGAGAGTCACTTCTGTGACATGTTAGCTCTGAGAAACACTGGGGAACCTTTCAGAACATCCCCGCCACATAAATACAAAGTGCGCTTTCTTACCCATGTCACCAGGAACCTTTATTCGGGGCTTAAAGCCCAGCCAGGCCTCTGTGAACCTCAACTGTTCGGAGCTTTTTCTCCCCACACACATCTTTATGTTTCTGTCATTCTCTGTGTTAACCACATTCTTAAAACCTGGAGGTGTGCCAATTTTTTTTTTTTCTTCTCCTTGCAAAAAGGGAAAAAAAAATCAAAAGTTTTTCGGTAATTGAAATTCATGACAAATTACCGACAGTTTCTTTTTCTTCTTCTTTTCTTTTTTAGAACAACGTGTTCTTAGAAAAGTGTCTACTTACTGAAAAGGGAAAATGTGCAAACTGAGCACGGCTGCACACGTGTGGTGCGACCTGTGGTCACCCTGTGCTGAAAAGGACCAGTGCCTGGCCTCTAGGTCACTGGACACGAGTGTCGGTGCCAGGCTGTGGTGTGGTGCTAACGCAAGACAGGTGGTCCTTTTGTTTTGCACCTGTGCTCTTTGCTGTGTGCGGGATGGGCCGGGGGAAAGGTGGTCTGAGTGAAGTCCGTGGTGTCAGCCGGTTTCTTCCTCCAGCAATGAGACATTCTGTTCGCCGTGATAGGGTGGCCTCTTTCAATTTGTCCCCAAGGCAAATTTCAGGGAACTCCTGCAGCCTGATATAATCGATGATTTAATTTCCAAGAAAAGGGTTTGTGTTCTTACGTTGTTCGAGTCTTTGCTTTAGGACTGATATCACTATTGCTTTTAATCAATTCCTTTGATATATTTTCTCTTTAGATGAGATGTCTTTTTCTTTACAAGGCCATGCCAAGAATATAACTTTGGCTTATTACTGGAAAGCTGGTGTCTTCTAGCTACTGGTTTATTCATTATTGCACAGCTCAATTTTAAAAGGCGCCTACAGCGTGGCTCTTTGGCAATGATATTTTTTGCATGTATGTCTGTGTGTGTGTTCACGTGAGCACCCCTTCATCTCAGTGAGATATTCAATGGTTCTCATTGACTATTACACTTTCACCTTATTATTATGGGTAAATATGTAAAAATGGGGGAAAAATTTTACTTTTTTAAGTTTTTTAATTTCTTTCCTTTGGACTTCCCTAATAACACAGAAGAGATACCATAAAGCCAGGAGCAGGGCTGGGACGAGGTAAAGGCAAGTGGGGCAATACAGTATGGCAAGCGAGAAAAGAGGCTTGGGCAAAAAATTTACCGGAGCACCTAAAAAATCAGTAATCAAGAGAAATCAGTGTTTAATGCAATCTTAAAATAAAACAAAAAGTTAATGCACAAAAATCTATAATGAACAAAAGACCTACATTTTAAATACAGACGGAACCCGATCCTGTCCACTGATATTAGAAGAATGAAATTTATGTGCAGACTTCTGATATCTCAAAGAAGATCTGGGGGAATACCTTGCAAAGAGACTATTAGCACAGATTTTTATTTTAGGATGAAATATGACAGGCACAGGGGTAAATTCTGAAATCCAGCTTCTCTCCTTGCTCCTCAGGTTCCCTGACAGGAGCTAATGGAGCCTTCCTCGCTGAATCTGTTTTCCCCTCCTGGACAAACACTTTTTATTTCTTAAGCATCTCGCAGGGGGAGCTAGGGAGTAAAGCACTGCTCAAAGAGGCTCTTTATAAAGGGACTTTTTGTTGTTGTTGTTGCTGCTGGATTTTGATAGCAACTTGTGAGCAGGTCAGAGAATGGGTGGATGGTGGGGAAAGGTCATTGTCAAGGACTCAGGATCAATTAGTATGCAGATCAGAGCCAGGGAGATCAAAAGTATTGTTCCAATTCAATCACTTTAGCCAGGGCAGAAATGAACAAACAGCATGACCTTAGTCACCGAGCCTTACCCATTCATTGTGTGTGTGTGTGTGTGTGTGTGTGTGTGTGAGAGAGAGAGAGAGAGAGAGAGAGAGAGAGAGAGAGAGAGAGAGAGAGAGAGGAGGGGAGGTAAGGGTCTGGCCAGCTGTGAAGATACGAGAAAGCTGCCCCCTTATTATTTGTGAAATTTAACATATACATTCCCTTCCGAGTATATTTGAGGGATGATTTAATTGAAGGCGACCAAACTGGAAGTGTTTTTCAATGCATGCCATCACACGTACCCAGACACATTAAAATGCCTTGGGGAAAAAAAAAATCTCACTCGCATAATGCCAAGGTAAGTTTTTTTCCCCTTATGTGCAGACAATCCTATTCAAAATGTGCACAATTCTTTCAAGTCCCCCAAGTGAGAGGACTGGAAATTCTACATGTTAAAATACAATCTCTGCAGCTTAAATATACCTTTCAACGGTGTGGTTAGAGCTATCATGGAGATAAATGAGGAAATTTTGAATTTTTAAAACATCACAAGAAGAAAGATCTCCCCCTCCCCCCTTTCTCTAAGGAAAACCCAATTATTTTCCTGATTTGCCGGTGTTACACGTCTGAATGTAGGCAAACCAATAGACGCCACGCACTCCCCGCGTCCTTAAAAACATCCAGCACGCGGGGCTGAGAACACGGGTGCACAGTGTAAAATAAGGTGAGCGTGGAAGGTCTGCAGTTATATCTACGGCTCCCAGGAGATACTTTTTTGGTTTTGGGTGGAAATAAGGAAAGACATGGGAATGAGCCTCTGACAAAATGTGACACTTAAACAGGTTCACCTGGTTCCACCAACTTTGCCCTCCTCATTGCTATTTATCTGCGTCCACGTGTAAGTTTTGCTGCATCCGTTTGAATAAACGTTTGCTAAACTCAACAATGACTCCGATTGGAGGTCGGTTGCCCCTGGAAGCTGGAGGCTGCACTGAGGCAGAGTGCCGCCTCGATGTCTTCATTTCCATCTCAAATCGAACAGGATCTGTGACTAAGGTTTTCCGAAACCAGTCTCTGCCCCACCTCTGGCCCTGGGAAGACAGTTAATCATAACTCCCTGGGATGAAAGATGCGCCAGGAAACGCAACCCTCGCCGGCAGAGCTGCACCCCAGGGGGTCATGCATGCTGGGGGAGGAACCATGATTCCTGGATCCTGTAACAGATTGAGACACTTTTCTGCTTTACACTCACTATCAAGTAAATACAGAACATCTCACCCATGAAGGGTGATTATTGCTCCTGAAAAGAGGAAACGACTTATTAAGGTTTTGTTTGCGAGCAAAAGAAAGATAAGGATCATTATTGATAGAAATGAACAATCTGGGATTTTCCCTATGGAAATACATTTCCTTTTAAAACTCTGTTGGCAGTTGAGTGATGATGACAATAATGATGATGGTATTAATTTGGGTCTGAAATGGACTCTTTCCAAAGCAGTTCTAGTAAGTAGAGGCTTCCAAGGACTCTTTCCCCATGACAGGTCTCCTCACGTTTTATTAGTACTACTTTTGTTTGTAACTGCAATGAAAGACACTTTGAAATGTAAAATCTTAAAATTTGTAAATCGGCACCCCCAGTCCCATAAAAATACCCATTCATTGTTTGGTATTTTATTTGAAAATATTAAGCCACTGCAAAAAAAAAAAAAAAAAAGGAGAGAACCAAACAAAACATGATCCTTAAAACCAAGCGTTTACACAATTAGTCACAGAGGCACCGTGATCCTATTATTGTGAGGTTTCCCCTGAATTTTGGTCTGAGATAGGCATTTTCCTCTTCTTTTATTTCTCTAAACAAGGTCATGGATTCCACGCCCTCCCCCGCCCCCACCCCCCCAGAGGCACCAGGAGCTCCCTGTACAAGATTAAGTAAGTTCTTACAGCGTTATAAAAGTGAGTGCTTCTTTCCTATAATAAAAGGTGTTTAAAAGGTTCGCTACAGCTTTAAACAGAATTACAATTTACTTCTTTCAAGTGTCCAGGCCATAAATTCTTCTCAATTCCCTCTCTCTCTCCTTGTCGGAATTAATGAGATCAGATCTGATCAGGGCGCTGATGTGTTCAGAGCCAAATCACACAACAGCGCGCGCACCGTAATGGAATTTGCATCTAATGCATACATAAATCAAACATCTTTCTGGACATTTTCATATGCATAATGTCATTTCATCCAGTTCTCTCTGTGCAGAGGGGGAGATTTTTCTCTCTGAGAGAATGACTTTCTTTAATGCTTTCATTTTATTTTCGCTGACTGCAGTCCCGAAGAACGCGCTCGGTCGGAGAATCTTTCGGGGCGCGGTTGACAGTTCCTTTTCCAAGAGGGGTCCTTCACATTTATCATGCCTCTTCCTCGGGGGCTTTGTTATGCAAATGTGGCTGAAATTGATAATTCCAAAGTGCTTCATTTCGGCTCCTCGGCGGTTGGAGATGGTAGATAAAAAGAAACTGACAAGACACACTGATTGCCCTCAATGCATGTAACTCGCTTGCTAACAAGGCTGGATATTGTTAAAAATTCCTATTGTTATGAGGGTGGCGCTCCCATTATGCAGGCCTTGCAAATTTATGATTTGAATATTAACCCTTTAATCGCCTTACCCCCCACGACCCCTCCAAAAAAAAATCAATTGCTATCAAAGGCTTAAAGACCTCAAACATCAAATTATTCTCTTATTATGGTGAACAGCTGGGGTGCACTGAAAACACTTCATTAATCATTTGTTCCCAAGGTAAACTTTACATTTATTTTCAAATGCAAAGAAAGGGGGTCATCTTAAGAAAAGGGGGAGCCCCACCCCCCAAGTGCTAAGTAAAGATGTCGAGGCTGCATCTCCTTGAGTGTGCACAAAGGGCTGGAAATTAATAACTGAGACAACAGTTTTCAAAAGGGGCCTGGCCTTTCTCTCTCCTCCTGATGCTCTGCAAATGGCGATATCGGTATTTTAACTTGCCACCCTCCCGCTTTTCTGTTCAGACCAAAAAAGTCCTCAAGGAGGGGATGGGTGTCTTCTCTCAGCTGAGTTCATTTTACCTGTCTGACCAGGAACAGGGAAAAAAAAAAATCCCTGGTGTCCACCTCCCACCACAGTGACTCCGGAATCTGAATGCAGTTTCCAGCAAGGAATTGCAAATCGAGGCCACTCTGGGTATTAGCATACCAATAAGGTGCTGGGAGCTACTGGGCTTGTGAGGGGGCCTGTGGGCTGGGAGCTGTGGCAGCTACTCGGGCCAAAACACCCAGCACTTGGGGAACGAGCTGATGGCACATCCATTTTCAAAACAGAGTCTGGGCCCAATCAAATACCAAGATCAGAAGCAGGACTCAAAGGCCTCCTGTTTCCAAACACACACACACACACACACACACACACACACACACACACACACACACACACAATTACAATACCCCCGGAAAGTGATCAGACCCATTCACAGCTTCCCTGATTGCAAAACAGAAACTTAACAGGACTCTGCCTGTCAGCTAATTAAAATTTGGGGACTGGAATTTCTTAGCAGCTTTCCCATGGTGGCTGTGTCTCTAGAAACGTCCACCAGGTAAATTGGCCTTGCTATTAAACCTTGGAGACATTTACAATTCTGTTTTCTTTTGGAAATGTTGCTAGTTTAGGGAAAGAAAACCTCCCGATTGGTGAGTTACGCTTAAAAAAAAAAAAAATCCTTCTCTTAAACGAAGCCCCTGAGCTTGGAAAAGAAAGCAGCCTCTCAGGGTTTGGAGGCTAGAATCACCCTGATGGCGCACTGCATCAAAGTGCTTCATCTTCTCAGTTCTGCAGTCTCACAGAGCGATACCTGCCAAATTACGGCAAATGAAAGGCACACGGGGCACTGCAGGCCCTTCTCAGCCCCTGGACTAAGGAGCCAAGCAGAGCGGGAGGGAGGTTTGCCGCCTGACCTCCGCCTTGCAAGCACATCCAATCCGTGGTGCAGAGAGACACACGAGCCTGTACTCACAGAGGCACACGGAGGCACAACCCCGGGGACCATGCAGCACACACAGGCTTTCAAGAGCCCTGGCCCCTCTCCTTGGCCCCCTGGCTGGCAAGTCAGTCCAGGTAGGAAGGCAAATGAAAGCGCTGTCTCCGCCCCCCCCTTGCCACCCCCACCCCCGCAACACACACAGTCTCTCTCTTGCCAGTGCATTTTACCCCATCACCTGAAGACACTAAGCTAAATTTTCACACCTTGTCATCTGGAGTACCAGCACCCCACCTCTAAAAGATTTAAATAAAAAACAACAAAAACATTGTTTACTGTATTAGTACATTTTGGTAAAGTGGGGGAAATCAGGAGGTCATTGTCCCATTTAGAGTGTCCATGGGGCCCACCAACTTGAATGTCACTTCTGCCTTAATTACTTGTTTCTGTCGGTCCAGATATGTGTACCAACTGTTATTAGTATCAGCAGTGAGGCCACTTTTGCGTAATTAAGATGGCAGCCCGGACTCCCTAAACTTAGTGTGATCATGAAATCAGCCAGTTATAGTCAAAGTTGCAGTCAAAACAATGCTTCTTCATTAATATCTGCTATGCTCACGGCACCCAGGAGGGTGGCAGCAGCTGAACTTGCACAGTCCAATCCCTGGCCCTGGAAGGGTCAAGGAGATTTTTTTGAAAGCTTACACGTTCCTAGGAAAAGGGAAGGCTTATCTTCAGTTTCACAAGAAGCTTTTAGGATGCAAGATTTAAACATGCGCCCGTGTGCATTTAATGTCTATTTTATTTTCAATTACACTTTTCCGTGGATCTGAATACCTAACGTTATCTATAGATTGCATGATATCGCTGGGCACTTGAAAGTGAGTTTTTCTGTCTATTTGATTTGGGAGTAGTCTTTTCATCTATTGGTGGAGTGGTTCTCAATACCCCAACCCTGCACCCCAGTTTCTTTTTAATAAGAAATCTTGGTACTTGATTTCCATCTTCATCCGTGCACTGACTGATGCCCAGCAGGTACTGCGGTGCAACGACCTGGGGAGCGGGGAGGGGGCGTGGGCACAGGCCCCGGGCTTCCAGGCCTCTGCCACGATGAGGGGCCTGGATGCTGCTTTGGGTGCACAGAGGCAAGGTGTAGGAATGTCCTTGCTCACTGGCATTTAATTTACCAGTTGCTCTGAGCTGGGGCTTTGGCAGCTTCTGCTGGAATCTGAAAGACAGGCTGTCATACCGAGGGCCTGCTGCCGACTGCTGAAATTGAGAAACTTGGCAGATATGCAAACAGTAACTGGGTTTGAGTTGTTTTGATTACAAGTTAAACAGAGAGTGTTTGGCAGGGCCAACGTATATCTGCCGAGGTTCTCGCTCTCTCCTCTTTCTTTCTCTTCTCTCTTTTTCCTTTCCTCCTCTTGGCAAACATGTGTGGACGTGGCTGGTAATTTCTGCAGAATACGAAAACACCTTGGCTTTGCAGAGCTGGGTGTTTTTTTTTTTTTGCTGGAAAAAACGAAAGGGTTAGCTTCTCCCTCTGGGCTCACTTTCTGTTTAGAGTGGGGTTAATCATGGGAAATGGAGTCCTGGATGCAAAGCTATCATCACATCCAGAATTTCCCCTCTAGGTGGTCTGCAGCAACATAGCCCAGGATTTCTAAACCTCACATTATTTAGAGACGTATGGAGACGACGCTTCAGATTTGAGAAATATTTGGGAGAGTACTTTAAGATAAGCCACATTTCAAATGTTTGGAAAGGAAGAAATCTCGACTAACATGAAGTAGGTGGAGAAAAGGCGCCGCCCTTTCCCTGCCTCTCCCCACTGTCCTCCAAGGACTCTCGGTCGGTCTCAGCCCTGGCTTTGCTTGGTCCTCCATCAGGGACTGAGCTGCCCTGGTCATGTTAAGGCCCAACCCTGTTAATTCTGGAGGGGGGGCAAGGTCGACATCTAATTGTTGCTGTCATTGTCTCGGACTGGCTGGCTGGAGGCAGATTTCCGAGAGAGGCTGTTTCATGTGGCAACAAACACATTTGATTTACAGAAATGAGACTGCCCGCCCCCCCACCCCACCCCCACAAGCCGAGAGCTGAAACTCTGAACACTGTGACAGAGTTCTTGGAAAGAGCCCAAATATATCGAATCAGACTTTTTTTTTAAATCCACCAATTTGACCATAAAAAAAACTTTATTGAAAAATGTTAAAAAAAAACAAAACCCACAAAACCCAAAACAAAACAACTCCCCACCCCCACCCCGCCACGCTGGGCTCAGTAATATGTCTCTAAAGAAACTGAATTCTGAAAGGGCCTCATTTGGACAAAGTTAATTACTGCACAATAATTGCATTTTAAATTCAGCTTCTTTCTAGATGCAGTAAATTGTAAAGCTTGTGATTAGGGAAAAAAGTAAGTTCCTGTGTGTGTAACTTGCTAATTGCCTTTGTGAGAAACTGACTTCCCACTCCTTCCTCTCCTCTGGAAGAAATGAAACTTCCTGAGTGGATAGGAACTCATGTCTTGTAAACAGGGAAGCTGGACCTGCTGGACCAGGAGAGCTCCAAAATGCACGCGCGCCATTGGGCAGCACGGGTCATGTGCCCTGTGCACTGGGACAGAAAGTCCAAGGACAGTCGTAGTCAGCCAAGTGTTACCCCTTGGTCACTCTCTTTACGCAAACCTTGTAGTTTACTTCTCGCCGAACCCTGTGCATTAGCTATCATGAATGGTTCCATCATTTATTTGTTTTTAAATTTTTTCATCATGGTTTTATATATATATATATATATATATATATATATATATATATATATATATATAAAACAATATACATCTCAATCATTTCAAGTGTATAATTCCGTGTCATTAATGACATTCACAAGTACCATTGATTCCTGAAATTCTTCATCACTCCAAACAGAAATTCTGTACCTTGTGAAGCAATACTACTCCCCAATGGCTTTTCCCCCCCACCTCCCGTAACCTCTAGTCTACTTTGTGTCTCTATAAATTTGCCTGTTGTAGACATTTCATATATGTGGAATCATACACTATTTGTCCTTTTGTGTCTGGCATGTTTCACTTAGCATCATGTTTTCAAGGTTCATCCATGTTGTCACCTGTATCAGAAATGTATCCATTTTTATGGTTGAATAATATTGCATAGTATAGGTAGACCACATTAAGTTAATCCAGTCATCCCTTGATGGACAGACACTTGGGTTGTTTCTACCTTTTGCCTGTCATGAATAATGCTGCTAGGAACATTGGTATACAAGTATCTGTTTGTGTCCCTGTATTCAGTTCTTTGGGGTGTGTACCTAGGAGTGGAATTGCTGGGTCATACGGCAATTGTAGGTTTCACTTTTTGAGGAACCTTGTGGTCCTATTATATGTGAGAAGAAACTAGGGCTCAGAGAGGTTGAGTGGCCTATTACATGGCAGCAGCCAGTCTCAGAGGTGGGATGTCATCCAGGGTATGTCTGACATGGAAGCTCAGCATCGTACTCTCTGTCACTCCCTCCTCAACGGTGAGCTTCCTTTTGACCTTCAAGAAGACTCCCATCAATTGCAAGGCGGAGAGTTTACCTCGGAGGCAGCTGTCCCAGAATAACCACATCATTATACCAGGAATGATGATCCCCATTCAGGCAAGACACCCGACCTCTCAGAGCTGTCACTCATCTCTGAAAGGGGACACGGACATCCTGTAGCAATATGGCGGTGTTATCATATATATACACTCCAGCACCATATGCCCAGTTTTAAACAAGTGGTACAGAGAAAGCAAACTGATATTATTTAATTTTTGGTAGGGGGAGTGCAAGAGGCAGAGGGATATTGGCTATCCCATATGATTTGGGACTCTCAACTTTTTTTCCATCTTTTCCTGGGCGACTGATGTTACTCTTCTTTCTAATGAGCAGGGATTCTAGGGGTTCTGAAGAGCACCCGTTCTCTTGTTGTCTGTGATTTCTGTGTGGCGGGCTGGAGCGATCCAAGCTCTCAACACTGAGTGTCTGTGTATATGGACGACTAGAGACCATGCATTTTATAACTAATGTCCTAAGTGCTTCAAAGTTATTTCTGCGCTGATTTAACATGGAAAGCGTCCAGGTAGATTAATTTTATGGGCTCTTTTTTTATGGGGCTAACATTTCAAACGCCTGCTTCTGGATTGGTTTTGTCAGATTTTACTGGCACCTTTGTCTTAATCATTCACTGAGATAAGGCAGAAATTTAGTATAATTTTTAAAAATCTTACTGTAATCTCTTGTGAAATTGGCCTGTTTTTCAGTTCAGGATTTTATACAATTGCCATTTTCAGCATTTAAAACAATCTGTATTTACCAAAGTAAAATTTTTTGACCCCTCACCCAAAATACTCAGAATCATAATTAAAATATATTGGACCAACCAAATTCATTTTTTTCCCCAGAAAAGTAAACTGAAACATAGCTCATTTTTGCACAAGGTGTTATTATTAAAAGTTGCAAATCACTTGCAACTGTCATGCCACTTGGATGATGAGAACTTTTCCATTTTTTGAGACTAAAGGCCTCTGTTAAAAGGTAAATTATTTTTCAATTCTGGTAACCTTCCTTGTTATACAACAAATGCAAATCATTCTTTTTTTCAGGTTAATTTTTTTTCAGGGTGTATGATTATTTTTTCCAGTCCATTTCCTCTGTGGCCCTTGCCCCAACCAACATGAATTCACAATTTCCATCTAGGATTCCAACTTGTTCCAGTTTGCCTGGGGTTGTCCTAGCTTTGGTGCTAGAAGTACCATGACTGGGAGCCTCCTAGGTCCTGGGGAAACGGGGGCAGTTGGCTTCACTACTTCGTCATTCCCCTTCCCAGCACTTAAGCACGTGCATCATTACTCCAAGACTTATTAGTAAGTAGGGCTTACTAATATGTCAATGGATTGGTTAAGTTGTCTAGGAGCACAACAGATTATTTCTACTGGGTAATTGCAGCTTATGCCATTATGGCCCTGATGTATTAATAACTGTGGACTTTGTGTTCCTGGTTTCTCAGAAGGGATGTACTTGTGTATTATCCTTTGAACATATTTGCAGCGTGCATAATAGAGCTTCCCTGCTGGACTGTGCTTGTGTGACAGTGTACATGTGTGTGATGTGCAGTCCCTGAATTCTGGAAATGCATTTTCGAATGCATGAGCTAGGCCGCTGGTGGAAGGCAGGGAACCCCTGTCCAGTTGCTGATACCACTCTTCAAGTCTCAGTACCTTGGCTGTTGAAACACCTTTTCTTTTCTCTTTAAATATGCCGATGACGCTAGTCTGTATTATGAACTAATGGCCTACAAAATTGCTTTTTGCAAAATAAAGGCCATTTCAGTCTTCATAAATTCATATAAATAGACCTTTGAAATACATAGATATTTACATGTCTATCAACTTACTTGTTAAAAGGCTTTGTAAAAAATATTTGCCAAGGGTGTTAAATTTCTCCTCCTTAAAAACTGTTAAAACATTTTGATTTGGAATAGTGGGTTCTCAATCAAGAAATTAAAAAAAAAAAATCAAACAAACCAACCAACAAACAAAAAACCCAGACTTTCACTACCCAGGATTCTGCAAAAGACGTATACTGGGAGAAAAAGACAGAGGATACAAAGTCTAAAAGAATAATGATTTCCTTAGTGGCAATAAAACTGCATGAATTAGGGGTACTTACATTTGGAATGATTTATAACACTTGAAATTTATTTTAAAAATGGTTTCACATAAGGAAATAACAAAGCTGGTTGTTATTCATAGAATGGATAAAAGGACATGAATCTAAATATGGACCTGAACAGCTGTCTCTTAAAAGGATCTTATTATACCATTTATTTAAATTATTTCCTTAAATTTTTCTCTTAGACAGTGCACTTAATCCTGCAAAGTGGCATTATATATTTGTTTATATTTGAACTTCATCACTATTCTCCTCTCACAGTCTCTCTGTTGGTGTAACTCTTGGTCTCAACTTATCAATAAGTTATTTAATAACTGCACTTACTTTTCACTTGCCTTATGTGATTAACTCTTTGTAACAAGTACAAAGACCGTCGATTTAAAAGGGACTTATTATTCTGAGGCTAAAAATACCTTGTTAAATTGCATAAACTTAACAACTACATATTTTTCCTCAAATGAAAGAAAAAGTCAGAATTTATTACAAAGCCAGCCTAAATGCATGTCACCTTTGGTTTTAAAAGCATTAAAATTGGCTTTAATGCCTCTGCAACTCATTTAACATTTATGTACACATGTAGAATGAATAGTTAGAAAGCAGCAGAACACCTTGTTACAAAATACACTTTATCATTACGATTAGAAATGGAAGCCATGCACCCTATTTGGAATAAATGATGGAGAACCGAGAATGATATATTTTTCATTAAAACTGAATCAAAACTGAATCAAGAAATTCAGTTTATTTCGTTACCTCCTAGATTTGAAAGCCCAAAGTCATTGACAGCTATAGAAAGAACTCTTGTGGGTTACGTGTGGTTAAAAAATGACAGTTGACAGCATCCTCTATATGTCTTTGACGTCGCATGTTGACAAACCAGAAGCTTATCTGATTTTCATCCATTGCATGGCATTGTACCCCAGGTTTGGCCATGGGTTTATCTACTCAACTGTTTTTAATTTTCTCTTAAGGAGAAGACGCAACTCATTTAAGCCTCTTTTCGTCTGTAAAATGGGGCTGATAAGGCACTCCGTCAAAGACACCTATGCCAATTTGAATTATGCAAATTTGGATCGCTTCGTATAAAATATGAGTACGGTTTATTATGCTTTAATTTGAGATCATGTGAATCAGGAAAAGAAAATATTTTGAAATGTAAAGAAGCAGAAGACTTCAAATTTGTCCTGTCAAGAGAGCCGTGCGCTGTGTGAATGCCCCAGCTCCGTCACACCACCTTCTCAGTCTGGAAAAGCCAAACACTTGCCATCTTTTGTCAGAATTACCCAGATGTTGTGAGTTTTGAACTAGATGAGTTCATCAGGAATGGGGACCTTCGGAAACCCTGTGGGGAAAGTGAGGACTTCCTGCTGTGGCAAGAATGCCTGTGACACTGTTTGCGTGATGCAGCCAGCCTTTCCCTTGGGACAGCCCACGGGCACCCAGAGGCACGCATGCACTGGCCTCCCTGTGGAGGGCGTGGGGTTTCTGTCCTCTTCAGGCAGCCACAGAAATTGTGTTTTGTTTCAAAGGACAAGAGTCGAGCTGCTTATTTAGACTATGGGTCTAGAAGCTGACTGTAAAGAATTTGATTCTCAGTAGCAAACCAGGATGACTGAACACTCTTCATTTCGTTAGTTATCGCTATCGCTACCCGACCTTAGTGACTATTCAGAAATATTTAAAAATTAAAAAATGAATTTTCCTAAGTCTAGCTTCTGACTTCTTTAAATGAATACATGGTTTGTCATGCATTTTGCAGAAATCGCAGCCAATCAAATAAAATTTCTTCCAACTGGAAAGGATAATAATTTCAGTTATTTTAAAGATAATTGGTATTATATAATTAGATGCCATCAGTTAAAATTTAGGGGAAAACTTTGATGACCTAAGATGTATTTCCAGAATTAAATTTCACAGCATGACGTTCGTCATTCCACACTAGTCCCCGAAAACAATACTGAGATTCCTGGTTTGAAGTTTGGGATTGGGTCTATATGTGCTGATTCTATCTAGATTTCTAGGCAGAAACATACAGAAACTGAAAAGTTCAGAGTTAATTATGTCAGAAGCCCGAGGCTGGGTTGGAGGAGGTGTGGGCTTTCAGAACAAAAACAGGTGAAGCAAAATTATAGACACACATTTATGGGGATTTGCTTTTGTGTATGTGTATATGTTGAGAGAGAGAGAGAGAAGGAGAGAGACCGAGAGAGAGACAGAGAGAGAGAGAGAGAGAGAGAGAGAGAGAGAGAGAGAGAGAGAGAGAGAGAGAGACTGACTCCAGACCTTGGGAATCAAATTGTTTTCAAATTTGTGTGCTGCACACATTTTTTATTGCAAAAAATGTTTCCAGGCTTTGCCCGACATTGATGTGTGTTTCATCTTGTTATTATAACCCTTGTCTTCATCTATGATATGTTAGATTATTCTGCAATGTGAATGCTTGATATACCATAGGAAAATTACTTGGAAAGTATTTATAAAGTAAATAAGCTTTAATTAAATATCATTGTCGAGCATCCATCACTGCAGCGCCGCTCCCCATGGAAATACGGGTGGCTATTCATTTTGTTTTGATTACGTGTGAATGTTACCAGAAGCCCCGTTTGTCGATGGCTGCGCCCCTCACAGCAGAGCCCCCTGTGTGTCTCAGTCCAGGAACCCGTAAGCAGACACCTTCTGCTGTGATTCAAAAGAAGCATCGGTTTTTTTATTGTGCAGAATGTAGTGATAAATATTTTTTGAAAACAGAAAGAATATCTACCCACAAGCCCTGTGTCAGCTACGGAAGGAGTTCTGTCTCTGTCAGGCTACGCTTCCACACAGGCAGGCGCTAATATTTTTACTCCAAGCCGGGAGATTGGGAAATTGTCATCGGAATATGAAAGAGGCACAAACAGGCTGCCAGTTGTCACTGACAGCCAGAATCTTTTTCAGGAACTCCTACTACCTGAACTTCCTGGGTAATTTTTAGTTGAAAATGGCAATCAATTCTAGGCAAGTTCAGACTTCTCCAATGAATGATGTGTCATGTCCTCCTTGATAAACTCACTGTTTGGGCCTGAGAATGTTTCCTAATAAACATTTTATGCTGAAAACCCCCTTAAAGCTGCTGCTAATGGAAGCAAGAGTAGAGTGGAGTGTGGAAGTGGAGGAAGGCAGCAGGGTTAGCATTTGGAAAGCCCCTACTATGTGCCCGGCACTTCATTCGTACACTCCCATCTGAGGCTCATAGCAACCTGGGAGTAGTTTGCATGCTTTCCGTTTTCCAGATCCTGAACAGAAGATGGGAGGGTAAAGGACCACATTCAAGGTCACAGAGCTGGTCATTGGGGTGGCTGGAATAGGACCCAAACTGTCTTGTCTCCAAACCAATGCTCTTTCCACTGAAGCATCTGTAGTCAGCATCTAGCTAAGTGAGGGAAATGGTGAAAAGCAATTTAAAATTGATTCACTAACGAAACTTATCAGCCATGCAGGGGATACGAGGCACAGGGAGAGTATTGTCTTCCTGTAAGTGACCCAGTTTCTCCAGACAATGCTTTCCTAACTCCAGACCATCACAGTCCACCGGACGTCCAAAGGTCACGAAGGCACCTGCCACGTGATAGCTTTACACTAGGTTCCAAAAAAGGGCTGGGGACAGAGATGAACAAGGGTGGTCCCTTTCCTCAAGAAGTCAGCAGTCTCTCATTCCGGGAGGCAAGCACCTTCGTTCATTTATTCATCAATTCGTCAAGCATTTACTGAAAACTCAACACTGTCGCTAGGTGGTAAGAACACAGTGGTGAGTGGCCATGGTCATGTTTAAAGACAAGGGGAGAAAACAGACAGGTCAGTAGACGATGACTAAACTACAGGTGTCACCCAGTCCTTGAGAGGAGAAAGAGTGAGCATTTCTGGGAGTCCCAGGAGGGGGCCACCTGGCAGGCCTGCAGCATGGGGAGTATCATGGGGAGGTATAAGGAAGACTTCCTGGAAGAAGTGCCTAGGAATTGCTCAGGTAAGATAAGGAGAACTGTGGTGGCAGGTAGGAAAGAAATTGCTTGGGATGATTTGGAAAGGCTTAGATAGGTATTTGGTGGTGGCAGTGGTAGGAGAGGGAGGTAGATGACACTCCATCACATGCCCCGCTGGGGTCTTTGCAAGTTTATCTTGTAGCCTCGGGGGCCCCAGTGCGGCGACTTGGTCTGTGGAGAGTCCTGGTCATTGGGACATCTCAGACCTCGCCTTCCATAGGGAGTTGAAATGGAATGAAACAGAAGGGGTTGTTATGGGCTAACTTATGTCCCCCACAATTCATATGTTGAAGTCCTAACCCCCCATATCCCAGAATGTGACTGTATTTGGAGATAGAATTTCAAACGTGGTCATTAAGTTAACGTGAGGTATCTGAGTGGCCCCTGATCCAGTATGACTGATGTCCTTATAAGAAGAGGGGATTAAGACACACACATGTAGGCTACGGGCGACCACCTGAGGACACAGACAGAAGGCAAGGCAAGGTGACAGGCCTCAGAAGAAACCCAACCCTGCTGACATCTTGATTTTGGGCCTCCAGCTGCCAGGACTGTGAGACAATACATTTCTGTGGTGTAAGCCCCTTAGTTTCTGGTGCTTTGCTATGGCAGCCTGAGCAGACTAACACAGGCTCAGTGACGCAGTGGGACAATGGGCCACTGTTCCAGAGCCTGGATGGAACGTGCTGTGTCTCCCTGCGTTTGTACCCTGACCGCCTGGGTTGACCATGGAGTCCCACCTCATATTGCTCCCTTGGGATTTTTTTCTCTTCAGTTATCTCTTATTTTGACGATAAAATCAAACTCAGAGCAATATCTGTGGATGTATTTCTTTTTTAATTTGCAGTGGGCCCAACCCATCATTAACTAATTGCCAAACTGAGTTGATCACCAGAGCTTATCGGTCATTTTCCTAAGTGCTGATTGATGGTAGTGACACACTTTTAGGCTCAACTCAGATGGGTCATGCACTTGGTTTTTTTCTATTCTTTTAAAGGAGACCTTGATCCTTCATCTAGGTTCCTAGAGCACTTAGAAAACCCTGTGTGGCAGCCCCGTCTTGTTTTCTGATAAATTGCCATTTTTTTGTTTTTCTCTGCTGGAAGACAGGGATTTTTAAAAATTAAATGTATTGGGGTGACATTGGTTAAACAAAATTCTATAGGTTTCAAGTGTACAATTCTATGTAATGCATCATCTGTAAATTCTATTGCGTGTTCACCACCTAAAGTCAAATCTCCTTCTGTCACCATATATTTGACCCCTTTATCCTTTTCTATCGCCCCCTATTCCCCATTCTCTCTGGTAACCACTGAACTATTGTCTGTGTCTATGAGTTTTTGTTTAGTTGCTTGTCTTGTTCGTTTGTTGCTTTCAGCTTTATTATCCCATGTGTGAGTGAAATCGTATGGTTCTTGACTTTTTTCATCTGACTTATTTTGCTTATCATGGTGATCTCAGGATCCATCCATGTTGTAGCATGGGGCAGTATTTTATCTTTTCTTATGACTGAGTGATATTCCATTAGATACATGTACCACATCTTCTTTATCCAATCATCTGTCAAAAGACATAGGGACTTTTATTTAACCTGAGCTCTTGGTAAAGCAAAAAGCCTTTGAAAATATTTGTTTAGTTAAATAGATTTGAATCCAACCAAAGGGAAGCCATGTTTTCGTGCTTGAATCCCAGTTAACGCTTCTTCAGTTGCTAGTGATTCATTGACGCATGTTGGCTAAGCATGGGCTGGGCTCTGTGCTGGCAAAATGGGGAATAAGGTGGAATGCAACAGCCCCTGCCTTCTGGAAGCTTCCAATCTAGAAACATGAAAACGCTCACACTGTTTTGTTCTGTTTCTTTTGTTGGCAACAGTGGTGGTACTCTTTTTCTTTTCTTTAATACTCATCACTTATGGAGAAAGCATTCTAGATATATCCTAGTTCTAGATATACCACTAAAAGGAGACTTGGAAGATAAAAGTAGTAGCTGCAAAATCATCCCTTCAACCGTTTTCTGTGCCCGGAGCAGTTCTAAGCACTTGTCATGTGTCTTAGTCAGTGTGGGCTGCATAACAAAATACCATAGACTGGGAGGCTTACGCAATAGGCTTCCTTTTCCCACAGTCCAAGAGACCTGGAGACTATAAGTTCACGGTCAAGATGCCAGCAAATTCCTTGCTTGTAGATGGTATCATCTTTTTGTGTCTTCACATGGCCTTCCCTTTGTGTGTGTGGGGGGGGAGGGGGAGGAAAGAGAGAGAGAGATCTCTGGTGTCTCTTCCTTTTTTTTATAAGGACACCAACCCCACTGAAGTAAGGTTCCATCCTTATGCCCTCACATAACCTTTATCACCTCACAGGCCTCATCTCCAAATACAATCACATGGGTGAAGGGGTTAGGGCTTCAATAGAGGAACTAGGGGGAGTGTGGTGGTGCACACAATTGAATCCATAATCACGTGTTTCCCTTATTTCTTCCTCGTGACAGCTCTCTTCCTTACTAAGACCAGGAAGCATAAGCTCAGGTTCCCAGAGCTGCTGGGAGGCAGAGCTGAGCTCCCAGCATGGCTCTGTGTGAGTTAGAGACTCACACTCATAACCCCTCCTCCCCATCAAATGCTGCGGGCCCCCAAGTCAATGGGCCATGGCCAAAGTTTGCGGCATCTTCTATTACTACGTACTTTGTTTAATCAAATGTAATGAGGTTTGTGGAAACAGTAAACTGAAGCTATCTTCAAGTAGGAACTGTATTTAGCACTGTTAATTGAATCAGTCTAGTTAGAAGAGCACAGTGGCTGTTTGCCCCATAATAAGGAAATTGAGTTTCTCATAAAACAGCTAATTCATGTCCTGTTACACTGCAGAACACGTAACAGGCAGACTGTCCCAGGCCTCCTTCCCACCCATCTCAGCTCTGCCCAGGCTGCAGTGTGGCCTCAGGCAAATCATGACATTCTTGGAAACTTTAGGTCCCATTGGTGTGAGGGGACAGCAAGGGATCCTCGGCTGCTGAGTGGGGCTGGATGTACACGATCACATTGAATCCTGTGTGTGCTATTAGGCATATGCTACAAGTCAGGACAAGTCTCAGAGAGGCTAAGTGACAAGATTGAATGACTCTGTGGATGGAGGAAAGCTCCACAGAGCATGTGGGAAACTCTACATATAGTATGTGTTGTCTGTTTACTATCCATTCTCTCTTCTGATAACTGTACCACAATATCACTCGAGGGGACTGTGTTAGAATACAACTGGTGACAAAGGCCTGGCTATTCCTCCCATTGACAGACGGAATGTAACTCCCCTGTCCTTGAATCTGACAGCCCCAGGGACTGTCTCCACTCCTCTGTCCTGTGGAAATGCTGTTCTAGGACCTGAGGCTAGGTCATAAGGAGTCTCTCTGCTTTCTCCCTGGCCACCTGGAAGCCAGACACCATGCCTTGAGGAAGCCAAAGACAACCCATGAGAGGCTCATGTGTGGAGGAACAACCCTAGCTCAGCAACTTACCCGCTAATCATGTGGGGTGTGGGTCTTTCAGTTCCAGCTGGGCCACCCCAGCTGAAGCCCCATGGAGAAGAGACACACATTCCTCATCCAGACAGGCCCAGAGTCTGAGCAAAATGAATGATTGTTGATTTTTGAAGCCACGGAGTCTGTGCTGGTGTGTTATGTAGCAATTGATGACCAAATCAGGAACTCACTCCTCCCTCCCTAACTCTTTGTCTGCACAGTTGGGCAGAACTGACTGTATCCTGGCTTTCCTGGCTGGTCACATGACCCTCCCCTGGCCAATCAGAGCTGCACATTTTCCTGGCCATAGTGAATCATTTGGTGAGAGTTATATGACTAATCAAAGCCAATGACACTCAGTTCGGATATTTTCATCAGAATTGGCAGAAGGTTAGTTTGGACATTCCAAGGGTCACTACAAGAGGAGGCCCTGCCTGAGAGTAAAGCAGAAATATGGAGAGTGAAACTCGAAGTCAGAAAGAGAGACTGATATGTGAGGTCATTTTTGAGCTCCTGGATTCAGCTGTGCCTGAAGCCATAATGTCCCTGGACATTTTGCTTATGTTAGCCCACACTTTCTTTCCTTCTTATGTCTTTATTCATACCCACTGGTCATCTGAGTTGAAATACAGAAAGTTAATTTCCTTGTCAGGAAGGTGCTTTTTATTTCTGTAGACTTAATCCTTTTTTCCCTCAAACATTCTCTGCAGATCTCATCTATTCCACCTAAATTGTGGATGTACCTGTCTCTAACTGCTTATGGTATCATTTCTCCCTTCTTTCAACCCAACAGCATTAAAAGGCCATTCTTGATGACATAAGTTATCCTTGATTACAGATAAGCACATGCTGATACCTGGCTCTTACCTCTGTGGCTAAGACTTCTGGCTGGTCCTTCTCAAGTGTCTTTACTGCTCAACCTTCTGCTGCTTATCAATAAGTGCTGTGTTCTCCAGGGTGTTATCTGAGCTTCTCTGATCTTTTTAACACCCCCACCCTCTCTGCATGATCTCACTCATTGTTGTACTTCATTTACCACATGTGTTGATGATTCTGTCACTGAGAATTCCACTGAAGATCTAGTTCATAAATTCTGGATGTGATTAACCAACTGCCCAGTAGTGATGGGTAATTTTCCATGTCAACTTGCCTAAGGCACAGGGTGCCCAAGTATTTGGCCAAACATTATTTCTGGATATGTCTGTGAGGGTGTTTCTGGATAAGATTAGCATTTGAATCAGTAGATTAAGTAAAGCAGATTGCCCTTCCCAATGTGGGTGGGCCTCATCCCATCAGTTGAAGATCTGAATAGAAGAGAAAGACTGAGGTAAAGGAAATGCCTCCTGCCTGATTGCTTGAGCGGGAACATTGGTCTTTTCCTGCCTTTGGACTTAAACTGAAACTGTTGACTCTTTTTGGGTCTTCAGTCCACTGACTTTCAGATCAGAACTTATATTATTGGCTTTCCTGAGTTTTCAGCTGGCTGACTCACCCTGTATATTTGGGGACTTGCCAGCCTCTAAAATTGCATGAGACATTCTAACAAATCAATATCTATCTATCTATTATCTATCTATCTATCTATCTATCTATCTATCTATCTATCTACACACACACACACACACACACACACGCACGCACACACACACACCCTATTGATTATGGTTCTCAGAAGAACACTGATTAATAAGCCAGTGGGCACCTCCTGGTTGTCTCATTCGGGGCTTCCATGGTAGCATGTCTGGAAATGAAATCAACCCTCCCTCCACCCCAATTCTCCTCCCCAAGGAGAGTTTTCCATCTAGATATATGACACCATCAGTTTTGTTTAGTTACCAGTCTTCTTGGTATTGTGGGTTGGAGTTGCTGGGTATTATCTGTCTCTCCCCCACTAGAGGCAGGATTCATGGGGGAGGGTTTTCCTCTCTTGCATACTGCTAAGCCCCCCCACTCTCAAAACAGTGCTTGACACACAATAAGACACTCAGCGACTGTTTGCTTGGCTTAGTGAGTGTCTGCTGTGCTGTAATACTCGGGCTAGATGCTATACAATGCATGCTTTTGCTCACGCTCACCTCGCAACAACTCCAAGAGGGGGCATTCTTGCTGATGTTCAACAGAAGAGGAAATATTTGCAGTCTCACTAACCCGGCTGCACTTAGATGCATCTGTGAAGCTTTAGATCCACACAGAGTCACATGGTATACCCTGAAGAGAAAGGTTTAAAGGTGGGGTTTGTGGAAAATGTCCCTGGGATTCTCATGCCCAGAAAAGCTTGGAACCACATTCTTGAGTCTCCCCCTCCACTCCATCATGCAGCCTTGCAAAGTTCCCTAGATGTGTGCTGGGTTCACGTTTGGCCTCTCTCTTTGGAGGACTGGCCTATGAGGGCTGGCACCAGGCCCTGTGTTTCTTCAGTGTGCCCCCTCCCTCTGTCCCCTAGCACAGCATGTGATGTTCCAGGAATATCTGACATTTGTGGTCTTCAACAACTCATCTCATCCCTCTACACTGTCTTCAGTGCTCACAAGTGGTAAGATGACCCCTCAAAGGGAGTTGGAAAGATGGCTGAGATGTCAGGAGGCACTAACAGAACCATCTGTGTTCTATTCCTTCTCCTCTTGCCTCTTCCTGGCAGGGACATCCCCAACCATCCAGGCACCAAGGCGGAAAACCCAGGGCGTGTCTTCCAGTCTCCCTGAGCCCAGACCTAAGTCCTCTGAAAGTCTCTCTGAAGAACCTCATGGCACTCCTTCCACATCACCCACCACTGCCCTGGTCTGGATCGGACTCCCTCGGCTGGTCTGCGGGAGCAGCTTCTCTGGTTTCCTGCTGCCCACCTCCTCCCCTCCCAGACCCACTTCCCTGCACTTCTTGAGATGAGCATCTGGGCACGCTGCTCACCTTTAAAAACCATTCGTCCTTCTACCTTCAACATCAGCGATGGTGGGTCAAGTCTGTCTCAAACTTCGAATCTCTCCCGTCTCTTCTTCCATCATCGCATCTGTGTGACTGAACCTCTGCCGTTCTGTTCCATTTTTAAGTGTCCTTGTGATTACATTGTCCCACCCGATCATCCAAGGTGACCTTTCTTCTTTAAGGTCTTCGTCTTAATTCCGTCCCTAAAGTGCCCTTTGTCAGGTACTGCAGGATGCTCACAGGTTCCAGGGATTTGGGTGTGGACACCTGTGGGCCATTCTTATGCCTCCCACAGTGACTTAGCACAGTCTGTTCCCTCTGCCTGGATTCCCATTCCTCCCTCAGCAGCAGCAAGGCTCTTGCCCCTGTCGTGTGACTTTCCAGAAATGGTGCTCCCTCTTTGCAATCGTACCTGTTGACCCCAATAACCACACCCCTGACTCCTGCATTGTTCACAGGCAGCGGTTACCTGGAGCATCATCACCTGGCTCCCACTCGCTTTCACCAGAACTCATCCCATTTTATTGGGAATGAGAAGGCAATCTTCTCAGCTAGGACAGAGTGCCTGAGCGCTGCACCGAACACAGGGCCTGGCACTTAATAGGTGCTCAACAAATGTATGCTGAATTAGATTTCCTTGCTTCCTAAGATGACTGTTTGGTCAGTTTCTGCTTCAAAAGATAGCATGGTAGTGAGCTGGCATTTGTACTTGTCTGAGGCCACTCAGGACACATGTGTTCTTTGCATACATGGCAGGACAGCCTGGTTGTCAGGGCAAAGTCTGAGAAGCCAGACAACCGGGGTTATGTGCTGGCTCCCCCACTTAGGAGATGGATGACTTTGGGCAAGTGACTTATTCTCTTGAGGCCTCAGTTTCGTAATAGGAGAAAAGGTTTAATAACAATATCTGCTGAAGGATGCTGTGTGGATTAAGCTGATCAGGCCATGTCTGAACAAAGGCCAAACCAGCAGTAGTGATATTCTCCACGGCCATACTTCAGAGCTCTGTAGTCAGTGACTATTGGTTATTCTCAGAATAATAATTCCTTGTTGCTCATGCCATTCTCATCTGATAGGGTTTTAAATTCCTTCTGTAAATGTTCCTACATGTCCTGAAAGGGACAATCCCTTTGAAGTGCCCAAGGGCAGCTCTCTCCCCCAAACATTGAGCCCTGGAGGAGCAGGACGGGGCTGTTGGAGAGAACTCCAGGCAGCACCTGGAAGGGAGATGGCGTGGAAGGACTCACAGCCAGGTGGCCTCCCTCGGAGGTGGGCAGCCTTCCCTCCAGCCTAGACCCTAAGTCGAAGGACAGGAGGGCCCAACCTCCATTCATCAGCTCTGACGTGCAAATCCCAAACACTTAGGCTGGAAACCGGAGGTAGACACCAGACTTCTGGCAACCCAAGATGCTGGAATTCATTGGTATTTAAAAACACTTCTCTGCCCTTTTTTATTATACAGTCTAACATTTAGAGACTCCCAAATCACTGCTTATTAGTACAGTATAACTCGGAGAGCTTGCAAGTGGCGTGGGAAAGAAAAACACTGCATTAAAGAAGTACCCATCTAAAGCAATGCATAGGGTACATAGGGGATTCTTCCTAAAACACTCAAACCTCTCAGCATGGCCTATTCGCTGAAGAGTTCACCAGCAGGTTGCTGGTGAGAAATGCCATCCCTCTTGCCAAACCATTTGGTTGGCACTCAAAGATTTACACTAGCATTTGATTACGTGTATTATCTTGTATCTTCCTCTAATCGATTGCTTTGTGCAAGTCTCCCCAGCTCATTATAATGAGACAGGTTCTGTCTTAGTTCTGTAGCTCCTCATGCTGCCTGGCCTTGGTCTTGGAACATAGTAGGTGCTTTAAAAGTAGTATATGAATTAATCTGGAAACCTGGGGGGCATTTGTTTAATTTTCTTTAACTTCTTAGTTGATTCTAAAGGAAACTTCTGGGGAGGCCATAGAGCAATAGAGAGCATAAATTCTTCAAATAAATTTACCTTATATTAGCATAACTAAATTATTTAACATTTTGTAAAACAGAGGTAGGAGAAAAACCACTCCAACTGTGAAAAGGCTGCTATTAGCCGTTTGGTGTTTTTTTTTTTTTTTGAGGGCAGTGTCACTGGCCCTTATATGTGGGATCCGAACCAGGGCTGCTGGCTTCCCAAGCCAGCGCTTAACATCGTGCCACTCAGCCGTCCCTGGTGTGTTTTTTAAATCTTCCTTTTGCCCATGTGCCTGCTGGTACATGCTGTCATGGTTTATGTGCCTTAGTGTTTGTGTGTTATGTTTAATGTTATGGTTCTGACGTTGTGGTTTAGATTTGGGAAGCGACGTCTGACCTAGGCAGGAACATGAGGTGTTGGAGTGCCAGCTTTTGTTGCTGGAACCACATTAACCTGAGCAGCCGATTTTCTTCTCTGAGTCTTGATTCAGGCATCTGTAAAACAGAAGCATGAACCATCCTTGCTTTCCTTGAGGCTCTGTGCAGCTGCATGTCCCCTGTGGGAGAGACATAAATGGTGACAGGCTCCATAAAGACCACTGTGCTGCTCCAAGATATCTTTAAAGAGATGAGTGAGGGGGGAAAGCAAACTAAATATGAATTTCAGAGAGTAGGGAGAGAAAGATTATAAAGCAAGAGGTGTGTCTATGGGTAGTGAATAATGGCCTTGAAACTTCCTTTTCCCTCTCTATTCATTTTCTTCATCTCTCCTTTTATTAAAAGCTTATATACAAAACATTTTTCCTCTTAACATTTTAATTTGAGAGAAACTAATGTAGAGATCTGTTTGGCTAGAACAAAAGCAAGTAAAGCTTCCATTTTTTAAAGCTATAATCTGTTGTTTTAAAAATTGTGTTTCCATCACTAAATCACGGGAGGACCATTGGTGCTTACATAGTGAGATTGGAGGAAAGGTAATTTTTTATTTATTATTATTATTATTATGATTAGTTACGGATGTACAAAACTATGCAATAGTTATCTTTTTCACCCCTTACAAAGTGACTTCCCCCTCCCCTGGTCCCCACCCCTGATATCATACATATCTATTACAATTCCATTGACTCCATCCCCACACTATATTCCATATCCCATGACTGTATATGTGTTAAATTATAGTTGACATAATTTTGTTCAGCGGCAGCTTCAGATGTACAGTGCAGTGGTAAGGCCACTACACCGTCCATGAAGTGGTCTCCCTAAAAGGACATGCATCTGTCTGTTGCCCTAAAAAAAAATATTTACAACCTTATTGATTATATTCCCTAAACTGTCTCTTCTGTCTCTGCAGTAGTATTGTAGTTATCAGTTTATGTTGCCTCATCCCTTCCCTTTCTCCCAGGAAAGGTAATTTTTAAAAGTATGTTGACATGGGATCTGTTGAGAAAGGGCTATGGTTTCAGGTCCTTTTAGGCATCAATCAATCCATTTTAGGTTAAATGGTGGAGTGTAGTGGTGGGCTGGTAGAGAAGATTCTTCAATTGGATTTCAAATGCAGTGGTCAATTCTGAGTCTTAGTATTTTTATCATTAAAAAAATACATATCTATATATGATTTTGCACACAAAACTTCCTTGTATAAGAATTGGATGGAGGAGGTATGGACTGAACCAAATATATGACCCAAAGTAATGGCCAACAGTATGAAGCTGAGAAAATCCTGTGAGCAGTCACCTTGTGCCAGTTTTAAGCTCTTTAAGTACATTCCTTCATTTCATCCTCACAACAACCCTGAGGCATCCTATTCATTTTTTTTTTTTTATCATACACATGAGGAAACAGAATTTAACACTTTGTAAGCAGGCATAAAAAGCTATAGGACGCGTTTACTCGTTTCCCGCAAAAAATGTGTTAAAAGTAATTTTCCAAGGTCCCTCAGCCACAGAGTGTGGAACCAGGATGTGTGCCCCAGAACTCACCCTGTTACCTCAGGAACTGGCCACCCTCAGTGTGTCTGGAATTACAGACACTTGCATCTCACGTTAGCCCCTAATCATTGTGAGGCTCCCATTTTGCACAGGGCGAGACTAGCCTTGTTTAGGGAGCTTGGATAATTCTCCTGAGATCCCATGGCTGGTGGACAGCAGAGCCAGGCTCCACACTCCCACTGCTGGACTTCAAAGCCTGGGCTCCCCTCACACACACCCCCAGACTAACAGCCCACTAAAAATCTTCCCTCTTCATACTGTGAACAATAAATCTGCCTCCTTTGATGAAAATGTTGATGACAGTGGTAGCTGTCTTAACTCTGAAATGTTATAGGTATAAAGTTATCTGCCATTTAGGAAATGCTCATGTTATTGTTTATACTTTGAAATATTTTTCCTTCTCAGGAGAAGTGTCATAAGGATGGTTTTAGCCCATAGAACCTGATGGATCTTAAGGTGTTCAAAAGAGCTGTAGGGATAAAAAAGACCATTATGGCATGGTTTCTCCATGAAACACATATCAAATTCAAAATGGACTGTGTGGTTGTTTTGGAGTCAGGAGGGAAACATTTGTTCTGCTTACCCGGCCGCCTCCCCCACTGAGATGCCTGCCCCAGGCCCATCCATCGGGTACTGGAAACATCAGTGAGCTCCTGGTATCATCGAGGGCACCGACAGGCTTTGAAAATCGATGGACATGAGTTCCAGTTCTGATGCTTACCAGCCGCCCACTAGCGGGCCGACCTTGGGCCTTGTTACTGTTATTTGTTCCTCCAGGGTATATTTTAGTGCCTAAACCTTTGCAGGTTTGAACCAGGGATGAGAGAAATGGTGGGTACCATGCCTGGCACAGCGTACGCACTAGAACAGAGCAGCCAAATGAGAATTCAGCATCGAGTGGAGGAGGACTTGGGTAGTAAGTTCAGGAAGTGTGCCTGCCTGGAAGGCTCTTAGATCCATATTTATTTGGACCAGTTATTCCGCCTTACATTTAAAGTATTTAGAACAGTACCTGACACAGGATTAGAATTCAGTAAATATTACCTATTGTTGTTGTTATCATCATCATCATCATCATCATCTTGTCTTTATTCAGGGAACATTTTGTGTCTGCCATAAAGCAAAGGAATCAGACGACAATGTGAGAGGGAGTTGTAGGATTCTTTTTCTTCATAAAGTGTCATTAAAAGATGCCATCGACAGTATTGGCAGCCTCATTAAGAAGCCTGCTGATGATAGTAATAAGGCTGGCACATTTGGGATTCAGATTGACACTTCTTAAGACAGAGGCAGAACTCAGGCTGGCGCGGCAATGCCAGGATATGGCTCGCGATCTGGGAAGGGCTGGGTGCCCGAGAGAGCGCAGGCTGGGTGGAAGCGCCCAAGTCTGGGATGGGAGCATGGGGCCCCAGCACCCGCTTAGCTCTTTCTCTTCCGCCTGGTGACTGTGCTCAGCACTTCACTGCTCTGGGATTCAGTTCCCCAAGCTGCAGCTGAGAGGGCCTGCTCAGCTGTGAGTTAGCCCCCAGAAAACGGAGTCCTGGGGGCTTGGTTCCTTTGTAGGCACTGAAGCTAACCCAAAAAAACCCAAAAATGGGACTGTTTGAAGGAGATGTCAGTATCAAATTTCTGTTCTAGAGCGTGCCGTTAGAATTGGTCTGAAGAATGAATGGCAGTGGGACACTGGAGACCAGTAAGAAAGCTTTCCCATCCCCCCGGCAGAAGGTGATGGGACGGGGCTGGGACTGTGGCTGGGATGGAGCGGGGTGGAGACAGCTACCACCTTCACCCGAAACACGAGGACCCTTCCCCATTGTGACGTCCTGCGTCACAGGCAGACTTGGAGAAGCAGCAAAGCTTAGCAGGAAAGATGCAGTCAAGGACCATTGGGAGCTGAGTGTGTGGAGAATGATGGGTGCGAATCAGGGCCTCTGGGACCTGTCCCCCTAGGACGGGTGAGTGGCTCGGAGCATTGGAGGTGTGTGAGCCTGACCATGTTGTGGGTCGTTCCGAAATCCTAAGCATGGTTCTGGGCTTCCTCCCTTTCCTCCGTATCTCATTGTCTTTTTGTCTTCTTTCTATTTTATCTTTCATGCAACGTTTATTCACATTTGCTTTGTGTTAGACACTGGACCCTGTGCAGAGGTAAAAAATGGACACAGAGCTAGCTAGTTGAAGGCTCTGTGGATCTCTGGTTGGAAACCATTGGCCAATATTTAACATACCTAATCCAGCACAATATGTGCAAGGATAAAGTAGAAAAGGCCTTACCATGCCAGTAAGTAAAATTCAGTCATAACAACATTTGGTTTTTAAATGGGGAACAATCACTTGTAGTGGTTTTAGAGATTGATCCCAGTTCATCCTCCTGCCACTCTGACACCTGTCAGTCAGGCCAAGCCTGCCTCCTGCCCTTTTATCTGATTCAAATGTGGCTGTGTTTAGGGACTAGGCTTGTACTCAAAATGTAAATAGGTGTTTTACTCTCCCTCTAAAAGCTATTACTGTGTCGACGGATGTCTTGCTATCGTTAAGGGTCTGTCAGCATTTACACTAAGAAGCCTTATTTTCTAAGGCTTAAAATGCCATTAAAATCTGTTCGACTTGGTTGTTCAAATGGTCAAAGTATCCAAATTTCTTTTAAATAATCTATTTGGCTCTTTATTCATTGGTGAAAATATGCACATTGTTGTAGACTCTTGGTTTCCGAAGGCTTGCAGTATTTCTAAGACTAACAAGCTGACTTTTTTTCCCTCCTGCACTAAGCGTCTTTGGTCATTTTGAGTTTTCTCTGTCAAACTCTCTTATGTTTATAAGGAGGCTGCTGTTCATTTAGGCTGGAATTAAGGTTGTATTTGGGTATTTTCAGCATACTCAGTGTTTTTAGATTTTTGAAGAGAGAAAAAGGGCGAAGATGTGTGACTGACTGTACTACGGCCTGTGCGTGTATTAAAACCTTATCTTATTTATTTATTTATTTATTTATTTATTTATTTATTTATGTTTTAAACCTTATCTCATTTAAACCTTTGCCATAGGAACACTCATTGCTTTTTTTTTACAATTGAGGAAACTGAATTTCTGAACCTAAATGGTGAATTCTGGTTCAAGATCAGCATCCAAGCCCTCGACCATTGCACTTTACCAGGCCCCATCATCAAAAATCTTTGAGACATTTGTGCTTGTGTCAAAGGTCAGCCAAGACCCAAAATCAAGGTCAAACACATTCAGGGACTTCATTAACTCCAGGGGTTTTGAGGAAACTTGATTTTCCAAAAGTTGGTCTTACTCTTAGCAAACCAAATTCCCTCTCTTTCTCCCATCAACAAATATTCATTGAGCATGTGCTATAATAAGCCCGATTATCATCACACTTAAATAATCATATTAATTTCTACAAGAATTTGTACTTAATAATTTCTGCTTTGGAGCTGTCACAAACGTCATTCTTTCTGCTCTGAAGCCCTGTCTAACCCCTGTCAATTCTTACAAGTTAAGATACTATTGTCCTGATTTGTGGACCTTGATTCCAGGTCACACAGCTCCTCCTGTAGTCCGAGCTTGATTATCACCCTTCATGCTCAAAAATGTCCTAGTTGAGATGAGAGTACGTATGGTCACTCTATGCAGCGGCCAAATCCAACCTTGGCTACTCAGCGGGACTGTCACAGAGACTCTACCCCATGGATCTTAGTGGAGATCTCTTTAATCTTCTGTTACTTTTCTGACCAATTCCTCATGATTGGCCATTTATGTATTCTCTGAATGTCACACTTACATTTCTTTATATCGACAGTGTTTCGTTCTGCCTCCTTCGTGACCTCCCCTATAGATGTGGGGGCGTCAATAGATACCTGTTGAATTAATAGGCAGCTGAATTCATTGAAAAGAAAATTCTCCTTGTCATTCTTCCCCACTTCGGCCTGTTCTAATGCTTCTCTCTGAAGACCCAGTGGCACGGCCACTTCTGCAGGAGATGTTCTGTCATTTCCCCCAGCTTACCCACTTCCACTCTGTTTTTTATCTACTTAGGTACTGGTCCCAAAGTGTGATTTTAAAATAAATTGCAAGTGATTGCTCCCAGTGCCTGGCACACAATGGTGCTCACGTATGAAATGAATCAGTAAATGAACATCTTCTTGAAGCGTACTTCTTCATGGCTTTTCTAATAAGCTGGGCACCTCGGTGAACTTTCAGACGGAGGTAGCCTTCAATTTCCTGTAACAATTGTTTTAAATGACAATAATTTTATTAAAACATTGAATGTACATCCTGGCAGGTAGTAAACTATACTGATTCTTTCATTCACCGCTCAAGATGTGCATGCTAATGTTTATTCCTCACCTAAAGCTCAGGGACATGTTGGGTAGGTCACATTCTCTCTTAGGTCAGGGCCAGGTGCTTCAGTGCTGCAGGAACATGGGAAGCTCTGTGAAGTGGTGGGTTGTGATGGTTGCGAACAGGGACTTTGGATTCAGAGATATGTATTAGTTATCTATTGCTGAGTAACAAATTATCCCCAAGCTTTGCAGCTTAAAATGACACACATCTATTATTTGATGGTGCTTTTGGGTAGGGAAGCTATTGTGGTTTAATCTCTGATTCAGGGTCTCTGACAAGACTGAAATCTAGGTGTTGGCTGGGGATGCGATCTCTTCAAGATTGGATTGGGAAGGACCCTGTTCCCAGCTCACTCACATCGCTGTTGGCAGATTCAGTTCCTTCCAGGCTGGCGCACTGAGTGCGTCAGCTTCTCACTGGCAACTGGCCAGAGATATAAGTCCCTTGCCACGTGTGTCTCTCCTAGGGCTACTTACAATATGACAACTTTCTTCCTTCAGTACGAGGGGAGGGAGAAGAGAGAGAGCGAGAGACACCAAGATGGAAGCCACAGCCCTTTCGTAACTCAATCCCAGAAGGGATGTCCAATTGCTTCTGCTGTATTTGGATTCATGGGCAGTGAGTCAGTAAGTCCAGCTGACACTCAAGGGTTGGGCATTACACAGTGTGGATTCCAGGAGGTGGGGGATCGTTGGAACCATCTTAGAGGTTGTGGCCTGTTTCAGAGCTCTAGTTCTTTCTTTCAATCTCTGTATGTCTTTACAGAGGTAACTTACCTCTTCTGAGGATCAGATTCCTCATCAATCAAAAGATGTCCATTTTAGAAGGTGGTTGATAGGATGGAAATAATTTGCATGAAACATATATATGCTCGATAATGGGTAGTTAGGACGATTATCACTGTCATTAACCTTGGTAAATGCCCGGGGCTTTTGATTCTCAATCCCACATCCTAAGGAACACAAGCTCCCCATGGACCTTTCCATTGAAAACAATATCATCATTTCAAACTTACCTGATTTTGAGTTACTTTCTGGGCATGAGTAAATTCTTCTGTGTCCTTTTCTTTTTTTCTGGAAGGTGATTTACAGCACTGAAGACAATGTGTTCAAAGGTCCTGAGATGGGGCAATGGTAACATTCTTATTGTATGGATTGCTGGTCAGTAAATATTCACTCCATGCTCCCCCTATGCAGTGCAGCTTACTTTCCATCCCCTTGACTTTGAACTTGGCCATGTGACTTCCTTTGCCCAATGGGATGTTAGTGGACATGACATGAGCAAAGGCTTGACATGTGCTTGTTCAGAGGAACTTATCATCCTATGTCTCTGTTATTCATGTGAGAAGAATGTGTCCCAAGTAGCCTGCTGGTCTCAGAAGAATGAGAAACACACGGATTAGAGCCACTCCAGGCAACCCCGGACCTGTCACTTGGGTGGAGCTATCTCGCTGATTGGCAGACCCATAAATGTGTGAATAAATGTTTTTGGTGTATGCTACTGAGTTTGGGGATGGATGGGATGGTTTCAGTAACTGAAAAAGACTCAGGGAGGCTGGGACTGAAATAGCAATTTGGGAAGTGGTCAGTCAAGATGAAGCTGCAAAAGGTCAGGGACCTGATCACACAGGGCTTGAAAGGTCAGAGGGAAGATTTTGATCTTTCCTGTAATCCTCTATATGTACTGGGAAGCAAGGGAAGATTTCAGCAGGAGATCGATGTGGTCAGACTTGAGGGGAACACACTGGGAAGATGTAAGAGTTTCTCTTTTAGAAATCCACACCTTTGCATGAACTGTGCCCTCTTACTGGTAGGCATCCCCGATCCCTTTGCCTGCCTCTCCAATTTCTATAGCCATGTTTGTCAGACGGACCTCAAATGCTGCTGCATTTCTTTTAAAGTGCCACAACAGTTTGTGTTTACCATGCCCTTCCTTCAGTTCTCATGCCACTTTGTCCCCTGCCCCTGCTGGACCTGCCACCCAATACAACATTGTTTCAGATCTACATCCTAGACTGGGACGTCCTTGAGGGCAGGGAGTATGACTTAGTCATCTTCGTATCCCTGTAGGTGCTTCTCTGTGGCCGTCGTGCTCTGCCTCCCTGTGGCAGGGCCTCATGAAATATTTCTTAAATGAATGAATGAATGAACAATCTCACTGTCCTTTGTGATTAATTATCATATTTCAGATTATTAAACTAGTCTATCTTCAGCTTTCCCACCTGCAAAATGGGGACAATAACGGCTTCGCTCGCCGGGCTGTTATGAGAAGTAAACAGGTTAGTACTGCCTGAGCAATTAGTAGGCATTCCAAAAAAAAGTTGTGTGAATAAAAGTGCTGTAGAGTTTTGAGTGAATAAATGAAAGAAGGGCGTATACCCATGAGGCCTTAATGAGGGAATACCAGACACCCACGCGGGGGACGGACAATACACACAAGGTATGGCCATACCTTTATCTTGGAAAACGCCTGCTGTTTTGCTGAGAACTCACTGTGTGCCAGATACACATCAAATATAAATTGTCCTAAACAATTTTGGTCAACAGGTGCACACCAGATCTGCTTGTTGGCCTCTGACACATTTAATTGAAGGCCCCCAGGTTATGGACCAGTTCTGTGAGTCTGAGACTAGACATCGTCTCATGTCTGATTTCTGCATCTCCAAAAGTTCCAGGAAGCTCCAGAACACATTTGGGATTCAAGTACAAGTAAATATTGTGGTCACACCTGGGTTTGCTAAAAGGCATACCCAGATGAAGGAGAGTCCTACCTAAATCCTAACGCTCAATCCTCAACTCCTTGAGGGAAAAATACACTCCATCTTTTATCACCATCTCCCTCAAAATGTCTAGCATATATTAGACATATTACACATTTGTTGAATAAATGATGAAACGAATATAATCGTATGATTAAGATTTCATGGTGGTCCCCAATCTAAAGAAACTTAATGATATTGTCCAGGAAACTAAAAATAATTATAAAATGATAAAATGCCTTTGGTGTTAGTGTGGCAACAGTGAGGGGCAGAAAACATATCTTGAGGGTGTGGTGATGGAATCAGAGATCAGCTGAGCAGATGGGACCCTGTAGCAACAGCAGCCGGCAGGAGGCAGGGCGATGCAGCAGCCCTAACCCTTGCTTTTTCCTGCCAGATGGTCTTCTGCCATTCTATCCCTAGCACTCTCCTCTCCCATCATGGACGTATCACTCGCCTCCATTTGGGATTTGAAAATTTTGAAGATATTTTACTCATACCTACGCATGTCACTTCTCAACTTGAAGTCCAACATGCTTCCTACTTTACATATAATTCCTTTGACGCATGTAAACTACATTAACAAAAAAGAGGAGCAATGCGTTCAATTATTAGTGACAGAGGCCAGGCTGGATTGCAATTATTTTTACAAGCTCCTGGTAGTCAGTGATGTTCTGTTTAGACAGCACCTAACGTCCCAGCCTTATTGAAATGGCAGCAGCATCCAGGAAGCATGATGGTGTGAACTAGTCACAGGGGTAGCAGCTCCGTGAGCAAGTATGGTGGCTGGAGAAGGCCGGTCTGCTCCATGATTCTGAATCGTTGGGATAGCACCATCGGTGCCGCGGGTGTCTGCTAATGGGCGTGTGCATGTACACTGTGCATCCAAGAACCCTTGTGTTCTTTCTCCTTCGGTCGTCTTACTAGTTATAAAAACTGAAGTGGCCCGTTATCTCTCTGACATTCTGGTTCTTTGATTATAAACTGGGATCTTAATAAGGAGGAGAAGAGGTCACCATGGGATATCTAAACTAATCATGACACAAGCTAATATTGATTGAATACTTAAGATGCTGGGCAGAAAACTGTGTGTTCGATATGCATAGTCTTGTTTAACTCTGAAGACATCCCTCTGAGTCAGGTATTATTATTATTATTATTATTATTATTATTATTGCTGTTTTATTTATATTAATCATTATTAGGCAAGGAGACTGAGAGCGAAAAAGGTAGAATTATTTGTCACTTTAGCTGAACGAGGACTTGGACTCATGTTTGTCTGAACTCAAAATGAAACTTTTGGCTACTACAAGCAACCTGTCTTCAGAAAGCATTCACCTGCCCATGGGAGGTGGGCTTTGAAGGATTGCCAGGGTCTGAGGCATGGGGACCTTCCAGTAGCAATGGTCTGCCTATGAGAATACTGGCTCCAGGTCCCCTGAACAATAGGTGGTTTATCTTTGCACCTGCATATCCGCTCCCCTGGTCCCAGAATATGTACAGAGTGTGGCTGTGGTTTTTTGCAAGTCTGAATTGTAATATATAATGTATTAATAATCTTAGTTTATGCACAGATTTTGAAATAATGCAAACCATACTTTACATTTCATCCTCCAGAGAATGAATCTTGAATTGTGCTAGTTTTGAATTACGTGAGGCCTTTGGGAATAGGCCAGTATCCTTTGCAAGAAAATTAATCACCCTGTAAATGACTTAACCTGCCTCCCAGGGCTTCATGGTGGAGACTGAAAGCAAGAATGCAAATTAAGTGGCTCAAAACAGCATCCCCAGTACCTGAGCTTCTGCCCCCCAGTCCTGTCCTGTGTTGATCTTCCCCTAAACTGGTCCCAGTCACTGCTTCTCCCCTCTTTCTACTTGTGGGTCCCCAAACTCTCTCTGGAACTTCTTGTCAAATGCCACGTCGAGGATCCCCCAAATTTAATTCACCCCACAAGGCAGGGCAGACCCTTGGTTCTGCTTCCATTTTCTCATCAAGTGGGTATGCTAGGAATGTGTGCTCCACTCTAGGGAACCCTGTAGAATGTGGGTCTATGTGTTGGGTCTTTGACTTTTTTTTTTTTTAAGCTAGAATTGGGTAGGTTTACGAAAACTTCCAGATGTGTCAAATACTGTCTTAGCCATTCGTCCCCATAGCCACTTCAGATGCCAATTTGCAATTGCTGGTATAATCTTTATATTCCTCTTTTCTCTCTACCCCAGAATCTAGATGGTGGATCCCCGACCCACAGAAACTACACTTCTGGCTAATCTGCTGTCTTCTTTCTTACCCAGCTCCAGTGCTGGGGAAACGGTGGGATGCAGGGCTTGATTTGATCCATTTCACAGAAAGCCGCTGCAGGAAGACCTGGGAGTGGTGGGTGCGATCGGACTTGAGCGCAGCAGCCCGGAACCCGTGCCTCTGCTCTCCTGGCCTCCCTGCCATTGCTGCGCTTCATCAGATGAAGCAGAATTTTCGACCTGTGGGGCCCAGCGGGAGCCTCTGCAGAATGCTTTTCCTTGTGTTGGCTTGCTAGGGCTGCTGTAACACAGTGCCACAGACTGGATGGTTTCAGATACCCAAATGGATTTCCTCACAGTTCTGGAGGCTGAAAGTCCAAGATCAAGGTGTCGGCAGGGTTGGCTCCTTCTGAGGGCCTCCCTCTTTGGCTTGTAAATGACCATCTTCTCTCTGTGTCTTCCCATAGTCCTCCCTGTGAACCTGGGAGTCTCCTAATCTCTTCTTCTCTAAGGACACCAGGCCTATTTGATTAGGGCCCGCCCATCCACCTGATTTTACCTTAATTACCTTTGGAAAGACCCTGTATCCGAATACAATCACCTTCTGAGGTCTTGGGGGTGAGGACTTGAACATAGGAATTTGGGGGGGGATACAATTCAGCCCATAAGACTTTGCCCTCTTCTTCTCCCCTGCTCCCCGCATTCATGGCCTTCTTATGCACGTTCATCCCAGCCCAATATCCCTAAAAGTCTTAACCATCCCAGCATCAACCTCAAGTCCAAACTTATCTAAATATCACGGAAAGCAGATGTGGTTGAGACTGCAGTGACGATTCAGCCTGAGGCACAGTTTCCCTCTAGCTGTGAGGAATCAGACAACTTATCGGTTTCCAAAGCACAACAGTGGGACAGGCCTGGGATAGACATTTCACTCTGAATGGGAGGAATCAGAAAGACGCACAGGGTCACAGGTCCCACACATGTCCGGCATCGAATATGAAAAAATTCCATTACTTTTTTTTTTAAATTAAAATGTTTTAATTAAAATTAGGTTAGCAAGATTATGTAGGATTCAAGTGTACAATTCTGTAATACATCACCTATAGCCATTAGATTTTGACTCAGGAATAATCCGCTTTGACCCCATGCTTTGTCCGCTGGGTCCACCAGGACCACCAGAGTCTCACCTGGGAGCTTCCATGATGGTGTCTAGTCGTTTCCCACCATTATCCTGGCAAATGCCTACTGTTTTCCTGAGTGCACACTATACGCCAGAAACAACTGAAATATACATCAACTCATTAAGTTCTCACCACAGCCCTAAGAGGGGAGCAAGGCGACTGGGTGAGTGTCTCCATGTCACAGAGGAGGAAGGGAAGACACAGAGCAGTCACGTTCCCTGGCCAGGGCTACGTAACTTCCCAATGGAGTCGCTGGGGTTTGAATCAGGGCAATCTGACCCCAGAGCCCTTGCTCTTCGGGGCCTTCGCATCCTAGGTGGGGCTCACCAGCCTTTGGTCACCTCTGACCTCTGGGTCAGGGCCAACTGTTTATTTGTTTTCGTGTTTATTCCCCCACCCCCAGAAGACGTTAGATGGGACAGAAATCGTGCCTTAGTCTTCTCTGTGTCCCTATAGCTGGGACACAGCACACTCAATAAATATGAGTCCATGATGAGTGAATGAGGGGGAGGCTGCGATCCCTCCCTGAAAAGACAGATTAAAACTCAATCTCCTTAGAGAGGCACCACACGGTAGGCTCCCGAGGGTCTCGGCCCCCGTGTGCAGCCCCTGGACACGGCTTTCCTCTCTGGATAGACCTCCTGTGCTACGCAGAACGTGCTTTCTTCCATTCTGCCAATAATTGGTGTCCGCAAGTGGAACCTGCCCTGTTCAGAAGGCACGCAGAGCCTGAGAAAGTTGCATTGTGCCGTTTCTAAGTGTCCAGTGATGGGCAGCGGCGCTGTGATTCACGGAGCTGAAATCCACGATTTATCTAAAAAAAAAAAAAAACAACTTACGTTCATTCTGCTGGTAGAACCTCTTAATTCCTGTTATACATGTCAGCATATTATGACTGGAAGCTGTCAGGTTCTAATGACTAAACTTTCATTTTTCAGGCTTTTCACGCTGTGTTTGAGAACTATAGGTTGGAAATAATTCTGCAGTCACGTTTTTTTTCCCTCATCTGGTAAATTTAGCTGTTCCTTACATATATATATATAAAGTCCGTGCTTCAGTCAATACATGTGGGGGTGGGGGAGGAGGAGCATCCACCGTGGAACTTTTCTTCCCGAAGCTGCTGTCCATTTTATGGGGTGTAATGCGATTCGACAGCTGACAGATTCAATGCAACATTATTTTTACTTGGCAGAGTGGATCAAAACATATATTATTGTTTTAAAAAAGAACGTTAGTACAATTTTTTTAAAAAAAGTGAAATGTATTGTGTACCCTTCGAATGGATAAACAACTTCGACGTTGAGTGTAACTTGTTTTATTATCCTTGAAATGGGAATTTGTTGACATGATATTCAATAAATAGAAATATTGCAGTCATGTTCGCTTACATCAGATACTATAGCAAATAAGAGTTATTGATCCCCGCAGTTATTACATTTGTTTCTGAAATGCTGCGTGGAGAGCAGGGAAACCAAGTTCCAATTTAACTGGTTAATAGATGGGTCGCAAAATTTATGTTATTCGTGTCCAACAAATCACGAATAAAAGCTTATGAAAGGCTAGATCGCCTGCAGTAAATTACTCATTCTTTCCCTCATGAAAAGCCTTTCGCTAGAGACTGACCAAATAATTTTAAATCTCTCATTATCTATAAGTCATTGCTCAAAGTGTCCCTATATGGGATTAAACAATCGTCACGCAGATTCCCTGAATGGACTGTCCCATTCTAACCCCCTCCTTGACTTAAATTAAGGCTAATGATATGTTTTCAAGGGGAAGGAAAGATTCGCCTTGAATGACTTTCCAAGACTCTACTGTCTAATCCGTTACCAGACAGCTTCTATGTAACAATGACTCATTTCATCTGTTTGTCAGAGGATTTGGCTTGGGGACAAGCAGGTCCCAGTGGATTTAATGACCTTGTTGGCCCCTCCATGCAGGGTGGTGACTCTAGTGTGGGAGGAGACTGGACACTAAGCACCTTCGCCACTCCAGGGGCTACTTTCCACCCAGGTATGACTGCAGGGGCAGAGCTGTGTGCTCTGCAGGCTGGCCTCCAATACACCATCCGGGCGGTTAAGACCAACTTTCCACCCACTCTGCTGTGTCTCCCCTCCCCTCCCTTCCTTTCCCCTCCCCTCCCTCCCTCCCCTCCCTCCCCTCCCTCCCCTCCCTCCCCTCCCCTCCTCTTTTATCCATAAACACTCATGGAATGTCCACCATGCACCAAGCTCAGTGCCAGATACGGGAACACCCAGATGGATCAGGCTTCATTGATGCTCAGGCCGTAAGTGAGGTGTTGGTCTCCTGGAAGCCCAGACTCGCTCATGCACTGAACAACTTCAGGACATGACAAGGGGGTTGGTGGGCAGCGTGCCCAGTGGAAAATGCCCCCGGCCAGAAGGGAGGCCCGCCTAACTGACTCCTGTCTCTACCCTTGACCTTTGGAGGCTGATGAGGATTAAATTGCAAAAGAGTGACTGTCACACAGTATGCCTTCAGTAATCGAACACTCTTATTATAAGAGTGTCCCAGAGGCGTATATATAAGGGGCTATGGGGACACAGGAGAATGTGACTCTTTTACACAGGGAGCCAGGGACATTTTCACAGAGGAGTGGGATGGCTGACCAGATGCGGGAGACAGCTGCGCTCCTAAAAGACCCTGGGTACAGTGTATCTCATGGGGGAGAGAAGGAAATGAAATGAAATGAAAATTGCTTGAGAAAGTTGTCACAAATACTCATAGGTTCCAGGCAGGTCCTGCACATGAAGACCCCCGGCCATCAGAGGAGGTAATAACATTTCAAGAGCTGGACGGTTCTTACCCATTGTTGCCAGACCTGACTCTTCCACAAGCCAGGAATCTGGCTTATGATGAAAAATCTCCAAATGTTGAAGGGGAGAAATCTATCTGAGCATTTTTAAAGACTGCACAAGATAAATCAGCCCCATCTACACGCCACAGGGTTGTGGCTGGGCAAAGGTCCATCTCTCTGGACACATCGATTTCATTCAAAAGCTACTCACTGGGAACCTATCCTAGCAGTGAACTGAGTCAGTGGTACCAAGGTGAGATTGGATTCCAGCTCCAGAACCTATTAGCTGGCTGACTTGGCGTCAGTTACGTAGCCCAACTAGAAAATGGTGATTTTAATATGTGCTCTGCACGTTGTGTGGACATTCCGTGAGGTCCTGATACAGGTTCTGGAGCACTCAGCGTGCCTAACAAAGCTGTCCCTTCACTGGACAGGGTAGGAGAGCGTCAGATGGAGCTGAGGTGGCTAGGTGTGCGAGAGACAGCAGCAGGTAGGATGAGGGGACAGGTGGAGGTGGGGTAACCCTGTGACTGGTCAGGGAAGCTTCGGGGACTCCTTCTCCTCAGCAAGGACCTGAAACGGGGTACGGCCAGTCTACAAGGAGCAGTGTCAGGGTCTTGGCAGGGTCGTGAGTGAGTGACCTGCAGTGAATTTCCCAGGGGTGGCCTTACTCCTCCCTGCCTACAAGCCTCAGACACTCAGGTTTTGACAGAAACGCAAGTCTCTTTTCATTCCAACCCCATCTTTCTTGCATTCTTTTTGCCCTCTTTAAAGTTATTCTCTGTAATGGGTACCAGATAAAATACAGGATGCCCAGTTAAATGTGATCACAGATACACTAAGAATAATTTTTCAGTGTAACTGTGTCTCATTGAACTTTTGAGATCTATTGACACTAAAAATTATTGTGTATCTGAAATTCACCGTGAACTGGCATCCGGAGATTTTAGGTGCTGACTCTAGTTTTCTGTGCTACGTGTAAACTGAACAAGCTGACCCTGGCTCCTTTGGGCTCATGCCTCTGCCCTGAGCTCCAGGAGTGGGGCTGAGCGGTGAAAGTCCGAGTGCCCCTCGGAGGGCTCGGCTGGACTGGGCCACAAGGGGAGCAAACCAACATGTTGATTTTGTCACGTATACGTGTGTATGTTCACATCTATGGAATGTATATTCACATACATGTATGTATACATATATACACACACTCACAATATATGTTTAATGAAAGTTTGTTCTTACTGTGTGTATATATGTGTGTGTATACACACATATATACACACACATATAACTTTTTTTCTTTTTTTCTTAGCAACAGCACATTTTTAACATTTTTCTTATACCATTAAATATTTGCAGGGGCAATACCGTTTTTAAAAAATCACCTAAAATGTACTTATATGAATGTAAGCTTGCTCTGATTAGTAGACATTTTCACTATATCCATTTCTTTAAATTATAGCTAATGCTTGAGCAAATATTCTTGTAAACACATCTTTATCTGAATATTTGATTATTCCCGGAGATATTTTTGGAGGAGTGAAGTAATTGAGGGAAAATGGGTAAATACGTTAAGCTTCTTGAACATCTCGCCTCTGGAAGTTGAGTTCTTCTTTCACGTGGCAAACATTTTGCTACTGGACTTTGGCTTTCCCTCCTGAGGTACACACAGATGGCAGTGAGCTTCCTGGTAGCAGTTCAGAAAAGGTCCCTGCCTCTTTGTGTTTCTCCAAATTAACCTAGGACAAAATGCTGATTCCTTACTGCTTTCATTTTCTGTTTTAAATTACTATTGCAGTTAATAGATTTTATTTATTTGGTCGTTTATATATGCTTTGTATTTTGAGTTGTTTATTTACTTGCATTCCCCATTTTTTCTTTTGAGATGTGTGTCTGTGTGTGCGTGTGTGTATGTGTGTTTTATTGTTCAAATATCTTTATGTCCAAAGGCTGTTAATATCCTTTCTAAGATATTTGTAGCAACATTTTTTCTTCTGCATTGTATTTTGACTTTTTTTTTATGATGGTATTTGAAAGAGAAAGTTGGAAAATTTTATAGGGTCAGGTGAACTGAGAATTTTTGTTAAGGATTTTGCCATGAGTTTTATGCTCAAGGAGTCTTTTTACTCACCCAGACTCTCCGTATCTATATTTTCCAGAAGTCCTTCTGTTTTATTATTATTATTTTTTAACTTTAATTTAAATATAATCTACCTGAGATGAGTTGAAATGGAGCTTTTCTTTTAAAAATCTGTCACTTTTCTAACTTCATCTATTGGGTCATCAATCTCTTTACAATTGAATTTTGAATGCTCTTTTCTTATATATTAAATTCATACACAATGCATTCACCTACACAGGTTTGCTTCAGACTTAGCTATTCTATTATAGGTAAAATGCTAGCATCACATTATTTCAATTGTTATTATTATGGTTTTATAATAGAGTCAGTTTAAAGTAGGTCATCTTCCCTTCACATTACTTTTTCAAAAATTCCTTAGGCTCTTTCACCTACATCTTCCCAATGAAATTGAAAATTATTCATCCCTCCTGCCCCACTCCCCCCCAAAAAATGGATATTTTGTTTGGACTTGTGTTCAACATAGATATTGATTTAGAAGCAATGGGCTGATTTATCTTTTCTATCCCAAGCAGCGTGGGCTGGAATTTTGGAGTGAACTTTGGGGTCGTTTTGAGGAATTTCAACAAGTGATTCGAGGCTGCGGCCATGTGGGATAAATAAATGGAAAATTGGGGCAAGAGATGCCTCAATGGAGTTTTAAAGAAGTTTTTCTTTGTGTGATATAATACAAAACAGCTTTGGCATTTTTTAAGGCACAGTAGTAAAGGTACAGATTTTCTTCCAATTCTTTTTGGATGTTGTGTTTCTGTTTTTTCTGAATGTGTCTTGTGCTAAAATGGCACATACTGTAATCCTACTTTGTTCAGGTTGCTTCTCTTGTATCTGGTTAATTGAATTGGCTTAAAACTCTGAATATTTCCTTTCAGTTAATTATGCAAGATATTCCAGATAGATTATCTAATGACTTATAAAAGGAATGATTATGAATGATTGATGAGCACATTTCTTCTTTATGACTTGTAGAACGTATATTTATTTTTCCCGCCTCAGAATATTATCTGGAATATACAGAACAATGCCAAGTGTGAATGTCCTTGCGCTACCCTTGACTTGAATGGATAGCTGGGATGAAGCATTACCTATTAGATAGACTGTTGTTTAAGAAACGTAGTTTTTAGAATATTAAGGAAGTGTCCTTTTAGTCTTTGCTTCAAAAGAGTTTTTGTTTTAAGGAATGGGTGTTGAATTTCTGAAATTTATTTTGGCTTTGATAAAGATTTTATTTTCTATATAATTTATTCCAATTTTGGCATCTTAATGTGATGTGATAAATCACATTAATAGATTGTTAATGTTAAGCCTTTCTTATATCCTTAGTAAAATATCTAGAATTCTCACATTGTGTATTTGAATTAATTTGGCTGCTATTTGATTTAGAATACTGCCTGTGTTCTCATGAGTAATTTAGATATCTCATTTTTTTTGTGATGTTCATTGTCAGTGTTTGATCTGAGTATGCAGTTTCTGTAGACCATAAATGGAAAAATTTTCCATTATTGTGTATGTTCTGGATCAAATTATTTACAATAATAATTATCTATTTCTATTAGGACCTAGCAAAATTACTTGGCTTAGAGGGTCTGTTGAGGAGATAATTATGTCGAAAATTTCTTTTCCATGTTTTCCCTATGGCTATAGGTTTGCTAAAGTTTTCAAATTCTTCTTGGATTAATTTCTGTTATTTTCAATTTTTCCAAAAATAATATTTTCAAATGTCTTTATATAAGGCTGTATATCCTATAATTTTATAATTTTTAAGTCTCATCTGAGACATTATCTAATTTCTCATATCCCATTTTGCATATTTGTTTATTAATTTGGGTTTAATAGTGATCTATGTATTTTATTTTCTTTCTAAATATCAGCTCTTATAATTATTTATTAATGCTATTATATTGGTATATATTTAATTAATATTTGATGTTATTGCATTTATTCCTCAGCTTCTTTTATCCTTGTATTTGTTTGCTTTTCTTTAGATAGTTTATGATTTTTAATTTGCATACTGTATTCAATATACCTTTTTATTTTTGAATTCAAAATCGCCTTACTATAATTACTGAAACGATTTGGGCTCAACTCCATGTGTCTAGTGTTCAGTAGTTGTGATCTACACTCAAAACACTATTTGTCCCAAATCATACTCTCTCTATCCTTAGATTATTGATTTTGATTCATTACTTGGTCATTTCCAGTATATCTTCAGAACATACTTTCCAGGAGTTGCTTAATGGTGGCATAGTTTCTTGCATCACTGAATGGCTTTCTTTGTCCTTCAACACATGACTCCTTGGCTGGGTATAAAATTATTGAGTCATGCCATTTTCTTCTCAAAACTCAGTAGGCTGTTTCACTTGCCTCTTGATATGAAAAATTTTGAAGTCTGGGATTAGCCACATTTTTATTCTCTTTTATAAGTAACCTATTAACTCTACCATCCATCATTCAAATTTGTAGAAAACTTTCCCAGAGATTCAAAATTCTTTTAATATATGTTTAGAAAATGGTTGGAAAGGAATTATGTGAGCCTTTCTTAAGGAGAAAAACACACTCAGACAATTTTCATCTCCAAATTCTTCTATATATATTTTTGTGAGCTTTTCAGCATTGTTAACTCCCGTCATGCCTTCTGAAATGCCAACCTTTTGCACAGTGGGTCTTTGCTCTCTATCTTCCACATCTTCATCTCCCCTCACATATCTCTTTGTCTTCTTCTCTCTTTATGTCAGGGATCATCAAACTATTTCTGTAAAAAGCTACATAAAAAGTATTTCAGTTCTATGGGGTGTTCACTCTCTGGAGCAAATATGCAACTCCGCAGCATAAAAATCACCATAGATCATACATAAGCAAATGAGTGTAGCTGTAGTCCAATACAGCTTTATTTACAAAAACAAGCCACAGGCCAGATTTCACCTATGACCATGGTTTGCTGACTTCTGCTCTAAATTCCTGGAAGGATTCTTTCTTTCCTTCTCTCTTCCCTGTTTCCCTCCCTCCCTCCCTCTCTCTCTTTCTTTATCTATTTACTGATTTAATTTTCTGGTGTGTAGATTCTAGTTCTTTGGTCCCTTCAGTGAAGTATGGTCTGATGACTAAGTGCACAGGCTTAGGAAGGCTAAGTTTAAATCTAAGCTTTTCCACTTACTAGTTGTTCAAGTTGTGCAAGATATTTAATTGCTGTCTGTGCCTCAGTTATCTTGTCTGTCAAGTGGACATGATAAAAGAGCTTACTCAGAGAGTTGTGACAAAAATTGCCTGAGCTAATAGGTGTCATGCACACAAAACAATGTCTGGGACTCTGTAAACCTTTAGTAAGTATGATCTATTATTGATAATAGATCAATATTTTTTTCCCCCCAGACCTCTTTTTAGATCTCAGGCTACATCTGAACCTGCTATGATAAAAACATTTACTTATTATGTTTAATATTTTCTATATTGTATCATACTTTAAAGAGAAGGCAGAGCAGATGCCTTCTAAACTTGCTTGAGTTTCCTGTAATAAATCCTCTTCTCAGCTATGCTTTTCATCTGCATTTTTATAACACTGGTTCCCACTTTTCATAACTTAGGCATGGTTTGTTTTGTTTTATGTTTGGTATTACTTAAGTGAGCTTCCTCTCACTATTATTCCTGGTATTTCTAAAACAACCCTCTTGGATCTTCATCTGAAGGCCCTACTGACATGCAAAGCCTGTTCCAAAATTCCAGGTGGAGAGCAGACACATGATATTCTCAGCTTCTGCTGGTCTCATTAGATTTTCCCTGTGCTCTGTTCCAGTCTTTAAGGATAAAACTTTGTTCTGGGATTATTGGAGAAATCTATGATTCTTCTCATTTTGATGGATACAGAATGACACTATTTATAATCTGTTGTTCCCAGTGCGGATCCTGGGTTTCCTGAGCCTCTGCTTTCTTCCTATCTCAGCATGCACTATCTTCTTACCTTTGATTCTTATTCTTGTACATTAATTGGTGATGGGGAGTTTTAGCGTTTCAAGTGGCTACAGAAGAGGAAGATACAAATGAGCAGAATGAGAGTGAATGTGGTGGTTCCAAGTGTCTCAGAAAATGCTCAAGCAAGTAGGGGTCATCATGATGTCTTATATTCAATGGTAGCTTCCAAGATGCTCAAGATGGGATCTACACACTGTTTTTTTGGAAATGTTTTCTTGTCTCCTCCTGCTCGTCGTGTTGCTTTGTTTCAGAGTCAACACATGAGTCACGACCCCTCTTTTCTTATTCACCTTTAAAGTAGAGAGTGTGCAATTTGTCTTTGAGATAAGTTCATTTTCAGTGATACTGTGAACCTTTAGTAGGTATTAGCTATTATTGTGGTTTATTTTTATGCATGTTTCCATAGCAGATAGAGCCAAGCTTAATTAGGCAGAATGCCATAATCACTTGGAAATTCCTAGAATGTGATTCTTAATAAGACATAAAGTCTAAAGAGCGTGAGTTATAGAGTCAAGTGGATCTAGGTTAGAATGCTGATCCTGTCACTTTGCTGTGTGGCTTTGAGCAAATTCATTTCACCTCTCTGAGATTAATTCTTTTCAAGTACAAAAGTTGGGATAACAGTATATACACTAGAGTTATTGTAATGATAGAAAAAAATATTATATGTGAAAGAGCCCAAGCAGAGATGCTTATTAAATATTGTCAGTGTTGCTACTTCTTTTGCCAAATGTCAGTATCTACAGATAGAGAGAAATTTTGTTCAAATGTTTCTTTTACATTTATTTATTTTTCTTCAAAGATTTTTATTAAAAATATAGTTAGCATACAATATTATATTACTTTCAGGTGTACACAATAGTTATACAAAATTTATATACCTGAAGAAGTGATCACCATAATAAGTCCAGCAACCATCTGACACTGTACCACACTATCACAATATTATTATTATTTTTTTTAATATTAGTTTCAGGTGTACAATCCAATGTAATAGTTAGACATTTACCTTCCTCACAAAATGATAACCTTCCTCCCCCTAACACTCTATCTAACACTCTGACATCATATATATAGCTGTTACAATTCCACTGACTCTATTCCCAATGCTGTACTCTACGTCCTGTGACTATATATATATATATATATATATATATATATATATATATATATTTGACATCATTATTATTCAGCTTCAGCTTCAGATATACACTGCAGTGGTCAGGTACCTACACCGTCCATGAAGTGGTCTCCCTAATAAGACAAGTGTCTATCTGACACCCTACAAAATCTTTACAACATTATTGATTATATTCTCCAAACTGTCTTTCTCATCCCCATGGCAATATTGTGGTTACCAATCTGGACTTGCTAATCCCCTCACCTTCTCCCCCATCTCCACTGCCCTCCCATCTAGCAACCCTCAGTTTTTTCTCTATATGTCTGAGACTGATTCTGATTAGTTTGCTCATTTATTCTATTCTTTAGATTCCACATATAAGTGAGATCATATGGTATTTGTCTTTCTCCGTTTGACTTGTTTCACTCAGCATAATGCTTTCTAGGTCCATCCATATCATTGCAAAACAATATTATTGACTATATTCCCCATACTGTCGTTACATCCCCATGACTAATTTGTTTTATACCTGGAAAATTGAACCACTTATTGCCCTTCACTTTTCCTCCCTTTTTAATTTTTCAGTTACAGTTGACATTCAGTATTATTTGATATTAATTTTAGGTGTACAGCATATGCTTATACATTTATATAATTTAAGAAGTGATCCCCTTGAGTAGTCTAGTACCCACCTTGCACTATCCACAGTAATTACCATATTATTGACTATATTCCCCATGCTTTATTTACATCCCCATGATTATTTTATAACTACTAATTTTCACTACTTAATCCCTTCACCTCTTTCACCCTGCTCCCCAACCACTTCCATCTATCACCCTGATAAATCTAGTACCCATCTGGAACCATGCATAGTTATTATAATATTATTTACTATATTCCTTATGCTATTCCCTACATCCCCATGACTGCTTTGTAACCACCAATTTGTACTTCTTAATCCCTTCCCTTTTTTCACCCAGCCCCTAACCCCTCTAGTCTGGCAACCATCAAAATGTTCTCTGTATCTACCAGTCTGTTTCTGTTTTATTTGTTTATTCTGTTCCTTAGATTCCACATAAAAGTGAAATCACATTGCATTTGTCTTTCTTTGTCTGACACACTCCACTCAGCACAACCCCCTCCAGGTCCATCCATGCCACCATAAATGGCAAAAACTCATTTCCTTCCCTGGCTTAGCAATATTCCATTGTATATATGTACCACTTCCTCTTTGTCAATTCTTCTATCAACGGACACCAAAGCTGCTTTCACATCTTGGCCATTTTTTAAACAATATTGCAACAAACATATGGATACACGTGTCCCCTCAAAGCAGTGTTTTGGGGTTCTTTGGATAAATATCCTGAAGTGGGATTACTGGGTCCTTCTTTGTCTCTTATTAGAGCTTTTTTTTTTAAGATTTTATTGGGGAATTGGGGAAGAGGAACAGCGCTGGGGAATCGGGGAAGGGGAACAGACAAGTTACTGTCCATTTTGTTCTTCAGTCTAGTTGAGGAGGATGTTGCTTCACTGGCCCGTGTTGGTATTATGATCCTTTAGCTCTTCCGGTGTGAGACAGTCACTTGTTGGCCATTGGATGGCAGCTTACAGTGGCTAGAGCCTTTGTTTTAAAGTCTGTTTTGTTTGGTATAAGTATTGGTACCTCAGATTTTTTGTTTGTTTGTTTTTCATTTCCATGAAATCACTTTTTCCATTCCTTTACTTTCAGTCTGTGTGTGTCTTTCAATCAGAAGTGAGTCTCTTGTAGTCCTGCGGGCAGCGTATGGAAGGGTTTTTTTTTATTTTATCTATTTAGCTACCCTATGTTTTTGATTGAGCCTTTAATCAACTTACATTGAATGCAATTGTTGATAGATATGTAGTCATTGTCATTTTATTACTCTTTTCCATCTTAAAGAAGTCCCTGTAACATTCCTTATAATACTGGCTTGGTGGTGAGGAACTCCTTTAGCTTTTTCTTGTCCAGGAAGCTCTTTTTCTGTCCTTCAATTTTAAATGATAGCCTTGCTGGGTAGAGGAGTCTTGGTTGTAGGTCCTTGTTTTTCATCACTTTGAATATTTTGTGCCAATACCTTCTGGTCTGCAAAGTTTCTGTTGAGAAATCAGCTGACAGTCATATGGGAGCTCCCTTGTAGGTGACTAACTGCTATTCTCTTGCTGCTTTTAGGAATCTCTCTTTGTCTTTAACCTTTACCATTCTAATTATAATGTGTCTTAGTGTTTGGGTTTATCTTGTTTGGGACTCTGTGCTTCCTGGCCTGGTATGTCTATTTCCTTTGCCAGGTTAGGAACACTTTCAGTCATTATTTCTTCAAATAAGTTCTCAATCCCTTGCTTTCTCTCTTCTCCTCCTGGGACCCCTATGAATGTTGTTATGCTTGATGTTGTCCCAGAGGTCTCTTAAACTATCCTCTTTTTTTTTTTTTAATTCTTTTTGCTGTTCAGTTTGGATGTTTTCTACTACCTTGTCTTCCAAGTTGCCGATTTGATTCTCTGCTTCATCTAGTTTGTTGGTGATTCCTTCTAGAGCATTTTTCATTTCAGTTATTGTATTCTTCACTCCTGACTGTTTCTTTTTTATGGTTTCTATGTCTTTTTTATGCTTGAAGACTCTTTGTTGAAGTTCTCACTAAGTTTCTTGAGAATCCTTATAACTAGTGTTTTGAACTCTGTCTCTGATAGGTTGCTTGCTTCCATTTGGTTTAGTTTTTTTTCCTGGAGTTTTCTCCTGTTCTTTCATTTGGGATGTATTTCTTTGTTTCCTGATTTTGGCTGACTTTCTGTGTTTGTTTCTATGTATTAGGTAAAGCTACTATGTCTCCCAGTCTTACTGGGTGGCCTTATGTAGCAGGTGTCCTGTGGGGCCTTTGCACAGTATCCCTGGTCACCTGAGCCAGCTGTTCCGAGTGTGTCCCTTCGGTGGGTTGTATGTGCCCTCCTCTTACAATTTAGCCTTAATTGCTATTGGCATCAGTGGGTGGGATTGACCCTCAGGGTGATTGGCTGTGGGATTTGAACACATTCACAGCTTATGGGCTGCTGTGCAGAGAGGGCTTACCCCACTGAGTCATAGTTACCCCTGCAGGCTGTGGTACCTGTTGAGACTGCCCTTTGTGTGTGACTCTTGGTCTAATTGGTTTTGGTCTAGGTTTAATTGGATAGTGCCCTGCAGCTAACCTCCAAATATGTTGGTTCTGGGGCCTCTTAGGCGGGGCTGTGGTGCATGTCCATGTCAGCCAGTGCCTGTGACTGGCTGAGGAGTACCTGGTAGGAGTTCCAGTAGTACCTGGTTGGTTGCTGCCTTTGCTGTACCTGGAGGTATGTGGGGAAGGCCACACTACGAACTGAGGATGTTTGCCACCAGTACCAGGCCTGGGGTAACTCTGCAAAAACCCAGGACACCTGGAGGCCCGTTGCTACCTGCTGGGTCCTGTGAGGTACAGCTGCTGATAAAGCCTCCGGCAGTGCGCAAATTGGTGAGGCAGCCTCAGTGAGTCAGCAGGATGGAGCAGCAGAGCTCACCAGGCCAATCAGATTCAGATTTGGCCTGTGAGGGGTGGGCTCAACACAGGAAAGATGGCGCCGGCTTGCAGGCTGCTCAGGAGAAGGGTCCCACACAGAAAAAATGGGAACTCTCTTTCCAGTTCTCGCCCTGAAGTTATACAACTCAGCCTCTCCTCATATATCTCTGATGACCCCCAAGTCACCATCCCTCTGCTGGAGCCCAAGGTGAGTGCCTGTGAGCGAGTGAGTCTGTGCACGGGCCTTTTAAGAGGATGTCTGGGTTTCCACCGCCTTCCATTCACCCCGACAGTCAGAATCCCCACTGTTTTTCACAGTCAGATGTTGTGAGGGCTCCTGTTCCCAGCCCCAGTACTCCAGGCTGGGGTCCTTTGCACCTCCGTGGGGAACTTCTCAGGTCGAGATATCCCTCCCAGTTTTTATCTGCCACACAGAGGTTTGGGGCCTGCTCGTTTTGTGTCCCTGCCCCTCCTCCCAGTCTCGATGTGGCTTCTTCTTTACATCTTTAGTTATAAAACTTCTGTTCAGCTAGACTTCAGATGTTTCTTCAGGTTGATTTTTCTATGATTTAGGTGTAATTTTGATGTGTTCATGGAAGGAAGCAGGCACAGTGTTGATCTACTCTGTCATCTGGGATCTCTCTCTTTTAATCTATAGACATGATGTAGATAAGGATCATTTATAATATGAAGACATTTGTTCATATGTAAAGAACATTTGTTTATATGAGAAGATAACAAAAATATATTAGACAAAATTATATAGAATTGCTGGTATTTGATATTTTAATCGCTAACAGTGTTAATGTCATCTGGCTCAGACTAACATCACTTTTTAATGTTTATTTGTGTATCTATAGAGATGTTTCATTAACTGGATAAAATAATTTCATCCAGTTAAAAACCTGGAATGCAGGGTTGTGTGAGACCTTAGACAGCCCTACAAGTAGCATGGATACGAATTTGTTTTTGGATTTGATAGTGGGGATGAGTTTGAATATAACAAGGTTCAGGGTAAATGCATGATTCCTCTGAAAGGAAGTTGCAGACATATTTCTGGAAGTCCATGACTGAGTGGACAAAACACAACCTGCATTTGAATTGAAGTGACCGATGGACCCTGCATGAGTGCTTAACATCACCCAACTTCTTAGGCCTCACCCACTCACTAAATTTCACCACTTTGGCTTACTCTAAGGGCTGAGTGAAATAAAATATTCAAAGGCTCCGCTTAATGCCTGCTCTGGAGCAGGGGCTCAGTAAATGGCAATGATGCTATAGTGTAATAGGTTTTGTTGTTTGAAGGACGGGGTTTTGTAGAGAAAGGAGAGCTGGCATTTTAATGTCCTTAGATGCTACCCATGAAGTGAGAAAATATTGGAGCCCAGCCCTGGGGAACTAAACAAGAGGTCCAGGCCCCTCTGTGATAGGCGAGGCCATGACATTTTACAACTCTTCTTCTAGCAAGGGTGGGGTTCAGGTTGTGGTGAATGGCTTTTAAGGTGATTCCCAGTGACCTGCACCTCCCAGTGTTTGCATCCCTGTGTAAGCTCCTCCCCTTGAGTGTGGGCAGGACTGGCGAATCACTCTAGCAAACAGAATAGGACAAAAGTGATGGCATGTCACTTCTGGGATTAGGTTATGAGAGACAGACTCCTATTACACTCTCCCTCTCCTGTCCTCTTACCTGTATGCATGTCAGAACCTGCCTTATTGGGAGCTACTTTATGGAGATGCCCACAGGGCAAAGATCTGGGGACAATCTCCCCTGCACACAACAGCCAGTGAAGAGCTGAGGTCTTCAGTCCAACAGCCTCCGATGTCCCAGGTCCTGCGAATAACGATGGGAGGGAGCTTGCAAGTCATGCTTCTCCCCCTTGGATCCTTAGATGGCTGCACAAACTGCTACCATCTTGGTTATCTCCTGGAGAGACCCTGACACAGAGAACCCAACTAAGATGTGTCTCTTCTTGATCAAGAAAAACTGTAAGATAATGAATATTGTTGTTCAAGCCACTATGCTTTGGGGTAATTTATTATGCAGCTCTTATACAAATAACTAATACAAAGTTTCTGTGGAAACAAAAATGACCCTTTTGTGCTGATGTTAAGGTCTGGAGTGCCTTGTATAGAGGTAGCCAGGGTACCTGTGACCTTCCTGTGGGCAGAGATTGGTGTGGTCAAGAAAGGGGTTCTCATGGCGTGGTTGTCCCTGGGGTCTAGATTTTAAGACTTGGCATATGAAGTAAACAAGAGCCGATCAATACTGACTGATGTGTGGACTCCAAAGCTGTGTAAACTGTTTCTACCATGGTGGGCCTTGAACGTACTGCCCTTTGAGACACACACTTGGAAAACTCACGAATCTGGAGGAAGAAAGAGGACCAGACAAGCTCATCTTGGAAATGATGCCTCTAAGAGCATAGCTCTCTTAAGTCAGGTGAATTCCCTGCCTCCTTCCTCAGTTTTCTGGTTTGTCGGTTGCCCATGTCCTTTGAATCACAGACTGTCCAGGTGCTGTCTGCCCTACACGGAGACATGCCTGATTCTGTAGGTCTGCCTTTTACCATTTACAGTGTGCATCATGTGCTAAATTTGCTTCTCAGGGGCAGTGTGGCACTGTGGAGAGGCAGGGGCTTGGGGCCTGACCCGCCTGGGACCTAGTCCAGGCCCTCGGGCTTATGTACTGGACAATCTTGGGGAATTGGCTTAATTGTTAGAGTCCCGGAGTCCTCAGCTGGAAAAGGGAGGTGACAATACCTACTTCATACGGTTGTTCTGAAAATGAAACAAGACCAAGTGTGCAGCACGAGAGCCAGGGATGTGCTAATTGTCCACTATCGATAGGAAGGTGGTTGATGCGAGCGTCCATATTATTTTGACCTGATTGTCTGCACACAGGTCCTCGGGCAGGTGTGTGTGGCATGGCTCAGGTCCTCCTCTGGCTGATGAATGCTGCACTCACAAGCTCCCACCTGAGTGGAGGCTCAGCCCACGTGTCCAGCCCCAGGACAGACTCACGGGGGTGTCAGACAGGCGGACCCACTGGGAGGTCTCGCTGTGTGACAGACCCAGAGGCAGAGCCTGGGCTGTCGCCAGTGCGGAGGGAGAGGCTCCAGCAGGGAGCCGGGTGGGGCCCGCCTCTCCTCCCAGTGGGAGCTCTGTGCCTGAGGCGCAGCCCGCCTGCAGAGGGGGGCTCCTTGCAAGCTGTCACTGCCTGTCGCACCCGCCTGGTCAGCCCTGTCTGCATATCCACCCAGGAGCTAATCAGGGAACCTGCAGTTGCCTCCTCCCTGTACTCTTCTGCAGACACGTTGCACCTTTAAGAAAGGTATGAGGCAGGGAAAGGAGAGAGGCCACATCGTAATGGGAAAGGTGTGGGGCTCATTTTATTTGAACACTGCACATTCCTTTTGAAGACATGGATGGCAGTGGTGGGGGTCTTTTCTTGGCTTCTCCAGGAAGCTGTGCGTTTCCCCTGACCTGCGCCCCCCAGCCCTGGGCAGCAGTGAGAAGGAGATCACACTACTGCGGTGAAAATAGTTAGCCGGCCTGAACTGGGGGGTGTGGGAGGCAGAGCGCTTGGGCAAAGGGCAGGTAGGTGGTGTTTCTCACCTCCGTGTTCCAGGATAAACAGGTCAGAGGTCGTGAAACTGTCTTGGAAAGAGGAGCATGTATCCTCTGCTAGCTCCAAGTTTCTGAATAGCTGGAAGAATGTTGATGGTGCCACCATGGTGACACTGCCAGCAATTCCTGTTCTTCCCGGCTGCAGTGATCATTACGATGGCAAAACACCCAGTCGGGGAGGCAGGCTCCGGCCCTGGAGAATAGTCAGCGATCGCCTGTAGCACATTGTTCCGCTCCACCGGCATCCTAACTAGTCAGCTTTAGTTTTAACATACAATCCATATTCCAGACCTTTATGGAGGAGAGATGCAAACTCCAGGGCTGGCTTGCGAGCATCCAACAGCAATAGAATGAATTAGGGAGATTAAGGACTCAGGGAGCTGCCGGAGCCCTTCTCCACCCCTCTGTGTTCTACAAGGAGTTGTTTTAGAGGCGTGGGGCAAATTGCAAAAAGGGGCTGTTGAGAAGCAAACCAGTCATGCCCCTCACTGCTGAACCGAAGTCTGAATCCTTACCACGTGTGAATTTACTTGGGGAGAGGTCTTTAAAGACAGCGGGGGTGTGTGTGTGCGTGTGTATGCAGACACGATAAGAGTGTCACAGTGTGCTTTCTTCAAAGGTGGGAACATGCGTTGAGAGCCATCTCTGCCCCTCGATGGATGGAGAGTCCCCCGTCGGTCCGGTGGTGTGACAAAACCCAAGGAGGGTGTCAGATGTGTGTGCTGTGGTGTTTGGAATTTAAGTAAAATCTGTAATTTTCCCCCTGCATTTCCTCAGAGAAATTAGCTATTCTATTCACTGCATAAATTTTCAGGTTTTGCTAGCACGACACTCAGGGTGTTGAATTTTTTATGACAAAAATGCTGTAATAATTGTTGAACAGATGTAAGTGTTGGAGACTGGGCCCTGGCAGACCTCAGGAAACCTCCATTAGCAATTTAACCCTGTCGTCGCTCGGCCCGCCAGGGCGAGGAACAGAAGCTGTGGTGTCGGATCACTTCACTGGGATGTGTGCATGGAGGCAAAGGAAGATTTTTCTGGAGAGCAGGGGAGGCGCTTTAACGAGCTCCATGCCCAGCCAGGGAGGAAGAACTCGGGGTATTCTAAACCCCGAAATCACCACAGTACCAAGTTGTCTAGCTGGGTGATTAATAAACTAATTGACATGAAGGGACACTTGTCATTGGTGAAGAGGCTTCTGAGCCTAAGAGGACCAACACTTCCCTGGGGAGCAGGGAAGTGACAGTCTATACTGGCTCTGGGCTCCCCTGGCATAGGCCAGCCCAGCCCCATTTGCACCTCAAAGCAGAGTCACATAGGGATCTCCCTGGATGCTGGCTGCCTACACAGAAGAGCCATGGGGGATTTGCCGAGGACTTTGTCCACCAAGTGATGAAAGCATGCAAAATGCCTCTGAATCAAAAGGTAAATCAAAAGAAAATGGCAGCCCCCAAGATGAGGCGGCGGTGACAGCCCGTCAGCTGCCGAGCCACCCGACAGGCCTGGTGGCAAGCGCAGAGGCTGCCAAGAGAACCGCCTGAGGAGGCTGCCACCAAGACAGATGTCATGGCAGGAGAGAGCGCTTCCGTTGCTTTCGGCGGGGCCTGATGGAGCAGGAAGTGGTACTGCACGTGCCACTTAAGAGAATAATACTACTAATAAAAGAGGGGCTTGTTAAGGGGGAGGGGCAGGGGAGGGGAGGGGGAGAGAGACAGAAGAATGAAAAGGTCTTTCACGATATTTGGAAAAGGAATTGAATTAATGGCCATCCTGAGCTGCTGTGTGTGTGTGTGTGTGTGTGTGTGTGTGTTTGTACATGTGTGCACACACATGCATCTTTAGTGTAAGGATTTCGTTTTCCTTACAGGGCTTCAGACATCTTGGGACATACTGTGGTGGAGAACATGGCAGCTCTGCCTTTCCTGGGGAGGAGGAGCGGCCACAAGGCAAAGAGGGTCACAGGCCCTGGTTCTGAGGAAGAGTCCTTGCTGCTTCACTAGCCATTGACTTTTAGTTTCTTGCCAATATTGGGTTACCCAACATACAGGCTGGACCCCGGCTTGGGGTGCAGGCAGAACACAGTGATGGAGGCAGGTGGAGGCAGCGCGAGGAGAATGCCAGCGTCTGCTTCCCTGTGTCTGCCTGCGACGTCAGTGACGGGCGGGCGGTGAGCTTCAGCACAGGGGCCCAGGAGTTTCCAGGGGGACTCCCACCCCCAACACTGACAGCAGTCCAGGCTCTGCCATGTGCATTTCAAACTCAATATGCCACCAGAATAGCAAGAATGTCCACTGTGATAACTGTGATGTGTTTTCCGCATATCACATTCTTCCAAAACTTGCTTCTGACTTTGGGGAGGTGTCTCCCAGTGGCCTGTGCCCTAAACAGGTGTTTGGTCTGCCTGTTGGGAGCCCCACCCCAGGCCATGTGTGAAAAATCAACTTTGTTTTTCGAGGCCTAAGACGAGATTAATTTTGGTCTCCAGATAGGCTCTTAGCCATAAATGTATAATTTGGCTATAAAATGCAATGTATTGGGGGCCGGCCGAGTGGCGCAATGGTTAAGCACTGGCTTGGGAAGCCAGCGGCCCCGGTTCGGGTCCCACATATGAGGGCCAGTGACACTGCCCTCAAAAAAAAAAATGCAATGTATTGGTTTGACCATAGACATTCACTGTTTTAAAATCTCAAAAAAAAAAAAGCACTTGAGAGTGAGGCAGTGTCACAAACAGTGTTAGTACGTACTGATCAGGTGTTGGCAGTGAGAGAATTTGGCATTTATTTTCTTCTGCCATCCCTATCCTGAGGTCCATTTACAGTCAGAGGATCTGTTAGTTTGGCAGTATGAAGACAGTTCTGGTGTTTCCACCACTGTCTCATTTTTGCATATACTTCCGGAAGAACTGTCTCTCCAGCCCAGATTTGTTGCAAATGCTTATAGGCATAACCCTGTGATGAGTCCTTCAGGGCCGAGAGAACAGGCATGGCCCAGCCTGGTGGGGCAGGGGCAGGGTGCCCTTGGGGAGAATCTATGTTGGGTCCACATAAAGCCTTCATCAGTGGGTGTGTGACCCGTCACATCTCCAAGGCTTAATTTCCCTACATATGAAATGTCATGCTTGTCCTCCCCACAGCAGTGGGGCCAAGGATTAAAAGATACGGAGAGCTTACATTCAGTGGGCTACCTGGTAAGTGCTTCATCAATACATATTGTACTGAGCGTCACAAAACAATTAGGCGCTAGGAATGGAACCCACAGAATGGGTTCTAGTTAGAATTTACTGCACACTTAATTTAAGTGTAATTATATACCTTGCATCATAAATTATGTGTCGTGGGATTCTGACATTCACTTCTGTTATCTCACTTAAGATTTGCTGTCTAAAGGGACGATCCCTTTTCTGGGCCAGTCCAGATGTTTCTCTTGTTTCCATCCACAGTCTGCTAGTTCTCTTTATTGTTGCCCCCTTTTTTTTTTGTTTTTATATGCTGTGCATTTGCCTGTGCTTGGAGAGCCATTTTTTTTTCCCTTGCATCAAGGTTCATTACTAAGAGCAGATATCCTCAATCTACAATTATTCAGAGTTTGAGTACTTTCGTCCCCAAATAGATATCAAGGAGATTGCTTTCTTCCAGGCCTCTCTGTCCTGAATCATGACCTCACTCCTAGGCTGCCACTATTGTATTAAATGGATTCCTGTAGCAAACTGCCATCATGTTCTTGGTTGGCCAAGAGGAGGCCCAAATTAATTCAGGATACATCTCTCTGTCTCTTGAGTTCATGCCACAGGCCAGGCATTATGTTGGGCTTTACATGCATATTTGGTTCGTGGCATGTCTTTGAGGCAGACACCATTAATTTTCTCCCCATTCTCCTATCCCCCACTTTAGTCCTGCCAATAGAAGCCGATTTGGGGATGGCATCAAAGTACACAGCTTACGACTCATTTTCCCAGGCTCCTGGAGATGAGAACTGTGGCTTGCCCAGTTTACCTATTCTTCTTCTTCTTAGACCACAATCCATGTCTCTTTTTAGCCCCTCGGTTGGTTTCTCTTAGGTCAAGTGGCTGCTGACCCAGTGACTGACATCTCTAGTATGGCCTTAATAAGAAAACCAGATGATTGGAACCAGTTCTTGTCCCTAACCTTGTTGAGACTCTATCCTATACCATGGCTTTATCTCAACTAACTGACCTGCCAAGATTTTTAAGTAGATAATATCATTTCTGTCTTATAGCTGAAGAAACTGAGACCTTCTGATCCAGGATGGTCATTTTGCTAGTAAGTGGTGATGCCAGGTCACTGGATGGTTCTCCTTGGATCTCTCTAAATCCTGATTCTGTTTTCTTTCCTCTTGTCACCATTGTCTTGGCAGAATCCTTTGGGCCCGATGAGAATGGATGAGAAGGAACTGTCCATGCAAAGAGGATGGAGGATGGGAAAACAATCCAGGTGAGGAAGTCCACTTGAGTTGAAAAGACAGGGGTGGAAGGAGAAAAAGTGGGTTTGGCCTCATTGTCCAGAGCCAGGGAGCATGGCAGCCCAGGCTGCTCTGCACCCCTGTGGGTGGTTCCCGAATCCTAAAGACTGAGAGAGGAGCAGCGTTTTCTGGAACCCTCAGTCTGGACTCACTACCCACTTGCCACTCGTGGACCCAGGCAGAAAGGGGAGAAAGAAAAATCGGCGGGCTCTGCTGGCACCAGAGAGCATGCCCTCGGTCACAGGCGAGCACGAAGCTTACAGCTCTCGGCTCAAGCGGCACAGCCTTTAAACTCGTGACTTCATCCCGGGAAATCGGTTCTGGAAAGCAGGTTTTCTGCACGGGCATCTGATACTCAGAGATTTGCTGATGTAACAATTATTTGCACTATTTATATTCAAATGTGCTTTTAAAAAAATGGAGCTTCCAAATTTACCGATAGTAACTGTGTGCAAATCAGGAAACTTATCTCCTTTTTATAGGCTAAAATCAAATCACACTTTACATTTTTCTCACTTGCAGAATATTAGATAGCGGTGTCTAAATGACTTGTGTTTATGAAAAAGGTGAATTTTAAGAACAAATTTTAAAACTGCATAAGCAGTTTAATGGGTGTTTTTAGAAACTGAACCAAGCTGCCGTTACATATTTATATTAAACGGGTACTCACATCATTGCATCTGTTAGAGCTCAGCCCTCAACAAACCGTCGCTCCAGTTTTTGTTCATGACCCTGTGGATGACAGGACCGTTGAATAAAGTTCTAAAAAAACAAAACACAGAACAAAACAAAACAAGTTGGTTGATGTCCTAGCTCTTTTAAAAACCCACAGATACCTTGTTTTCTGACCTGTAATCTGAGATCTGATTGAGTTCTCAATATCGTGCAATTTACAGATTCTGCCCCCCTGTATGCACACGTTTGTAGTTGTCACATGGTTTTCAGTGTTCTTAATGAGCTGTTAACAAGCTGTCAATTACCTATGCAGATTAGGGAGCCCGCCATTGCAAGGTGGCTGGATCTGGAGTTAGTGCATGCTACCTTAGACTTACGAAATCAATCATTCTTGCTCTAATAGCTGTCTTTATCCATGTGTCTCTTGTCATGTCTGGGTCTTTTTTCATTATAATACCTACCACGTAAGAAACGCCCTCTGGGAATTTTGAAGGTACTTAGAAAGGAGCTTACCTAAATCTTTTATAACTTCCTATTTGGCGGACATGTCGCCTCGGATGCAGGCTTACTTCTCCATCTCTGGCTCTCTAGGCACAGCACGCCCTTCTCTGGAGCAGAGACACTGGCTGCTCTTCCTGTGCTGACGTGAAGGGATCTTTCGCTCATCTTTTCGCTGCCCTCCCCAGAGCTTGGTGAATCCCAGGCACAGGTACATTAATGATAAGTGAGTTAAGCTAAATGCTAGGAATGTCATAGGAAAGCTGATTAACTCAACCAGCTGGGCTGAGCCCCATGTTCCAGGCACTAGGGTCACAGAGAGAACAAAACCAAGACCACTCCCACAGGGAGGTGACATTCTGGTGGGGGAGACTGACAACAAACAATAACCACACTAAGAAAATGGCCCCAGGGTAGGGCGGGTGCTGCAGGAAATGCAAACCAAGAGAAAGAGTCGAGGAAGGACAACCTGGAGAGGTGGGAGAGGGAGGCAGACTAAATAAAATGCTCACCTGAAGACTTACTGACGTGGTTACACCTGAGTCAAGCCTGGGAAGAAGTGAAGTTGTTGGTCGCGGGGATGCCTGGGGGAAAGCACCCCAGACAGAGCCAACTTCGAGTGCAAAGAGCCTAAGACAGAAGCAGGCTCTGGATTAATGAGGTGGGGTGGGGGTGGGATCTGAGAGCTATGCCCTGGACACAGGTGAGCAGGAGGGAGATGGGCAGATCACATGGCTTCTTTGGATAAGCTCTTGGGCTTTTCCTCTGAAAGAAATGTGAAGCCATTGCCAGGTGTTGTTACTTATTTTTATAACTTTCTATTTGAACTAATATTAGATTGACAGGAGTTTCAGGGAGCACAAATGGCCCCTCTACTCTTCACCAGCTTCCTCTAATGCTCACATCTTGCATAACCACTTGCATTGATCAAAGCCAAGAAATCAACTTTGAGGCAATACCATAAACCTAACTGCAGACTTTATTTGGATTTTCCGTTTTTCTGTTTTGGGATCCAGATTAGTTCATTCAGCATCTCCTTGGTGTCCTCTAGTTGGTGACTGCTTCTTGGTCTTGTTTTGACCTTGACATTTTTGAAAAGCAGTCAGGAATTTTGTTGAACCTGCCTCAATCTGGGCATGTCTCCCTTTTCCTCAGGGATAGCCCAAGGGTGTGGATTTGGGGGAAGAGCACCACAGAGGTGATGTGATCTTATCCCTTCCTATGGGGACATGTGACTCTGCACTAGTGATGTTAACCTTGACCACGTGGTTAAGGTGGTGTTTGCCAGATTTCTCCACTATAAAGTTACTATCATTAGTTTTTCATACTCCATTCACTGGAATCAAGCCACTAGGTCCAGTCCACATTTAGGAGAGTTTCCTTAAGTTCTGTCTCCTAGAGGGAGGGGTAGCCAAGAATTTATAACCATATGTGACAACCACTACTGTCTTTTGGAAATTGGGGGAGGAGATACTTTGAGACTATGAAAATACCTTATTTCTCCTTAAAGCTTTGCCTACTCATTTGAACATTTATCAGTTAGATTTGGCCTGCAGCATTTATTCATATCATTTTCTAGCGGTGATTTTCTAATTCCTGCCTTCCTTTATTGCCAGGGTTTTCACAGGAGTCACATCCTTGGTTTCCTTTTGAAAAGTGATTCAAAGGTTCATTGGTGGCAGCCAGAAGCCAGTTTGGAGGTCACTGCCATGACTCAGGTAAGGGATAATGGTGGCTCAGAACCAGGTAGAAGCAGTGTTCGTAAGGTGGTATGGCTGGACTCTGGATATAAGTGGGGAAGAGAGGCAACCGTATTAAACAGCATTGTTTGTGGAGAAGCTGGAAGCATGGAGATGCCATTGGTAGAGAGGAGACAGCTGAGGGTGCAGTAGATTTGCTAGGCTAATGGTGATGGCATAAGACAGATGTCCAATTGTATTGGACATTCCAGAGGAGTTGTCAAGCTCATGGTTATCAGACAGACATTTTTTAAAAATTCAAATAGTTTAATTTGAATCCTGATATTGTCATTTGTTTCCTTGGAAATGACAGACTCATTTAATTCATCATTGAGACAAACGTCTGCTAAATACTCAAGTCTGAATAACCATAATTTTTCTGTCAGTTGTTCTTCTAAGTAAAAATGCTGTTGCATAAAAAAGTGGGTAGTTTAGCTGGCAACTCAAGCAATCATATGTGTGTTTTCCTCAGGGAAAACATCATACTTTGGGGTGCAACAGATGTGCTCAATGCATACTTTCCATTTTTTTTTAAACACAATATAAAAAGGAAGTGCCAGTAAGAGTCAAGAAATAATAAAATTAATTATTTTTGCTGCTTCATTAAGGATGTTCTTAGTGGATATTGTTAAGAAGTGTTATTTTTTTTTTAACTACAAGTGTGTGATGGCGAAGAACCCAATGACTAAGACTTTGGTGGCACTGCCTTGATTCAAGCTAAGGCACCAGCAGCTTTGCCATGTAAGTTTTTGCATCATCAGTACGCATGCCAATAGAGTAAAGAGAGGTAAATGGTGTCGTAAGATTACTGTGGAATTCGTTTTGACCTTGTAGACACCTTGACAGCATCTTGATTGCAGACTACTTTTTGTAAACTGGTGCTCTAGCTCAAGGCCAGGCATGCTGGCTGGCTGGCTGGCTGGCTGGCTGGCTGGCTGGTTGGTTGGTTGGTTGGTTTGCCTAATGTATGCACATGCCCTTCTCAGAGAATTGCTCCAGCTCTCAGTTTCTGAAGTGTGGGTAGCAGGTTGTATAATTTCTCTATTCCCTCCAACCCTGGCGATAACTTCAAGAAAGGGTGAGAACTTGGCTAGATAGAAAGTATCTAATCCATTGGTGAGGTGGGGCCCCTCAGGTTCTCTTTCTGGAGAATCTGAGTAGATCACAGAGATATACCTAGTTAGGTATTAGTGGCATGGGAAATGGGGAAGGGCTTGTATTGATTGGAAGCCATTTTTGTCCACCTAAATATTGACAAGAAAGTAAAGGAAGCTGGTATGTCATCTGTAGGTAGAAGCTGGAGAATGAGTAGGAATGAGAATGTATGAAATGTCATAGAGATGAGAGAGAGGGAGAAGAGGGAGAGAGAGAGAGAGAGAGAGAGAGAGAGAGAGAGAGAGAGAGAGAGAGAGAGAAATCAAGAAATAGAAATCAAGAGATAGAGATTAGAGTAAGACAGAGAGAAAGATAAAGACACAGAGACAGACAGTGAGAAACAGAGAAATAGAGGGCAGGAATGAAGTGATAGAGAGACACAAAGAAGGGGTGAAGAGAGAAGGAGGGAGCGGGGAGAGAGAGAGAGAGAGAGAGAGAGAGAGAGAGAGAGAGAGAGAGAGAGAGAGAGAAAGGAACTGACTTCCAATAAAGCCCCCTTTACTTGTGTTAATTTCATTACATTTCCTAACAACATAGAACACAACAAAGGCTCTAGGGGAGATTCAAACTGAAGAGGGAATTAAGACCTTGAAGTCTTTAATTATGAAAATGCACTAAGAATCTTAGAAACCTCAGTAGAAATTCACTTGAAAGAAAAACTTCAGGACTTTCGGATGGCACAGGAAGTACAGGTCTAGCTTTGTTTTCATCCATTTTAAGAGGTCCTTTATGTTTCGAAATAAGTTTTAATGTCAGAGCCACAACTTCAGCTCCTGACATTGGGCCACTGGCCACCCTGATTTCTCCGACATGCACACCATCTCTGGGCACCAGGATCGGGCACAGCCTTTCTGCCATATGCCCTCTTCAGGCTTTTTTTCTGAAACAATCCTCACCAGATTGCCTGCTAATTGCCCTGTGGCATCTCCATGGTCAAAATGCCATTTCTGGCTTTATTTTCTGTTTTCTGTTTGTATATAAGATAATCTTCCCCCCACCCCCATCTGCAGACTCTAGGGGGTAAATTTTGAGCGTGATGCACGGAGGTTTAGCCATGGGACTCTCATTACCGTTAATGGGAATGACAGCACTCGGTTTCAGAGCCCAGGAACATTTACCCTGTAGATGATGGTGTTTTGGGGCTGGTTTTTTAATTGTATTTACAAATAAAGCTGACGTACAAACAGCGGCAACTCCTGGGAAGATGGCATTTTAGAAAATGGGCAGGAGTTAGACTGTCGATGGATCCATAGCCAAACACAGCACAGAGCTGAATAATGGTGGTGGGGCTCTGTGCATCTTTTTTTTTAGAAACTGTGATTACACACATATAATATGATATTTACTTTTTTTTTTTTTAAATTGGGGAATTGAGGGAGGGGAACAGTGTTGGGTAATTGGGGAAGGGGACCAGCCAAGTTGTTGTTCTTCAATCTTAGTTGTGGATGGCTGCCCATCAGCAGCTCAAGGTGCTGTGTTCAATCTTAGTTGAGGGTAGGCATAGCCACTATCCCATGTAGGAGTCAAACCTGGCAGCATTCTTGTTAAGAGCGCACGCCCTATCCACTGGGCCATCCGGGTGGCAGCTCAGCTCAAGGTGCCGAGTTCAGTCTTAGTTGTGGGTGGGCATAGCCACCACTAATGCGGGAGTCGAACCAGCAGCCTTGTTGTTAAGAGCATAAGCTCTATGCATTGAGCCATCTGGGCAGCAGCTCAGCTCAAGGTACCCAGTTCAGTCTTAGTTGTGGATGGGTGTAGCTCACCATTGAACAGGCAGTCTTGTTGTTAGGAGCACATGCTCTCAGCAGCTGAGCCATCCTGCCACCTGTTGGCAGCTCAGTGGTAGCTTGGCTTGGGTGCAGCATCACTGGCCCATGTGGGAATTGAACTGGTAGCCCTGTTGCTCAGAGCTCATGCTCTTAAGCTAACTCTTAACCAACTGAGCCACTCAGCCAGCCTGATATTTACTATTTTTAAGTAGATAGTTCGGTAACATTAAGAACATTTATACAATTGTGCAACCATCACCACCATCCATCACTAGAACTTTTCTGCCATCCCAAACTATTAACTCCTTACCCATTCAGCACTAACCCTCCATCCCTCTGCCCCAGCCCCAGGCAGCCTCTATTCTACTCTCTGTCTCTATGAATTTGACTACACAAGGCACCTAGTGGAGTCATACAATATTTATCCTTTTGTGACAGATTATTTCACTTAGCATAATGTCCTCAGGGTTCATCTCCCATTGTAGCATGGGTCAGAATGTCCTTCCTTTTTAAGGATAAATAATAGTCCATTGTATGTAGATACTATAGTTTATTTATCTATTCTTTTTTGAATGGACACTTGGGTTGCTACTGCCTTTTGGCTTTTTGTGAATAATGCTGTTATGAACATGGTTGTACATGGATGTACAAATTCCTATTTGAGCCTCTGCTTTTGAATTTTTTTGGTTATGTACCCAGGGGTGGAATTAATGGATTATATGCTAATTCTACGTTTAGTTTTCTTTTTTTGAGGAAATGCCATGCATTTTCACTAGCAATGCATGAGAGTTCCAATTTCTCCCCATCCTTACCAACATTAGTTTTGTTTTTTTTGTTTTGTTTTGTTTTGTTTTGAATAACGGCCATCCTAATGGGTGGGAAGGTTCTCTGCATCTTGATAAACATCAGACAGATCATGTATTCTTTCATTCCTTTATTTTTTTTCTCTCCCAGCTCCACCTTCCTCGAGCTTTAAAATTCAGAAAACACTTCCTAAGCCCCAGAATTGATCAGGTGCCCCCACTTGCAGCTCTGAAAATGCCCTCTGTATGTTCCTATTGCCACATGTCTTTCCTCATTTCTGATGTGTGGCTTCTGTGCTCTGTTAAGGCAGTAGCTGTGCCCTATCCCTAAACGGGATTTGGCGCCTAGTAGGTATTCAATAATGATGGAATTTAAACCAACTCTGTTCAATGTGACAAATGTGTCTTCCAGTATAAGGAACAAAAAAAGGTTTATTACTGGGATGACTATATCAAAATTCAGAGCGTGCAGTAACAAAATAACATGACTGTAAACACAGAGATGGAAAAAAGTAAATTGACTAAATTATTAGTGTCACTTTGATTTCAGAAAATGCTGCTTCTTTACACATAAGCAGTTACAAATGCAGCCTATAAAAGTTAATATTCATAACATGATTATCTTTCAATGAAAGTATTAGGGAAACACACCATAATAATATTGTTAATGTACAGGGGGCGGGCTTCCATGGTAACCTGGGCACATCAATTTAAGTGTTTAACCGAGGAGCTGTGGCTCCTTCAGATGGGAGATTCTGACGCCCAGTTTCATAGTGACCCTCAATAAGCATGTTGAATTACTGATTACTTGGCATTTCTTGATTATGGATTATTTAGAAGGCACTTTGGAAATTGCAGTTAGCTTGCTCATCCAGGGGACTTACCATCCACGTACGGTCATGAGGTGGAAACTGTGTAAGGAAGGTTAGATAAAACATCTTACAAGGCTCCAAGTTTTAATTTGACTCTTTGCACCTCAAGCCACTGACATTTTTCTTCTTTCTTTCTTTTCTTCTTTTCTTTCTTTTTACTTTATTCTCTGCTCATTTGCAAACTTCTAAGGATGAAATCAACAAGTGTGTCTGTGTGTACATGTGTGAGAGGGGGGGTTGAGCATATACTGGGCTAAAGGAATTGTCTGAGATGAAAATGAAAACCAGAAAGAATGGTGAGATTTATGGCTTTGGTACTGGAAAGAGATGTTGGAGACTATTTAGCTCAGTCCCTTCATTTTACAAATGATGAGGATTGGGAAGAGAAGGAGTCCCAGCAGGGCCAAGGGCCATCTCTCTTGGCAGCAGCACTGGCCTTGGCAGTTGCAGGGTCAAGGTTGGAAGACTGTCTTGGGCATAAAACTAGAACACATAGGCCCAGGAATGAGACGTGATCGTCCAAATAGATGATGGCAGTCAAAGATGGTAAGGGTTGCTGGCTCCTGCTGACTTGATCCTTGAGGTGGCCACGTGTCAATTGCCTACAGGGCTGACATCCCTGTAACCACAGTGCAGGGGGTCCCTGGCGCATTTAGGGACCCAGAAAACTTTTGATTTCCTTACTAACCAGAAGACAAACATTAGTAGAGTAGTAATGAATGTATAATAATGAACTCAGCCTGGAGTACACTCACCTTTATACCAACCCAGTTGTAAAATATAATGTTTGATACTCCTATGGAGAAAAGAACACACAGAAGTGCCCCCCAGGCCACAAAAGTCAGGATGTGGCCCTGTCTCCCAAATCTCTAATCGGAGCTCAACTTTCTCAATGGCCACTCACTTCCACAGAAGCTCTTGGGAATAAATTCACTTATGAGCAAGCTGGACTCAAGACTGAACAAGAGAAAAATGACTATATTTCTCTATTATTTAACACGTTCAGTAGCAAATTCAGCAGGGGTTCATTTTTTTGGCTTAAACACAAGAGAACTTAATGGCCTTTTAAACCAAAAAATCTAAGGTTCTCCGACGTCAGGTACAGTTGGAAGCAGGTGCTCAAGCGATGACATTTGAAACGGGTCTCCTCGTCCCTAAGCATGACTTCTGTCTGCACTGGCCTTGTTCTCTGCCAGGCTGGTGTTGGAGAGAGGCCACCAGCCCCCCAGAGCTTACCTCCTGAGGGTTAGGGACAGCCAGGTGTTCCCCTACATGTCCCAGGAGTTGGCATTTGCAGTATGCCAGGCACTGTGCTATGTATTTCTGTGCATCCTCTCATTAGATCCTGAACTCCAGCCTGGAGATACAATCCAGTCTTATCCTTTTTTAGGGGCAAAGACACTGAAGCTTGAGGGAATTATATCACAGTGGTCCTGAATTTCTCCAACTTGCATGGAGCCAGCTCTCTATGGAGGAGCAGCCCATGGTCTTTAACTGTCACCGGGGCCTCTAGAATGTGACACTGATGGACCCTTTCAGCCTTGTGGTCCACTCTTCTCCCTGCTTCACTAGACCTCTCTTCAGTTTCAAGTTGTCCTAGCTCTAGACATTTGTGTGAGCTGTCCCTGTCCCCAGGTGGGTTCCCCTCTTGTCTCTGCTATAGAGACTCAGGTCCAGTTTCTCAAAGCTCCCAGGATTCCATGGTGGAGACTGAGCTCTGGTAGCCTTCCCCACATCATGTCTTCCTCTCCTGCGGAGTCTCCTGACATCATTATATAGATGTCATCTCTCCTGCTCAAGATGAAACTTCTAGAGAGCTGAGGTCACGGTGCATTCACTTCCATATCAGTCCCCTTAGAATCCTCTACAGAACCTGCCATCCAGAAGGTGCTCATTAAACTTTAGCTTGTGAATTAATAGCTTGACTCACTGGGCCCCCAAATTCCTTTAACTGAATGGCTGCCACATGGATAGACTCATGAATACAGCGTGCAGATACACTAAGGACATTTCGGAGGAGCGATTAATAAAATGTGAAAGAAACCAAAGAAATGGAGTTTCTATACTCTAGCTAAATTTAAGCTTAAAAAATATTCGCCATTTCAACTAGTCTGTCTCCCACCATTTCCCGTAAGACACAGAGAGGTGAACACACTTGTCCAAGTTGTTAACAAGAATATTGGTGTCCATGTGTGAAGCCTGTTTCATGCCAGCACTTCATGCATCATCCCTACGCTTCTCAATGTCCCGATTGGACAGATAAGAAAATGAAAGGTCTAAGAGATGAAGTGTCCAATGTCACAATGCCACTAATTAGGGGTGATGCCAGGATTTGAATCCAGATTGGTCCAAAGCAAAAATTCTTTTTCTTTCTCTCTTTTTTTAAACCACACTTCACTGTTAGATGTCCAGTTGGGACCCAAAGAAGTATCTCTTAACTCTGAGTTCAGTGTCTTTGAAAGTACTTGACTCTGAAGCCCCCAGGGTAAAGACCTCTGTCCATTAACTCATTTTATATAGCACCTCTACCAATTACTGTGGGCCATTCAGGGCCTAATAAATTCCTTTTATTGGTGAAGGTTATCTTTGGTATAATAAGAAAGAAAAATCTTTATTATAGAGAAATAAATGGTAATTGTAAAGCAATTTGGATGTAGAATAAGAGAAAAAGGGGAATGTGTTCAGTTCAAATGTATAACAGCTGAGCAAGAAGGCAGCATGGACTCTCCCACCAAGGATAGCTCCTCATTCCTTTCTTATTGGTCTGATCTGCTGGCCCCAGCCCCTCATTTGCCTTGTCATTTACCTTTTTTGTCAGACTGGCATCAGAATATCTTTGCTGCCCCTCAGTACAAAGCAAGGGGGTCACAGGGCAGAGGTGCTAGGAGGTAGGATTGGTAAATGTGGAGTTGCCAAGGTCAGCTGAACTACTTTCTTTTGATCCAGCCTGAGAGAGTGCCACATGGTTCTCTGCCACGTGTTATTTTATTATTTCATTGAATATGTCTCCATTTGAATCATCTCCATCCTTTGTCTGCTTACTATGTTGTGGTCTGTCTCCCCCACTAGAAGGTATGTAAACCCATACTTCTCAGCTGGGTGTTCGCACATGTGTCCCCAGCTCTTAGAGCATCTCTTGGCATATGGTAGGTAGTAAAAGAAAGAACGGACAGGGTCGGCCGAGTGGTGCGGTGGTTAAGCGCTGGCTTGGGAAGCCAATGGCGTCTGTTCGGGTCCCACATATGAGGGCCAGTGACACTGCCCTCAAAAAAAAAAAAAGAAAGAAAGAACTGACAGTTGTTGAATGAATAAATGGAATGAAAGCCATGCATGAGAACCCACAGTTGAGCATGCCTAGACACTACCCTGGTCTCTTCTGGCTCCTGTTTTCAAACCGATCTGATTTTGCTGTGGTTGCTGGGAACTGGGCCCTGAAGAATGACTAATTCTCCAGGGGACAAAGTAAAACATCATCCCAGGCCAAGGAGTTACCATGACGAAAGGAAATACCAACCTTGCATCTTATTATGGCCATGGCTTTGAAAGGCTCCTTGGAAAGTTTGACACTTGGCATCAAGTGATTAGATGGGACTTCTTAGAGAGTGGCAACTGAGTATTGATTTTTAGATCATTGCAGGTGAATACCTATACATCTGGTGGGACTGCAGACAGGGCTGAACACCTCCTTAGGTCAATGGAAATTGCCATCACAATCACTGGTGTGCCCTGAGTGGAAATCCTCCAGTCCCATCACTAGAAAGTGCTCAGTGGGACTGTTTTTGTGATGTCTGTGGGAAAATGGTGTGTACAGTTAGTCAGTGGGGAAAGTCTCCACTTTCTCTCAGTAAACTTCCGATTCTTTGGAAATGTACACATTGGATTGATAGGTACAGACTCCCCAACACTAACAACTTTATTGTCAGAAATCCTCATTGGCTCTCACCGATTTGGGAGGCTTCTTGGTTTCCAGTGGCGGCACCCTAGAGTTTGACAGTGTATAGGAAGAATGGTATGGTATGTATGACATATAGCAGGTAGTTTTTCTTTCATTTACTTGCAATCATCTTAAAGAGAGAGAAAAAAGAAAAGAACACCCCAAACAACCTCCCAGCCCTTGTTATTTCATCAGTTACCTCATATAATCAATGGAGTTCCTGAAGAGAAATTGAGCTGTTATGGCTGCCTCTTAGAATCTACAATCAGAGCAAGAGTTTCTTGATGAGCTTGATATTCAACGTATCCAGGTGATTCCTTGGGCTAATTAGGACTGGATGAGCTGGGGGAAATGAAGAGGTTGGTTGGGTTATAATGAAAGCCTCACTTCTGATCTTCCTCAGAGTTCTGAAGCTTAATGGTGACGCCATGGCATGGGGAGAAGCCAGTAGCCCATGGACGTTACATGTGGGTTCCACATGGTGGCCAGGAGGCCAGGGAATGTAGGGTTTTATTCTGCCTGTTGGTATCCTCAATTGCTTAGTAACCATAGCCATGACCTACGCTTCTCAGCCTGCTTCTCCAGGGCCTACCAGCCGTCAGGGCCTCAAAATCCTATCCCTACCACTTACCAGCTGAATGACTTTAGGAAATTAGTGTGATGCTGCTGACGATAAATACAATAATAATTACCATAATAATAACAATGAAATATTTTATTCTTTCATTGCATTATCTCCATGCAATAGCAGCTTACATATATCTAGCACTTATTAGTGCATAACATTGGCTAAGTGTCTTCTGTGCATTCGTTTATTTATGAAATCCTCATAGCATCCTCTCAGTTAGTTCCTATTAGTATCTCCATTTTTCATATAAGGAACTTGCAACATGTAAAGGTCAATTAAGTAGTCCAATGTCACACAGCCAGTAAGTGATGGGGCCTGGATTTGAACCAGGAATTTTGGCTAGAGGGCTTAAGCTTGTCACAAGCATGCCCATCCTCCTCCTAAACCCCATCTCCTCATTTCTTCAGGGCTGTCACTGTGAAGCCTGGGTGAATATAGGTGTGGATGGTTTCTCTGTAAAGTGCCAATAAAAGTTAATATGGCCATGCCTTTGGTAATCAGAGTGTCAGACAGAGTGTATGATCCCTATCCCAACTCCTGTTGTAAGACTGGAAACATAATTTGAAAGCATGCCCTTCTGATGGACGGGCCAGTGGTGTCATTCTGGCACATCAAAGAGAATGTTATCATCATAACCTTTCAGCAAACTGTCCCTTGGCTGAGATGATTATCTGCTTGCTCAAAGCAGTGACGACGGTCAGTCTGGCAAGAACAGATCCAATACTGCATTGACATTAATTTTGTCTTCTGAGCCCTGGATATATATTTTTTCTATTGCCTTACATGTTCCCAGTGATTAGTCTGCCATTCTGACTTTTTTTTTGCAATTTGATTTTCCTCTCTAAAGGGTTATGTCTTTTCTATCACTGTGTCGCCAACGATCAGCATGGTCTGCAGGAAACAGTAGGATCATCTTTGTGCTGGGTTTGAATTTTACTTATTTAATGTCAATATTTTTGTATCTGACAGTTTATTAGACTCACATTCTAAGTTCTAAAAGTATCTTCCTGTTTTCTTATCTGCCAGTTAGGAACCCTTTATTATAACTTTCCACATGGCCTGAGCCAGACTCCATGACTTGGTGATTGATATCGTATAGTCTGTATTAGTCAGGATAACCAAGGTTATGCTGCTGTAACAAATACTCCCTAAATCTGACTGACATATAAAACCAAAGACTTACTTCTTATTGTTACTGTGTGGACTGGCTCCATATCTTCTCACCGTGGAATCTGGGATGAGAGAGTAACCACTTTCTCATTTTGCTGGTTTTATGAAAAAGAGTTTTGTAGGGTCTGGTATCAGCAACTGAAAGGGAACCATGTAGCTTTCACTCAAGTTATGGGTCAAAATTAGTCACTCAGCCCCACTCAAAGTCAAGAAAGCTAGAAAGTGCAATCCTGCAATGTACATGGAAAGTAGACAGCTGGATATATCTGGTAGGTAGCTCTAATGAGTACCACATGATTCTTAAAAAGTCAACCTAGTCTAAACTACAAGAAAGAAATCCATTAAACAAGAATACAAGAGAAAAAGTGATGAGTGCTTTAAAAGTCAAAATCATGGAGGAGAATGGGAAAAAGAGAATGAATTTTTTTGCACATCTGTTAGGTTCAGCGATCTTTGTGTGTGGGTGCCTCTCGACCTCTCAACAGTCCTTTGTACAATGTCATCAGTTCCACTTTTCACGTAGTAGGAAACATTAGAGAGTTTAGGATTTGTGCAAGGTTAGTTGAGGCAGTCACTCTTTCCATTCTTTCTTTCTGATTTGGGCAAGTCGAGGGACTGGTCTTTATCTTATCCCAGAGAGCCCAAGTACAGTGTGTGGCATGAAATGGATTCGCAGTAGGTGATGATTGAAGGTAGGGACCGTTGGGAGGATTGCTTCCTGATCCAAAAGCCAGGTTGGGTCCACCATATGTATTTAGGTCAGTAAGTATTACCATATGAACAAGAGCCTCACCAATAACTGTGGCCAAAGCTCTTCAGAGTTTTTTTCTTTCTTTCCTCTTCAGGGGTAAGATCTCATACATTGCTTCAAAAGGGTTGCCTTCTTGTACACACCCAAAACAACACAACCCAATAACTTAAATTTTTTTCCCCTTATCCTCTTATTCCTTCTTTTAAAAAATATTATTTATTTATTTATTCATTTATTTATTTATTTGGTTTATGGAATCTTGGGAGATTGAGTATATAGCTTACTTTGTATGTAGATCTGAAATGCAAAACCAGAAAAAAATTTTTCGTTGCAAATCCGAGATGCTTTCGCTTCTTAAATACAAATACCTTTGCACATTACCAAATAGCACGACACTATGAGTTCTGCAATAAACATACAAACATTTAAGATAATTATTATGAAAAATAATTAAAGTCAGTATAAAATACTCTTAATCTATTGGCAGGATGATCTGTTATTAATTCAGAGACGTGGAGGCTCTGCTTACTTCCAGTGACCACTCCAGCAATAATTTTGAGCACCCTGCCACAATAACTATTTTCATTATACTATCTTTTCATAGAGTAAGTATGATCTTCTTGAGTCCTCACCCAACTGTACAAAACTGTGTGAAACAGGGAATCTTGTTATCACCATTACCCAGAGGAGTTAACTAGGCTTAGAGATGGGAAATGACTTGTTTAAAGTCATGGCAGTAATTCAGTTCTGTCTTATTTCAAGGTTACCCTCTGGATCATTTCACCTCAGTGCCCCCATTCCTATGTGCCAGTCATATAGAAATGCACTTTTCAAGTTGGAAGGGCTAGTGGGAAATAGATCAACTCCCTAATTGTATACAAGAAGGAACGGAGGTACAGTGAGGGGTAACTCAGTAGCTATACTTCCACTTGGGGGTAGGATTGGGGGCCAGGCCTGAAAGCCCTGGTTCTCAGAAAGTGAAACTCCTTGGACTCAGGTTCTGGATTCAGACAGACTGAATTAAAACTCCTCCCTACCATGGCAGAAGTGAGGGATCTCACACACTTGTGAGTCTCAGCGCCCTCACCTATAAAATGGGGATAATTCTGTGTGTGTGTGTGCGCGCGCGTGCCTGCTTAACACTACATGAGAGTTAAATGAGTTAGTACATGGAAAGCCTGCCTCATCAGAGATGTTTAGTAATTTATTTTGTAATTATTATTAATCTACCGCATTCTCTACTCTGATGATTATTTGATGCTGCAGTGAGTTGCCTTTGAGAGCTTTTTGTTGGAAATTAATTAGAGTTGAGCAGTGAGAGGTTGGCCTTGGCCAGCACAGGAAGGGGAAGGGACCACAGTTGATGCAATTTGCATCCTGTGATCCCTATCTCTAGGTCAAGGGAGCTCTAACTCAAGGAGGCCATCGTCCTCTAACCAGCATGCAGTCAGTGACAGTGAGTGTGTCAGTCACACACAGGAAGCCCTGCCCCATTGGCCTGGCTAAGGTGATTGAAAGTTATTCTACTAGAGTGCCTACCCCAGTCACACTGGAGAAAAAGCATAGCCCTTGGAGCCCAACTTAGGGAGAAAATCTGTCACTGACTGTCCCTTTTCCTGGTCCTCAAGGATGCCCAGAAAACAAGTCCCAGGACTCAAAAGAGGGAGCACAGTGGGGTGGCCAGTGTGTGGAGCAGGGGCAGCCTCCAGCCAGCTTGGCCTTGGGCCAGCGGTGGCCCTGGACAAGTGACAGCCCCTCTCTTGGCTTCTGAATGAATGAATCACCACGAGGAGGGAAACCTGGTACCCTTCTCTGTCATTTGCTGTGCTTTTGTCTCTTGACTTCCGTGAGGCTGAATCTCCTCATCCAGGAAATAGCTGTTTGTAGCCCAAAGGCAGGTATTGACAAGGTCAAGTGCCATAACCCAGGTGGGGCTCTGGAACAAACCTCATGATTGATGCTCAATTAACAGTAATGATGATTGCACTGAAATGTCGTTTATTTTTATTTACATGACTGTGAGCCCCTTGAGGACAGGGGCTCCATTTCTGTTATCTACTTTATGCCCCAGACAGCGTCTAATACACAACGGCAGCTACAAGAACCCTACCTTTTCCGGAGTGCCTGCCCTGCACGAGAGGCTCTTCTAAGATTTTTAAATACGTTAACTCCTTGAAATCTACTACATGCTTATGACGTGGCCACTGTCATCCTCCCGTGTGACAGCTAAGAAACCCGGGCACAAAGATGTTAAGCAAATTGCCCAAGGTCACATAGGGATGCTGAGGTCCTAGAGGGGGCTCGCTAGGCACTGAATGGATGAATGAGCGGCTTGCCCCGACACCTGTCTCTTGACACCAAACAGACCGTGACCCTCTGTTTGCTCCTATCACCATTTTTTGGGCTCTGCAGTTTGGCTGGTTGCGTTTGGCAGATGGCGATGGGGATGGTGAAAAAAGAGGCAGGCGATGGGTGCTCTGGTGTGGCTTGCCTGTCATCCACACGCAGCCATAGCGAAAATGACAGGAGATTAATAGGAAATAATGGGATAGTGAGTCGAGCACTTATGCGGCTTTCCTCACGAGAAAGCCTCACATCTAGGGAGGTGCAATTAGCTGTCCAAGCTAAGATGCATAGGCAGGAAATGAAATAGGCTGGCGGTGATTTTATTTTTATACCTGGGCCCGCCCTGGGTTCATCGGCCTAGTTAGCGCTTTGGAAGCTCCAGCTGACTCTGCACTGCCTGCTAGCTTTAATACACTTCTACCCCGGCTTGCTACACAGCCCTGATGTCGAACACACATGGCAGACAGCTGCCCGGAGGCATTCTCCGTAGAAACGCTCATATCACAACAGAGCCCAGCTTTCCACCATCGCTCCATGCCTCTTGCCTCCATCAGCAAGCCTCGTAGCAGGTTGCAGATGCTAGGCAGTGTCAGAGAAATGTCCTAATAGACACATCGGGGGAAAGTGGGGCGGCCCCTGTGCACACCGGAAGCCTTTCCATCAAGCCTACTCCTCCAGATAAGCAGATTAAACACCCTTAATGGTTCCTCGAAGATCTATTTGCATCTCATACCAGAGGAACCTCAAAGGATCACCTTAAAGGCAACAATTGCCATTGTTTTCTGCTCAGCCGCCCCAAACTCTGAGACATTTATGGGAGGAAACACTTTGATTTTTTTCCCTCCAGAAGATGGGCTTTATCCCTGAATATAATAATTATTTTATTGCCTGGGCTTGTGTCTGGGCACACATTCCATTTTCCCGTGTAAATAATCATTTCCACCTTTAATAAATTAGATGGAACCTGTCTGGCTCGGAGAATGAACATTTCAATATCTTCAGACACACAATGACATCGTATCAATATTTAAAATCATTTTATGCATGTACTTCAGGTTGTCCAACTTCATTAAGGCCATTCATCAAGCCTCCAGCTAGAGTGTATTCCCATTGGACTTGTAGGCCTGGGGGCCTACCAAACAGAAATTTAAACTAACTTGCCTTTTTAATTCACATTATTCTCAAATATTCTCTTTTTTAACTCTCTGCCATGACTAAGGCATTTAGACCGGGCCATGATTCGGTGCATGTCAACACTTAACTGACACAATCCCCACTAGTATGTCAGAAAGTGTGTGTCCCAGTAAAAGATGGTATCCATTCCTCCCTCTTCATTGATAAATTACCCTCTGTTCTTTCCTGCACTCGGCAATAATTTGAGTTTATTGCTCCATGTTTCCGTTAAATATTTACAAACATTTTAAACTATGTATAAATGAAATCTTCAGTGTTTTGCAAGTCACCTCCTCTCGCTTGACTACAAAATCATGAATCTCTGGGTCTATTTTTTATATTCCCGAAGATGCCCCCATGTGAGCATAAGCTGCTGGGAATAAGGATATTGTTGCAAATAAGATCAGCTCCTCTTGTGGCCATCTCTGCGGAGCAGGCTAGATTTCTTTCCCAAGATGAGCATTATCTTGCTGATGCTGAAATCCCACTCTGCAATGCCAATAAACAATTAAGTCCATGCTGAGGAAATTGCAATAAAACCTTCTTAAATAGGGCACCGACCCAGAGAAGGTTGGAGAGGAACCTTCCTCACCAGGCAAAGTCAGTGAAATGCACATTCATATTTCAGGGGCAACCAAGCATCCGGGAGTGAAGTGGTTCTGTAGAGAAGAGGGTGGCATTGCATTAGTTTGCTAGGACTGCCATACTAAAATATCACAGAACGGAGGGCTGACACAACAGACTTTTATATTCTTTCAATTGTGGAGGCCGGAAGTCCAAGGTCAAGTGGTCAGCAGGTTTGGTCTCCCAAGACCTCTCTCCATGGCTTGCAGAGGTCTGCCTTCTCACTGTGCCCTCACAGGGTCTTCCTCTGTGCACACACTCCCCTGGTGTCTTCCTGTGGGTCCAGGTTTTCTCTTCTTCTAAAGACACCAGTCATATTGGATTAGGGCCCACTCTAAAAGCCTTGTTTTAAATTAGTCACCTCTTTGAAGGCTGTATCTCCAAATACAGTCACATTCTTGGTTGGTTAAGTTTTCTTGGTTGGGCAAAGTCTGCCCTGTGGTTCGTTAAGCACAGGGCCATCTCGCTTTTTTGAATGAGCATGAGAACAGTGCACATGTGCTCTGAGGTTCTTGGAAGGTCTGAGGCCAGCTTCGCTCTCTGAGTTCCTGTTTCCTCTGGGGTCAAGTGGGGATAAAGACCACTTACATTCCAGAGTTGTTATGAGGATTCAATGACCTAATAAATGAGAAATTGGCTGGCTGACAGTAGGCTTTCAATGCATCTGAATCGAATGGCATCAGGGAGGCAGCATTTAAACGGAGGGTTAAAAACTCACAAAGCTTGGAGAGATGGAGTGGAAAGGTGGAGATATTCCAGGTGTACCCCAGAATTGAGTATTGTCTTTTCTACTTATTTTCCCCCAGTTTGGAAACTTTGGGGGGTTTATTTTTTAATATTGGGTGATTGCATTTTCAAGTCAATCATGTGTTCAGTGTAGTACTTGAGTTCCTTCCAAACGAAGTGCTTATATATAAAAAAAGAAGTTGAAGAGCTCACATATTAAATTGTTCTGTACTGTGCGTGCCCAAACCCTCCATTCTTTCCAAATTCAGTACTTCACAGTTTTAAGAGCCCTTCATTTTAGAGCTGAATGGGGTGTTCTGGGCACATGTACTGTGGGCCAATTTAGCTTCCCTCAGTTGCGCTGATAATGTGAAGAGTGCTCCAGTTATATGGAGCACAGCCCTGGCATGCATCTCTGGACTCTCAGAAGCCCTTTTGGTGCTGGATGCAGACTGGCCTCTGCAACGTCTGTGCCCATGTGGGTAACTCTGGGCTGGACCCACACCAGGCCTAAGGCTTCTGGCACAGCATTCTTGTTCCAGCTTGGGACAGAATTCTGGGTCCCGAGGAAAATTGCATGATTAGGTGAGGGCATGTGGGTTTACTCCACTAGGTCCACATGATGAGGTTCCTGCAGAGTTGATTTGTCTGTTGTTGGAAGGACAGAGACCAAGAGGCATTAAAGTGCTACTCTGCTCTAGGTAGAAGTATGCAGATTGCCTTGTCGATTTATGCACACCAACACGGTACAAGAGTCACAGTATGTGAAGACTGAAACACAGAGAGATTAAGCCACGTTTCCACAGGCAGTAAGCCCTGGGCCTGGAACCCCAGTCTCCATGTGCCCATGCCTTCCTCATGGCTGGCAGGCATTGTGGGGAAAGCGCAGTCTTGGGAATAAGAGATGGAGCCTGGCCTTGAGCCAAGTCTTCTGACTCAAAGTCCAGAGTTCCTTGTACTCACAGAAAATTGGTGCTGTTTGCTGAAAAAAGAATATTCCTTGGATTGCACCAATGTCAGTTTCAATGTTATTTTCATTCACAAAGAAAAAAAAATAAAACAGCTTATAAATGTAGACCATGAATTCATGAAGCAAGTTCTGTCAATAGAGAGAACCACAAGTAGAGATGTAGGACCAAAGCATGGGGGAGTAGCGTGTGGCTGTCCAAGGTGCTGACGGCAGGCAGCTGCCTAACTTGCATCCATTAGTCTGGTCTCAGCTTCCCTGACCCCATACTCTAAATCACACACCTGACCTTCTGTCTCAGAATACCCTATTTTTCTTTTACTTTTTTTCTTCCTTTCTGAATTCCAAATATCACACTATACAAGGTACATGTTCATTTCAGGGACTTCGTATCATGTCTTGTAACCCCTACCTGCTCTTCCCTAGAGGGTGGAGTCTGCTTTTGTTTTGTTTGAGAGTAAACTGAGGGACTAGTATACATCCTGGAACATAGAAACTCAAAAAATATTATCTGAATGAATGCATGGGAACTAATCACTTTTTCCCACTTTTCAGGTTGGTAGAGGGGGAACCTGTTTTTGGACTTTCTGTCCTATGACTTAAATTGTTGTTAGGTCTTTTTCCTTCTTTTCTGGGTGAAGGTGGGCCGTCTCTTGATTCTTTGGGCTTTGGTTTCCTCATATGTGAAAAGTAGATAATAATGTCCCTTTCCCAGAGTGCCGTGAAGATGAAATGAGACAATATCTATAGAATGTGCCACATAGAACTCAGTACACAGCTACTAGTTGGCATGTCTGCTGATTCTGTCCAGGGCTCTGTCCTCCAAGTCTCACTGTTTCCCAGAGTCTCAGTGAGGGAGGAGGGAAGGGGATAAGACAAAAAAAAAAGGCTTTTTTTGGGTGGTTGGTGATGAAGCAGTGGCTTTTGGTTAAGTGAACACAGTGGTTGGGTTTATTCAGGTGATGCTTCAGTAGGACCCCTCACCATTATCCACTCTCCGTCCCTTGGGGTGGCAGCCATTCATACACCAGCCATCTGTGGAGACAGGTAAAGACCTAACCCTGGTCAAATGAGACTCAAATAAAAATTAAATAAAAAGTGAGTCAAAACGGGCCAAGGTCAGCATTGATCTCAGCTACATGAGTGTTGGTTATGGCAGTTCCATTATTCTGATGTAACAGCTCAATTGGTGAGATTCTGTGGAAGTATTTTTCATCATGTGACAGAAACCCAAGGTATTTCTTACCAAACACTGACTCTGCTTTTTAAAAAGGTCATTTACTTCATCCTTCATTTCAGTACATGCATCCTGCCATACTCCCTTTGTCCCCAGTTTCCCAAATTGCCGATGGGTCCCCACTGTTCCCAGTTCATTCAGACAAACAAACAACAAAACCAAGAAACTTCCTCTGTTGAATTCCAGTCTTCACGTGGTCTATGCTCAATGGCTTTATTCATGTTTTTTGCTTTGTTTGAATTGCTCTTTTTGTACACTCTAGTTCTGAAAATCCTACACTTTTGTCTTGTTCCTGTGGGTCTGATCATATGGTTAGTGTGGGATGTTGGCCACCTCCCATGAACTCAAAACCTGAGGACATACAATTAGGAAGATGTAAATGGACCTGAATAAGTAATCTAAACATTATGAGAAACCTCTTGGGAGACTAAAGGCAGTTATGACTTAGTGGGGATCAGAGGATGCCTGCATGCCATTTTTAGAGGGGTAGATATAAAGGGGAAAGTTGGCATACTTCATTTTTTCTCTTCTCCACTTTACCTTTGGTATACCTCTTTTAAACATATGACTTCTTTGAGGCAGAAAAACAGCAATATCACCCCAACAGTTAGAAGATATTGCCCCTAGGACAGGTTTGTGATGCAGGTATCAACAGTACAGGTCAAGAGCATGGCTGCTGTGTGTTTCCATGTCTACTTCCATCCACATCTCAAAGGATGGAGGAAGAGAGGGAGAACACCTCTTTGTGAAGAGCCAAGCCTGGAAACATGGACAGAAAGCTATTCTAGGGCTTTGGGGCTATGAAGTAAAGGGGGTAGCCAAGCCCAGACTTTGGTATCAGAGATTTTTGTGCTGGGACATAAGCCTCATTCCCTAAACTCTTGAGGAGGTTAGAAGCCAGATATGAGGTGCATGACCACGGCAAAATAAACGCTAACCCTAACATATTGGGCCACAATGCAGAAACAAACAGTTACAAAGTGCAATAAAATGGAAATAGTAGGTATTAAATATGTAATACTGGGCATAAAGAATTTAGAAGATGGAGTAAAAAAAGCACAGTGAATATATTTCAAGAATAAATTAGTGAGCCAGATCAGATTGAAGACTTCTTTGAGAAAGAAACAAGCAGGAATAAAGAGTTTAAAAAGTATAAAAGAAAGGTTAAAATAAATAGAAGCCAGGGGTGCACACATGTCAATATAAATATAATAGGTAATCATAGAAGGAGAGAATAAATAGAAAATACTTGGAAAACAATAATGACAATAAAACAAAGACAAAGATATATATTTAAAGCTCTTATGGAATGTCAAACAGAATATACAAGAGAAAAATCATACTTAAACAACATAATTACTTTTAAGAGTCCCAACAAAAAAGTTTTAAAAAGCAACAAGCTCGCAGAGAGAGAGATCACTTATACAGAAATCACATTCAGATTAAAATCTTATTTCTTAATAGAGACACTGAATCCAGAAGGCAAAGGTGAATTGTTTTTGAAATGTTGAATGAAAGTAACTAAAAATCTTTATATTTTATACCCAGCCAAATTGTCTTTTAATATCATGGCAGTATAATGATATTCTTAAGCAAACAAGGTCTGAGAGCACTTACTACCCAAACACACCCTTTGTGAAAATATTTTTGGGAGAAGAACACAGTAGGAGGATGGCTTGGGAAAAGTGAATAAGGACGAGCATGCAACTTTGTATACTTCATCGTGTGTGTGTGTGTGTGTGTGTGTGTGTGTGTGTATTTAAAGTAACACCCCCCAAGAATCAGGTAAACAGATGCTCCCCCATTTATAAACATAGTTAAACTCTACATAATATAGCATAATATCAACACATTTCCTGTGGTAGAAAGAGGGAAGGGGCTTAGGGAAAGTGTCTGGGTAACATGGAAAGGGGAAAACCACCCACAGACTTTTTATTCTGAGGAAAGATACTGTTCATATGTCTCTCTGATTTGCCCCCATGCTGACACCCAGTTTCTTATCCTGGCGTCTCGATTTTATGGCTGTGACTTTTGGGAAATGTTTCAGACTCTCTGAATCTTAATGTCTCATCTCCAAATCCTAAATGATAAGACCTGCATGATGTGTTACTTGTGAAGTGTTGATGTAGAGTATGGCCTCCATTGCGCCGTTGCCCTAGACACGGAACAGATGTTGGTTCTTCGTGCCCACAGGTAGGAAACCATCATTTTCATTGGTGAAAATATAGCTTATGCTTCACCTACATTTTCTCCCAAACCTTGGCGCAGGGAGGCCACAGTAAGACTTTACTGTCTTTGGGGAAAGTAGGGAAAAGGGGTGGCAAGAGGTAAGTCAGATTTGAAAATCAAGTTTCTGCTGCCTATTTATATTTTATAAATTCAATTTTCAAGACTTTGCAAACTGTTGCTTTTTCAGCCCAATATCCAGAGATCAGGGCTCCTGCAGGGCCATTAATTACCCAGTCTGTTCCCTGGAGGAAAGCATGGGCACTGAGCATGTTCATTAGGGCATCTTAATTGGAAACCAAAGTCACCATGGATACAACAAACATGATTAAAAAGAGTAAGCCATGCCGGTCAGTTTCCGTTTGGCTTTTGTTTTATTTCATTTTAGTTTCCATTCTCCCAAAGGCCAGGCACAGCAGTTTCGCGATAAAAAATAATGGCCTGAAAAAAGCCCTTCTGGAACCTTCCGCGTGCTGTGTGGGTTTGCATAATTCAGATGTGTCTGGAGGGACCCATTGCTTCCTCTGGCCCCACAGAGAGTGAGCTGGGGTGCATGCACATGAGTGACTTGGATCCCCCAAACAGGTACCCTGGGGTGCCCCAGAAGATGGTCTTTGGGGAACCATGTTTTCCTTTTTTCCTCTCTCCATTATTACACTTGTTCAAGTGACAGCATTCCGAAGTCCTCATCAGCTGGTGTTGATGTTAGACTAGGGGGCACTAGAACAAGTCTTTATTTTTATAGAAAGAGTGTAGCAACCCACCACTGCCACATGCCTTTCTATTGCTGCCATGTCGTTTTGCTTGGGATCCTGGAATGACAAAAGATTCGCAGTGTGATAAAGTACTTCAGTTGGATTGGCCATGAAGAGGTGTGCAGGGAGTCCTTCTTTATCTCGTGGCACTTTTCTTCTTTATTCTTTGATTAAAGTCTTTTCTCTTACTTACATCCCCCATTAAGATGTCTCAGTGTCATTTAGGGTGTTAATTGAGAGGAGGTTTAAGCTCATCAAAGCGATTATAAGTGATAGTTAAAAATTTCTATATATGGCCTGTGCTGAAATCAGCACGGTGGGGTGCCATTTTTTCTTTTATCCAACTGACATTGGTAATAATAGATGAAATTATTACTAAATCGCAGCTGCAGAGATGATATCATGATTTTTTTTGTGTGTAATCTTTGATGAAAAATTAATTTTTTGAGAGGGATAATTTAAAATGATTTAAATAGTATTATACTGAAGTCCTTGCCAGTAATTAACACCAATCTTGTCAGAAGTGAAACCACTTTTGCAGCTGTTTCTAAAGATACCTACAGTATTTGTAACTTTCCTGTGAGTCAAATTATAGTGTTTGGACTTTATTTTTACTGCACAAGGACCATTAGGAAAAAAAAAAAAAAGGCGTCTGAAAGGAATCTTTGTTCTTTGATGCCCAATTCCTGGTTTGTGTTTGCAGCCCCTCCCCCACGCTAGATTAATTAGACTGTGGACCAGGGTTGGGGTGAGCCCTTACTGTTATTTTTTAAACATATAAAAGTGCTTGTAGTAGATACCATGTACATATATCTCAGTAGTCCTTAAATATTAGTTACCTAAGAACAAATAACTTGATATGCACAGAATTTAACTGGCAGGACAAATGGCTGTTCATACATGTTGGTGCATCTTCATCAGTGACTCGAATTTCTTTGAAATCCACTTCTTTTATCACAGTGGCAAAAATATTCTAATGAGAGGTAGCCAAAAATAGATTTCTCTTTGCTACTTTCTTCATACTTTCAATGACAGAAGTGAGGGGGTGTGCGTGCGTGTGTGTGTGTGTGTGTGTGTGTGTGTGTTTATCCTATATATAAAGATCTGCAGGAGGGGTTAAAAAAAAGAAATATAGTGAAATTTAAATAGAAAAGCAAATGAATGAGAATATTGGAGAATTATAGTCCCACTCAGAATAGTCTTCTGAGTCTGGAGTTTTGCTTTCCTCTTTTTTAAAGTGGATGCTGATTTTTCTGACAAGATATATGGCACTAGATTTCATGGCAATTGCAGAACCTGACACTAATTTTTTCCCCCCCTCAACTTTTGTGCTGAGAAGCAGGAGAGGATAAGAGTGGGGACGGGGAGGAATGAGTAAGGGGAAAAGGAAGGGAGAAATGGAGGGGAGGGATGCGAGGTGAAAAATGACATGAGGGTGTTGAATATTGTTACACTGGGTATCTGTTCATTAAAATCGGAGCCATAGCCTCAGCTTCTGCTGTGGGTGCAGTTTTTATCCCACCAGAATGCAAATGGCACTCCTATATGCTTCTGTTAGGAAAAGAAAGACAGGGAAGAGGTAGAAAAGAAGGGGTCTATCGCAAGCCGAAAAGCCAGTTTGTTGGTGGAGGTGTGATGTGCGTGCCTGTGAAGTTTGCAGCTTGGAGATGCTGTCAGCTAGGTTTGCAAGTCTGCAACGTGGAGATGTCCTCAATTGGATCCTGTCTGGCCGTAAAAGGGATGGTTTCCCTTTTGGGCTCAGGCGGAGGGCAGTTGCAGGCTGCAGGCGCATCTAAAAGCTTATCAATCTCAGTGCCTGAGGTGTTTCTGCCTCACTGATCAAAAGGAGGGGACCTTTGGGAGTGAAAAGACTTACCCATGCAGGATGTTAGAAGTGGGCTGAGCGAGGGTGCCATTTTGTCGTCATGAACCTTAGAAATCTCTATCTTATGTTCAAGTTCACTCCGCCGACTGCCTCCATGTGCCAAGTGTATTGCAGGCATTAGCTAGTTGAGTCCTCATATGAAACCCTGGAGGTTGGGCTGTCATCATCCTTCTATATAAGAAAAGGAGGTATACAGAGGTAAGCAAACGGCCTAAAGCCGCGTGGCTCGCCAGCCACAGGGCTGGGATGCAAAGACAGCCCTGTTTGAAGGTGGATCCTGTGTTCATCCACTCCCCACTGTTCCCCACTGCCCCAGACTCTCTTCACAGGGTGGTTATAGATTCGGGGGTCTTGATAAGGTAAGTAGATAGATTGAAATGAGCAGGAGAAGGAGAAATTGAGCCCCGGTTAGAAAGCCCCTGGCTGCAGCTCCTACTTGGGTCAAGCAAGAGCCCAGGCAGCTGTCCAGCAGGACTCCAGGCTCACGCATACCCCTAAATCAGAGATGTGTTGTTAGGAATCAGAGAAGCGGTGGGGTGGGGGGGTGTTTGTCAGGATCATCAGTACCTCAGGACCCCAATAGGATTCCAGGTTTTCACACACCCCAAAGGGATGTGTTTAAGGACAGCTAGGAGAAGGAAGAGGGCGAGGCAACTCCACCCACAGAAATGAAAGCCTCACACAATGAAGGCCAGGCTGCTTCCCTCTCTGGGGCCAGCCTGCTCCCTGTCTCAGAGTAATAAACTTCTGCCGTTCATGCTGCACAAGTTTCTGTCTCTTAATTGAAGCCTTTCTTTCAAGAAGGCAAGAACCAAGGTGTTCCATGTCATTTTCCCAGTAGCAGTCTCTAATTTTTTTTAAATTTGTTTTTCAATTATAGTTGACACAATATTATGTTAGTGTCAGTTAACTGTTTCGTCCCTGGCAGTGTGGCCCCTGAGAAGGGGTGACAGTGAGAGCTGGGAGATGGCAGGCACCCTCCCAGCTTTGCTGCCCAGCTGCCATATGACCTTCTCAGGGTCCGAGGTCAAGAGGGCAGCCTCAGGCCGCTGTGTCCATTGTTAAATGCCCGGCACACGGCTCAGAGCCGGGCCTTAGAAGGTGCACGGTCATGTGGGTGGGGGAGGTGAGTGCCTTCAGGGCCCGGTGAATACTCGGGCTCCTCTGAGCTCTGAGCGCTGATTCTAGAACCCATGGGTTTTAGAATTAGAAACGCAAACTCTTAACATCCTCAGCACCCTGCTCTAACGCCATGGGCTTCCTTCAGCCGGGAGCCCCCTCCTGTGGGAAGTTTGTGCACGTCTTTTGTCACCCTCACCAGATTTCATTTTAATGATTGTTTCCACATAGGTCTCTCCCGCCACACTGTAAGCCCCCTGGTGGCAGATCAGGCATTCATTCATTCATTCATTCATTCATTCTTTCGACAGGCCTTTCCTAAGGACTTCTCAGCTGTCAGGCATCACGTTTGGCACTGAGGATGCAAAGACAAGCACAGGGTCCCCACTCTCCCATCACTCAGACTCAGGTGGGAAACAGACTAGGAATAGGTAACCAAATGAATAAATAAAACAGGAATGAAATCAGATGCACCTTAGGGGAGAGATTGGCCAACTTTCTCTGTAAAAGGCCAGATAGTAAATATTTTAGGATTTCTAGGCCACAGGATCCTGTGGCTACTACCCAACTTTGCTTTGGACACACAAAGGCGAATGGGAGTCACTTTGTTTCAATAAAACTTTATTTACAGAAACAGGCAGTGGGCTGGGCCCACAGACCATAGTTTGCAGACCCCTGCTGTAGGGCCCAGGATTCACCCACCCTGAAGACAACATATATTGAGATGAATATTGTTTCCAAGTCTGTGTGTGTATGTGAGCTGCTTAAAGGGTCGGAAGGGATTGGCGAGGCTGGGGTTCCTTAGGGTCTCTGTGTTACACAGGCCTCTGTCCATTCGTATTTGGAAAGGAAATGATGGCGGGGTGCTGAGGAGAGGAGTGTCGCCTGGTCACAGGCCCCAGCTCTTTGTTCTCCTTGAGCTCCCACAGTCCTGACAACACTTGCAGGATGGTTCAGCCATTTGGCAAGGCTGAAGGGCGAGGCAGGCGTGGGCAGAGAGCCGAACGTGGAGCCCGGCCAGCCAGCAGCCCCATCCTGCATGTCAGTATCCCTGGGCGAGCGCGCCATTAGGCCGCAGCACAAACCTGCGGAGGCAGCGTGTCCTGTCTGCCCCTTAGGGACACGCCCCTTCACAGGCACACTGCTCACAGAAGGTCTCATGTCCCGGGGGCCCGGAGAAGTTTGGTCTGTGCCGACTGGGTGGTCAGAGCTCTCGGCAAAGGGGCCCCAGCTCTGCACCCTGTCACCTTCATGGACCCAGATGGTCATTGTCTCTATATGCATGTCCACAGTTTTAGGACTTTAGATTGGGCAAAGGGGCAACACAGGGCCTAGTTGGGTTTGGGAAAGGATGGCACAGGCAATGAACGCAGGTGTCCCAGAGGCAGAGGCAGGTATCTAGACTGCCTAGTGGTTGTAGGTACTTTCGTTTCCATTTCACAGATGAGGGTAATGAAGGGCAGAGAAGTGAGATGGTCTGTGGAATGCCCTGCCTATCCAGGTCTTGTGACTACAAAGCTAATGCACACCCAGAGGTAGGGTCCATTAAGTTACCCTTGAATCACTTAACCACCCTTCAATACTTTGTTCATAAGCTGCCTCCTTCTTGAAGCCCTCACTGATTGCCCCTGGATGCACAGAACTCCTCTCACCTAAGTGACCAGCTGACTCTGTCTGTCTCTCCCAGGTGGCGACTTGTGTACAAGTCGTTTCTCAAACAGACGGAATGCCAAGGAGCAGGGTGAATGGCAGTTTGTCCCAGCCCCTACCACAGCACAGCACAGTTTTTGACCCAAAACAAGTGTGCGTGTCATAGGGTAACTGGACAAAAGAAAGACTGGGTTAACTATGAAGATCAAGTAGGTAATGGTCTCGTCACTTCATGTCCCCGTCCCCCACAGGAATCCCACTTGGAGGAAGAGAGGGAGAATATGCATAGCAGGACTTATTAGGAGGGAAGGCGGGCCTGAAGGGAGCAACGACAAACCTGGGTTCGGGTTCCAGCTCTGCCGCCTTGCAGCTGTGCGTACGTGGTGAGCGTGGTGGTCTCCTATCCTCCCCCATCCCCTCCCCTTTTGTCCCAATGGATGGTGTCTGTGCTGGGGAATTCAGTTAACTGGTAAAGCAAGTGCATGCCTGGCAAGTAATTGATCATTGCTGGGATTATGGGCTGTCTTGGTGGCTCAGCGGCCTCAGACTGTAAGTTCCACGGGGCCAGGAAATATGTCTGATTTGCTCCTTCCCACATCCCAGAACGTAGCAATGTCTCCGCGTACAGTTGGGCTGGAGAAATGTTTGGGTGGAATGAAGGAATTAATGAGCCGCCGGTTTGCATGCCCTGAATCCCCCCCAGGGAGGGTGAGGCTGAGCTGCTGCATGGCCTGCTGCTGCCCAGACTTGCTCCCCCAGGCCCAGGGTCACAGAGGCAGCCCTGGAGAGGGGTGGGCTGGGCCTGTGGGACTCGCCCCCGGCTGTGGGAACCCTGCTGCGGATCCGGCAGGCGCCGTCTCGGGCTGGCTCCTGAGGGCGAGCGCTCTGCCAGCTCTCAGGTCAAACTTGCTCATACAGGGTGGCACTGTCCGCACTTTCAGCTGGGCCCATGCTTCCCAGGCGTCCCTCTGGGCACTGTGTCTACTTCTTGTTTGGTTGGACCCTACACCGTCAAACGAGCCACACTGGGGGGGCCTCTTCCCCATTGCGCCCCATTCCTGCCTCTGGGTGAGGTGTGAGGTGGGGCCCGGCTGGGAGCAGAGCCCCAGAGGGCAAATTCCCATTGCAGCCATCACCCCAGCCAGGGCAGCGTGACTCAGGCTGAACACACAGTACTGCCGGTGGCGAGTTGGCGGGCGACCGTCACCAGTTGGCGGGGCCAGATCTCTGTACTCTCACACCAGGGTGTGTGTGCTCCTGGGTCATGCAGCCTGTTTACCACCTCTCTGGCGGGAACAGCACTGGGCATGTAGCAGGCACTCCGTGAATATATGAACAACGATTCTGCCTCGGTATTTTGGGTTTGATTTTAAGACCATACACACCTGTGGACCTATCACAAACAGACCAAGGAATGAGTCAAATTCATTACATAATTTTTCAAATATGGCTTGAACTTACAAAGAGTCAGCCGACTGAGAAACCTGCCTTTGGTTTTACAAGAGCAGGGACTGTCATCCTAGCTTCCAGTGACATTGGGGGCTGTGCCATTCTTGTTGTGGGGGGGCTGTCCTGTGTTACATTGTAAGATGCAGCAATGTCCCGGGTCCCTATGCAATAGATGCCGGTAGCATCATCTTCCCAGGTGTGACAACTAGAAATGTCTCCAGATATTACCTTATGACCAAAGGGCGAGGGGCTCTGGAGGAATTTTCTGAACTCCTCGGGAAGGATGAGCTCGCTTTGCAGCCTGGATCTCCTGGGGCGCCCCAGCAGGCCTCAAGCTGGCCTGGAGGGCTGGGATAGGGTACTCGGGTACCGTCTGTCCCTAACGTGAGGCAGGTTTAAGAGATGGCACACACTCCCCTGGAACACCCACCCCTCCAGCCACAGTTCTGCACGATCCCTGCTCCGAGCATCCTTCTTGCTGCCACCTCATCCTTCCCTGTCCAAGCCCCACTGATTCATTAAGGTCCAGATCCAATCCCATCTCGTACATCAGGGAGTTACGGATCCTGGTAGAATGTCACCTCTTCTCATTCCTCTTGTAGTTTTTAAAACTGCATGGGAACATTGGTTCCAGTCTCCCTTGTGTCAGTTCTCGTCCTATGTGGGACCACAGTTTTCATGCTGATATTCAGCAAACCATATTCGTTAAGGTCTTGGGCCATGCACGTGAGCTGCTCCAAGTGTCAGCCCCCTCCTCAGCCTTTATGACGTGGGCGACCCTGAGAACAGTGTTAAAACTCTCTAAACCTCCGTTTACTCACATGTAAAATGGGAGCTAATAAGAGTAGGAACCAACTTCGCATACTTTTGTCCATCAAAGAGGTGACATATGGAGATTGTTTAGTTGGTATTAACTAGCATTATGTTGTAGCTGTTTGAAGCAGCATCTTATGAGACCTTGGGGGGCAAAGGCTCTGTCTGGATCTAGTATGGTGATTGGCCCACAATAGATTCCAATAATATGTATAAAATTGAACTGAATTCTGAGTCCTTATGAGGTTTGAACATATACTTCTATTTTCATAAATGGTCTAATAAACTGGGGTGAAAAGTTTTTCCTTATAGACTCACTCTGAGGATGAATGAAATGAGACATATTGTGGTAGGCAGAACTCTAAGACGATCTCCCAGAGCCCCGCTGTGCATACTTCCTGTACTGCTTCTCCCATTGAGTGCATGAGACTGGCGAATATAGCGGGATTTCTCTCCTTTGATTATATTAAATTATATCGTGAAAGGGATTTTGCAGGTGTCATTGAGGTCCCTCATCACACATCTTTGAGTTGATCAAAAGGTAGATTGTCTTAGGTGGGTCTGACCTGATCGGGTGAGCCCTTAAGCCACAAGAAACAGCAGCAGACACTTCTGTTGGCCTTGAAGAAAGCAGTCACCTGTGGATGCCTGTGGAGGGAGCCCTGTGGCAAGGATCCGAGAATGGACTCCATGAGCTGAGCATGGCCCCTGGCTGACGGCAGGCAGGAGAGCATGGCCCTCGGTCACACAGATGGAAGGAACTGGATTCTACCAACAAGTGCAAGAGCCTGGATGAGGACCCCAGGCCTGAAGTGAGGCCTCAGCCCAGCCGTGATTTCAGCCCTAGCTGCGCTGGGCCCCGATTCCAGATCTCCATGGACTCGGACATAATGAACGGGAGTAGTAAGTCCCTATGTCTGACAATTCGCTATGTAGCCAAAGAAAACCAGTACAAGTAAAATGTATGAATCATTCTTCTTGCCCCTTCTTCTTCCTCCTCCTCCTTTTTTTTTTTTTGTAAAAGTACAAAGCTCCATCCTCTGACCCAGAAGTATATGAAATACAGCTATATTCCCCCCTGCCTGTATTCGTCAGCTAGGGCCACCATCATAAAGTACCACAGATGGCGTGGCTTAAACAGCAGAAATTATCTTTCCACAACTTGAGAGAGGCTGGAAGTCCAAGGCCACGGTGCCAGCAGGCTGGTTTCCTCTGAGACCTCTGTCCTCTCTTTGTAGACGGCCGCCTTCTCCTTGTGTCCCCGCAGGGTCTTCCCTCTGTGCCTGCGTGGGTCCTAATCTCTTCTTATAAGAACACCCATAGGAACTTATTTAATCTTACTTACGTCTGTAAAGACCTGATCTCCAAATATAGTCACAGTCCGAGGTGCTGGGGGTTTGAACTTCCATGTATGAAATTTGGAGAGACATAGTCCATCATAGCCCCTAAGGCTTGAGTTAATTTCTATTTCGGGCAATTTAACCTCAGTCCATATGGAGAGTCCTTTTCTCTGTCACCTTTCCCTGTCTTAAGTCTTGGGTAAGCTCCTATTCATATGGAGTTATATGGGCTCCACCTCTGCTCCACTCAGTTTCATGGGTACCTTCCTGCAGTCAGGCTGGGTACATGGAGTGAGTGAGGCTGACCAGGGTCCCCAGGGAAGGCCTACGTGGCCCATAAAACCACTATTCTCGACTCCTAACATTTCCCTGGGGCCCACATAGAAAAAAGGCCCATGCTGTCTCTATTCTCAGTTTCCATAAGCCTATGTGTGGGTGAGTCCCATGATTCCTTCTCTTTGTGTTCACTGGTGTCCACTCCTTCACCTCTTCCTGGCATCTTCCTTCTCTCTGAGGCTGCGGTCAGGAGACCAAGAGCAGGGAAAGATGTAACTTTTCCAACCCCTCCTGCCTTTATCTGTATCTCATTGTTTCCCGAAGGACCCAGGCTTTTGGAAGACAAAAGCCAGGGAAACACAAACAGCATATTTATTTCTGCCTTGATGCTTCTACCTCCGAAGCAATGAATGCAAGAAAAGTCTGGCTGTTTGAAAGGGATAGTGGGGAGCGGGGCAGCGGGGAGACTTTCCAGAGGGGAAAGCTTTTTAGTTTATGTTTCAGTAACATTATCCACCACATAGCGCTTAAAGCTCAGCCTCGGCTTCTCATTTCAAATATTCTGTCTCGTTTCCAGGAGACTTTCTTTCCTTATTAGATGTGATACTCAAAATTTTGACGGGACAACAGAGTTCAAATGGTGTATTTGCAAAATTTAAAACTCATGGTAAAACCCAAGACCAGAGCTGGTGCCTTCACTGAACACTGGCCTCAGGGACAATCTGCCTCGGGATGCTTAAAGAGAAATAACTGCATTTAAGTAAATAAAATATATTAATTCAGAAATAGGACAAAAACACATTTGGAGAGGACATGTGATAAGAATGTGCACCAAATGGTTTTAAAACATTCACATTCTATTTCGGGAGATAGTTTGGTGAACTTCATGGAGAATCTGTACTGGACCTTGTATAAGTTCCTTCTGTTTTCCCTAAGGGTCTGATAGAGCTTCCATCTTCTTTACTGACTCTTTAACTCTAGCCACAGTGATTGGCTAAATGGTGGGCACCTGACTGAAGTTGGACCAATCACAGATCAGTTTGGTTGCATGTGGAGTGTGACTCAGGCAGGGCCAACCTGAGCCTTCTTTTGAGATTTCTTCAGGCAGAGCTGTATGTCGATGGGTGTGAGGAAGGGATGTGGAAGGTGGGGAGAGAAAGGAAGATCTCTGATCTCGAAACTGTGAGAATCTGAGCCCAGGGGTTGCTGGCAGCCGTGGTTTCAGCCTCATGGAGATGAAGAGCTTGAGAGCATGAAGCCAACTTACTAAGAGAATCAGAGGTTGGCGAGAGAATTCCAGTGGCATTTTTATCTCTGATACTGCTTGTTCTCCTGGATGCCCCACATTTGGGTTATGAGAGCCAATGATCCCCCCATTTTGCCTAAGCTAGTCTTCCTTGTGTTTCTGTTGCTTATAAGCAGTCAGTCTTAACTAGTCTCAGCATCAAGGTCATAGAAGGCAGGGGAAGAGAATGAACTCTGTGTCCCACCTCAGACAGATGGGTTCAAACCCACTGCCCTGAGGCTCCATTTATCATCTGTGTGACTTTGGGCATGATACTCGACCTCTCTGGGCCTTTGTTTCCTCATTTCCAGAATGGGAAATTTAAGATAATATAACGCCTTCTGAATTTGAAGGATGTAGATTGGCATTTTTTTTCTTTTCCTATAATCAGTACCCAGAAAATTTGCCAGGAAGCCAATTTATTAAGCCCATACTACATATTTGTATTTGCATTTTTTGGAAATTTTTAATTCCATGAGCATATATTGTAGATGTCTTACTACCATACCTCAACCAATGTGCCTGTCACAGGGGGAGATGTGTGATGCGAGGTAGGACAATCAAGGGCCAGCCGAGTGGCTCAGTTGGTTAAGAGCTCGCTCAAGAGTGTGAGCTGAGCTCTGAGCAACAGCAGTTCGATGCCCAGCCAGAGCTGAGCTGTCACTGAGCTGCCAACAGGTGGCAGGATGGCTCAGCTAAAAAAAAAAGGAAGATGGGATAATCAATATTCTTCCAAGGAGTTTTCACCCTAGAGGAAAAGAGGTCTTGTCTTTTGGGTTGTGGGGCAGCCATCTTTCCTAACACACGGAAAACATCTGTATTTAGTGAGAGAGTTCATGCTGAGCAGTAGCAAAGAAGGGAGAAGGACCACAAGGAAGGGTTTGGTGACATGGGATATTGACATGACTGAATCCAGCTTCATCCTGAACCAATAACATACTAACTGTACACAGTTTTTCTTCAAGCTAATTTATAGTGGGTTTTTGTAACTAGGACTTAAAAATGTTCAAATACTAGGTAACCAGATATTTTTGTTTGTCTGGAAGAGTCTTATTTTTATGCCTGCTATCATGGGCATATCATATTTATTAATGCCATCTAACTTAATTCTGGAAAGTATCCTGGTTGGATGATAAATTCCATGTCTCTCACCGCTGTGTACAGGAACCAATACAAGATCTCCTAATGGCTGAGAGGACTATATATTCTGAGAACAGCTAAGGTAAAAAGACTAGAGAAACCAAAGGGCTTATTATAGAGAGGCAAGCTACAGTTTTCCCTGTACTTATAAGGGAGGAAAGGGTGGGATGACGGGATGGAGAGAAGGTGACATGAAGGGAAATCATGAGAGAGGAATGATCACAAAGATGATTGATCCCCGAGATGATTGATCCCAGAGATGGTTGATCCCAAATATGGTTGATCCCAAAGATGACTGATCCCAAAGATGACTGATCCCAAAGATGACTGATCCCAAAGATGACTGATCCTTTGGCTCCCTGCCTCTAAGAGATTTCCTGGAAGGGGATGCTCCCTGCTCTGCCATCCTTCTTATGTCTGTTCTATGTCCAAATCCTTCCTGGGGATTCTATGTCCTGGAGAATGCCAAAGATGCTGTCCCTTTGGGGTAACCAGCATGCCCATCACACCCAGTCAGAGATGGCTAGTGCTGGCTGAGTTTCTAAAGCAGCATAGGGTCATCCATGAGTACCCTCCTCTTTGGAGACACTTGTTCATCACTTATTTTACAGGAAAAGATATGAGTGGACCATTTATTGACAAGGGCATTATTTTTAATGTGGGGTTTGCTCATTGCCTTCCAATTCTCCTGCCTTCCCTCTTGGCATGGGTCAAGGTGACATTTTCATTCCCCCCAGTGGTGAGACTAACTTAGAACAAGCATGATAAATACCAGAATGAAACTGGAAGTAAATGGATCCAGAAGATGTTACCTCCTGAGCATAATGGAGCATGGATGACGTCTGAAGAGTTCTTTGCAAAGTCCGGGAGCAAGCGAGGATGCTTTGGGGACATATGCAGCCTACCATACTCCACAGAGACTGGAGGCTAGCGTTGTGAGAGAATGCCAATTTGAAGAATTTCGAATAAAGAATTACTCAGAAATAGAAACCGTTTTGGCAGAGTTGAAATGTTATATCAGTACAGAACGACTTCAAATTAATGGGCAGAATTCAATTTTGTTTATATGCATGCTGCAGTTTGGGAAGCGAGTCAAGTGGAAGGGCTACACGAGGCTTTGAAAGACACTGGCTCTTCCAACAAAGCCTTCCTCCCACGAGTTGGAGTTTAGAGATGAGCTTGATCGAAGCGCTATGTATACCATACAAGTATGTGTGAGTTCAGATGATGGCAGTGACCAGTAGGGACAATTTTGACATCTAGATCTATGGCATGTCTCTTGAGGCAACATGTAGACCAAATTATTTGTTGGCCCATGTCCAAAATTGCAAATGCACAATGGCGCAGAGAATGCTGTGTCTGGATCCTGTGTATGTGTCTTTCTCTCTCTCCATGTCTACATCATCTGATAACGCCAACACACCCACATACAGCCTTGAGTCAGCAAACACGACTGAGGACGTACTTACTCTCTTGTGCTGGACTCTGTTGCTTTGGTTCCTTCCTCCATGTGCTTAGAACCTCCTTAATGCCAAGGAGAGGAGGAACAGCACTAACTGTCCCATTTGGAGAGCCCAGTGGAGCTTCCAAGACATTGTCGCATCAAACAAACTTATAAAGATGAATAGGTTTGCTCTTTCCATTTTACAGATGGCAAACTCAACTCACAAAGACCAAACAACAAGTTGAAGGACACCCAGACATGTAAAAGCCACATCTCCACCTCCTTCCTCTACTTCAGTTACTTTGAAACACCTCACCTTTCTGTTTGACATGTTAAATTGCAATAGGTGGGCAATCCTAAGAGTGGACATGGTGATGAAGTACTTTTTAATCTATTCGGTGTATTTTGTACCCTGAAAACATAGATGGACAAAAAAAGAAGCATGTGCCTCTTTGCCTAGTGATTTACTATTATGATAACTTTAGGCCCTGGGGGATATTGTAATTGTAAATTTTCTTCCTTTAAGCTTTCTGAGACATTATGGAGAGCCAATAAACTAGCGTAGTCTTTCCTTCTCCCCTCCCACCCTGCCCATTCCTCTCTGTGACAAGGATTATACTAGGGGCTGGTGATTCAGAGACAAATGAAATACACTCACTGTCTTTAAGGGGCTCACAGTCTTTTGGGGAGACAGGGCATAGCCTTCAGAGATGATGTCATAAGCACCTATCGGGACAGTTCAAATTGCTAAAAGAAGAGTGGAGCGCTTCACAGAGGGAGCATTTAGCATGACTTTTAGGAGTGGGTGTTGGAAGGGCCCACCTGGAGCAGGTGAGCGGCCACACCAGCAAGTGGAGCTACTGAAGAGTGACCTCATGGGAATTGTCAGCTCCAGGGGATTAATAGCCAGCAGCCAGGATGGCTACAGGGAGTGCGTGCCAATGGCCTCTAGTAGACAAGCCTTGGCTGACTGTTGGGATGTGCGGAAGGGACCTATCCCCTCCCATCAGGTGGGCACTGAAGCTAGTTAGCGGGCACCACAGCGTCCCCAGTGAGCAGGCCACCCTCTGCCTGAAGTCCTCTGCTGCATCCCTGTCTCCCCAAGCTACCCGTCACGCCTTTTCTGCATTCCCTGAGTGCCTTACATTGGTTACACATTCCAGGATTGGGCCCTATCTCCTTCCTTAACGCCTTCCTCCCAGAACACTCTCTATATTCCTCTCCTCATTCTGTCACAGCTCCCTCTGTCCCTCACCTTAAGAATCAGAATTTGTACATGAGATATAATACGAGCCTCTCTCTCTCTCTCTCTCTCTCTCTCTCTCTCTCTCTCTCTCTCTCTCTCTCTCTCTGCAGCAATACAGGTAGGTGGGTTTTTTAACCCAACTTTAGCACAGGATGCACACTGTTCTCCATCTTGCTTTTGCTACTGAACCACCCGTCTCTGAGGGCATCTCCAGGAGTAAAAATAGAGCTGCCTCGCTGTAACTGCTATGGAATGTGCCACTGGATGTCTGGCCCCACGCCTGTTTAACCAGGATCCTCTCATTGGAGAGTAGCTTATTTTCCATCTCATGGAGACGATGACTGTGCCCAACTGTTTTGATCACTCTGTTGTCTCAAATTTAAGAACCTCTCGCACACTGTCTAATGCCATCCTCTTTACTTACCTTTCTGGTTTTCCCAGGGCCCCTTCACCTCGTGATCCCCAGCCCCGGTGGCTCACTTCTGCAGTGGTCAAGCCTTACCACAGATGTTCTGCTCCACCCACACTTTCCTCGTCCTTAGAATAGGGGCGATGCAGGGTCCGCTGCCGATGGTGACTGAGAGGTCTGACTGAGTCGATGCCAGCAGACATTCTAGAACAGGGCCTTCACATAGTAAGACCGGGGCAGGTGCCAGCCATCGCCCCACTGCTCTTCACATTACCAGGAAATGCGCCAGGTGCGAATGCTGAAAAAGCTGGACACCGTGACTGATTAGAATTCATTGGAATATCATTCTCTTGGAAAATATTCTGTGGACCTGGTTAACCGAGGAGGCAGGGGGTGAACAGATCTCTCTTACTTTTTGATATGAGAGCCATTGATGGGCAGGGGCCTCAGGATGTGGAGGCAGAGTTGCTGTGTTGACACAACTTTTGAAATGGCTCCTCCAAGATTCAGGTGGGGTGGGATTCAGGAAGCAAAGCTGCCACGGCAGTTGCCTTTGTCCATAGCTCTGGTGACGGAAGGCTCAGCTTTCTTTTTCCCAAAGAGGAAGAGCCTCAGAGAGGCAAAGTCTGCAGTACATAAGGCTTCCTGAGCCCCAGATGCCCAAGTTTCCGGAGGGGAAGCTGTGACATTCTGGGATCCTATTCAGAACTCTGTGATGTGCTCAGAGATGATATTAAACATTTTATATCCTTTTGGCCATGATACAGCCACACTTACCTCTGTTTCTAAAGAAGCTCAGAATTTCTTTAGGCTTTGCCTCACTTTCTGATGCACCCTCCTCCCCAACTCTCTTCTTCGCAAATTAGGAAAGAAGCTATATGTTAGGATTTCCAAAACTCCGCAGGTGTGTGTTCTCCGGCATTCTTTCTCACCAAGCTGCGCATTGGATATATACATTTTCTCTAGAAAATCCGATACTACACAGTTTATATTAAAAAAAAAAGACTCTTCTAAAAACACATGGGAATGCTTTGGCCAGTCTACAAACTGTGAGGTATAAACACTAAGCCCCAGGTGTCCAGATGTTGAAAAATGCCCATTTGATGTCACTTCAATTCGCCATCAAAGGCTGCTATCTCACCACACAGAACCAAATCCCAGGGCCAGCTTTGCTCTGCTTCAATCAGATAAGCTGAATACTGGGGAACTTCAATCATCTACCTACTACCCCTAGCCACCGGCTCTGGGGAGAGGGCTTAATGCTTTGAGACTCTGGCTTCTGGAGGGTCCCAGGTTGTCACTCAGCTCATGGGGAAGAGAGATGACATCTCCTTCCATGTGCTCGACTTCCGCTTCCTTCCCACAGAGTGGGGTGTCCACACTCAGCCACAGACAGTTACTCCCCAAAGGCTGCTCTGCACAAGGGTGGCCGCCCCTCTCCTGGGTGACGAGACTCTAAGATGAGTGGTTTCCCATACCTGCATGGGATTCCTGAGAGCTGTGCAGTATGTCTCCACCAGTCCTACCCTATGGGCCTGGCCATTGTCTAGCCCCTCGACTCTCAGGTCAGAATAAGCAGCCTCCTTTTTGCTTTGTCGGCATTAGCCTTGCTCTCTCCATCTATCTTCTGAACTACACTGGAACAATGCCTCTAAAATGAGACCTTCAATGGATCCTAAGTGTCAACGCAATGAAAGTACCCCAAAGTGTGGTTTTGTATCAGAATCACTTGGGGTGGGGAAAGTCTTTAGTAAAATGCAGTTTCCTTAGCCCTGTCCAGGCGTGCTGGACCAGAGTTTAGAGATGGGGTTTAGTGCCTGCATTTTAGACACATGTGCACACACACACATGCATGCACACACAGACACACACTCAAACACTCACACACACACACACACACACACAGTGTACTGATTGATGGAGGTGGCCAACTGATTGATGAGATCATATGCAGATCTAGTACACAAATGTAGCCTCCAAATGGCATGCACAACTGAAACTCATTCTCTCGTTCCCCTGTATTCCATCCATTTTCTTTACTCCAAAAAACATCATTTTTATTATAAAGTCATGAGCATTTTCAACACGATGGCAGCACACTATACACTATCCCCATCTTGCCTTTGTTCCTTGCCATCTCTCTCTGAGACGATTTTCATCAGTATATAAAATTTGCCCCATTTGAACAGCTGCAGTGTATTTCATTGTCTGGGCATAAAACATATCTAATATCTTTTTGATGGATTTTGGTTTGTTTCCAATCCTGTGATGACAACATTTATAATCAGCTTCTTAGGAAATTCTGATGCCCACTGCATACTCCTTGAAGTCTAAATCCTGAACTTGGATCACCCAGTATCTTCGTAGATTCACTCTTCACGGTATTTTCTTACCTACCTCTGAGACCATTCAGAGCTTCTAATTCAGGATTGTCTATATGTGATGCCAGACCCTCTTGCCTTCGCTTATAATACTCTCTGTATCTCAGGAGCCTTTCATTCTTATCCTCACCCCCAGTGCACCCCCAGTTTCATGTACTAATGGCCATCTTTCATCTTCTGCCCTAATCTCATCTTTCATTTGCATAGGTATGCAGATGACCGCTTATTATGTCTCAGAAACAAAGGAAAAATAAATCTTACCAGATTCACAATTAAAAGTTCACATCCAAGATGCCACTAGCTGTCATAGAATTAGTCCAAGGCAGTCTCACTCACAGGAATAAAATCGCTTTGGCAGTGATTACCGGTATATACTTTGACAAAGAGAGGCACAATTTCTGTCCTTGCTGTGACTTTTTTCTAAGTTCCATTTCTTTTACTAAAAAGATGCCTCTAGCATGAATCCTCCTCCATCCTTGATAGCTGGTTTCAGTATTGAGCTTCAGTAATAAGTGGAGTGGAAACCATGGAAAACTGTGCATGTCTTACCATGTTCTTACCTGTTCCCCCGACACATATATCCAGCTCTCCCTTCTTTCGTGGCTCTGAGTTTATTATAAAAAGACTTAGAAAAATCATCAATTCCTGCCTTGCTGCTCTCCTCCCCATTTTAGGTGTCTTTTTGTAAATTAATCCCTCCCCTGTCCCCAACTCTATAATACTCTTGCTTAGATCAGGTGGTTGGGGCATATTGACTTTGGCTTCTCCACCGCCGTGACTCCAAGGGAGGGCTTGTCACCTAGTAACAGCTAATCAGAGTACTTCACCCCCTCCATCCACCTGATTGGCTTAGAGGTGGACACATGATCCAACTCCTATTCAGGGAAGAGATCATCTGATTGGCACATTTAAAGTCAGGTGTTCACCTTGGGGCCAATCAACTGTGGTCAGCAGTTTGTAGTCACAAGGTTGTGATCATTTGGTAAAAAAGAAAGAAGGAAAGAAAAGAATGCCACAGAGCCCTTTCCTGTGGATGGTGGGGATGGGGTAGCTCTCAGGGAAAAGGATTTGTTGTCAACTGGGCTGACTTCCCTTTAAAATTGCATTTTATGTACTCAGCTCAACATTTTAATTCTGGGAAGAGAAAAACCTTTTGTGTAGTCATGGGTCTTTATGACAGTTGAATAAAATTGAAAAAGTCTTCAGAAATTTTTAGTCCCGTCCCCTCATTTAGCAAATGAGGCTGAGAGCAAGGGACAGAGTTTTGCAGTGGCTGCCAGTGAGTTAACTGCGACACGGTCCTGGGAGCCAGGTCTCCTGCCTCCAGCCCGGGGATTCCTCCATTGCTCCAGGCTTCCTCTCTACCCTGGTTTTGCGGTTTCCTAAAAGGGAGGGAAAAGAGGGAGCATTAACTTGAAACATAAGGAGAACACCCAAGCCTTCAAATCCATTACCGACTGAGGTATCTGTGCTGGACTCGGCTGAATGATAATGTGTTCTTGGACCTGGCCTCGGCTTAGTGACTGGTGCTCCATCAGCCAGAGCCTTGTTCCCAGGCATTTTCTTTACAGGCTCTGCCCACTGTGACACATTGGCACCATGCCATTCCTTGTGTACATGCCAACATGCTTTTATGAAACCATTAAAAGAAACCTTTCCTGGGCCGGCCGAGTGGCGCGGTGGTTAAGCGCTGGCTTGGGAAGTCAGAGACCCCGGTTCAGGTCCCACATGTGAGGGCCAGTGACACTGCCCTCAAAAAAAAAAAAAAAAAAGAAAAAAGAAAAAAAGAAACCTTTCCTAAGGGGAGTGGAGTAGAAAATGAATTCCTGAGGGTGGACACACCTATAGGTGTGACCACAAGTGGGAACCCCATATGAAAACTTGCAAAGGGGCAGTCGTCAAAGGGAGACCCAGTCTAGTCTGCCTTGCCCGGTGTAGCCTGTGCTTCCCGCCCCATCACCACCACTACCACCCCCAACAATCCCTGCAGCTGTTACTACAGCCACAGTGACACAAAGGGGGAAAGGTGGTCACACAGAAGGAGCGGCATGCCCCGCTGCCCTCGTATGGTGCATGGCTGGGGCCCCACCCTCTTCACCCGGTGTGCCTGGTGCTCAAAGTACCTGGAGGGAGTGGGCAGTGGCCTTGTCTCCTTTGCAGTCATCCATGGTGAAGGCCACTGCTTTTCCCAGGACCAAAGGCCTGCAGGAGCAGAGAGGACCCTCTGATGGGGAACTCCGTTGAATGTCTCCGATGAGAAACATAGTGGGTTGGAAACGAATGGAAGTTCGGGCAGTGCATCTTAGCTGTGTTCAAGCTGGAGTATGTGATCATAAATCGTACATCTCCTTTATTAAGAATAATGCTTATTTTATCTAATCTGTAGTATTTATTTTACTGTTGCTTTTCTGCACGTCTTCCTAAGTCCCCTTCTGCAAAGGCGACCTGTGGGTGTCTCTAATCCTTGTATTACTTAAACTAACATACATCTTCTAGAAACCTGACCTTGAATGGTCACTCTCTCTCGGTGGCGTGCTGGTTAGTATTTAATGATGGACTGAAAGAGAAAATCCTCTGATTTGCAGTGTTGGCTGACTTCCTTGGTGGAAATACTCCCGTTGTGGCCAGTTCAAGCTACAAGGTGATGTTGCTGGCCGGAGCTTTGGGACGAGATGGGCAGTGGAACATATAAGTAACCTCAGGGCACAGATAGTAGGAAAATAGCATAGAGGAGTTAGAAAGTGTCAAGTTTGGAGCATTTGTTACCTTGTCTTTAACACAGCTAATTTAAATGTAGGTTTGTATAATTTAATCTTCAATGCTATCTGTTTAACAACTGGGTCGTAAAGTACCTAAGAGTTTTCTATTTGGCTCTCAGGACCAGTAGAAGCCAGGTCACAGCACACCTGTTTTCTCATCTGTAGAGTCAAGGTAGTGTTGGTGGCTGTCACATGGAGGTCCTGGTGATGAGACAAGGCATGTAGAATGCTCAGAAGAGCGCCAGACCATAGAAAGTGCTCGATGAATCACGGCTGTCGGCATCAGTAGCCTCCCTCACAGATGCAGTCACACAGCCCTGGGTGGCCACGCCAGGCCTAGGGGTTTTGTTCTTCGGCCTGAGGCCACAACTCATTCCTGGGGTGCCCCTTAAACTTCACATTATGGAGCCTTTGCAGAGGCAGAGTAGCATGGAGGAAAGAAGGACACTGCTGCTTTTGACCTGTTCAGAGCATTTAGCTCATGGAACCTTGTTTTTTTCACGTATAAAATGGGCCTTGGTGAAAATTGAGGAGAAACAAATGAGTCGTCTGTGTAAGCATCTGACACATAGTAAGTACTCAGTAAATGTTAACAGTGCTCCCTTCTGCCATCAGAACAAGTTGTTAACCCTTCAACAACTAAGATGCCCTCCTTTGAAGGCGAGTTAGACAATGTCCATGGATACACAAGTTGAGGGACACAGGCCTACCCTGTGTCTACAGCACCCTACATAACCTCCAGGTTTCTGAAAGTGAGCCTTATGTCTTTGGGGGCCAAGCCACTCTTCCTTCACTGCCACTCTCCCACTCTGTCTGTCTGTCTCATGGGAAAAATGACATATCTCAACATCCATTCCTGCTCTTCCCGTCACCATCAGCCACATCTCCACCTTCGGCAGCTGCTAACTATTTTCCTAGATTCGGCTCCTTGGTTGATCCAGGGCTGGGTTTCAGGTCCTCCTTGCATGCTTTCTTACAATCTTGTTATCACATTTTCATGGTATGGTAGTATTTGGGGTTTACTTATCGAATTTCCCTACAGACTGGAAACTTTTTAAGATCATAAACTTCACCTTTTATTTCTGTATTCTGAGGTACTTGATAGGCATTTGATAAGAGTCCACTCTATGGAAAAATGACATTGAAATTAATTCTGAATCTGACTGTAGTCAGGTGTGTTAGTCAGAATTCTCCAGAGAAACAATATCAACAGGAGAGTCAAATTATACATTTGAAAGAATATCTATCTGCTGGGTGGGCTGGCAGGCTGGAGACCCAAGGAATGGCTGCAGTGTGAGTCTGCAGACCCATCTGCTGGTGGAATTTCTTTTTGACCTGGAGAGTTCAGTCCTTGTTCTATTAAATCCTTCAACTCACGGGTATGACCCACCTATGTTATGGAGGGGAGTCTGCTTCATTCAAAGGCCACCAATTTAAATGTTAATCTTATCCAAAAAAAAAAAAAAATTTTTTTTTGATCAAGTTTCTGGACATGGTGGTCCAGCCAAGTTGATACATAAATTAGCCATCACACTAGGGAAGACCTTTTCTTTGCCTCATCTTTATCGATGACCAATTTATGTGGACAACCTTATTACTGGTACGACTAAGGTACTCCACCGTGACACTGCCTGGGGATTCAACCAAGTTTACCCAAACCACAGGCATTCTCCACTGGCGGTTGGGGGAGGCACCGTTTGCAAATAGCTTTGCCTGCTGTTTCCTTTTTTGTGGATATGCTGAAGGGTTTCATCTCTGGATCCCCATCTGGCAACTTTTCCAAGAACTAAATTTGCTTACAATTTCAAATAAAGCCTGTGAGACATTTCGGCTTCACTTTCCTGTCTCTCCCTCACTCTCTCCTAAGTACACTGTTAAATAATGGATTTGTGAAATGAATAATGGGCTCTGATGGTAGAGGCCTGTCAGGAAATGTGTGTGGACAGCTGGGATGGTGAGACAAACCATTAAGCAGATCTCCCTCTGGTTTTGGCTTGTTTGTTTGGGTTACTTCTCCCCCTCCCTCTCTTCTCCTTTTCCCACCTCATCTCCTTACTTTGGGGCTTGCTGGACTTGGATAGAAGACACCAGAGAACCCAGGGGTCAGTCCCACCACCACAGACTATGCAAAGGACTGAATGATGTGGGTGGGTGAGTGTGGGATGCCAGTGCCGTTTCTTCAGACATACACATTTATGTGAATTGATTAAACACCATCCACGAAAAGACACCGATGCAACACTTTCTGAACTAGTTACTCCGGAGTTGTCAGAATGTTCAACGTCGTGCTCTTGTCTCCCAGTCCTGATAAATGGTCGGTGTGAGAAACGCCAGTGTGAAAACCCCTGTGGATATTCCTTTATGGTACCTGATTGTGTCCTATCAGAGAGGCATAGGGGAGGTATGGCAGGAGTGCCCACTGCCCACTCAAAATTCCTGCTCACCTTCTTCATTGGTGATGGAACCCTGATTTCATCTGAGGGAGAAGCTTATAACATTAACAAATCCAGCTGATAACATTAGCAAATCCATAGCCATCAACCTTCCCTTTCCTGGCTTCACTTTCCTGGGCTTCACTTCTGGGAGAAGTCGTGTAACAGTTGTGACCAATGGGACACAGTAGATGCCACTGCGTGGGGCTTTTGTGACTGTTTCTTAACATGAGTCCACTCACCTGGCCTGTGCCCCTTTGGGTCCTGTGCTTGCTGCTTCTTCCCGTGGGGATAAGTGACGTGTTAGGCTCGGACACTAGCAGCCTGTCTTGTAAATACATATATGTGCACATGTATAACACACATGTATTTACATATACAAGCACACTATGTGCATCACATAAACACATCCTCGTTCCCATATGTGTACGTGTAAACCTACACATATGTACACAAACATTACTGCTGACCTGCTGACACATGTAATGCAGACATAGTAAACACACATGCTTGCTAAATGTGTAGGTATATACTGACTCTTCATCTGCTTTACTCAAATCCATAGCTACTTATATGTTAACCTGGACACATGGACACACACACATTTATACACAGACTGAATGAAAGAAGTGGTTGATTTTTTTTTTCTTTAAAATTTTATTGGGGAACTGGGGAAGGGGAACAGCCAAGTTGTTGTCCTTCAGTCTTAGTTTTGGAGGGCGCAGCAAGCTCAGGCCCAAGTCCAGTCGTCAGCCTGCCGTCCTTCGGCAGCTCATGGCCGCTCAGCTCAAGGTGCCGTGCTCAATCTTAGTTGCGGGTGGGCATAGCCCACCAGCCCATGCGGGAGTCAAACCAGCAACCTTGTTGTTAGGAGCACATGCCCTCACCAGCTGAGCCATCCAGCCACCTCTTGGCAGTTCAGCGGCTCGGGAGCAGCTCACTGGCCCATGTGGGAATTGAACTGATGACCCTGTTGCTCAGAGCTCACACTCTTAACCAACTGAGCCCCTCAGCTGGCCCCAGAAGTGGTTGATTTTTACAGGGAACATAATGTCACAGCTGAGGACAATTTGGGATTTATCCTTGAGGTATTCTAGTGCAAAACCATGCTGGGTGTGCTGAGTGAAGTTAGGTGTAGGGTTTGATTCTCACGGAATTTGTAATTTCCAAAGAGAGAAGAAAAAGACTTGCCTACGTGATCACCTGGAAAACACAAAAACCAATGTGATGAATGTCACAGAGCCATAGACACACATCCACTATGGGGACAAAGGTGGGTTGGGTTTCTGGGGTCAGCATCCTAGAATGAAAACCATGTTCACCCATGAAGGCTGCCATGTACCGTTGTGCAGGATGTTGACTTGTGTAAGGGGCATGGACCAACATCAAGCTTATTCTCTGCCCATAAGCCCTTCACTTGCCATGGGGCTATAGGGCTATCCCCTTTAAGAAGTGAGGGTGTTTTTCCTAACGTGCACCCTGTGGGCTGCGGACAGAGTGGTGAGTGGCCATGTCTCTGGTACCCCGTACAGGTCCCTGTGCGTAAGCAGGGGCTTAGATCTCGGAGCAGATGGCTCTGAGTAGCTCTGCTTGATTCCTCGGCTGGCGGTCAGCTTTGCCTCTGCACTCCACATTCACACGCCGCGAGACTTACTGTGGTGTGTCTGTCAGGATAAATGAAAAGGCTGGAGCAGACGAAGCCCACCAAACTACCTTCAGCCAGCACAGAGCAGCACAGGGAAATTGATTAAAATATGCATCGCCCTAATCGAGCGGCCGGTCCCAGCCTGGAAATTAATTAATGCTAATAGTACACAATCCAAACTGCTTTTGGAAATCTTCTTAGAACATTAACTAAAATGTTCATCTTTTTAATGCGTTTGCCTGAGCCACTGAGACTAAAAGCTTTGCCTGTTCTATGTAAATGTGAAGGCGTGGAATGGGGGGGAAAAAAAAAAAGGAAAGAAAAAAGAAAAAGAAAGAAAAAGAAAGCACATTCAGGTTATTTCAGCTTGATGACGTTGACCTTCTGGCTTCCTAGCCTCTTTGCAGGCTTGGGAAGGCGGCTCTATTAGCTCCTGAGATGGAGGGGCAGCCTGGAAATTGGGGGCAGCAGTCTCTGCATTTTGCGCTGTGGGCTGCAGAGGGGAAACCAAGTGAAGGATGGGCAAGAACTGAAGGCAGTGACTGAGAGTCATCTCGAGGTGCTGCTGGTGTGAGGGTGTCAGGGCAACAGTTCCAGGTAGCATGAAAGATCCACGCCCTCTCCACCATCACTCAACAAAGTGGTCCATGACATTGGTTTGCAAAGGGAAGGGTTTGTGTAGCATCATACCTCTTAGGAAGGGATGGCCTGCCTGTATAATGAGGCTTTAGCTCGGATCTTCCCAGGCGTGGCTGCCATGTCACAGGGTGGCAGGCTCTGGGTGCTCCAGCCCCTTTTATTTCAACAGAAGTCCCATTGGTCCTTAGCTTAGTTTTAGCTTAGTTTCAGTCATTGATTCACTCGGTAATTATTTGTCTAGTTCCCACTAACTAGCTGCTGAGCAATGGGCTCTTCCTGCGGAGCTCAGAGTTTGATGTGGGAGACCGACACACAGGTAGGGACAGGATGGTGAGGAATGGGATGTCATGGAAATGTGCCCAAGGCAGAGCTCAGGGAGGGTCCCAAGGAGGGACCCAAACCCGGGGGTGGGGTGGGGGGAGCCGGAGTGAGAGGCTTTATGGAGGAGGGGCTGGTTGAGTGAGGGACATGAGCTGGGGCCAGGGAGTGTGTGTGTATGAGAGTGTTTGTGTATGTGTGCATGAGTGCATGTGTGTGCACATGTATATGAGAGTGTGAAAATGCACATGTATGTGTGAGAGTGCATGTATGTGAGTGTGTGCATGTACATATGAAAATGTGGCTGTATGTGTGTGAGAGAGTGCATATGTTGTATGAGATAGTATGTGTATGAGAGTGTGAGTGTGAGTGTGGGTGAGAGCACATGGCGGTGTGTGAGTACGAGAGTGCATATGCATGTGTATGAGTGGGTACGAGAGAGTGTGAGCCTGTGCAAGTGTGTTCTGTGTGTATGCATTTGAGTGTGTGTGTGTGTGTGTGTGTGTGAGAGTGTGTGAGTGTGTGAGGCAGGTGAGTGAGGGCGGAGGCAGGAGTGGGGAAGTGGCTGGGGCTGAGTGGCGACTGCTCAGAGGAGACAGGCGAGGCCCTCACCCATTGCTCAGGAGCAGGGCAGGCTGAGTTGCTTCCCGGAGATGCACTGGTCCAGTCTAAGAGAACTTGTGTTGGTCTGTTGCATGGAAAGGAGCCATCAACAGAATCAAGGGGAAAACCTACCCTGGTGAGATGGTAAAGCTCCTATATTTTCTGAAATTCAGTTTTGGAGGGTGTTTACCCAAAGGTCCCCTTTCCTGAGATTGAGGCTGGCTTCTTACCCTTTGTGCTGCTGACATTCAGGGCCAGAGAGTCCTTTCTTGGGGCGGGGGGCTGTCCTTTGCATGGTAGGATGTTGGGTTCCATCCCTGGCATTTATCCATCAGAGGCCAGTTGTTATGAGCAAGCCTGTCCTCAGACATTGACAAATGTCCCCTGAAAAGGGAGGGGGGGGTGAGAACCCCTGGATGAGGGCCATGGAAGATGAGGAAGTCAGGTAGACCATATCACCACATCCATGGATGACACTCACGGCCCAGAGCCAAGCTTTGGTGCCTAAAAGCTGCACCTAATTTCAGCAGCTGCACTTCTTGAAGGCCTTCGACAGTTTTGCCTTATTTAAATTTTGGATTTGCATATATTTTTATCTGCAAGATTGGAATGGAATATTCAAGTACATTTGGCCTTTTTAAAAAATATAATTTTAACTCCATTAGTGCTTGTTGGTAACACGAGTCTGTGGGAGATTTTCATTAAAGTGGGACCATCTATCTTATTATATTATTTTCTCAGTTGAGGTGAGCTCATTTAAAAATTTAAATTTCTTTGATCTCATGTTCAAATAAACTGTGATAAGATAAACACTGCCATTTTAATAAAAAAAACAACCTATCAATTCCTTTTATAGCTTATCATTTTCTGGCATTGAGAGAAAGAAGGGGACGGTGGGGGCACCTAGGGCTGGTGGCCATCAGCCTGGATTCGATCCAGGATCTAACACGTCTAAGTGGATTTTTTATCTGCTCTCTTGGACTATTAGAGATGCCAAATAAAATCAGGGCTACCAACAAATACTGAAAACTGAAAACAAGCTATACAAATCTAAAGGTTTCTTACAATAATAATTATTATAATTCTACAGGATGATCAAGTGGAGTACATCCAGGCATCAAGGAACCCACAGCTTAGAAGTGCTCACTGATTGGTCAGTTAGAAGTACTCACTGATTGGTCAGTTAGATGTGCTCACTGATTGGTCAGTTCCTGCATGTTACTCAGGTTCTCTCCAATTGTGTTTCTTTATGTGTGAAATGCATGAGCAGACGTCAAGCTCATGACCCAAGATTCTGAAGATGATAGACAAAAGGGTGCACAAAATATGGAGCACAGTGTGAAACAGAGAGTAAAAACTCACGATGCTATGGTTATCACCTCAGGTATTAGTACCATCACTCTTGTAAATTGTTCAAACACATTTAGCCAAAATACATACTCATATATTTTTGAAAATATGGCTGGGTTTTTAACCAAAGGCTAAGTTTTGGGGGGCATTTGTGAACGAAAGGGCATAATGTACACGTTTAGCCTCATTTTATTCGTACAGTGGCAGTGACCTATCTTCTGAGCAATGCTTTCAAAAGATGCTGTTAGGAAATCAAGTCGGGCCGCTCTGCCTTGGGCTCATCACCAGTCCAGAAAACCTCATATTCGATCCTCATGAGATGGTCATTTTATTAGTCCCATTTTACAGATGAGGAAATGAACAGCATGTGACTGAAGGAGGCAAAGACTTTATCTCATTCTCTACAGTTTCTTCGGGCCTCTCCTAGCACCTAGCCCTGAATAAGTGCGCAGTTAATAACTGTGACCAACTCAATGGATGAATGAATTTCGGTGCATCCTCCAAGATGGTCCCCAATGGAGAAGCAGAGATTCCCAACCAGAGAGCCTGGCCTTAACAGGTGTACCACTGCACAGAACAGCTGCCCTGGAAACCCACACCTGCTGCACTTTGTCCTTTCTTGTAGCACATTTGCTCCTTGCCTTGGGCTAACCTCATATATGCCACCGCTTCTCCCTTATCAGACTGCAAATTGCTTGCAGGCAGGTCTGTGTGTCAGAGCCACGACTGTCCCCCTACCCCTGTTGCCTGATGAATATTCATAAAATACATGATAGCTTTAAGGGATGTTGTTTCCACGCAGCCTCACCTTGTTACCTAACAATTACACCAACAGCTTTCATTCATTTAGTGCCAAATAAGTGCCAGACATGATACGTGCATTTTCTTACTCTATGCTTATTGCCATCTCATGAGTTCATCATCATCATCATAGTTCTTCTTCATCATCATCATCATCATCACCATCACCATCACCATCATCATCCCTGTTTGGGGAGAAATTGGAAGAACAGAAAGGTGCAATGACTGGCCCCAGGAGACAAGGCAGATGTCAGGATGAGTCTTCAAAGCAGCCCCAAGGAGGCAGTGACCCCAGACACCCTCCTTTCTCTTCTTCCTTCTTCCTTTCGGGGTCAGTGTCCTGACTCTCCAGTTTCCTTCCCCAGCTCCTGGACACTCAGAGCTCCAGCTTCTGGTGGAGACCAAAGTGGGGCTGTGGCCGCTGCAGCCGCTCGGGGCACCTTGAGGCTGCTCTAGATTTTCCATGCAGGAAACAGTTGGGTCAGTTAGGCTATGGTACAATTTTTTGAGCCATTAGGAAGTTAGTAACTCAAAAATAAGCGGCCCTGGGCTTTTCACTGCCATCCATGCCTGTTTTCCGATCACTGCCCTTAGGTCCGCTGGGTGCCCTTGTCCCTCACGCCACCCCACACTGGAATCCAGTAGATCCTGACTTCTCTGGGGATGCATGAGTCTCTCTCAGCCCCTTGCTTCCTGTCCCCACAGCCTGGAAAGTGCCCCAAGTTGAGCTCAGAGGAGGCAGCTGCCTCCCTTTCATGTCTGGGGTCCTTCCTCCTCCTCTGGGCAGAGCTCACCTTCCTGGGAACTGGATCCATGGCTCCACTTGGAGGCTTTGCAGTAGAGGGACCGGAAGCTTAGTCCCACCAGCTTGCCCCACCCAACAGAGTGACTCATTGCTGAGCACATCTTGCCTTTATTCGGTGGTAGGAGAGCAGCCCCTGCCTGGTATGGAGTGAGTCAATGCGTGCACCAGCCAGATGGCCATTGTCCCAAAGAGAAATGAGCCATGATACGCTGCTGGGACTTGACCCTGGCTGTGCTGGAACTCTTCTATCTTACCTTCCATACTCACCTTCTCCTTGGGTGCCTCCCTGTTCTCATCAGCTCCTCTCCATAGAGACATCTCTGAAACACCCTCTGCGCTCACAACATCACACTGTCTCTTAGAAAAATGGCCAGATGGGCTCGCGCAACCCTCTGGGAACTGACCTTGCTCAACCCTCCAGCCGCATCTCATCTAATACCACCTGCGATAGTCTCACCTGCAGCCCCCGAACTACTCTGGGGTGCCTGAAGCCTCTGCCAGCCCTACCCAGGCCCACCCCTCCCACACATACACGTCCCTGTGTGTCCCTCTGGCTCACGTCCTGTCCTGTTGACATCTCCTGCTTTTCTTTTTTCCCTCATTAAACTGGGCCTCTCCTGAGGGCTGGGAGCTCTCTCAGTCACCCATGTTTCCTTGGCGCCAGGCCAGCCGAGTCACCCATGTTTTTTAGCACCAGCTGGACTAGATTCTGACCCAGGCTACTGAGTAGAGCTTTTTGTATCTATGAAAGATTTATCATGGTGCTTCCAGAAAGAATGATGGAACTTGCATAAACTGACAGGATTATTATTGGAATTCATTTATTAAAAAAAAACTTCATATATTTTATTATCCCAAACACTGCATTCCAAGACATTTTTTTATGCCAAACCTGACAAATGGATAGCTTTCTCCAGAATTTTTTTTCCCCCCTTTTAATTATTTACATTCATTTTCTGTTTCAAAGACATTTTAACATTGGGCAACCAGTTGACGGCTTAAACAGACATTATTAATGGGAATATTAGAAAAATTAAAATCAGAACTTTTAATGTAAATTGAATGAGATGCTCAACCACCCAGCCAAATTGAACTGCTGATTATTTGTTCTGAAAGGACAGGAGAAGGTAAATGACTTGAGAAACCATGGAGGGGGAAGAGATAGGAAGTGAGGGTGGAAGCAGGAAGCCCAAGTCCCAGGGCTGGCTCTCAGGCGCTGTGTGACCTTGGACCAATGTCCTGACCTCTCTGTGGCTGAGTTTCCTCTTCTGAGTGTTGAAGGGGGTTGGATGAGATAAGGGTTCTTATCTGCATCCATGAGTTTTCTAGTCCTTTGGAGTCAGCCATGAACCCTCCCAAATTACCTGCAAGTGTCACGTGCATGCATTTTTCTAAATAGAATGTCTACAGCGTTCATCACATTTTCAGGGACCTGTGACTTGACAGTTAGTAACCACTAACTAGGTAGTTGCTAAGCTTCGTTCATTTGGTTATTTATTCATTCGTGCAAGTAACGGTATTTCTGAGCACCCAGAAGGCCTCTGGAGGCCCTGGGGAGACAGCAGTGGCCATGGGGTCTCCACCCTCACGTTGCTTCCCAGTCAGGCCATTTTGTCCTGGCAAGCTGAGAATCCATCCTTAGTAGTGACACGTCTGACCTTGGAAGGCGAATGTTGCTCCTGAGCTTCGTGGGTTTGATCAGTTGTGTAGGATCCAGGCAGAGTGGGGCCTCTAGGAGCCTTGGGGGAAGGACTCATTCTAGAAGGGGGAACCAGCCGACCAGGCCGGGGCATCTCAGTGCCTCGGGGGCGGGGGGTTGGATGCAGTGGGTCCAGTCAGTCTTAGTGACACCTGCGAGAGCATCTCCATAGAGAGCACAGGAGAGTGGCCCCCGCCCCCCACATCAGCAGCCCGCACAGTGGGCAGCCCAGCCCTGCAGCAGCTTTGGGGAGAGAATGAGAGGAGATGCAGGTGCTGTGTAGTAGGAGCCCCAGAAACAATGCTTTGATGGAGACCAAGTTACCCCAATCCTAGGGATGCTAGTGGCTTTTGGAATGCCGTGTGTCTTAGTTTTACCCCATATCTGCACACACTTGGGAACTCATGTCACTTATTCATACTTGGTACTTGGTTGGCTCAGAAGTCAATGCTGGGCTGGGGGGAGGGGGTCCCCTCTAAGCTTGCCCCTTATGGGGGTGGAAGAGTCTGACTGGGGGTGAGGCAAGTAACGGGGTCCAGGGCAGAGAGGCCGATGCCTGCCTCCCAGTGTAAAGGGCGAGCCCAGCTGGGAGTGGACGACCGTCCTCGTGTTGAAACCCAGGACCCTGCATGATGTGCTCCAGGCATGATACGGGGCTTCCAGTTACAGGTAAAGTTCAGAGCAAACGGCGGATACCTTTTTGGATGAGTATATCCCTCAAATTGCATGGGATATACTTATTCTGAAAGAAAGTATTTGTTGTTTATTTGACACTTAAATTTAGCTGGACATCCTGTGTTTGTATTTCTTAAATCTGGCAACTCATCTGGAGCAAGCCCAGGAAAGAGGGAACGAAGAAAGATCAGGAAAGAAGCAGGGGTTCCTGAGGCATGCTTACTGGCTGTTGTTTTGGGGTCCTATGTGTGGATTGGACTGATTTAAAGACAAGCAAAAACATCTAGATTCCAAAGTAATACAATTTAGGAAAAATACAGTAGTATTTTTGTAGCTCTGTGTGCCAGTTCTGCTCCTAAGTGTTTGACACCTACTGATTTATTTAATCCTCCCATGATCCTCCAAGGGAGCACCTATTATGCTATGTTGTGGATGGAGAAATGGAGGCTGGCAGAGTTTGGGGGACCCATTCCCACTGCCTGGTGTGCCAAGGTGCAGAGCTGAGCGCCATGCCCTCTGACTTCAGAACCATCTCCATCTGTCTTGAGAATGGGCCATGCTTAATCCCCGGCTCCAGGAAATCCCTCCAGGTATGAGTGACAGTCCCTCCTTAGATCATCCAAGGCAGAGGGCAGCAGCCAGCCGAGAGAGCAGAGCTGGGGACCATATGGTCTCCGTCACACTACTCATTTCTCCTGCTGTAGCATGAAATGGAGGGATGGGGCTATATTTCTATAAAACTTTATTTATAAATCCTAATGGGAGGTCCAGTTGGGACTGCTGACCTCCAAACTAAGAGCATAGGGTGCAACCCAAACAAAGCTGAGTGGTGAGATAGAGCCACCTCATGACAGGCGGGCACCCATGTGCCCTTACGAGCTAAAATGGCTCCCTGCACCACTGGGTTCCCAGCACCGGGGCTCAGTATTCATTTGCTGGAAGAGCTTGCCTTCACACCATACGAAACACTTGCATGGGTGCCCCTACTGTGTAGAAGCAAGTGTGTCTAGATCTCCAGGAAAGAGGGTGGGTTGCTGGGCAAAGCACAGGCTCAGAGCCTCCACCCTCAGGAGTTTGGTCTGGACGCCAGCACGCCCTGTCATGCTTCCTTGAGAAATGACTGAACTTCTTTAAGCCTCAGGTTCCTCATTTGCAAATCGAAACTAGAAATACTCATTTTGTGAGCTTATGCGGAGTTTGATGAGTTTGCGTCACTTAAAATAGTGTCACTGAGTTCTCACTTTGCCTTCCAAGCCCTCCCAGGTCCCTTCCCCATTCTTCTCTTTCTCTCCCAGGTAAGCACGTGTTGTCCCAGACTATAGAAAGCCTCTGCTTCCTTTAACTGACTCACAATTTAAAGGAGCGCGATTCCTCAGCTCTTCCTGCCAGATTGCATTTGCTAAACAATCATTTTGCTAACTGGGATTCAGACAATGTAGGAAGAAACACTTGAAAACAATTTTAATTGGTGTTGAAAATAAGAAGTGGGGACGGGTGGGGGGACGTCAGAGCATTATTAAAATTTGCCACCATAATGACCATTGTAGAATTGGCTGGTTATTTCCCCATTAGGGCATAATGACATTCATTGTTGGCGGCTCTGTGTTTGATTAGAAGATAATGACAATAATTCATTGTTTTCTGCTCTTTACCTTGAGACAAGGTAACCACAAGTTTAAAGGAAGTTGTACAAGAGGTAAATTATATGTTGCTAAATATGAACCAGCACCTCACTTGTCCTGGTTTATAACAATAAAAACAACAATTTTAGATATAACATATATTTAGTAGGTTTCTTCCCTTAGGAGGGAGGGATGGAGGGAGGGAGGGAGAGAGAGAGAGAGAGAGAGAGAGAGAGAGAGAGAGAGAGAGAGAGAGAGAGAGAGAGAGAGATCATTGCATAATTACCACAAAGGAAAAATCCTGCTAAATTGTTAGGTTTAGATACCATACAAAACCATCTTTTGAAACTGCAGGAAAAAAGGGGGGCCTTTTTGAACCTTTTGCTTGCTCTTTGAACTCAGCCTTTTCTGATCACAGAACCGGAAGCTGCCCTGAAGAACATAAGGGGCAGACATGGGTTTGGGGAGAGGGCCGCAGCATCTTTTAAAAATGCAGCACCTACTTGCAAACACACCGATTCATGGATGGGCCATATGCAAAACAGATCTAGTTTTCAAATGCTGCAGCATCTCCTCCCCTAACCAGCTGTCATCACCTCCTGCCTCCAGTGGTAGCATTTGCTTTTCTGTGGTCAAGGGGCTTGCATGCTTGCTTCCCTGGGGCCTTTTCTCCACCAGCAGACGAATGAATTTTTAACCCTCAGATCACACTCATTGCTCTTACAAAACTAAATATGCTCTTACCAAACCATCTAGCAATCATGCTCGTAAGTATTTACCTCAATGAATTGAAAACTCCATATAATATCCATATAGAAACCTACACATTGGCCTCTATTCATCATTGGCAGACGCTGGAATCATCCAAGATGTCCTACAATGGATCAGTGGATTAACAAACTAGTACATCCAGGTACTGGAGTATTACTGAGCCAGCAAAAGAAATGAGTGATCATGAAAGACATGGGTGGGAGCGGAAGAACTTTATCCTGCTGAAAGAATGTATATTGCCACGCGAAAGATGCCAACCTGAAAAGGCTACATAGTGTGTGATTCCAACGATATGACAGGTGGGAAAAAGCAAAAATATACAGACAGTAAAAACGTCAGCGGTTGCCAAGGGTTTGGGGTTTGGGGGAGTTGAGAGCTGAATAGGTGGAGCATAGGACATGTTTAGGGCATTTCAGCGCATCTCTTTGCATCCCCAAGTGCTTCGCCTTGTACATCTTTCGCATGTCTAGCCCTGTCTCTGCGTCTGGTTCTCCAAACAGACCGACAGACAAGTGAGAAACTTCTGTCCCAGGAAAGTGTCCTGATTCATCGGCAGCCAGAACCCAGGGGCTTTCAAATATGTGAACTGCATGTTTTATAAACCTTCATTTAAGAATACCTGTGTTCACTGAAGCATATAACAGCAGGAACTGTCTGTGCTGACTTAGGTCAGTTTCTCATTCACTCAACAAACACTTATGTATTAGATGTTGACTCTCGCCCAGTTTTGTACCAGGATCAAAAGTGTGCGGTACCTCCCGCCCTTGGGGAGCCCTCGTGCCATCAGGGCAAGCAGGCAGACAAAGAGATTATACGATAGTAATTCTTATTGAAGTGTAGTTGGCCGTGGAGCAGAGAGAGGCTTGCCTCTGAGTGGAGTCTTACAGCAGGAGTAATTTGACACGAAAAGAAGGAGAATGTGCCTGCTTGGAAGGGAACAGCATCTCCTGAGGTCCATAGAAGAGGTGGCTTCAGAGGCCCATCATGCGGATGCGACTTGCCCCAGCAGTTAAGTTCACAGGCTCCCCGGCCTGGGGTCTGAATCCCCCACATACCAGCGGTGTGGCCATACTGAAGGATTGCCCGGGTGACAGGGGGAGAGTCGTGCCTCATAGGGCTGCTGGACAGATTGAAAGTTTGTAAGTACGAAGCTGCTTGGAATTAAAGGGCACATACTTTGAAACACTGTCCATCAGTTTGGCCAGAATGTAAAAATTGTCAGGCCAGGAGGTTTAAAGAGTGATGGGATTTCACTGAAATCTGTGGGGGTTTTCTCTGTGACCCCGGAGTTCCTGAACTTGATGTGTTTACTAAGAGGTGGGCAGGCACCATCTCTGAATTTCATACTCAAAGCACAGGAGACACCCAAATACCCCAAGTCTGTCTTAGGAAAGGGCATGGCCTAGAATTGCAGCCTCCCGGAGGGCGCTCAAAGCCATTTCGTCCTCTCTCCCACCCAAGGCAGGAAACCCCTTTACAGTATGCCCGAAAGACCTCCAGCCTCTGATCCCACGCTTCAGAGACAAGGCCCTCAGCCCCTTAGCGGGCACCACAACTGTTCCCTAGTTTGTCCTGACACTGAGCTCAAGTCTGTCTCTTGTGACTTCTGCCCTGCTCCTCACTTTCCATCTGGCATTCCAGAGAACCGGTCAGCTCTCTTGCCCCCACAAAAGCAAAACAAAAACAAACAACAAAAACAATATTGACGCATGTTGGCTGCCGTGGGACCTTTTCTCTGGGGTGCCTGTGCCCAGTTATTCTCGCGGTTTTCCTGGGGACCTGGTCTCCAAGCCACACGCCATCTGGGTTGCCTGTCCCTTTAGAGCTTGTTTTGAAGCCTCATTCTGGGACTTGTCCTATCTCCATGTGCTTTACCCCAGTTTTAACCTGCTGTTGAAGGAGGGCAGGCAGTTCTGTCCTGGAATTCCCTCCCAGCTGGAGGGGATTCTGCTGGCATAACACTGCTAGACAATCTCTGTGTTTTCACGCGCTCTCCCCTGGGGAGGAGGCCTGAACTCTGATTAGTGATTTTGGAAGGAATGCCCTGGAATGCTTGATTCAGATCTCTCTTTTCTGTTGGGGCTCGTCTTCCCAGAGAATGTGAGCTCTGCTCATTTCTAGTTGCTGCCAGTTTCATAGAAGCCAGGTCCCCACACAAGGTGCGTGGGTGACCTCATACTGGGACGTCAGTGTTAGGAAACCCATTCCCCTGCAGGCATGAGCCGCCTTCTCCACGAGCTGCTCATGGACTCAGAAATCCAGGTGTCATGTGGCTTCTGTCTGCTGACTCTGGTTGACTTCTCAATAGGTTTCAAAATGACGTGGGGGGAAGGGGTGTTCTTTACTCTGTCCCCCTTAGGCACCCCTACTTGTATGCGATTGTTCTGGGGAACCCTGATCTTTATGCTGTTCTATGCATACTGTTATACATACATTCTCAGACTAGGTACAACCATGGATATACAAATCTTAATGGATGGACAGTATTGTAAGATTGGATGAAACCTCCCAGAAGAGTGATGTCCTTGTCCTTGTTGTAACAGTTTCCTTCTCAGACTTACCAGCGATGGTTTCAGGAATGTCTAATCTAGACAAGCCTTGATGAATTGGCCTGAGCAAAATCGTCCCATAATCCAATTCAGCCGTGGCTAGATCACCACCACTTTAGCCTTATCTCATCGAGACCCGTGACCTGCAACATAATCACATTCTCCTCTCCATGCATCTTAAGTTCTATCATGGGGCGTGGGGGAGGGGGGCTCGTCCTTAAAGACACCCACATCTCACTGTCTCCATCATCCACGTGGCTTGGCAATGCCTTTCCCAGGTGGTGCTTTGTCGGAAAGAAGCAAAAGTTGAAAAACTTGGCAGAAAATTTGCCTGCCTACTCAAGCTGCATACGCCTGCTTTTATTTTCCATTTTCAAAATATAAAGTCTGAGTTGTAATTGTTTTTACTGCATTAACTCAAAAGCCCTTTTCTTTCAAATCCATTTTGTAACTATAGTCACATATCCTAAAAGTGCCAACCAAAATATTTATTTTTTAACATCCACGTTGAAAATATATAGATATGGAATATTTTCATAACCTAAAAACTATTTTTTTTAAAATAGCTTCCCATGTAGAAAATCTAAGTGTCTGGCCCCCTAAGAGTTACGCAAACATTTTGCCTTCTTGTGTCAGTTGAGAAGGTATGTATTAAGAGAATTATCCTTCTGTTAGCGGGGAAAAGATGACTTGAGCCTATGTAAATGATATACCTGTGAAGACAAACATTTTGATTCAGTGAATACTTGCTGTGGTTCCAAGTTAGAGTGTTCTCATCCATCTCTGGGGCTTCCCCTGGACACAAGGAGGCTCTCTCCTCTCCCTCTTCTGTTTCCCACCGTCTGCACAGAGATCTGCCTATTGCTTTTCTGGAAACTTCCTGCCAATGCAGGACTACCTCCCGTTCCTAATGAAAACTCTGCAACTTCTCAGGACCCTCAGGTTCCCAGCTCTGCCTTCATTTTGCCTCTCTCAGCTAAAACAGAAGTGAATCGTTTAGGAAGCAAGAGACAGTGAAATAATTACTTCAACTGATTCATTATGGGAAACTTTAAATTCTCCACCAACATGCACAGGAGAAATCTTCCCAGCATTAATTGTGACCTGGCCCCATCCACCTTGCCGGAGCCATCTGTCAGCTCCTGGTGACAGGGACCAAGTTCCAGCCACTCTCAACCACTTAATTCCCCTGGCCCATTTTCTTATTTCCTACCTGTTCACTCATTTCATTCTTCCTTATTTCTTGAGACTCATTGTAGCTGCTGTCTTTACTTGAAATCCTTTTCTATTTTCCATGAAATGGACCAGACTTTTCTTTCTTTGCCACATATCAAAAGTTGGTACTCAATGGAAGAGGAAGTTGAGTCAGAATGAGAATAAAATGACTTTCCAGAGGCTTGGCAATATCACATTTGAGATTCAAAAGTATGTTTTCTGACTCGTAGGTCCAGCGTTGCTTCTTTTGTATGGCCCTCTCCACATCTTCTCTAAAACAGCCGTGTTGCACCTCCCTCAGGATGGGTGTGGAGAGAAATCAAAGGAGGGATGCGAAAAGTCCTTTTTACCAGCAGTCAACTGCTATCAATATGAGGCCTGTTATCACTAATGACTGAGAGACTAGAAGCCTAGATTTTCCACTTTTAACCTCTATGTCATGGGGCCCCTGCCCTTCTGCATTTCAGTTACCTCATCTGTAATGAATCAGCATTAATATGTAGCCACCCTAGGGTGGCTGTTTGTATAAGGCATGTATCAGAGTCCCAGACATACCAAAGGTACTGATTCAAGGTCAGTTCCTTCATTTGTAGCAGCTTAATGACAGGGATTAGGATAAGATAGAGTGAAAGGCGTCTTTACAAATGTTCTTTTTTCACTCCTTTCCATTTAAAAAGAAATCTAAAATCTGTAAAAACAAAAACAACATACCTGTTGAAAATGGCAAGACTTCCTTCTTTTTTGTGGCTGAATAATATTCCAGTGAGTATGTGTGCATGCACGTGTGTGTGTGTGTGTGTGTGTGTGTGTGTATCATAGCTTCTTTATCCATTCATCCTTAGATGGAGACTTAGGTTGTTTTGTTGTTTTCATGTCTTGTGAATAATGAATGCTGTACAGATATCTCTTTAAGATGGCAATTTCATTTCCTTCCAATATACACCCAGAAGTGGGGTTGCTGGATCACAAGGTAGTTCAATTTTTAATTTTTTTGAAGAGTCCCCATACTATTTCCAACAGCGGCTGCCCCAGCTTACGTTCTCAGCAACACTGCACAAGGGTTCCCTTTTTTCCGCATCCTTCCAGGCCTTTGCTACCTATTGTCTTTTTTTAAAAAAAATTTTTATTGGGGAACAGTGTGTTTCTCCAGGACCCATCAACTCCAAGTCAAGTACTCATTTCAATCTAGTTGTGGCCCATGTGGGAATCAAACCTGCAATCTTGATGTTATGAGCACTGCACTCTAACCAACTGAGCTAACTGGCCGCCCTGCTACTGTCTTTCTGATGATAGCCATCCTGACACGTGTGAGGTGATAGCTCATTGTGGTTTTGATTTGTATTTCCCTGGTAATTAGTGACATTGAGCACCTTTACTTATACCTATTAACCACAGGTATGTCTTCTTTGGAAAAATGTCTATTCAGAGCCTTTGCCCATTTTTTAAATTGTGTTTTTGTTATTGAATTATATGAGCTCCTTATAGATTTTGGGTGTTAACCACGTATTCGATATATGGTTTACAAATATTTTCTTCCATTCCATAGATTGCCTTTTCATTGGTTGATTTGTTTCTTTTGCTGGGCAGAAACTGTTTAGTTTGATGTAGTCTCACTTGTTTATTTTTGCTTTTGTTGCCTTTACTTTGGTATAAAATAAAATAAAAATCATTGCCAAAACCAATGTCAAGGAGCTCTTCCTCAATATTTTCTTCTAAGGGTTTTATGGTTTCAGGTCTTATGTTTAAGTCTTCAATCCATTTGAGTTGGTTTTTGCATAAGGCATGATAGGGGTAATAGTAGGTACAATTTCATTCTTCTGCATGAGGGCTTTATGCCAAGTGGAATAAGCCAGGCAAGGACAAATACTGTCTGTATCAGTTATATGTGGAATCTTCTAAAAAGAAGTTGATCTTATAGAAATAGAGACAAGACTAGTGCTTGCCAGGGCCTGGATGGAGGGCATGGGGGGAGGTTGGTAAAAGAGTACAGACTTTCAGTTAGAAGATTAATAAGTTCTGAGAACTTAATGTATATCATGATGATGATAGTTAGTGATATTGTGATGTATACTTGAAATTTGCTAAGAGAGTAGATCTGAAGCATTATCACACACACACACACACACGCACACTAGACAACTGTGTGAGAGGATGCATGTGTTAATTAACTTGATTGTGGGAATTTTTTCACAATGTATATATATGTCATATCATCTCATTGTGCACTTTAAATATTACATATATGTTAATATATTAAATATATCACAATTTTATTTGTTGATTATACCTCAATACAGTATGGTCAGAGGATAGAGGTGTTAAGTGTTTTTAGCACACACACACACACACACACGCACACACAACTTTTGGAAGTGATGGATATGCTTATTAAATTGATTGTGGTAATGGTAACACCACTGTATGCATATGTCCAAATCCATAAGTTTACATACATTAATTCTGTGCTTTTTTTGTATACTAATTATTCTTCAATGGAGCTGAAAAGAATTTGCTATCTATATTTACAGTGGAATATTATTTGGCCATTAAAAAGAAGGAAGTCTTACCATTTGCAACAACATGAACCTGAGGGCATCACGCTCCGTGAAATAAGCCAGTCACAGACCGACAAACACTGCAAGTCAGAAAAGTAGAGCATAGGGCATTAGAATAGCTCCAGTTATGCAAAATGAGTAAGTTCTAGTGATCTGTTGCTAAGCCGAGAGCCTATAGATAGCAATACGGCTCTGCATCCTCCAAAATATGTTGAGGCTGAATCTCACATTAAGTGTTCTGAACACACACACACACACACACACACACACACACACACACACACAAAACAAAGAAATTTTGGAAGGTGATGGACATATTTAGTATCTTGATGGTGGTGTGATGGCCTCATGTGTGTATGCTTATGTCCAAACTCATCAAAATGTATATGTTAAATGGATGCATTTTCTGTATCAATTATGCCTCAGTAAAGTTTTTATTTTTGAAGAAAATATAACACAACAACAGCATGCAACTATTTTTACCTGCAGAGTTGCCTGATTAAAATAAGTTAGACCTGACAGGATATTTTAATGGAAGTGCTTCCTTCCTGGAAGTTCACGAAAAACGCAACACATGATATGAGTCAATAGCTGTCATCTGTTCACTCAATAGAACCTTTTCCTAGTGGCTGCTCTATGCCAGTCGTGGCCCTGGGATTGGAATATATAGAAATGCTCTAGACACAGGTCCTGTCTTCCGGTGGAAGGGATGGCAGGAGAGTGCGTCACCATGGGTTGTAGTAAATGGGATCAATCCATATTAATCAACATTATCAATCACTTAATGAACTAATATTAATATCGGTGTAAGGATGGCAGAGGAGGGAGGAAGCAACTAACAACGGGCGGTAAAGGAAAAAATCAGTTACTCGAGATGACTCTTGAGTCCTCAGTTAAAATGCTTCGAGATCGCTCAGTGCATTCCGGGCAGAAGGGGCAGGGTGGCCTAGGGAAATCAGGAGGGGCACAAATGAGAGGAACCATCGAGGTTCCCCATGGCTATGGTTAGCATGTCAGGTAGGGAATGACCTGGGATTCCATTGGCGAGGTCTCCAGAGGGCAGCGTTGGCTGTCAGGTGGGCTGTGACGACTGGGGTCCATCCTACGAAATGCTAATTTTCAGAGAAGGGAAAAGTCATCAGTCCCTTCCTACCTTGGATCTTCTTCTCTTCAAGTCTCCTGTCCTGCCTTTCCCTGCACGGTAGCCCAAGGGTCCCAGGACTTGGACTGTCAGTAGCTTCAGCATAAACTGCATTGGCCTGGATAGGACCCCCGTGTGATGGGGCTACCAGTCAAGGGGAGGAGAGGGCCTAGCCCTCAGAACCTGTTTAAGATAACATGAAAACCCACTCACGTACTTCAAATAGGTGAAATTTCGCTTTCAGCTTTATTTACCTGAGAATGAATTTCAGTCTGAAGAGGCCTTTATGTCGTTCAAGGCGAAGCACCAAAGATATAAGCAATTTTCAACAAGAGTACTACACATTTGTCTTTATAACAATTTGTGTGTAACAGCTTTTATGCAAATGACACTAAAGTGGCACCTTTTTTTCTAAATTGGACATTTTTATGGTTATAATTTTCTTCTGTAATAACAGCAAAAAAAAAAAAAAAATGGCTGTCCCAGTGGAGTTGAACGTTTCATCTTTGAGCACCGTCTTGTGAAGTTGAAATGACAAGTTTCTTTCATTTGCGCAAAGAATGACAAAAAAGTATTCTTTGTCTTCCTTGTCTTAGTTTTCAGAGGCAGTTAAACTTGAGGTGCCTTCGTCCCCCACCAGCAACCCTTAGCAATCAGAATGGTTTTATGAAATCACCGTGCAGCTTGCGGGCACCAAAAATATTGTTTGCTCTCTCTCTTTTCAAGCTGAACGACATAAATTACTTGGTTAGATTTCAGCTTCAACATGTTGTCGCGTCTTTTGCATTCATACTCACTTTCCCCTAAGTCAGACAGGTGACTTTTGTAGACAATGGCGTTTAATTGACTACAATACAATGGAATTTATATACAGTGTGCCAGGCGAGCATCCCAAGATACTCATAGAATAATCCATGTTATTGTTGCTTAATCGACCGAAAATTTTTGCAGAGACAACAGGAGATGGCATGCGTTTCAAACAATGACTTAAATTTATCCAAGGACTCAGCTAAACAATATATATAATTTGTGGCAGTGGAGGCCTTTGGGATAGACAAAGCCAGAAGGTCATGGATAGGAGGGGTGGAGACAGGAAGAACTGGAGAGGACAAAGGCCTGCATCCTGAATGACATTGGGGGGGCGCCACCCTCTCTTCCTCTGTGCTTTGATTCCTCGCCAGTGAAACATATTCTTTCCTAACTGATTTAAAAAATTTTTGTTCTACGTCAATAGGTAGGAGGGGCTGTTTTAATTTGTTTGGAGAAACTTGCTGTAGCATTAGCTCTGGATGTTTGCAATTTGGGGAGAGCAAGAGAAGGAGGAACTGAGTGACATGAAAGAAATCTAATTAATTGTGTGGTGACAACTTGATATATACCATGGAGGAAAGAGTCTGAAATTTGGCTTTGCTACATCGATTCCTTGAACCGAGAATTTAGAACTTTCTAGGCCTATGACCTTCAGGGCATAACTTGCCCTTTCTAAACTTTAGTCTACCCAACAACAACAACAAAAAAGAATAAATTAAAAAAACAACAACTTTAGTGTCCCCATTTGATAAATGGGCCAATAGTACCTAGCTTTCGGGTTTCTCATGAACCAAATGAGGTGGGTATGCCACACACATTAACGTTTATAAATCGATGTTTATGTCGTAGTCCATGTGACTAAGATTTCTTTTCTTTTCACCATTGAGGTTACCAGGTCACCCAGAAGCTACCTGCTGGGTTGTTAAAACCCTCCAACCCACAGGGTTGAGTTGCAGTTTAGGGCTTGAGAAAATGCACACCTGTCAAGTCACCTATAAAAACACAACCCGTCATGCTGGCTTCTCTCCTGGGGTCACAGTCCTTTGTGTAGCCGGCAACACTTGTGCAGCTTAACTCTGCTCATTGCTGGGCAGGCCCTGGAGATTCCACGACAGACGGGACACAGTCTCCATCTCCAGTGCGCTCAGGCGACATTAGGTATTGAGGATGGATGGGAAATGGAGGATTTACCCCTAGAGAGAGTCGTGTCCACAGCACTTGCTGGTGGGCTGGTGGGTGAGGCTGACTTACTTCCTGAACCATTTGTGAAACATGTGAACATATATTTTTATGATGAAAATACATTATTTAGAAAATCAAAAAGCTATTCTCATTGTGAAATGAAAAGAAAAAAAAAAAAAAACCCCTCATGGCAAAAATAGTTCAAAAGGGAAGTTGGCCATTCTCGGTGCACAGGTTTTGAATTAGAGAGGTTGTAAATAATAAACATATGTGTAAGTTAATATGAGTATGACTATACACATATGTGTATATGTGCGTGAGCGGGGCATATAGGCAGACACACAGATCAATGCCGAGGTGTTTCCCAGAGGGGCAGTCCTTCAGCTCGGGCTGCGACATGGGGCTCCCGCTGCGGCCTCCTTCCAGGCAGCTTGTCTCCCCTGGGTCTTGGGCTCCCCTCTGGTCCTCGTTTCCCCAGCTGCCCGGATACCCAACTCTGCAGTGGTCAGGGGGAGCTGCGGCCCCAGCCCGTGGCCACCTGGCTTGTGGCTCCAGCCCCGCGTCCTTCCCTGGCCGCTGGGCTCTGCTCCCCTCTCTGCCATGTGCTGAGCAGGCCAATTGTTAATCCTTTCTGAACTTTAGTCTCCTCTTCAGAGAAATAGGGAAAATCAGGGTGCTCTTAGAGACTATTGGGGCGATGAATGCACCTGGCACATGCCACTCACTTCACAAACATCATTTCCTTTTCTTCTGCCTTCATCCCCGGGATAAGGATGGTGACAAGGTCAGCTCGTTAGTAGAAATTAACACTTTCCCCCCAGTGGGAGGTGATCTTAGACTTACAGTCTGCCCATTGGACAGATGAGAAAACTGAGGATCAAGGTGGGAGGTGGGAGGTACCTTGATGCTGATCACACAGACGAGGGGACGCGCACCCAGGGTCTTAGCCCACAGGCCACGCTGGGCGTTGGCCTCACCATGTCACCTTGCACTTTTGCCAGTGTGCACACATCAGCGTATCTGTATATCTGTACAGAAACCGAATATTGAAGCATGTCATCATTCTAGAATTGCTATACAAGACAGAAGCAATTTGCATGGATCCTTTGTGAGCCTTTTTTTTTTCCAGTGGTAGAAACTCATTAAAATCTCATGAAATCCTTCTACATAAAATGTGAAGCAATACTGAGCTGCCTCCCTAAAAGTTAATATGTGTGTTGGAGGGGAGGAGGGGTGGGGGGTGGCGGTTGGGAAGGCACATATTTGAAGCAGCACATCCCTGGGTCCAGCTGCCTGAGAGCAGGGGAATTCCTTAGCATATTTTAATTACTGTCTGGCTGGCCCTGTAAATAAATGAGCCAGTGGCTGAAGCTTGGAGCAGGCTGGGGACGGCAGTAGAGGCGTGTGGTCCCAGTGGTCCCTCCACTTGCAGCCAGCTGACTGTGGGGACGAAGCTGCAGCAAGAAGAAAGGCCGCTGGCCTACCTGGGATTAATGAGTACCCGGGGAATGCGAGGTGGCTCTAGGCTGGCGCTGGGGCCATTAAATTCCACTGGTCATTAATCCCCTGGAAATGCCCAGGGCTGAGGTCATTATTCTTGGGAGATAAAAAATTCAGGACCAAACAGCACACGAGCATGAATAGCGTGCATTTCTCAGATTGGTGATGTGGTTTTCAATTGGTTGGCAGAGTGTAATTTCGGGAAAACAAATCTCCTTTTCATATACCCTCCATGCATGCATTGATCATCCCAACCTGAAATTTGAACTCCAGGGGCATTTTCGGTGTGTACCTACTGTGCTTCAGGAGCTGTTAGAAGTTTGATTTCCTTCAGTCCTCTCGGCAGTAAGGGGAACACTCTTGAATTTAATGATGAAGAAGTTAAAGGTCGGAGGAGAGCGTAAGTGACTCAGGCAAAGCCACACAGCTGGACAGCAGATGGCCCACAACCCACAGCTAGTGGCTTCAGTCTGGAAGCTTTTTGGTGCTGTTTTCGTGCACCTCAGCCGCTTGCCCAGGGGTGCAAATTATTTCAGCAGTGTAGCAAAACTTGGAAGTCTCCTCGTGTTTGGATCCCTTCAGCCACTGGTCCTCTGTAGAGTTTTGTTCACTCATCCCATGCGTCCAAAGAGAAGCTGAAATCCAATTTACCATTGCTGCTGTGCCTGGCGCTGTGTCAGGCATGGCCTCTTTAGCATGGGTCATCTTGCCTGGCAGTCTGGACATTAACACACAGCCCTAAATCATCCTGGGCTGAGCAGTGAATCGAGCTGTATGATCACAGGGCTAAAACCGTCTTGGGCAGATTGCCAGTGGGATTTTGTAGACAATTTGCTTCTCTGTGCCTCAGTTTCTCCATCTGTAAAATGGGGCTCATCATTGTGCCACCTAATGGAATTGCTGGGACGATGGATGAGCTAGTATTTGTAAAGCACTGAGAACAGTGTCCATTGCAAAGGAGCAAACACAGATGTGTTTGTAAAAGAAGATAACGTAAGACAGAGTAAGATGAAGTAAAATCAAATCAAGTCAAATAGATAATAGAAAGTAAAATAAATTATGAGGGCTGGGCCACAAGGAGCTATTGTAAGGAGTATGTAAGCACTTTGTGTTTGAATGCGTAAACTATTTTTAGGTATTTATTGGTCTTTAATAGAACTTTGAAATGTCTCCCAGCATCCACAGTTTTATTGATAACTGCTTGTTGTTTTTTGTTACAGTGGATGCAGAATACCAGCAAAGCTAGTCTTATGAGTTATTAGTCTTTTTGATACTTTGCACCAGCCTTATGAGTTGCTTTTTTTTTTTAATGTAAAAGAGAGAAAGGTAGAGAAGCTTACTAAGACTTTTGAACCCCAACTTTGTGCTCAGAACTGTATATAAACCAACTCGGCCAGTGAGGGTGTTTCATCCTTATTGTATGTACAAGCCTTCAAGGCCTTGGAAGGTTCCACTCACCCAGCTGGAAAAGTAGGCCAGGATTAGAACCCCAGCCTGGCAACCTCTAACATTTAGGTTTGTCCCACACCAAAGCAACAGAGATTTGTGTAACTGCTTAATGCATCGATTTTACATTGCTATCATTTATAATAATACATGTCTTACATGTATTTATTGGGAAGCATTTGATAATAACAGTGGAAAACATAAAGCCAAGAATTAAAAATTTTGGTATAATCCCTTTTCCACAAAAAATTCTCCTCTTCAGTCTGTAAGCCTCTTCCTATGGACGCTTTTACATATATAGCCATAATCATAGAAAAGATCCAGGTTTAGTTTGGCTCATTCTGCTTAATATTAACCCACGCTAGGTAATTTGAAGGACTCCACTCATTCTGAACATTATTTTCTACTGTGTTTGTTCAAAAAAACAAAACAAAAAACGTTATGCTATCTTATGGCCACAATTGAATACTACTCAGCTTCAAATAATGACCAATTAGAGCAGTGTAGGTCACTTTAAAAATTCCACCAGGAGAAGAATGCATCTTCCTGGGACAATGATAAGCCTGCCTGCTAAAATGGGGCACTGTGCATGTCTGTGATGACAACCACCGGTGCAGCGACACTTCAGAAGTCCTGTGGCTTGATTTCTCGCCATATTTGATGATCAACAACAGATGCATTTACGTTGGTTTTTGTTTTTTTTGAAATCTTTTTTATTCATTAAATGAGTTAACTTTCTGCAGCCCTGAAGACCTGTCATAAAGTTTACTGACAGAGCTCTCAGGACCTGCATCTTGGTTTGAGACGGAAAGCAACGCCCTTCCTTCATGTATTCTTTTAAGACTTGTTTATTGAACCTCTCTGTTTTCAAAGAACTATGTTAGAACACTGGTTGGCAAACCATAAAGTGCACATGAGCAGGGATAATATTCAAAAAAAGAGTGGGGACTGAGATACCCAACATGCCTAACAAGCTCCCAGTGAGGTCAGCTCTGTCGGTCAGTGGGTGATGCAATGCTAGGAGACAGGACCTGCTCTCATGGCCCCAGCATCCTATTTTAGGGTGCAGAGAAGAAACAATAAGCAAAAGCTGAATCAGGCCCCTTCAAAGGGGGCCCTGTGCTATGAAAACATAGAGACCCTGGACGTGAAGTGCTGGTAACGTAGGATGTCCAGGTAAGGCCTGTCTCTGAAGAGGTGACAGTTGACAAATGAGAAGGATGCAAACATGTGCGGAGATCAGTGAGAAGAGAGGCAGGAAGAAATGAGTTGTGTTCAAAAACAGTAGAAGTTCAGTGTGGACAGAGTGAATGAGGAAGAGAACAGTGTAAATGAGGTTAGAGACCTAAGGGTGGGTTGGTTAGACCCTGTCGGCCCCAGGAATGAGTGTGGGTTTCCATCATCTGTTATTGGAAACCATGGGATGGTGTAAGTAGGGTAATTACCTGCAGTGACTTTCTCAAGGAGCTCTTTAGCTGTTGCGTGGAGGGCAGGGTTTGAAGGGGGAAGAAGGGAAGCGGTGCCACCAAGTAGGAGGTGGGGCCTGGGTCCAGGAGAGATAATGGTGGTCTGGAGATGGGGAACAGCAGATGGGTTGGAAAATATTCTGGAGGAGGAGCACCAGGCTCTTCATTCTTTTAAGAGCCAATGACTTAGGTGTTGCCCATTTGTCAGCTATGCTCGGGCTGCTGATGACTACGTGGATCTAGGAAGATCCTCTGCACCTGGGCAGGAGACAGGTGAGGGGCCCACCATTTCAGCACAGGGGCCAGGCAAGGTGTTCCGGGGCGCAGGAAGGGTGGCATTCCCACTGAGTCCATAGCAGCATAAGAAAGGGCTGAACTAATACAGCTTAGATCCCCATTCAGATCGAAATGTCTGACTAAAGAAATAAGGCAACCAGGACCAGCTCTGTGCTGCCTTAAGGGGAAGTGGAGAGCAGTGGGGAACCCACAGGCTCTGTGGCCTCGGATCCCACTAGCTGTGTGGCCTTGGACAGGTCACTTAACTTCTTCATGGAAACCATAGGGTGTTGTTAATGGGATTAAATGAGTTACGTAGGCGAGGGTTCATGGCGTATATGTTTAGCCACTACTATTAATGTTATCGTTGTAATTATGACTATTCCCAGGTAGTTATACAATGGAAATTTCACTGGATCATGGTCAAAGTTTTTTTTTTTTTCTTTGAACTGGATGGATTTATGGTTCAAGGTCCATTTGGGGAAGCTATGGAGGGAAAGAAAATGGGCTTCGGGGCCACAGTGGCCTATGTTGAACCTTACCTTTATCATTCACTAACTGTAATTTGAGAAAGAGATTTGGGCTTTCTGAGTTAAGCCTCAGTTTCCGCCTCTGTAAATTGGGGATAATAATATTAGCCTGAAAGTTCAAGATGAGGATTAGATGTGATGTCTGCTAAGCAACCAGCACGTGCCTAGACCAAGGTAGAACATTTATCAATAGCATCCAACAGATACTTGTCAACAGCCTACTATGTGCTAGACACTATGCTAGGAGTCAGAAATGTAATATGAGCAAAGCAGAGGTGACCCCTACGTCCGGGAGAAGGAAAGCCCAGACAATTGTGATGCTCACTTATCCAGACAGGAAAGGAGCCTCTGAGGGGGTGACAGTCACATTATTATCAGCATTTGGATTCTCAATGATGGAACATCCCTTACTTGACCCCAAGGCATCATGCATCCAGGTGTGTGTTGTAGTCAGTTCAATTAGACATCATAGGTTAGTTATATATAAAATGCTCACGATCTGTGATATTGTCAAAGAGAGCTTCCCCGCTGTGAGAGGCAGATTTGCCCCTGTCCTCGAAACCCATGACAATGGTACCTGACACTGCAAAATAACTTGGCAGATGTGATTAGTGATGAACCTTGAGGTGGGGGTGCCCCTGGATTTTTCTGGATGGGCCTAGTGTAGTCATGTGACTCCTCAAAAGTGGAAACCTTTTCCTGGCTGACATCACAGAAAGAAGTGACTACAGAAGAATGATCAGAGAAATGGAATGTTCCTGGCTTTGAACAGGGAAGAAAGGGGCCAGGAGCCAAAGAACACAGACTATCCGTAGAAGCTGGAAAAGGCAAGGGAACGATTCTTCCCTGAGGCCTCCAGAAATAATGCAGCCCTGCCGACCATTGATTTTAGCTCAGAAACACCCATGTCAGGGCCTCCGGCAGCAACAGATGGCTAATACTCCCATGTAAGCAGGTTGTGATGTCTGCCTCACTTCCCTTTGGAAGTAGCTGCTATGATCCCATTTTACAGATGAGTAAAAACTGGGAGTCAAGGAGGGTAAGCATATTATCCACAACTCGTGAGAGAGTGACCCGGGGCCCGCGTGTCTAAAGCCTGTCCTGTTTGTAGCCCGCCACACAGCATTGCTGGATGGCCGCATGTTCTACAGAGATCTACAGGGACGTCCTCACACCAGTGACCACCAACTGTAGGAGAGGCTGACCAGCCACGAAATCTCCGAGGCTGCTGCCCATCTGTAATGAGACAGGGGCATTCAACTCTGCTTTCCAACTTTGTTTGGTTGAGGCTGTCATGCCAGACAAAAATTGTGTGACCTAGCTTGTAGTCGCTTTTGCCATGAAGGTATCATTTACTGGTGAGTGTATTTTACTGCGCTGTTACATATCTCTTCACTCAAGCAGCTGTCTAACATGCTGAATCGTCTTTCATCTTGTCAAACACTTCCCTTCGCCTTTCTACAGCTTTCTCAGCCAACATGTACACACCTAATCAATCTAATGCCACTGTCTCCAGACTTTCAAGCCCAAACCCACTGCCCCAACCACTTTCTTAAAGAGATAATCATCTCTTTTCATTGCGCTCAAAGAATGGCTTCTTATTAGGGGATGTTTTCTTAGCAGCGTAAAGGAAGACCACGTTGAGATATTTGACTTATTGCATTTCTTCGAGTTCAGTTATAGGAACTTTCTCCAACAGGAAGACATGTGACATGGTTGGTGTCCCTGCCCTTTCCCCAAGCTACATAGATGTAATCGGTAAAGCAGGCTTTATCAGTGTATTCTGATGTATTTATTATCTAAAGGTGAAGTCCAAATAGGTATGTGATGTCTTCCATCTTCTGGAAGTAGGGCCCACATAACCTCTCAGCCTCTTCTCGCAACTTCCACCTCACCCATTGTCTTGCTCAGCATGTTTCTGCAATATTGGTTGGCATGATGGTGCCTCTGTGCCTTGGTCTATGGCTTATAATGCCTGTCTCCTTGATCTGTTTGATGAGCCCCTGATTATCCTTCAGACTCTGCTTAGACACCATCCTTCAGAGAAAGGCCCTCCTGCATCTCCCAGGGTGCATTGCTCTGTCTTTGTACCCTGGGGGCCCTTGTCTGCTCTTCTACTCTCCACATTTATAAAATGGTGGTGTATATCTTGTCTATCCCTGTGAAGCAGCTTACAAAAGTGGCCCAATTCTTCACTCCTGCTGCCGCCCATACCTTTTGCTGTGTAACTTTGCAATGTTCTTCCCCTTTAACTTGGAATTAGCCGTGTCATCTCTGGCCAATGAGACATTAGCAAACGTGATACCAGTGGAGGCCGACAAGGCACTGATGCGATTGGACTTGCCCTCTCCCTGTGCCTCCCTGTGTCTTGGCCGCTGCCATGGCAATGTGCCCAGGCTAGTCTACTGGAGAATGTCAGACCCACCACACACGGCCCAGTCATCTCAGGTGCCTAGACAACTACTAGTCAATCTTGAGACATCTAAGCAACACCAGCCAGGAGCAGCAGAGCTCCTAAAATACACGAGCAATAGATATTTCTTGTTGTTGGTTCAGCAGCCTCTTCTGTCAATAAGTGACTGATACATTCCCCTATAAACCGACACTCTCCTTAAGGGCAGACATTGAGACTAGGTCCTGTGTTCAGGGCCCCATACTTAGCAGGAACTCAATAAGCAACTGCCGAATTGAAAAAATCACTTTCAAATTCTGTATAAATAGCAGCAGCTCTAGATTACTAACACTTAACCTGGGGCTTCTGTTATCTGGAAGGAAACCTAATGCCATTTTTTGCTTATGACTCCAAGTTACAGAATTTCCATTAGTAAATCAATCCTTATTTGTGTGAAGATGGAGGGGAAACTGACCCTACAACAGCCTTGCCAATCCCCATGCAGAGCATAACTCTCCCATAAACCGTGTCTGTGTACAAACTATTCATTAAAACCTCTTACTTTTTATTGTAAATTCATTACTTATATTACCTAAGGGAATTGTGTGCAGTGAGGTGTACGGAGGAGAGAGATCACTCATGAGTTAACAGTGATCCCTAAACCCGTTAATCGGAGTGCATTGGGAAGAAGTCGATGGATGAAATGATTGCGATGCTAAGAAGTCTAAACAAAACCAAAACTCTCTAGCTCTCCCTGTGATTTAGTGATAGACTGTGGATTTCTCAATTGCACTTTTGTTTCTCAGTGTGAGATTTTCTGTTTAAATTTTAGATTTGCTGCAAACAGATCCACACAAAGAGGCACTGAACCCATAGGTAGATGTGTGCTCTGTTTTAGTCTTTCTTCTTAAAATAGATATATATATATATATATATATATATATATATATATATATATATATTAGGATGGAAGGAGGTAAGCCACTTCAACCTTTAAACCCCTTTGACATTCACAAGGTACTAAAAGTCAGCTGGGGTCTGAGCTCTGACGAATTTGCATCTCTTTGAATATGACGCTTGAAAAACCCCAGCAATAGATTAAATTTTGCCAAGGAGAAAATGAGAGAGAGGCTTCCATCTCTCAGGTCTGCTGGGAGGATCTTTATGGTTGATTTACTTTTTTTAAATAAATGTTTCTTTATGTGTTTCCCTCAGTTCCTGCCCAGGCTGCCTCTATCATACAAGCTGTAACTTCTGCCAGTCCTATCAGCCGGTGAACAGTAAGTCAACCTGGTTCCGAGTACAAGGTGAAGGGATATTTCAATCTAAGCTGCATATACCTTCTGTGTTTTCTGATTAAAATGTGCAAGCAAACCTTGGAATAAACTCTACCTGACATGACTTCTAAAGTAATTTACGCTCTTTGCAAACCTCGGATGTAGGATTGATTTTGGTGCCTGTCACTGTATTTCAGATGATCAAAACTGGATCAGAGCTTTTAAATGAATTTAATGACTAAAGATGATCCTGTAAAAAAAAAAAAAAATCAGTGAGGTCAGAAATCAAAATTCCTTGTCTAAACTCACAGTAGAGTGTTATTTTTTTTTCTTATAAAAGTGGCACATATTCATCATCAAAAAATTTGAAAAATGCAGAGATAAAGAGGAGGACAAAACTCACTAATAATTAAACAGGCCAAAGAGACCCACTGCGAGCATGGAAGCATATTTTCTTCCAGTCTTATCTCTGCCTCCATGTTATTTTATAAAGGTTAGCATATACAACGAGTCCAATTTTGTTTCTTGATTTTTATCACTTGCAATAATAAAAACGATGATGAAGTTGGTGATATTTGAGCACAATTGATCAGGAACTTTCGAAGCACTATGCATGAATTGCCTTGTTTGGTCTTCAAAACAACCGTGTGAGATAAGTTCTATTATTTTCCCTATTAATAGATGTTAAGTAATTTTCCCAAGGTCACACAACCAGAATGTTCTAAAGCTGTGATTGAAATCAAAGCAATATGACTCCTGAATGCTATGCCCTTAATCACTACACTATGATATCAACCTTAGCAATGCTATCATAAAGGAATCACACGTACATATGGTTTTTAGTAGTTGTATAATATACCAGGAAGCATCATTTGCTATATATTTAGATTGCATTGTATGCAAATGTGCCCTCCTGGACGTGTGCAAGGTGGCAACCCTGTTCTATGACATTGTGAAAATGGCCTATTGTCTTCAAAGCAATTTCTGGATATCAAGTGGTCTCATTAGTCTGCTCTTTGCTCCACACTTCATTTGGTGCTCTTTCAAAGAGCAGCAGATACCTCAGCAGATAGGCCTGGGTTTGTTGCTCAGCTCTGCAGCTTATTACCTGTGCTTTTTGTGGGCATGTTGCTTACGGTCTCTCTCCCTAAAGCAAAGTAGAGCTGTTACGGAAATTAAGTGAGCCACGATGGGTGTGAACGGTCTGGCATAGTTGCTGACACATAGGAAGTGGCCGTTATATAGTAATTCCTTTTATTATCAATAATGATTTATAATAATGATTATGATTTGAGAAATAAGTATGTGACTATGGATGATCTAATTCACCCTTCACAACAACTCAGTAGAATAAGCATTACTTATCCTGTTTGATAGATGAGAACAGTGATGCATGGAGAGGTTAAGTGGCTTTCTCTGGTGAGTCCTGACTAGACATTGGAGGATCTGATTCCAGAGGCCACACTTTGATGCTCTTTGCTATCCTGGGGTCCAGTTATGAGTTGCCTTAAAATCTCTGCCAAGGAGGTTAAGGCTAAATGGGGGCACTGAAAAACTGAAAGAGTAGAGAAGAAATAAGATGTTTTTCCAAGATCCGTCTGCTGTAGCATGTGACATGCAGAATGTTTAGAAAGGAACAAGGCTGGAGTGAGGAGAACCAGATAAGAGGAATCCAGGCAGGAGATAATGAAACAAATAAGGAAGAATGGCAGTGGAGATGGAAAGAAGTGGATGGTTTCAAGAACTATGTCAGAGGCAGTATTCACAGGATCTGGTGACTTGTGACAAACAGGAAAGAAGGGAGAATAACATGTCCAGATTTTTGTCTATGTAACGAGGTAGGTCAAACTACTAGTTTAATCAACCAAGACAGAATAGAGGAATGGTCAAGGAAAAATGGCCTGTTTACTGTTGGATAAGTTGACATGAGTTTCCTAGTAGATGCCAAATGAAACTCATCAGGCAACAACTGGATGCTGATGTCTGAAGCTCCAAAACAGAAACTGAATTAGGAAGTGTGCTTTCCATAAATGTATATGATGATTGAAGATGTGGGAGTATATGGGAGTCTATAGGGAAAGTGAAGATAAAGGAACTGAGAATGGAACATGAGAGAAAACATCATTTATGGGATGGACAGAAGCTTTGCTGTGTATTAGTCAACACAGGTTAGGCTATGCTGCAGTAACAAACAAATCCTAATACCTGAGTGTCTTAGCACAATGGAAGCATGTTACTTTCTTGTGCAAAATGCCACGAGGGTTGGCAGAGGCTCTCCTCCATCTAGTGATGCAGGGGACCAGCATCCCTCCATTTTGGGACCCCAACCTCTCAATAATTGGCTTCTAAGAGCCCTGAGAGAGGGAAAACCATACCTCTAAGCTCCTAACTGCTGTATTTGGAAGAGAGAGATACATATCACTTGTACTCACTTTCCCGTAGTCACAACTCATTGCAGGCCACCACCCCAACTACAAAGGAGGCCAGGAAAGATTGTGAGCACAGAAAGAAGAAAGGACACGATGGAGGAAAACATCGCATTGGGTCTACCACCAACTCTCAAGTAGATTTCCAAACTTAATTATGACTTTTCAGGCTTTATTCAGGTACTATTTACCATAACTACGTGTTGATGTCATCGCTGAGGCTGGCATGGCCTTGAGGTATGAGGTGGGCCACGCGGCTCTGCCCCATGGAGAGAGGAGAGCAAGCCAGCAAAAGGGGGGAAAGGCGCTGCAGGACTCTCCCAGCTCTAGACGTTGCACACACAGGTCAAGTGCAGCAGTGTTTAAAGTGGTATGGGAAATTTGGCGAAAGGAAGACTTACCTGCTGGGTAGGGCCCAGAACTCTAAGCCAAAGTTAAACTCAAAATTAGAAGGATCACAAGACATGATTCTGTCCAGTGGATTCTGTAATAGCAGGACTCTAGGGCGTCTGAGGTCTCTGGGGAATCAGAGAGCTGGGCACAGAGACCAAATCAGAAACCCACTTGTCCTGGAAGGCAGAAACTCCAAGTGCCCAAGGATGATGCCAAACATGTCAGATGTAGGGTCTCATGCTGTAAAACAGGCTCTGACATCACCCATAGGTGGGCTCTGGGCTGACTTGTGAGTATGTCCTGGTTTAGTCAGGACTGGATCAGGTTCTGAGCAGGTGGAGACTTAGGAGTGAAGGACAGAGCCCAGCTGAGACAGCCTGGGGGAGGTTTCCAGAGTCACCCTCCAGGCCAGGGATTGGTTTGGCCTATGCCACCAATGACTTATGTCAAACTGGTTCAGCCATTCACTCTGCACTCTCTCTGGGTTCGTTTTCTTATTCCTTAGTGGGGAGAGAGCAGTGAAATAAATGATCCATACCGTCCCTTCCGCTTCTAAACCTACTAATCTGTAAATAATCGAGGTATTGTGAAATTCAGCCCACGTTAATGTATGCTGTTATGCAAGCTGTTATTTTTATGAATCGTAGACAGCTCTTGCCCACACTCCGAGTTAATGGGCACCTACTGCAGGCTTAGAAACCCACTGAGAGGGGCAGACCGTGGGGGAGGCCGTGTGAAGACCACATAAACTTCTCGTGAAGTTTAATTGCAATGTGCTTCCCGAGAGAGGTAGTGCTGTGATCAAGTAAGAGCAATTGTCGAACGCATGTAGAGTCTGAAAATAAAACACGACGCTGCTCATAACCATGCTGACAACATTAGGAAAAGCCAGGTGCTTGGAGCATTGGGAGGTAAAGCCTTCCTTCCCCTCGCCCCATCAGAGGAGCGACTCATCTGAGCTTAGCAGGTTCGAGGCTTCTCCAGATGGTGGAGTTCATCCATAGTGTTGGGGAGACTTGTGGCCAGGAGCCCCCACTTTGCTCTTCTAAAGAGATTTGTGTGGATAGCCTAATTGACGATGAATCAAATCCTCTTAATTCTCTTATCCCAACATCTTCTCATCACTTCCATTCATGCAATCCCATGCCATTCTTGTTTCACGAAGACCCTGTCGCACTCTGTACCTCATTCTCTTTCATTTGGGGCTAGCCACTCATGTATCAGCAAATTACCTTGGAAGGAGCTGAAGGTCACGTCCCAGTTGGAGGCTTGGACATACCAGAGAAGAACCAGTGGGAACAAGGGCAACTAGTGACCTAAGGAAGTGCATGGTGGTGGGTGCACAGCACTTAACAGCTTGCCGTGCTCTCCTTCCCACCACGTCCGGTCAGCATCACACCCACCAGGTGAGGCCAACAGGACTGGCATGAGGAAGGAGGATAAGGTAGCTAGAAATTAGGTGACTTGTTACAGGTCACACATGTAATGAGTGGAGTATGTGAGTATGCATGACCATGTGTGTGAATGTATGATCACGTATGTGTGAGTGTGACCGTGTGTGTAAATATGTCACCGTGTGTGTGAGTATGAGCATGTGTGTGTGAGTGTGTGTGTGTGTATAGTGTCTTACTCCCTGTATCTGCCTTCACTCTTTTAGAGATCCCTCGACATTTCTAGTCTACCTTGCTTTTGTGGATTCATTCTATTTTCTTGCCTTGTTTAAAATACATTCTCTGGCTTTTTCTGAGATTTTGGGGAGCAGTAGAGTAGTCACCAGCCTTCCACCTTGAACCCATCACACAAGTACTTTAAATAGCTTAGATTCATCATTCTACTTGTCTTCCTCATATCATACTTTTAAGAAATAGAACAAAAGTCTTCTCATGTAGAAATACCAAAACACTAATGATTTTTCAACCTCAATGTCATGAGAATTCAACTGTCCACCCACCTTTCCTGTGCCTCCTCCCCAGAAAATTCCACATTAATAAACAAGACAGAATGCCACTCTCTATGCCATCCGAGGCCACTGCCTTTATTTGTTGCCGTTGACACACAGAACCCAGTACATGAAAGGGGTCCAATCTATCCTTGTTGAATGAATGACTACACACATTTGTCATTGAACCCCTAGTGTAAGATCGTTTGGTGACAGAGGGTCTCTTATTTACCTTTGTATCCTGGAATAATTGGATGTTGGGATTCTTAACATACCCTGCAATGGATTTAATGATGCTGGTAATGTCGTTATTGTGAATATTGTGGCACCACAGAACACACAGTGTCACCACTGGGACTACTCCAATTAATGGATTCCTGGGGAGGGCAGCCCATTTATAATGAAGTCACCCATATGAAAACTTGCAAAATTCTGAATCAAGTGGCAGAGTATAGTAGCAAAGACTTTCAAGGCCAGAAAGGTGCTTCTGTTTTGTTTTTCTTTTTTAAATGTAATATTAATAATGACCATTTATTTACTACTTACTGTACTTGTATGCCATACCCTAGGATAAATGCTTTGCAAGGTTATTATAATTATTATTCATAAGAAGTTTATGAAGTAGTCACTGCTATTATTCCCATTTGATTGACATGAAAACTGAGATGTGGAGAGTTTAAATAGCTGTTCAAGGTCACCCAACAAGTAATGGGTAGACCAGGACTTCAACCTCAGGTACACTAACATCAGAGTTTGAGCTTGTAACCACTGCCTCTGCCCCCGACCATGTTGCTCCAAGTATCTTCCAGGGCCCAAGGCCAGAAGTACTTCAGTTTCAGATTCCAGGGACTAATTCCAGGTCTGCTGGAGCTGAGGCCCATGCATACACATTTTTAATATTAGAGGACCAGATGTTTCCTATACACACTGATGATTGGAGTCATGACCTCACTGCACCAGGGCCCAGGGTGAGAGGACCCATGGATGTGCACCTGCTCTGCAGGTACGGGCAGGTACTTCGTGGAGAACCTCATATCTCTTACAGGTAGGGGTTTGTCTGCCAAGAGCAAGGACTTTCCTGATTCCCTTCCCAGGAGCCTGGTGAAGCCTCAGTTCTGGGGTGCAGAACCTGGATGGCCACGATCTCCTGGGTCTTCCTCTTTTCAAATCACATGTTGCTTCTGGAAGCAACTTCCAAATAACAGTCAAGGCTACAGAACTGGCCAGAAGCCCCCTTAGGTCTCTTGTCTTATAAAGTGGTTCTTCCATACCTCTCACACCTCTCACACCTGGCCCACACTCAGGCAGCTTCAGAGGGAAGCCCTTGGCGGGCTGGAGACTCCTCAAGTCCTGCCCTACCCCTGCCAGAGGCTGAGGTGCTTTAACCACTGCCTGGCTTGTTGTGGGATCTGCAGTGGCTTTCTGAGGCATGGTGTGCTCGCTCCATCCAGGGTGGCAGGTGATGGCCATTGTTCTCCATAAATAGACTGGGAACCGAGAGGATAAGTACCAGCTGGTTTTCTCCATTGCTGAACTTCTTTGGGAAAGTTACTTTTTCTCATCAATCAATATTCTTTAGAAGATTCTGATTTCCTAGAGTGGGTCTTTTTCTGGCCTCCATCTTGCAGTATTTCTCAAGACCTTAAGGATACTTAAACGTTTTTCTTTTTCTCCCAACTTGAAGCCACAGATTAGCATCCAGACCTGCTACCTTTGAAAATCCATTCAATGCAATAGATATTTAGAGAACACTGTGCCAGACTCTGAATAAGACAGAGGTTTTGTCACAAGAGCAACCATGTTCTAACTGGGAACGGATAACACCTCTAAAACCAAGAGCTAGCCTAGAAAAATATGCAAAGTGCTAGGAGGAATTAGATGGGGCATTTCTCTTATTGAGGGAGGGTCATCACTGAGTTATATATTTTAATGATTTCACCTATGTGTGGCATCATTTTAGTTAACATTTAATGTGATCTTTGTGTAATACCACCACTTTCCCAACTGCACATGTTCTCCAAAAACCTAGGATGCTCCTTTTGGGGTGTAACTTAACAAGATGAAGGCAATATAGCAGATTATGAGTGACTTAAAGGGAGTCACTGTCCATTATTTCTTGTCCTATGGGCGCCCTGAAGTTGGGGATCCTAAGGACTAGACAAGTGCGTGAACGAGGGAGTGAGTTTGCACTGCTTCCTCTGATTACAAATGTCCCTTCGTATTTGTAACATATTTCTCCAGTTTCAAAATCTTATCGCATGCATTAGCTTTTTTGATTCTTACAAAAATTCTGTAAATAAGCAAGTGAGTATAACTTTAATCATTCAAGCTTGGCAGGTGAGGAGTTTGATGTTTACTAAAGCTTTGACTAGCCCAAGAACATACACCTGGAGGGGGACAGGTTGGGACTTGATGCTTGGTGTGCCTGGCTTTTGATCCCACACAGATTCCCCTGCATCACCCCAGGACATTAGAGTTGAATATTATTATTACTATAACGAGATTTTTTTGTGTGGATTATTAATCTTTTTCTGGGATGCAATTCATGGATTATTAGTCTTTTTGCCATGTGCGATAATCAGCATATGTTAAAACCAAAAGAGTGCTCAGTCAAATTAGTCCACTTGATTTTAATGTTTGATTTAAGCATTTACATTTGGTGGATGATTCTTTCTTCATTTTACCAGACTTTGCAGAGCCAGTAGACATGGTTGACCATGTAATACCCTCTTCTCTTGACTCTGATTATCACATACTTCTGTTTCCACTCCTCTTTCATCCTAGCTTCTGTACTTCCGGCTTCTTCTCTTGAGTCCTCCTTCTCCTTTACCTATGGTGTTTTTTTTTTCCACTTTTTAAAAAATCTTTTAAATTAAATTTAATTTTTTTATTAGTTTTAGGCATACAAAACAATGCAATAGTTATAGATCTTACTCCTCAGAGTAACAACTCCCTCCCCTAATCCACTGCCCCACTCCCCCCCATATTATACATAACTATTATAATTCCATTGACTCCACTCCGCACACTACACTCCACATCCCGTGATTATATATATATACTCAATTATAGTTGACATTACCTAAGTGTTAAAAAGTGGTGCTACTCAGGTCTTGGTCCTCAGCTCCACCTGTGCACCCTTTCCCTATTCTATTTCCTCTGCCCCTTATTAATATCAATTCTCGTGGATGCCACATTTTTATTTCTGACCCATCTTCCTAATCTGAACTTGAGACTCACATGTCCAAATGCCTACTTGGAACCTCATAGACATCCCTCTTTGATTCAAAGATTCCCTATTACTCATTCTGCATTAGGTGCTCTTCTAGGCATTGTGAATACAGCAAGGAAAAGATTTAAGGGAACTTATCCATGAAATTTGATTCCTTATGCATGAAACCTATTCTATAGTTTGTCCTAATTTAGAAAATGTACCCCCAGCCATCCAATGTCCTAGCTAAAGAACTAGAAATTGTCGCAATTCTTTCATGTCTCTTACTTCTCAAATCCAGTCCATCAATGAGTTAGGTCAATCTTATCCCCCAAACTTCTCTCAATTTCATCCACTGTCCATGTCTGTCACACCAACAACTAGTCCAGGAAGCCCACCTTCATCTCTTGGGGATGACCGCAACAGACTCCCGACTTCTTCACTTAGACCCGTTAGTCCGTTCTCCACACCATAGCAAGTGACTGTGAAATATCATTAGACCATCACTCCCTGATGATAACCACTGGTGCCTTTCCATTGCACTTGGGATAAAATCCAAATCGTTTACATTGTCTACTCATAAGCCTCCAGTGCCATGTGACCCCTGGATACTCCTTCAAATGCAACCCATGTCTTTCCTTCCTCATTTGCTACACTGCAGCCACATTAATCTGTGAGTTGGCCCTTAAATATACTGAAGCTCTTTCACAATGTGAGGTCTTCCCCTGGTCCGTCCCTCTGTCCTTCTTCTATTTGTTGCTAGACTCCTTAATCTCCCAAGCTGAGCTTAATTTTCTCCTTAGACAGGACTTCTCTGATTGTATTATGTTTTCCTGTGAGAATACTTCATTCTTTATAGACCTTTTCACAATTTGTGATCATTTTATTGATTTTTTTTTGTTCACATTTTTTTTTCATTTCTTTTCCCTACTAGAATATAAGTCCACTGAAAATGGATGACACCATGCTATCTTCTTCACCCATTTTATTCCCAGTGATTAATTTAATACTTGGTGTGTAACAGGTCCACAACAAATATTTGGTGATTGGATAAGTGATTTTTTTTGCCACCTAAAACACAGGCAAAACACAGGCAAAAGAGACTTCTGCTCAAATTTAATCAAATATTTTTAAGCATATTATTGATTTTTTAATGAGGAGAAACACGAATAATAATCTACTCTTGTATTTCTTTATTACTAATGAGATCATTCAAGTGAAACATAGAGCAGTCTTCAGCTAAACATCCAGTCAATAAAATGTTAATTGTCCTCCTTTGAGGGTCACACCAAGAGATTTTTAGGGAGCCGCTTTATATGGTTTCTGGGTGTGTATTTAATGGCATTTATCATTTGCTTGTGAAAATTTGCATTAATCTGAACCAGTGACCCTTTTGAGCCCCTCCTTGGTGCCAGGCTCCATGTGAAAAAGTGAGAGACATGGGTCTTGGAGGAGCATCCATTCTGTGGAGAAAGTCAATTACAGACTCAACTCAAGGAAGACAGTAAGAATGTGGGAGTCTTTGGTAAAGATATAGAAAAACAAATATTCTTTGAATGCACAGATAAAGAAGATTAATTTTTTCTCCTTAGATAAGAAGAGGTTCCATGGTGATATTTTTGGGGGCTGTCAGGGTGAAAACAGTAGTAGGATAAGTAAAAGGGGAGAAAGGCAATAAAAAGAAACACATTTTATTGGCATTCTACTTCATAGATTGAGAAGCACATTCCATATCTTATTTGACTCAATAATCCCGTGAGCCAATGGGACTACCTCCTCCTTACATTATTGTCTGTTTGCTTGTTTTTAACAAGGAAATTAAAAATCAGAGAATTGGTGTGTTTTTCCCAAGGACACTTGGATAATGGCAGCAGGAGGTCTTGTGTGATGGCTTGTGAGCTCGGCTCTGGGCTGGGCTGCCTCATCGGTGCTGAATGAAATTAGATGGCCTAAGATTCCTCTTCATTCTTCTACTCCCACCAGAATGAGAAATACCTGGCGATGACTCATTTCCTAGAAGAGTGCTAGTCCTGACTAGTCAAAACTGTCACCTGTCAAGAAGTCCCCCAAACCCTAAGGGGGTAAAGTTTTAACTTTTCAGACATTCTCAAGAGCAGGGGAAGTATCTGTGATTCCCGCCTGCTGGACTTGCTCACTGGGGCTCTAGAATGGTGTACGGACCCTCTGCATCTAGGGGCTATTTCAGGGGCCGTGGGTGTCTTCTCACCTTCCCTGCCAGAGTGTAGGGGGCGAGAACCCTTCCTCTGAGTGGAAGCATTAAGGTGGCACAAGACTTCTCTTTCCTCATTGGCTGACTCCCAAGTGTTAGTGAGACAATAGTCTAATTCAGTGCCCAGGGGTCTCAGCGAGGAAATATGGGTGCAAGGATGACATCTAAGGACGCTCTTTATTGCAGGCACCTAGGATTAAAGGAGGCTAGGATTAAAGGAGGCCATGCTTGGCTCTTGAACTAAATGTTACTTTTTGCAACTTAAGCACTGGCTCTAGGAGAAGGCTGACAACAGGGAAGACAGCATGACAAAAAGGGCAGTGCCAAATGCTGCTGGGAAGATGAGACAGACCCCAATTTCATAGCACCCTGTACTGTTAGAAGGCCTTCAGGGGCCCTTCTCCCCTCAATATATACATGCTGTCCCAGGGATTACCCTAACCCTTACTCTACCCGACCCACCGGCTCACACACATGTACAGACGCCTGCTTCCCACTGAACTTCTGAATCTCAAGGGCAAAGACAGGAGAAGGGAAGGATGCACAGCGCCTACTAATAGAAATATAGCTAACCTATAAACTAATCGACTGATTCCATAACGATGATAGGGTACAGGCCAGATGGGAGAGTGTGAGAGGCAGAGAAGAAAAATTAAATGTCTCTGCATAACAAAGGGTCAGGCACAAGGAGACTTCCCCTGTGAATTGAAGGAGATGGGGTGTTGTGGTCCCCAGGTTTTCGGACAATCTGCCAGGAGACAGAGGCATCAGGGAGAGAGAAGGACAAGCCCTGTGAGCATTTGAGTGATGGCTAAGATTTGTCTTTACATCATTTCCTCTGTCAACGTGACTACCTCCTCCTTACATTGTCATCAACCCTCTTTAACCTTGGCCTTTCCAAGTCGGCTATGCACAATGACCTTGTGTTAGTGGTGCTCTGGGGGATGAAAGGTACGCAGTGGCGCTGGGTGACAGACCAAGGGACATGATCAGAAGGTAGAGGCAACCTGGGTGTTGGAGGAACCGGCAGAGCAGTGATGGAGAGGAAGACGAGGCTGCAGGAAAGCAGGCGTTTGGGGCTCTTGACTCAGAAGCCAGAGGAATATTGGAAAAGATGTGAGTTCTCCACAGAGCCTGTGATGGGGGTCCCAGGTTGGGATGCAGGCTGAGGGAGGGGCGAGGCAGCCCCCCTCCACAAAATTGGCAAGAGGACTCTTTGTGGACCACACAAGGCCCAGCCAGCCTATCAGGACTTCAGATTCTACGGGAACTGAGCGGTGATCACGTGCTGGCTGTGCACCCCCAAGCTGTACCCCCAGTGCTGGCCAACTCCCAGCCTCTCTGCAGCCCATCCGCACCCTACTTGTCTGGGCACTCTTGTTCGCACTCCTGCCTCATCCACCTGACCCTTTCCAGCTGGATTTGTTGGTGTGTCTGAATCCAGGCAGGCAGCAGAGCGGAAGATGAGAACATGCAGATGATGTCACGCTAGTGGTAAATTGGGGGAAAAATGCAGAGGAAGGTGTGAATGGTTTCCAGGAATTGAGGAAAATAATCAAATCTAACAAAAGGCTGAAGTCCATGTTCTATGATGCATGAATTCATTCATTCATTGCAACTCCTTCACTCATTCAGCCCCCACCCAGCCTCTCAGCAAACCTACTCAGTTACTACGCCTTTCAATGTAACCTGACATCTCAGTGGAGTGGTTTCTCTGGGGCTCTTTCCTCCTTTACCCCAAATCTCCATTTGTCTCTTTCCTCCTCTCTTTTCCTTCCCAATGGCAGTTTTTTATTTCAGAAGAAAACTTATGAAAATTGTTGAAACACGTACTACAAAGCGAAACCTTATTTTTTTTTCTTACATTCAACGGAGAGCTTCCCCCCAACCCCCCCTAAAAAAAGAGGCAGCCATGTCAAAGACACTGCCTCCCCCCTTTGACATTCATGCAGCGCTCAGAGTCAGCTGGGGTCTCCGCTCTGACAAATTTGCATCTCTTTGAATGTGACGCTTGAAAAAAGCCGGAGCCGCTAGATTAAATTTTTTTTTTTCCGTCGAGAAAATGAGAAAAGCCTCTATCTCTGTGCAAAGTCTACTGGGAAGATCTTTATTCTGATTCTTGTTAGAATTGTTTATCACCCTGACAGGCCAGACTCGGACGAGATAAAGGCTCCGCTCCATCACGGGGCCTGACAGTGGTAGGACATGCAGAAAAATGAAAGGAGCAGGAGAAAATATTATTAATAGATGCCGACTTGCTTTGCCTGCATGGCACGTCAGGGAAGGGAGAGCGCCATAGCTTGATTGCAGGCCTATGAAGTTCTGTCCAAAAAAGAAGCTATTTTTCATTAAGTGATAGAAGGGCCTTTTTCATGTTCTTTCCTGAGGAGCTGATAACTTATGCGGTTTATTCGAACCCAGCTGATTTCTGTCAGGGGAAGAAAACTCCTGAAAGATGGCTCCGGCTTGTCCTTTTCAGAAAAGGTGGCTGGTTTGACAGACACACAAGTGGAGTCAGGAGGCCCAGCCTGGACGGGCTCAAGGCCTGGGATTCTGGTTGGATGTGCGTTGGATGCGGTGTGTCTAGGATGGATGTGACAGGGAAAGAAAAGCTACACTCAGGGCCCTTTTGGCCTCAAAAGGGGGCTCTCTGCCTTGTAAATGTGAGGATTCCACCTGGGGGTCTGTGTGTGACTTCCTTCCTAAAAACACACACTCAGTGCTCCAATGGGTGGGAACCTTCCCTGCCACCTCCTGATGTATTATGCTATTGAGTTGGGCAGCTCAGGCTGCCATAACAAGGCACCGAGGCACCGTGGCCTGGGGGGCTTGTGCCACAGACATTTATTATCTCGTGGCTCTGGAGGCCGCTGGTCTGGGAGCAAGGTGGGGCAGGTGGTTTTTCCTGAGGCCCGTCTTCTTGGCTGGCAGACAGTTGCCTTCCCTCTGCGTTTGCACATGATGTTTCTCTGAGCACACCCTTCATATTTCCTTTTCTCCTTTTAAGGGCACATTAATCACCTCCTTGAAGACCTTGTCTCCAAATACAGTCACATTTTGAGATACAGGGTTAGGACTTCAATGTATGGATTCGAAGGGGGCACGTTTGAGTTCATAACAACCATACAGTGATGTCTTCCGTCCTAGTTTTTCCGGATTCGGGCAGCAGACACTGGGTGGGATGTGATGCCCACACAGACCCGTGGGGTCTTTGAGGAAGTGCCCTCCCTTAGGACTCGGAGGGCCCACAGATCTCTTTGGCTGACAGGCCCCCATGAGGGATGCTGGCCTTTGACTTCCCTCCTGAAGGGACAGCTGTGATGGGAGGCAGAATTGTACACAGGACTCCTGGAGGTGATTCTGGGGTACCCAGATTGAGTGGCTGGGCACCCCAGGGCAAGTCACATAACCCTCTGTGCCTCAGTTCCTGCTCCTGTAGAAGTGATGGCATTAGTAAGTAATAATACTTATTTTATTAATAATTATTTTATTAATAATAGTAACAACATTGTCTCCTGCTGCTGCCCACAGGGACTGGATGGGACAAGGGATATGTGGCAGCTCCTCACTTATGTACGAGGGCCTTTCGGATATTTGAGGTGAGTACTGTTGGCGGGGGGGTGGGCCTGGGGCGGGGTGGTCCAGCCTGGTGGGCAGCGCTCCCGTGGGGCCTTCTGTGAGCCTGAGTGTGCGCCTTTGTCCAGCCATGCACTCAGCATGAGCCCAGAAAGGGTCTATGCCCAGTGGTTTGGGAGAATAGATGAGTTCCTGTTGTAAGTTAAGCTTTGGCTCTGACTCTCTTCCCTCCTTCACCTGACAACTAGAGCCTGGCTGAGGGCTCTGGGAAGACGTCCCACCCAAACCAGGGAACTGCTGCAATTCATTCGTTTTTACAGTTTGGAGTGGGGGCCAGGGAAACAATCTTGGTTAAGCTGGAGGTAAGTGATGTGGTACAGGCATTTCTGTCTCTGTGAGGTCCTTGGAGCATCTGGGAAAGCCGACAGCCTTGGGCGTCAGGGAGCAGACTTTGGTAAAGTCAAGGGTGACACTTTTTCTTTATTTGTGTCATTTGCTATTTCAGACCATGACTTAACCCTCTCGAGTTTCAGTGTCCTTGTGTGTAAAGTGGAAAGGATAATACTAGAAAGAATTGTTGTGAGTATTACTTAAAGTATCTTCATTGCTTGGCATTATTGCTGAAGTACAGTAAGTAGTCAGGTTACAATAATCATAATGCTTTAGTTGCCATTGATGATGATGAGGAGGAGGAGGAGGAGGATGGAGATGGTTATCTGCTTGATAACCAACAAGTACACAACATGTGTCAGCCACTGTCCTTGGTCTTTTCATGCTTAAGTTCATCTAATGTTCACAATAACCCTCAGAAGTAGGCATTATTGTTATCCCCATTTTAAAAAGGGGACCTTGATGTTTAAGAAAGGTCAATAACTTGTCCAGCATCACACAGCCAGTGAGAGACCCTGTGACTGGCCAGGATAATGGGAGGTCTTGGTTGCAGAGCTGGGGAGAGTCTTTTATTCTACCAGGTAAATGAGCTAAAATTATTGCCAATTGGTTGGAGGAGGGAGGTAAGATCCAAGAAATGTGTGCTCACTCTGACACCTAGGTATGAAAACTGTTGGGTTATCGGAAAAGTCATAATGCAGTTTTGCAATGAGACACAGAAAAAATACGTCGTGACTTTTACGACAACCCAATACTTCTAAGAGGATGACTGAAATTCTTGGCTCATTGGGGGCAAAGCCACCAGATGAGTCATGCAAACTGGTAGAAATCATTTCACCCATCACAACCAAGCAGCTAATAGATGAGCAAGACACTGAAGACAAAAACAACTAAAGGATTCCATGTGTGAAGGATCACAGCAATGGCATGAGTAGGCTAAATGGTCCCTGAAGGGGTTAATCCTGGATAGAAATCTCTTGCTCATCCTTCAAGGAACAGGCGAAAAGTCACCTTCTCAGTGAAGCTTCCTTAACTCCACAGCATAGGAGGCTGCTTATCTTGCACAGAAGCTAAACATTTGCAATCTATTTGCAGGTATTGTGGTGGAAAGTAACTGTACCTGTGTCCTTGACCCTCCTACTGGACTGATGGAGACTCCACAGCACCCAAACTTTGTCTGACACCGAGAAGGTATTCAGTGAATGTGAACAGCACCACAGAAAACACACTCTATACATTCGAAATACACTGAATATGAATCCTAAATCGATAGTGAGAAAGCAGGCATGGTATTAGCAGAGCACAGAAATTTAGAGAAATGAGTTTTGGAAATAAATAAATGAATAATCATAATCATAATAATAATGTCTTCGAGTGATATTTCATGTAATTCAACACATATACAGCCCATACCAGGTACCCAGGTGGTGTGGGTTGGAGGGTGGGATGCTGGGACACATGGGGCATGAGGTTGGCCCTGAGGGAGCTTTCTTCTTAAGGCCAAGCAGCCGCCTGTATTTATTCTACCTGTTATCTCTGAGAAACCCCCAGTAGGGGTGAAGCTTAGAAATAGAAGGATGGGAGACTCGAAACTGAGCTTTTGGGTCACAGGAGTATAGGTTTAAAAGATGAATGGGTTAATCTAGGTCAGGGGTCAGTAAGCTTTTAAGATGAAAGAACCACCAGGGGGTCGGCAAACTGCGGCTCGCCAGCCACATGCGGCTCTTTGGGTACCTACGTGTGGCTCTGAAGCAAAATTGAAAATGAAAATAAAACTACCATAGTTCCATTTATAAAATTTTTAAAGAATATGATTCACATAATTGTGATTATGTAAAAATATATGTATGGCTCTTGAATAATTTTTAAATTGTTGTGAGGAACAGGATTGGCTCTTCCAAGGGTCGGCAAAGTTTTGAGACGCAACGTCCCCAAAGAGCCTCACGTTGTGGCTTGAGAGCCGCAGTTTGCCGACCCCTGATCTAGGTCATCAAGGGGGCAAGAGCCTTCCAAGAAGAAACAATGTGCATGTGCAAACTAACTGGGAGACCACTGTGGGGTGCCCAAGTAAGCTCTGGGCTTGGCGTTGAAAGAGGTATCCAGACATGGCTTTCCGCCTTGTTCAGCACAGCTCAATTGACCTCTCTGGCGTCAGATTCCTTATCCCTAAAATGAAGATGGCCAAGTGTAAGTGAAGGACTTCTTCCCAGCCGAGTGCGTCAGGTGATCTCTGGGTGGTCCCCAAACTGATGATTTCCTCCAGACACTGTGTGGGGTGGTGGAAAGGGCTTTGGAGTTGGGATAGGGGCTGCTTTCTAATGTTGACTTCTTTCTTTAGTTTATACAAGTTCTGTCCAGTTCAACCAACATCTATTTATTAATTTTTAAAACATTCTATTTATTAATTTGTCAAATATTTACTTATTCTCTCTAAGCCTCAGTTTTTACATCTCTAAATTGGGACTAATATTGGTTTCACCCTCATAGCATTGATTGCTCTGGTTGTTGATAGATATTCCAAAGAATAAAATACACAGTTATTGCCCAGCAGCTGGTACTAAATATACAAGATATATATATATATATATATATACATATATATATATATATATATATATGTATATATATATATATATATATGATACACACATATATATTTATATTTTTATATTTACATTTACATTTATATTTATATATTTATTTGTTTATTTATTTATTTTCACCACTTAGAGCAGTATTGGGTATGAAGAAGAAGGCCCATAGGTATTTAATGAGTGCAGAAATAAATAAAAGTTGACTGTTATTATTATAGTTGTCTGTTATGGCCAGACATTGTTATGGGTCTTGAGGTGACTTTTATAATATGGTTTCATAATTATTATGAAATAGACAAGCACAAGATACACTATGAACCAGAAGGAGAACATGTAAAGTCACCTGAAGAGGAAGTAAGGTATGGTTTCTGGAGAAGGGGTACCTGAGCTAGATGTTACAAAACTAACAGCAGTAACCAAGAGAGTTGGGGTGGGGAAGGCTGAGTGGATGGCGAGTGTGTCCCAAGCAGGGGGCCCTGCATGGGCAAAGGCACAGGGATGTGACACGGCAGAATATGCTTGGCACACTGCAAGGGTTACTGGAGTTTAAATGCAGGGACCTGGGAAGTAGCTGCAGGTACAGCTAGAAAGGATGGCAGACACCATTTATTCTACGCCATGTCAAGGCTTCATTCTAACCCTAAGCAGGATGGGAGCCACAGTGAGGATTTGAGCAGAGGGATAACATGGCTACACGTTTTACATCATAGTTGAGGGTTTCTTGCATCTCTTACTATTAACTCCTGGTTTGCATTTGCAGACAATATCAATCCTCCATTAAATTGAGGCTGGTCATCTATTGTTGATAGTACCTGGACCCACTCCCCACAACCAAGGTGTGGCTGTAGCTTGAGCTAAGCTGATCAGACACAGTATCCTCGGATTTTGCAATGCACATAGGGTGAAACCATCTTGGATAAAGTGGCTGGTGTTGGTCCATCTTGGCAGAAGGTAGTTGATCAGTTCCTACTGCCAAGATCTAGAGGATGGCTCATAAATTCCCAGTGCAGCTATAGCACCCCCGGAGCTGACAGCTTTGCTGACCTGCTGGGCTCTGACATGCTTGCCTTAATCTGCTGTCACCCTCAGACGCCCACCCTGCCTTTCAACCTTGTGCAAGTTCCTCCCACTAGCAGAACATAGCTGGATCCAGGTGACAAAAGAGACAGAGAAATGTAGTGTTCAGGTTTCCAGTCCTCTGCAATAGAGGAAACTATACAAGGACAAGTGTGGGGTTGGAAGACAATACGTAAATCTAGGGCATATCATCCCTGACAACTCTTCCACAGAGGAATTACAATGCAGCTTTTGTACTGAAGGAACTATAATATTAACCATAACACAGTCTGGTTACAAGAGTTAATAAGGAACAGTACTAGATGATCAAAACTAGTCAGGCACTTAGCATAGGAACATATATTCTCCAAGTGCAATAATTCTTTCCATCTTATTCACCCCTCTAACCTGATGTGCAAGTTCCTAAAACAAGTACTCACTCAATATCAGTTGACTGATTGACACACTGATAGGTTCCTTTTGCTCAATGACTGGTATAACTGGAAGTTAAAACCCTTTTATTATTAATTCTCATGTGAGGTCTAAAGACCTCCCGAATCTACAGATGTTCTTCAATGGCTGGTTACGACGTTCTATAAGAAGCCCCAGACCTCATAATATATGTGCTGGTGAACATTAGTTAGGACAGGTTAAAATGCAAAAACAAATAAACCCCAAAATATAAAGGCTCAAATATAATAACCTCCACGATAGGTATGTCCTGTTGGCAGGCTGCTTTCATCCATGTTGTGACTCAGGCACCCAAGCTCTTTCTAGCCTGTGGCTTTATCGTCAACCAGTGTGTGCAGTTGCTGTCATCTCCCTTTAGCTGCCAGAAAGGAAATGAGAGTATGAGGCAGGCCCACTGCTTCTTAACAGATCCTACAGACGTAAATGACACCTACCACTGTAGCTTATTCGATTGGCAAGAACTAACCTCGTGGTTACACCTCATTGCAAGGAGCCTTGGAAAGTGGAAGAACTATGTGTGGAGGAAGAAGAGAAAGCTGACTTCGGGTGAGCAGCTGTTACTTTCTGCCCCACATTGGGGTGTGTGTGTGTGTGTGTGTGTGTGTGTGTGTGTGTGTGTGTGTGTGTGTGGCGGGGGGGCTGTTGCTTTAAATTTCAGGAATGACAGAAACAAACAGGTAAAAATAATTATTATTATTTAATTTTCTGGAGTTTCACAAGATCTCTTTGTTGTTGTTGCTTTAGGTGTTCTGCATATTTTTTAGTCCTGGGAAGGGAAGGAAAATACTATTTTTGAGGATTTATTATAAATCTAAATTTGCTTGGTAATTCGTGCACATTCATTTCATGGCTCCTTGCGATAATTCTGTGAGGAAGGTCCCATCATTTGTCCTTCGCAGATAAGAGAATTGAGGCTCACAGAGTTCTTTAAGTCTGAGAGCTATGGAACTGCAAGAGAATAGAACATTCGAACCCAGGTTTGCCTGATGCCAAAAGCTGTGCAATATTCACTCCACCACCTGCCTCCCGATGGGATCTGAAGGGTCATCATCATCAAGAGGCCATGAAATGCCCCGACGAACAAGGACACTGGGGGGTATCTCTACATAAGGGTCACGCTGAAGATTTCTATAGTCAATGCACAAGAGGGCCTTCATTTTCACCAAGAAATGTGATCATTTCTGGTTTCTCAATATATATGGCTTTTCTAGTCTATCTTTAAAAAATACTTTTGAAAGGGTTATGAACAAAAGAAATGTTTTTCTATTGTAAGGCAAAACAATAAGCAGAGCACTGCAATGATAGCCAGAAGCCTGCACCAAGCCCACTGAGCAGAGACAGCAGGGCGGTCAGGATGTGCCGAGTGGGGAGTGAAGGTCCGTGTGAAGGACTCAGCCCATCACAGCTCCAGCCACTGTTGCCATGAGCTGAAATGAGGCCCGTGGTTGCCACATCTTCCAGCTTCTCAAGAGTAACTGCAAATCTAGATGTACAATCCCAATTTTAAATATTGCATCAAATGGAAAAAAAAAAAGGTCAAACATATCACGTCATGTGTTGAATTCAGCACCTGGGACAGCGGGATTGTGCCCTCTGCTTTCTGGGACGCTCTGCCATGGGTCCTTGCTGCAGGATTTTACTCACCGTCGCAGCCTCTGCTCTTTGTGCTACAGACAAAGCGGCAGCACTGCCAAGGACTTGCATTTCTCTAGCGCCTATTTGGCACATTGCAGGCAAGTAAGGGGCACGTCTAACTGCCCACGCTCGGCCAAACCAAAGGACAAAGGCAGTGCGTCTCTCTCTATGTACCTTGGGGGAAAACACAGCTCACCTGGGCAGGAGATGTGAACATTCCCATCTCAGTCTAATTAGGAGCAGCAAAACAACTCAGACATGTGCCCCTTCTGTGTTGGCAATTGATATGACAGAACTACATGAGGTGCAAAATACAGGGTGTGTGTGTGTGTGTGTGCACGCATGTGCATTTGCACTTGGTGCTATGTGCTGCTGCCCAAGTTTCAGAGTGATTTCTAACTTGAAGTTGATGAGGTGGGATAGTACGTCTTTTTAAAAAAATGTAAGCAACAACAAACTTTGCTTGGTGTAATTTTAGCAGGGGTGGGAGTTTGCCAAGGTGCAGTATGTTATTGTGCAGCTACTGTTTTGACGAAATAGTATGCATGTGTGGTTGCTTCTGTGAGTATGAAGGAAGCAAGCAAAAAAGCTATTACACACACACACACACACACACATACACATTAAGGAAGTGAATACAATAAATGAGAGACAGTAAATTTGGAAAGAACCTGTTGAAGTTGGCTGTCATCAAAGGTCTTCATGGAAGCTGTTGATTTGTAAAGAGACAACCAAATTTCCAGTTAATCCTTAAATCATTCTTCCATCGAATACCTGTGGAGTCTGCTTGGGGCTAGGCATTGTGGTGGCCTTGACCATGACGAGACACGGGGGACATGTCCTTGTTCCCCAGGAACCCACAGTCCACTGGGTACAGCCATGTGGATCAACAGGAACTGCCATGCAATTCTATTAGTAGCCAAAGTGGCTGCTACTGTTATTATTCTAATTCATGCAGGGCCTGGCATGTAGCAGCATGCTCAGTAAATGAATAGGCACAGAGCAAGGTGTTTTGTACTGGCATTTCTCATTCTCATAACCACCTCAGGTTAGATTAGGTTATAAAGGAGGCAAAGCTTGGTGAGAGACAATATTGCAGAGTGATTAAAAGATCAAGGCTTAGCTCAGCCACTTTCTACCTTGATCATTTTACTTGATCTTATTGTTCTCCAGTGTGCTTGTCTATGGTTTAGAGATTATAATTATGGTGTTGTATTAGATAGTTTGAGTGCATAACCAGCCACCACAAAATTCAATAGTTAAACCACAATTACCTATTGTTGCCTATGCATCTGTGGTTCGGCTGGGGTAGGGCTGATCTAGGCTGGGCTCACCTGAGTGGTTCTTATTTCAGCTACAGCCCCCCAATGTCTTATTCTCACTGCGGGGCTGTGTTTGGGTGGGTGGATCTGCTCCACGTGTCTCTCGTCTTTCTGGGAAAGTGGTCTTACTAAGCAAAGCATGTTCTTCTCTTATCAATGTCAGAGGTATGAGAGAGCAAGCTTCATCTTACAAGTGTTTTGAAAGCCTGTGGTCACATCACAATGGTTGATGATCCATCATTCAAGCTGAGTCCCATGACCAAGCAGAGTCACTCAGTGGACAAGTAGACTCTGCCACTTGGACATGGAGTTGCCCAAGTTCTATGAATGCATATTGATAGAACTAGAAAATTTATTATTGATAATAGTTTTCTTTAGTTAATGGATGATCTAATGGAGGCTAAGATAGATAACTTGTCTGAGATTGCATAGCAGTAAGTGAAGAGCCAGAAATGAAACTCATGTTGTCCAAGTTCCTTCCTTTTTGATGGAAACCCATGGAGCTGCCTCATACTGGAGTTAGATTTTTAAGGCCCTAAACATAACAGGGCATTAATTCTAAATATCCAAGTTGGCCCTATTTAGGAAGGCAGATCTCAGACCTTGAGAGTTCAGAGAGTAAACCTAGGTGAGCAAAACCCAACTCCCCAAAGGAAGAGCATGATGGGAAATCACAAGAACTTGCACTGAGGCCCCAGTGCCAGGCCCAGCATGAAGAGAGAGGAGTCTGAGCCTTCCCTGTGCTCTGCCTTCTGAGACGCCCAGCCGTCTGAGCCTTTGGAGGGGCGCTGAGAAATGTGTGCTGCCAGCTGGAGTTCTGCCTTCTATATTCAATAGACAGTGGGAAGGAAAAACTTTTTCTATAGATCTCTTCATTTGCTAAGATTTATTTTCCTCCTCTGATCTTTCTTTTCCTCCCCTGAGGATCTTGAATATATAAGTATTGCAGTTTTTAGAACTCTCTGAAAGTACTACATTAAATGCAGAAAAGGGTGACGGACTCCCCCAGCACTTTGTTCTACTTTCTATCACAGCCCTTATATTATATATTGGCTTGTAGGATTCACTTGTGTGTTGGAGTCTACCTCCTGCCCTCTCCTCGCTCTGTCTCCTCAGTCCCTAGATGGTGATCCGCTTTGTGACATTGGGTCCAACACAATGCCTTAACCAGGCCAGACATTCAGAAAATATTGGTTGGCCAGCCGAGTGGCGCGGTGGTTAAGCACTGGCCTAGGAAGCCAGCGGCCCTGGTTCGGTCCCACATATGAGGGCCAGTGATACTGCCCTCAAAAAAAAAAAAAAAAAGGATATACAGAAAATATTGGTTGAAGGAGTAGTGAATGATGGATGAATACAAATATGATGAATGAAAAAGTCAATCAATTACATCAATGAACATATAGGTAAATGGAGAAGTGAGTGGGTGGGGCAGTACATGAGTGGTTGGGTGGTGAGGGGGTGCATGAAAGAGTGAGCAATGGAGTGACGTTATATTCTTCACTATCTTTTAAGCCCCTTTACCATTGGTCTTCGTCAACTACCACTTCTTGGCCCAGCAGATGTGGTTAATCACACACATTCCATCAACTTTAGTTCAAAGCCTATGAGAGGGAAGAACCCTGCATTTGTAACAGTAGGGGAGCCTGAGTAGTATACCTATGAGGGAAATTGTGAAATTTGAGACAAAAGACTCCTGGCTCTTGACTAACTCTTGATTATGTTGCTAAGGTAGCAGAGAATTTAGGCAGCATCTCTAACCTCATCCAGCCACTCTGCATCTCTTGGTCAACAGCTGCCACCTATGGCAAGGCAGGGCATGGCACTGTCACACACAGAGCCCAGGAGAATATATCCCTGGAGGAGCACCCAACATGGCCTTGTGTACTCTGTCTATGAGACTGACCACTACTTAAATGGTCTCTCTCTTCTTCAACTTCCAGTAGAGCTCTTGCTTGTAGCTCTCTTTTGCTTGTATATACAGGATACCTTGGACTGTCATTGGCCTCCTTACAGGCTACAGCCAACAGGGTAAGCTCTGTTTTAACTTGTCTCTAGCAGAGCAAAAGACACTGCTTTAGTTTCTGTGAGGGTAATGGTGACAAGAAGTCATTTTCAGCCCTGTGGGCTTTTCCAGTGCTCCAGGAGCATCTGCATCAGAAAAGGTGATAGGAGGCTGGAGAAAGGACAGACCAACCCAGGATACTCGGGGGTGACCAGAAAGCACATCTTGGAGGAGGTGCAACAGAGGTGGGCTGTGGTAAGTGAGGAGGCTGAGAGGAAGGGATGCATTCAGGATGTAGAGATTGGGACGAAGGGATGTGTTTCATGAGAGGAGCATGAAAACAGGAAAGAAATAGATGGTTTGAGGTATGAGATCTTAAGGCCAACATGATTATATCAGTTCACTCCCTGGACATGAGTGAATAGTCTAGAAACCACTTAGGAAAGCATCAACTTGCACTTTGTTTCCATGTGGCCTCTTGGATGCCCAAGCAGGCTTGGCAGGTTGCTGGTGATTGGATCATAAATATGGCTGATATCTGGATCCAGTGAATTGCACATAAGTATGGCATTCTGGGACATTTTCTTAAAATGAGAAAGTCCAAGAATTTTCACATGGCTTCATGGGAAAATCTTACCTAGCCCTGACTTTGACTTTCATCTCCCATATCTCCCTCCTCTTTTATTCTTTCTTGAGCTACATGGGGAGATCCATTATTCCTTGATCGTGCTGAGAACGTCCATGACCCTGCGCCTTTGGCATGTTGTTCCTGCCACGTTGATGAGGCTCTTTTCACCGTTCCCACCTGGAAAATCCATTAGACCATGTTCCAAATGACCATCTTAATAAAATACTGTCCACCATTAACTCGCTCACTCTCTTTTACATTTCCTCTTTATACATTGTTCGCAACAATGTTCTCAGAGTACTTTATTTTGTGTGACACATCGCTACCTTACCCACCAGTTCATGAACAACTGGAGGGCTTAGAACCGACCACTGTGTTTGCAAAACTGCAGGTCTTCAGTAAGTGTTCAAAGGGGGAATGGATGGATGAGTTTATGTATCCATGAATGCATAGGTGAAGCAGCCCATAACGAATGGAATGAGCCCATGGAGGAGTAATAAATAGGAACAAATGTGCCAAAGAACTGGTATTTGGTTTTGTTTTCTTCTGCTTTTGGCTGATGGAGATGGGGAGCTGCCGAAGTGGTTTAATCAAGTATGAGATGTCACCATGTTGTTTAATAAATACAACAGGCAAAAAAGAAAGATATGACTTGTTTAGCATTTGCAATTTTCCATGTAGCCACCCCTTTCCCTTAAGGTCCTCTACCCAAACACTTTGCATTTTCTCAAGAGACCAAAGGGAAACATTTCTTTGAGTTGTTTGGAACTGTTAAGGGTAGATGTCTTTAATTTCCACACTGTCCTGAGAAGGGGACTTGAAGTGAGGTTGACGTTAGAGATCGTTTGGAAGGATGGCCCTGACAACAGGATGGGAGGTAGGAGCAGATGACAGTGGTGGAAGTAAGATTGGCTGGCATGGTAGCGATCACAGCTGGCGATGATGAGGGTCAGGGGAAAGCCATTGCAGGGGATGCATTGCGGGGGTGGGGGGTGGAGTAGGAGACTTGACAGGACTTACTACCTGGATGTGGGGAGCCTGGGAAGGGGGACGGAACAGCCTAACAGTAATGCCATCACCATAACAAGTCCTCCTCTCCAGGATGGGTAAGAAAGAGAGTAATGTGAGCACAGACACCAAATGTGAGCTCTCCCCGCAATTTCACAAGTAAATCTATGAGTGTCCCAAGTCAGACTGTACTTTTCTAAGGCTCCTCGTGGAAGAGTCAACTGTTTCCTAATCGGAATCTCTAATAATCTCACACTCACTTAAAGCCTCTTGATTATCTGAAATAGATTATAAAATAAAAATATATGAAATTATGGCTGAAGCTGGAGACCTCTTGGAGAGGTTGTTTGTTAAGATTACGTTGGGGTACATCATTAATTAGTAGAGAAATGATGTCACGAATGTTTCCCATGTGTTTTGATCATTGTCACTTCATACAATGTAAATTAAAAGATTTGTGGATTCTCACCTAATAGTAGTTATACCTGTAATTTCTCAAACAATGTAATTAAGTTGGTCTGAGTTGATTGGAAATCATGCGTGTTTGGGGTTCTAAGAGAGCTGGCTTTAGGTTTTAGCTTTGCCTCTTTGTAAGAGGGTGACACTAAGACAATCACTGATGCTCTCAGGCTTTTGCTTCCTCATCTATAAAATGGGGATAATGACAGCAGCTGCTTCCCCGAGCTGTTGTGTAAATTGAATGAGGAAACAAATGTCAATACTTAGCCCAGGGCCTGAGATATGGGGAGTGATGAATTAATGCTTAGTTGTAGAAGTAATCAAAAAATTATTTTCTATGCACAATTTTATTGGAACTAAATAGAAATTAAAATGACAATAATTTTTGTGTATATGGATTTGAAGAGCCCTTATAAAGATTTCTTCTTCCCTCCTCTTTAGGTGTTTAACCAGCCACCAATCGAGAATCTTGACTTTAAAAGCCTTGCTAACATTAATTATAGGCTATCAATGAAAAATCATCATGACAGTTCTACCTATGCTGTGAAGATTATAAGTATGTGAAGACTAGATTGCTGAACCATCACTGGGGTCAACCTTGCTTCTAATGTAAAATTCAATTTTTATTCGGATTTTAAAATGTCTCTAATTATCCAGTCAATATTATATGCATATTCAAAGACTGGTTTTTCATCTTATCTGGAGTTACAGTTCCCAGTCTTACTCTTTCCATATTTGATGCATGCAAATGAAATTGTGTTCATACATTCCCCAGATCAGAATGCAATCTCACTCCTGTGTGTTTTTGTCACCCAAACAGCTTTGTTTGGGCTTCTGAGATAGAGATGTCCCAAGTCTCTCCATCCTTTTGCGTTTCCACCTTGAACTTCCATCAAAAGAAGCACAAGTTTAATTTAGAAATAGCCCAAATTTCCCACCTGTATGTCAGCCTGGAGGAACTCAACTTAAAAAGAGTATTGAATAATGCACAGAGGTGAAGGGGAAAATCTAGTTGAAGGACTTCATGGTTCAGCCTGCAGCATTTGTGAACATTTAAATTCTTGGATTGCATTGTAGGGTTTTGCCTAAGTCACATAGCTTTGGGAAATGACATTAATCTTCAATGCCCATAGCTTTTCTCCTTCCTGAAATAGTACTTCACAGGGATCAACATGACACCCATTTTGACTTTTGTTTGTTTTTATTCTTTTATTAGCAGGAAACAAAAATGGCTACCTTGGAGCAAGTCTATGGGTTGGACATTGTGCTGAGAAATCTGTGCAAATCATTGTGATTAATTCTGCAGTCTGACATCTTTGGGATATAGGGGCTATTAGTCCCTGTGTGAGAGGGGGAAACTGAAATCCAGAAAAGGGAGGAAATATGTCCAGAGACACTAAGGTTAGAAGCAGGAGTATGTATCGCCAGTGGCCATAGGTGGACATTGGAGTCATTTACAACCCAGATAAAAATTGAATTTTACATAGAGGCAAGGTTGGCCAATGATCCAGTTGCTATGGGTACAAACAAACTGATAATGGCAGTAACTGGGCTTGAAAGACCAACAGCTGCCATGGGAATATACATGGTAGGGTCATGATTATAAGGGGAGCTGTGGCAAATGTTCTAAGGTAACCCCTGCTGCTGAGTGATCTTTCCCCCTGAGTATGGGCAGGGCCTATGACTTGTTTCTAAGCAAAGAAAACAACAAAGGCAATGGATGCCACTTCTGTGATCGCGTTATAAGAGTGTAACGTCTGTCTTGCTGAGAGACACTCCCTCCCTTGCTGGCTTTGGGAGTTGGAAGCTGTTGGAAGCTGCATTCCTGAGGGCATTGCATGGCAGGAAACTGAGGGCAGCCTCCAGAAGATAGCCAGCAAGACACTGAGGCCCATGGTTGGATAACCTGCAAGAATTGAACGTGCCAACCCAACAACCACATGTGCATGGTGGCGGGTCCGTCCCTAGTCCAGCCTCAGTGAGACCATGGCCTGATTGGCACTTGATTGCAGCTTTATGAGACCCTGAGCAGGAGGCCCAGTTAAGCGGTGCCCGGACGATGTACTACTTACAGAAACTGAGGTAATAAATGTGTTGTTTAGGCAGGTAAATTTGGGGTAATTTGTTACACAGCCATAAGTAACTCATACGAGACCTTTCAAAACCATATCACTGAATGTATAACTGTGGGAATCATTATGGTCTTATGGGAAAAGCAGTAGACTTGGAGTAAAATTGCTCTCATCAAAGTCATAAAAGTCCAGTGGACACATTCCAGGATCCACTGACATGGCCTCTGGCGGGGGGTGTGGGGGCATTTGATGCTGTGAACACCCTCTGCTTACATAACTTCTCTTTTCTCCCCCATGACAGTCCTCACCAGTTCATCTTCTCCATCTCTTGACTAACCCTCATCAGTTTCATTTGTGACTTGTTTCCTCTGCCCACCTCTCACACAGGTGGGGACCCCGAGATGTACTGTCAGCCCTGCTTCTCTTCTCACACTCTGCTCAAGGCATTCAAGGTGACGTGCATGCTGATCAGCTCAGGTCCCTGCCTTTCGACTTGAGCTCTCCCCAGAGCCACTGACTCAGGGACCTACGCGATTTCTCATTGTGGATGTCCAGTGGATGCCTCCAACTCAACTGTACTCCTCAGTTCCTTATCTCAGTGAATGATGCCCATCAGCCACCAGTCACTACCCATCCGACCAGTCACTCACGCCAGAATATGGCAGTTGCCGTCAACTTTCTTCCTACTCGAAATAACCACCCACTAAATTCTATTAATTTTATCTCAAATAAATCTCTGCCCACACTCTTCTCCCATTCCAGCCCATGACGACTACTGCTATCTTACTTCAGGTTTTTACCAATATGGAGGGACTATTGAAATACTTTTCTAGACCGTCTGCCCATCTTGTCCTCCTTGATCCACTCCATACACTGCTATCAATAATATGACAAAATAACAGAAGAATAGAAAAATTCACCATGAAACACCCTGCGAGTCTACCTCTCTCATATTTTGTCACAAGAGGCCATTGACCATGAAGCTGATGATAGCTTAAGTTCACAGCCCCTTACTTGTTGCTTGCTTCCATTTTGTTTAGTTTTTTTTTTTTCTGGAGTTTTCTCCTGTTCTTTTGTTTGGGATGTATTACTTTGTTTCCTTATTTTGGCTGCCTCTCTGTTTGTTCTATGTATTAAGTAGATCTGTTATGTCTCCCATTCTTGGCCAGGTGGTCCTATATAGTAGGTGCCCTGGGGGGCCCTGGCACAGTCTCCCTGGTCACCTGAGTCAGGTGCTCCAGGAGTGTCCCTTGTGTGTGTTATGCGCACCCTCCTATTATAGTTGAACCTTGATTGCTATTGACACGTCAGTGGGTGGGATTGACCCTCAGGCTGATTGGCTGTGGGGTTTGGCCCTGTCCCCAGCTTATGGACTGCTGTGCAGGGGGCTTACCCTACTGAGTCATATTCACCCCAGTGGACTGAGACCGCCCATTAGGTGTGCCACTTGTGGGGCAAATTGGGCAATGCTCTGCAGCCAACCCCCAAGTATGTTGGTTCTGGGACCTCTTGGGAGGGGCTCTGGTGCAGGCCCAGAGTACCCACTGCCTGTGACCATCTGGGGAGTACCAGGTAGGAGCTACAAAGCGATCTGCGGTTGTTCACTGCATGTGCTATACCTGGAAGCACATGGGAGAGTCCACACTGTGAACCAAGGATGTCTGCCACCGGTACTGGGCCTGGGGTTGTTCTGCAAAATGCCAGGACACCCAGAGGCCTGCTGTGACCTGCCAGCTCCCTTAATTTTTAGCCACTAATAAAACCTCGCCTGGTACACAAGTTGGGTGAGGCAGAGTGTTGGGTAGTTACTATAGCAGGAAGAATTGTAGTCACCAGGTTAATGTAAATTCTGGTTTGGTGTCAGTGCTGAGCCTGGAGCTACTTAGCAAAAGTCTCAGAGCACACCGACGCCAGTCACCACCCACCTGGGATGTGTAGGGCCCTGATAGTTTTCCAAGCAAGTGCTATGTGGGGAGGGCTGGCTGCTCTTGGAGAAAGTGCCTTTGGCATTGGAGGAGTTGGGTGGGCTAGGGTTCCAGTGAGTCAGCAGGGTGGAGAGGAGGAGCTCACCAGGCCAACCAGATTCAGATTTGGCCATGTGGGGGTGGGCTCAATGCAGGAAAGATGGTGTCCACCTGCCGGCTCCATAGTAGGAAGACCTCTTCACAGGGAAATGGAAATTGACCTTCAGCCCTCAGTCCGAAGCAACACACCGCGGCCTGCCCTCCGTATGTCTCTGACATCCGCCGAGTTCCTGTCCCTCCACTGAAGCTCAAGGTGAGTGCCTGGGAGTGAGAGAGTCTGTGCACAAGCCCTTTAAGATGACTCCTGGGTTTCCCGCCGCCTTCCTATCCCACCTGAATGGTCAGAATTCCCACCGTTTTTCACAGTCAGATGTTGTGGAGGCTTTTCTTCCCAGCACCAGTGCTCTTGACTGGGGAGCCTGGTGTGGAGCTGGGGTCCCATGCTCTTCTGGGGGGACTTCTGCAGCTGAGATGTCTCTCCTGGTTCTCAACCACCTCATGGAGGTTTGGGGCTGGCCAGTTCTGCGTCTCCTCCTCTTACCAGTCTCAACATGGCTTCTTTATATCCTTAGTTATAAAACTTCTGCTTAGTTTCACTTCAGATGGTTCTTCTGGTTGATTGTTCTGTAATTTAGTTGTAATTTTCATGTGTTCATGGAAGGAAGCAGGAACAGTGTTGATCTACTCTGCCATCTTGGATCTCCTCTTAGGTATTATTTTTTAATTGAACCAATGGGAGTCAACAGTTTTAGAATACATATTCTTTCCAAACATACACAGAACATATACAAAAATGGACCATATACTAAGCTAAAAGTAAATCCCATACAGACTACATTCTCTGGCCCCAATGTAAGTAAATTAGTATTAATATCAAAAATACATTTAGGGAATTACTATATCTTTGGACTTTAAGAGATATAGTTTTAAACAACTCATACATTAAAGGAATAATTATAAAGGTAATTAGAAATATTTAGATCTGAATAAGAAAAATGAACCTTTCAAAATGTGTGTGATACAGCCAAAGCAGTTTATAGAGGAAATTTTATATCCTTTAAAAAATATTCAATATAAGAAAACTGAAAACAAATAAGCTTATTCTCCAATTTAGGAGAATAAAAAACACAACATAGTAAAGACAAGAAATTACAAAGAAGGAAATGATTTTAAAAACAGTAAAAAGGGCTGACCGAGTGGCGTGGTGGTTAAGCGCTGGCTTGGGAAGCCAGTGGCCCCGGTTTGGTCCCACATATGAGGGCCAGTGACACTGCCCTCAAAAAAACAAAAACAAACAAAAAAGGAAAAAAAAATGACATTAAAAACATGGAATAGAGATGATCAATAGAGTAAAAAATAGATATTTTGAAAAAAATAAAGAAAATATAACTATAAAAAGTATGCAAGGGCCGGCCGAATGGCTCATTTGGTTAAGAGCTTGCTCAAGAGTGCAAGCTGAGCTCTGAATAACAGCGGTTCGAGGCCAGCCCGAGCTGAGTTGCTGTTGAGCTGCCAACAGGTGGCAGGATGGCTCAGCTAAAAAAAAAAAAAAAAGTATGCACAAGTAAAAATAAAAGAGAAAGGGGATATTATTACTAAGCTGAACATATTTAAGTGATAATAGAATATTATAAACTACTTAATACTGACAAATTTTAAATTTTAGGTACAATGGAAACATTCTTAGAAAAAATTACTAAAACTGACTCAATAAGAATTAAACTAAATATGAATAGTCCTATAAGTAAAGACATTTGGTTAAACTTAAAAATACTTCCCCCCAAAAAAATTCCAGGTCCAGATGTCTTTACCAGCATTCTCTGTGAGAGAGTCAAGTAACAAATATTTCAGTTTTACTCAAATTATTATAGATTCCAGAAGAGAAGAAAAAACACCCCAATAACTTTGCGATCCAGAGTAACCTCAATACCAAAATCTCAAAAAGACTTTATGTGAGTAAAATTTTACAGACTGATCTCCCTGTGAACACTCGTGAGAAAAAAAACCCTCAAAGAAAATATCAGCACACAGGATACAGCCCTATATAACAAGGGTCACATGGCCTGCCCAAGTCAGATCACTTTCAGGAATCAAAATTAGTGGGAGTGTTTAGTTAGCTTCCTGGGCTCAAATTAAATCTACAAAAAAAATCACATTTTTATACACAGACCAAAGATGATGTGATTTAATAGATATGTTATTGCTAATAACATCAAAAATATAAGGAACTTTGGATAATATCATACAAAAGATGGTCAAGGTCTTTATGAAGAAAATTAGAAAAACGATTATTCTGAGACCTAGATCTATAGAAATTGAGGTAATGTGGATATTTGGAGATTCAGTAACATACATAGGACAATTGTCTCCAAATTCATCTACAGTCATTGTAATTCAAACACTGTCCTGAGAGATTTTGTGGGCATGTGGGTATGTGTGTGAAAATCGACAGGCTGATTCTGAAATCGACATCGAATTGCAAATGGCAGGAAAAGGGAGATTCTTCTGAATGAGGAGAACAAGGTTGGTTTCCTGGCTTTTGGAGATACCAATAGTTACTAGAATTACAGTAATTAGTGCAGCATGATATGGTTCCAGGTTAGACAAATCAACCGATGAAACAGATTAATAATCAGAAATGAGTTTGTGTGTGTGTGTGTGTGTGTGTGTGTGTTTATTTTATGAGCACAAGTGGCCTTGCAGATCTGTGGCAAAAAAATGGGTTTTTACATACATGGTGCAGCAAAATTTGTTATCCACATGAAAAATAAATAAATTAAAACTCTACATCATAGTATACACAAACAGGATTTTAGGTTAAAAAGTACATGTGAAAGGTAAAGTGGTAAGAGTAATAACAGAAAATATAGGATATGAATGAATTTGTGTCAAGAATAATTTCTTAAACAAGGCATAAAAAGCAAAATCCATAATGGAAAAGGCTAATAAATTCAAAAGATAGCAAAATAAAGGAAATAATAAACTTTAAAAATGGAAAAAGATATTTACAACATATATAATGGAAAAAATGATTAGTATACAGAATAAATAAAGAACTCCTACATCCCAGGATGAAAAATGCAAGCCACTGAATAAGAAAACAGTCAAAAGATTTGAACAAGCACTTTACAAAACAGAAATCTCAAATGGTCAGCGATGGAGAAAGACATGTTGAATCTTATTGGTAAACAGGGAAATGAACATTAGAACCATCATAAGATGCTATTTTATACCCATCAGATGGGCAAAAATTTAAATATCAGACAGTAATAAGTTTTGGCAAAGATAGAAAGCAAGAGAGACTCTCTTACATTTCTCAAGAGGGTGCAAATTGGTAAGCTCTCTTTGGAAAACCAGTTGCCCCTATCTAGTAACATTGAAAATGCACAAACCCTTTGTCCCAGCACACCCTCTATCAGGTATATCCAGAGAATCTCATATACGTGCATATCTGGAGACATGGGGGATAACCAGTCCATAGAAGCTTGCCCCAGCAAAACAAACGGAACTCACATGAACACCCGTCGAAGGCTGCATAAGTACCTCCTGGCATGGTCACACATGAGTGTATTGTTCAGCTGTGAGAATAGATGAAGCACAGGGAACCACAACAACATGGGTGGGTCTTGGAAACAATATTGCGCCAAAAATGAAAACAAAAAAAACAAAAAAAACCCAAAGCAGAAAACAAACAACAACTACAAAATAGCACATTGTCAACAGAACCCATTCGATATGCTTCCACTGACAAAGTTTAGAAACAGGCAACCCTGAGCAATACATGTTAGGCATGCAAACATGTGGTAAAACTATCAAGATAGTAGGGAAATAGGGAGTGTTAAACAGAAATTCGGAAAGTTAGCCCAGCTGCTGAGGAAAGTGGTCAGGACGGGGGGCGTCTAAACTGGATCAGTCACAAGGTGTTTTGTTGTATTTTTAGTTTTTATACCATATATATATATAAAACTCATGTGTTTATTCAATAATTTATAAAAATAATTTTGGATGTATTTATCATGTAGTAGAAAAGCAGACATATGTATAGCCAATAATGGGAATTATTCCAATATTGGTGACTATGCTGTGGGAGAGATGGACTCACCGGCATGGTGGCATTCTGGAAGGCTTCCTGGAGGAATGGGACTTGAAGCTTCGTTCTGTGTGTGGTGAGGACGACTATCCCAGTTTGTGCAAAAAGGGGGATGAGATGCAGTTTTAAGTGGGGAGGGACCTAGAATATATTTCTGTGTACTTTTCGACAGGTGTTTCAGATTGCTGGAGCTCGAACAATCTTTAAGAATAGGTAAGAATGAGAAGAATCACAAGGTCACGTCAGTTGATCATGGACGTGAGTTTGAGTCTTGCCAGCTCTTCTAGTTGTGTGACCTCGGAGGAGAAATTGTATCGCTCTGAGGCTCAGTGGGCTTCCACACGATGGATGGAGTTTAAAAATGTGCAAACCTCCCCGTGCGGTTTTGAGGGGTGAGGAACGCCTGCGCGTGGCGGGCCTGCCATACACTAGTCAACAGCCAGTGCTGACCACCGCTTTATGGTCGTGGGTGCGGCTGCTGGAAGCGCGGATGGATATAAAGGAGCACAAACGCAGGGCGCCCAGGTGTGAGGGTGCCGGTGGGACAGGGGGAAACCCAGAGCCTGGGGCGGCTGGAGACAGGGTGCTGTGGACGCGGCAGCAACCAGGAGAGAACCCACCATGAAAGGCCTTAGTGCCAAGCTAAGAATGGAAAAGGATTGAAAACAGTCAAGGGAACCACTAGCGGGTATGGAGCGGGATAAGAGTGCCCTGCAGAGCGTGCGTGGAGGGAGGGTCTTAAATCTAAGCCGTGTCCCCGTGGGGCTGCATCAGCCCAGAGTGGCCATTTTATCCTTAGAAAGGTCGCACCAGTGGCCTCCATGTGGAGGGAGGGTGGCTCAGCAGGGGATCGAGTGGTTACCCCGGGCCAGGCATGTGGGACAGTGCCCTTGCTGCACCTGCACGGTTCCCAGAAGGCCCTAACCCGGGTGGGGCTAGCCAGGAAGGGACTGAGAGGAGCCTCCCAGAAGCTCATCTTTGTCAGGATCTCTCTCCGTGGTGGCTTAGTCTCAGAGCTTATTTTAAATGCAAAAGGGGAAATGGGGGGCAGCATTGCGAGCGCAGGCGGGCGGTGAGGAGGAGGCAGGGCTCAGATCTTATCTGGACTCTTGGCTGTCACTGGAGCTGTTCAGAGCAGGGGCTTCAAAGCCTGCGGCATTGTGCTGCCTTCGGGCCCGCGTCGGGTACACACACAAAGTGGGCATGCATTATTCAGGTGGCATCGTGCGCTCCGGGCAGCTCGTCAGAGCGTTTGCAACGCTGGTCCCTCCCTCCCCAAAAGCCCATTGTTAAGAATTATAAACAAACAGGATGGAAGCCTTCACAGTCACTTCGCGGCTGGTGAGATCCACAGTCATAACAGGAAATCATGCACTTGCTGCGGAAAGATTCTGCTCTAAGAGGCAGCATGAATGTCATTGACCTAAATTCCAGGGCCCTCGCCTAGACCTGCAGAACTTTTCAGCAAAGAAATGCTGGCGAGAGGCGGATTCAGAGGCTCTGTAACTGTTTCTTTCTGTTTTATGAGAATTCATTGCGGTGACTATCTGGTGACCCTGATACCTACTTCCAACTTCACAATCAGCTCCCCCAAGGTTGACTTAAAGGTGCCCAGCGAAATAATAATGCGAGGGGCTTGGAAAGAGTGGAAGATGCTGGCTTGCTATTATGGAGGCTGACGTCATCATCCACACTGCCACTGCGCGAGGTGACGGTGGGGCCCAGTTCTGCCCTATAGGGACCTGCCTGTCTGCAGCACCCAAAGAGCAGTGCCCGCACCCACCATCTTTCAGGTTCAGGTCCAAGTCTGGCGTTTGCTAACTAACAACGCCTCACTGGCGCTGGCTGTCCCAGTAATGAGCACATCAGCTACTGAGAATTATTATTTTTTTTTTTTTTGGCAGTTCTGTTCTTTTCAATTGTCTTAGCACTTTGCAATTATTAGTTGTTCTAAAGGGCCTTGGCAATGCAAATTAAGTCAGGATCATTTTTTTACTTAAGAGATAAGCTCACCAAGACACAGTGGCTAGGTGACTCGCCCAAGATCTCGTGATTTTGCATATCTCGCGTGTACAGAGAGTTTGCTCAGCTGGCCTCATTTTCTCCCACTCCAATAATGCATCTTCTCGGGCCATTTCATTCATTCCTTCACTCATTCAGCAAGAACTATTTATACAGTACCTACTACATTCAGGCCCAGTGCTGAATGCTCAACAGATAGAACTTAATAAAATGCAGTTTTGGCATGTAAAATGCTCATAGTCCAATCAAAGAGGTGATTGACTAGATACGACACACCATGACAAGTGCTACAACCAAGTTTCTAGGGGATGCCAGAGAGAATACCTTTAGTCCAGGCTAGGGTATTCATGGAAGGCTTCCTGGAAGAGGCGATGTGGGCATTGCTCCATCAAGAGAATAATCTGGACTCAACAATTTGAAAGAGGAGGAAGGATGTTCTTTTCGGAGGCCTTTTGGATTAGAGTCAGCAGAGTTCCCTCCAGCAGATCACTCACTTGTGTGCAGGGCTGGGGGGAGAGGGGGAGGCAGGTTGGTCTATGCCCTTGTGAAAGGAAAGAGCTAGTAACAATGACAGACAGCTGGCCAAACAGGTGCTGGAGGGTTTGGGTGCTCTAATCCCTTGATTTAAATAATTGAATCCAAAGAACAGCTCTACAGGGCAATCACTAGGATCCCCCTTTAAAGGTTAGCAGGTGGAGGCTTATACAGGTGGGTGACTTGCCTGGTCACAGTGCTGGCTGAGTGAGAGACCGAAGGCTTGTGCATTTGAGTCCCAGTTTCGGGCCCAGAGTCCATGCAGTCATCCGCCACCCTCTCTGCTTTCCCCACCAGGGAGCTGGTCACACCCCCTTGCTGCAGGGCTTTTGTCTCCTGTCCATCCTCCAGGGAGTAACCGACAGGGAGTGTGTGTGACTTCCTCTCTGGCAGCACGGATCGTTGCATTCACCTGCTGCTTTCGCCCTTGGAAAATGGATGGCACTGGGCAAAATGGGGGGCATTGGCACAGCAGATATTAACATCACCCCAGGAGTGTGAGTTTCTAGCTGGCGGGTTCCTCGAGCTAGGAGCACTTGTACCCATCTTCCTGCCATGTCTGGAGGGTCATTTCTCTCTTTGGAACTCTCAGGCCCTGCCACACTCTGGTGGTGCAGTGGGGGGCGGGGGAGTGCTATTAGTTTGTTTTAAAGACACATCCTGCATATACATGGCAGGAGAGAGCAGGCCCAGGAAGGCCAAGGAGAGCCTCTGTTTTCCATCCCAGTGCAGTGAGTCTTAGGGGAAACCCAGCGACACTGAGCTCTCAGTGTGGCCTTGCTGAGAAAAAGGGCAGGGGGCAAGACTGCTGCTCGCCCAGAAGTCCCTCTGTTCATATGCGGAAAGGTGCCCCTCCCCTTGGCAGACACAGTCCCTAGCCAGGAGCTGGGCCCAAGGGGCAGTGCTCAGGCGAAGGTCCGGGTGGGGGCCTTGTGCCAGCCAGCGCTGCATAAGGGGATGTGGGTCATGGGGGGCTGCAGACTTCTCACATGTGGGTTTGAGTCCTGGTCCACCTAAACTAGCAGTGTGATCCTGAGCCACCCATTTGTCTTTCATTATCCCAGTGTCCTCATCCCTAAACTGTGTGGCGTTTACCTACAGGTCTCAGGGCTGGGGGCGGCCCCCCCAAAAGGCTCTCCGCGGGGGGCCTGTCGCATGCAAGTCCTTGACAGCGCTGTTTCCTGATGAAAGATCCGGTGCCCTCCTCTGAAACACTAATAACAGACAGCGTGTGCCTCCCTGGCAGCCATTCCTCGTGAGACTTCCTTCCTCTGAAACAGTGACTCCGCTTCTGTCAGCCCCCCCTCACGATGGCGAGAAGTGGTGACCTCTCAGAGAGGGCCGGTGACTTGCCAGGATCACTCAGTAGGTGGTGGACCCAAGTTCCAACGGGGATACTGCCAGGATCCCCTCTATGGACCCTGACACATGATTTCGTCTCTCTGTGCCTTGGTTTCTGCGTCTGTAAAATGAGTGTCTGGAGTTATCCACCCACCTTGGAGAGTCCTGGCAACCACCGGGTGTATCAGTGTGAACCTTCTAAAGGTCTCACAGGCTTTGTCTTTGAACATTCTGTTCTCTGTGCCTAGAATGTTCTTGCCCTACTCTCACCTAATTCTTTCTCATCTACGTTTTTTTTTTTTTTTAAATTGCATGTTTCCTTATCAAGGCTGGGTTCAAGCATCATTTTGGAAAGATGTCATCTCTTACCATCAACTGTTGACACGCAGAATGAATTCCTTTGTCACAGTCATACAGCTGGTGGTTATTTGCATACCTGTCTGCCTACTTGATCAACATGTGCCTCTGTCTCCCTAGATTTTGCACCCAGGAAGGCAGGGGACGTTGCTGGCCTGTGCTCACCACTATATTCCTGGGCCAAACATATAGAAAGCCCTCGATGCACAGCAGGGTGCGGTGCCAGTTGCACGAGGCCCTCTCTGGCATTCAGAATGGCTGCACGAACCGGCGAAGCGGCTGCTGACCCGTTCAGTGGCTGCTGGGTTACTTGCCTCTGTAACTGCCAGGCTCTGGAACCAGTTTGCCAAATCCCCGGCGGTTTTACCTTTCCCAATTCACCATGTTGTCCCCCGTGCCTGTTAAAGTAAAACGTTGTACTCCCAACAAAATGATTGGATCCTGCCCAATGCGTCAGTAATTAACCTTGGAAAGGCACGTTTCCAATGACTCTTCAGGGGTCGCCGCCAGGTATGTGCAGTCGCTCCTGCCTCTTCTGTTTATATGGGCACACCTGTGTGTATGCTGCTTGTGCTATTTTAATTGTCCCTGGGTATTTTGACTTTATTTATTGATTCCATCTGATTACAGTCATCATGATTCATTGAAATGTAAAATAATTTTCGGCTGAAGTTTTGCAACAGCTCCTACAGTAGGGAGAGGGTATCAGTCTCTAGTGGCCAAATCACGGTAGAAATGGTTAACTTTTCGTTCAATGTTAAGTGTGATTCATGGAATTCCATATTTATAGGGCTTCCCTGATTTACTAAAAACATAGTTTTTATTCATGCGTGGGTGAATTGGCGATTCCTTTAAAATGTTATAATATCTTGATGAGAGATAAGAGTAAATAACCAACTTTGTTGTCTTGTGCAAGCTGACTTTACAGGACTTCATGTGTAAAGCAACTCTTTAGGCCTAGTTTTTTTAGCTTTAATTTTAGAAGCTTGAATGAATGAATTTTAAATTCCACAGCAACATGCAGAAATTCTGGTCGTAAAAAAAATAATGTATCATAACCATAAACGACACATGAGCGCAAAGGGCACTTGCTCTGTGATGCTTCTCTCTGGAGATCATCAGACACCAAGCTTATACATTTACATGCATATGATTACATATTCTAAGTTTTTTACATAATTGGAATTCAGCTCTGCATTATATTCCACAACTGACTTTTACCAATAGATTTTGGGAAAGTTTCCATGTCTTATCTGTCTTCTTTGTAAATTGTCTGATATTCCATATCATGTGTATACAGTAATTAGTTTAATAAAGTAAATGGAGCTGGGTGGTGATTTCTAACTATCACACATACACATACAAAACTGCAACAGCCTTGTATATATAGTATACAATATGTAGGATAGATTCCTAAAAGTGGAATTCCATGGACTTTGTTCTGCTTGTGTCATTATCATTTCCATTTTATTGTGCTACACAAACATTATTGGTAGTTTGATACAACTATTCACTTGACACATGAGCACATGGCTCATGCTTCTCACTTTTTAATCAATTATTTTTTAAAGTTTAATTTAATTTTATTATTAGTGCCAGGTGTACAAAACAACATAATGATTAGACATTTACACCCCTCACAAAGTGATACATGTTGTGAAGAATTCTTATGTGAGTCCTCCTAGGGTGATGTACAATTTATTTGCCAAGTTCACCCCTTTCACTTGCATGTCTAAGAAAATAACAAAACCTTTTGAATTCTAGGTACCTCTGCTGGCCATTGTGGGATCTTCCCCTAAAGCAGGCTAAATCACCAATTGTTGTTTTCCTGTGTTTTGTGTGAAATTGGTAAGACTAGTGAATCTGATTCAGCTAGGGGCACGTTCTCCTTTGTAAAAACTTGAAAGAGTAAAGAGAAGTCAGTCTTTCTTGCTGTACCTCCATGGCACAGCTGCCCTCTGAGCTGTCTAGAGTAGTCAGTGGTTATGAGCAGGAGGTTAAGAGTCTAGCAGACTGGGTCCCAACTCTCCATGAGACCTTGAGCAAGTGACTCAGGAGTTTATGTGACTCAGGAGTTTATGCCTCAGCGTCACCACCACTCAGATGACTAACTCATGAGGATTAAAGGCGGTCAGGACTGGACCAGGTGCAGCATCCAGGACAGCGATGACAGCCATCAGTAAGGCATTAGCCACTGGGGTTTCGGTAAATGCCAGAGGCTGCAAGCCTGATTTGGGATTCAGACAAACTTGAAATCAAAATCCTGCTCGGCTGCCACCAAGAGAGATGATCTTTGGCAAGTTAATAATTCTCAGGTTTCGGATCCATGAATAGGAAATATAACTACATATTTCGTGCAGTTGTTATGAGAGCTGGAAGAGAGAGAGAGAGAGAGAGAGAGAGAGAGAGAGAGAGAGAGAGAGAGAGAGAGAGAGAGCGAGCTTGGCATTGTGCTTGGCAGGTAGTAAGCACTCACTGAATGTTAGCTGTCTTTATTCATGTTGTCAAAACATTGGGACAAAAAAAATCTCATTGTCCCACCTGAGATGGGAGATAGAACTTGAGACATTCCACACAAAAAGTTACCTCTTGTTTATACCTCACCTCGGATGCTGAAAATTCAGTATTTTGTAGTGGGCTTTTTGTACAAAAATATACAAGCGGTGTTTTTCCTGGGACAACAATGTCCCATTCCTTCTAATTGATGGTGAAATTTCTTGAGCAAATAGCGAAGCAACACTCTGGATGGTGACCCCCTCACCTCGCTAGTGACTTGGATTGGCTTTGCTACCTCCAATACAAAGACAGCAGCTTTGCTGAATTAAAAGTAAAGACATAAGCCAGTACACCCAAAGTGAATGAAACGGATTGTTTAATGTGACTTTCCCTTATCTGTACAACACATGCAGAAGATAATGCTGTTGACATTTTTGTTAAAGAAATGAGATGTGGACCTTTAGCGTAGCTTAGATGGCAGTGGGGGAGGAGGCATGGTGACTGGCGGCCGTAACTCAAGCACTGGATGATAAGACAGGCACAGTGGATGCCTAGCCAGTTCCCAGCACTATGTAAGCACATGGGCTCCTGGCCTTCTTGGTTAATCATTAGGAAGAGATAGAAAGATCTGCTCAGCACTGGAAAGAAACCGGAGCCACCACGTAAGTGCCCAAAAGGGTAGCGATGTGAAGGAGTTCGAAGGTGATCTTGCTTGCCTTTCCTTCTGTAGATGGTGAAACAGAAAAAGTAGTAACATGAGATCAAAGGAAGGGGTGAGCACAGGGCAGATCTCAAACTGAGTGTTCCCCATTAAGAGGGCGGGTCATATTGAAATACAGTAACACCTTGGTTTGCGAGCATAATTCGTTCCAGAAACAAACTACTTGTATTGCAAGACATTGCTTGTTTACCATGTTAAAATGTATTAGAAATATTTGCTCATCTTGCGGAACACTCGCAAACCAAGTTACTCACAATCCAAGGTTTTACTGTACACGGTTTATTCCACCAAAGAGCTGCTGCTGCTGCTGCTGCTTCTGCAAGTTGACAGTACATTTTACTTCTACTGCTAAGCCCTCTTCGTAGCTACTGTTGCATTTTTTTGTTCCCAATTGCTTTAAGTTTGAACCCCAAGTGTACTTTATTTAAGGCAAATTCAACAAGAGTTCCTCCACATTGCTGATTTACTGAAGCGTGAAACTAATGAACGGCACTGAGAAAAGAAGACGGAGCTCTCTACTAGTCCGCAGTCTTGGACCAAGGCACAATGAGTCTAAGTAGGAAATTAGAAAGGACAACAGATCCACACAGAGGCACATATGGTGGTGAAATGGGCAAATGGCGAAGATAATGTCTAAAGCACCTGGCAAGAAAAGTCAGATTACCTGGAAATGACTAACAATTAGGCTGACAACAGATTTGTTGCCAACACCGAAAGCCAGAAGACCGCAGAATAACATCCACAGAGCACTGGTGGAACATACATCTCACCTCAGTTTCAGACAGCTAAATGCTGATGGAGAGGGAAGCAAGGCATTCCAGGCCCACAGAGTCCAACAGGCCATCGCTCAGGGGCTGCTGCCCAAATACCTGTCGGACGATATACATGTGATCGAAGGACACTCACCCAGGATGGGGTGGGATGTATAAAACAATGCTAGGCAAAGAAATTGATTGATTTTACCTAGATATTCATAGCAAACAGAGTAATTATCACAAGGATGAATTGGGTAGGTTTAGAGAACAAGAGAATACTAAAATATTAGACAACAATATTATGAAAGATAGGAGAGCACTGAATGCTCCATGGTCCTTATAATATTCAAGAGAAGAATTGTGTTGACTAGGATTTGCTAAGTCAAAGATGTATTTGAAATGTGAAGAAAACCATAAAAAATGAGAGGATAAAAAGTAATAAGGAACACCCAATGAATGCAATAGAAGACAAAGTAAAAGGGGAAAAAAATAAAAGAAAAACATAGTAAATAAAACCAATAAAATTATTGGATTAAATTTAAATGTATCATTAGTCACAATAAACATCAGTGAATGAAATTTGCTAGTTATAAGGAAGATATGTATATATATCTGAATAAAAATGACAATTTCCAGCTATCTTTTATTTTCAAGAGTCATAAAAATAATGACATGGAAATGTTGAGAATAAAGAGATTAGAAAACAAGTAAACAGTATAAGTAGAAAATCCCAAGGAATCTACAAAATACTCTAGAAATAGTTCAGCAAGATTGAAGAATATAAGACAAACATAGAAAAAATGAATTCCTTTCCTATATATTTGCAATGAAATATAGACACCAAAATTAAAAGTACAATACCATTTTTAATCTCTCAGAACAATGAAATTCTTAGGTATAAAACTAATAAAACCTATATAGGAGTTGTTTGCTAAAAATTATAAAACACTGGTAAAAGAAATGAAGAGATATACTATGTTTATGGATTGGAAGACTCAACATAAAGATGTCAGTTATCCATATATTGCAGATTTAGTGTGTAATTCCTAGCAAAGTTTTAGCAAGATTTTCTGATCAAAGACAAGATTATTCTAAAATTTATGTGGAAAAATAGTGTGACTAGAATAGCTAAAACAATTTTTAAAAGTAGAATAAGGTGGGAGGAGTCCATCTATCTAATTCAAGACTTATTATATAGCTACAATAATTGAGACTGTGTGGTATTGGCAGAATAATAGGTACATTGATCAATGGAGCAAAATAGAAAACTCAGAAATGGACCCACATAAATAGGTGTAATAAGTTTTGACAAAAATGCAAATGAAATTTGATGGACCAAGGGAGCCTTCCTTTCACAAATGCTACAGGAACAGTTGGGTGTCCAAAGGCAAAAACCAACCAAACAAACTAAGAAAAAAAGCACAAAAAAAATTGACCTAAGTTCTATACTATCCAAAAAAAAAAAAAAAATAATAATAATTCCAAATGCACTAGGGACTAAAATGTAAAACCATAAGTGTTTAAGGAAAAAAACATAGGAAAAAAATCTGCAGAATCTAGGGCTAGGCAGAGTTCTTAGACTGAATGTCAAAAACACGACTCTTAAAAGGAAAATTAATAATTTGGATTTCATTGCAATTCAGACTTTTTTTTTTTGCTTTGAAAAGACATTGCTGAGTGGATGAAAAATAAACAAGCTACAAAGTGGGAGAAAATATTTGCAAACCATATATCAATAAAGGCCTACTATCTGAAATATATAAAGAACTTTCAAAAAGAAACAATGAAAAATAACACTTAGAAAATGGTCAAAAACATGAAGAGACATTTCACTAAAGAGGATGAATATATGCAGTGCATAAGAACAACAAAACATGCTCAGCACCATTAACTATTAGAAAATTACAAATTAAAACTACAATGAGATATCACCTAATAGAATGGCTGAAATAAAAGATAGTGACAGCACCAAATGGTGATGAGGAGGTGGAAAAATGGGACCACTCACACCCTGATGGTGGGAATGTGAAATGGTACAGCCACTCTGGAACAAAGCCTGTCGGTTTCTTAAAAACTGAACATAAACTACCATACGTATGGCACAGCAACTGCACCCCTGGACAACTCATCCCAGAGAAAGGAAGACATGTTCCCACAAAAATCTGCACACACATGTTTAGAGCAGTTTCATTCACGATAGCACCAAACGGGAAACTAACCAGGTGTTCTGCCATGCGGGAATGGTTAAACCTTAGTGTGTCGATACTGTGTGATACCACTCAGTGACAAAAAGGAATTTGCTATGGACACATGCAATAACCTGGATGGATCTCTAAAGAATTCTGCTGAGTGAAAAAAAGTGAATCCCAAGAGGTCCCAGCATATTATTTATATTTTGCAGAATGTTATTTATATTCCAGTGGAAATGAGAAAATTACAGAAAAGGAGAATTGACTAGTGGCATGGTGGGAGGCGGAGGGAAGTGGGCATAGCTGGAAAAGTTTATAAGAGGACGATGGGAGTATCTGTATCTCGATGGCACCAGTGTCAACAGCTTGGTTATGATAAAGACAACAACTCTGCAAGATTTTTACACTGAATGAGTATGTGGGTCCTTCCTTTATGATTTCGTACAACTGCATGCAAACCCATAATTATCTTAAAATAAGTTTAATGAACAAGGAAATAATTTTCATCTATATACTATTTACACATAAAGATAATAATACAGAAATGTTGGAAGCAAAAAGATTTTTTTTTCTTTTTCTTTTTTTATTAGTTTCAGGTGTACAACACAATGTAATAGTTATACTCTTTACCTCCAAAGTGAAAACCCCCTCCCCCAGTTCGCCATCCCACTCCCCCCCATATCATACATATCCATCACAACTCCCCTGACTCCCCTCCACAGTATACTCCACATCCCGTGACCATCCATATATTCAGTTGCAATTGGCATACAATATTATACAGCATCAGCTTCAGGTGTACAGTGCAGTGATCAAGCCTCTACTCCATCCATGAAGTGGTCTCCCTAACAAGACATGTGGCTCTCTGACACGCCACAAAATTTTTACAACATTATTATATTCCCCGAACTGTGTTTCATATCCCTGTGACAATATTGCAGTTGTCTATTTATGCTGTCTAATCCCTTCCCCTTGCCCCCCATCCCCACCCCCCTCCCAACTAGCAACCCTCAGTTTTTCCTCTACATCTACGAGTCTGTTTACTTTGATCGTTCACTCAGCTCTTCAGACTCCACACACAAGTGAGATCACATGGTACCTATCCTTCTCTGACTGACTTATTTCTCACAACATAATAGTCTCTTCACAACATTATCAATTACATTCCCAGAACTGCCCCCATATCCCTGCAGCAACATTGTAGTCCCACATACACTGTCCAAAACCTTCCCCCTTTCCCTCTTCCCCACTCCCTCCCAGCCAGCAACCATCAGTTTTTCCTTTATATCTGCTTGATATGACTTCAATCTTCTTAAATTGTCTCTCTGGGTTAGCTTGTTTACCCCTTTCTTTTGTTTAAAAAAGCCCTTTTAACATTTCTTGCAATGCTGGCTTGGTGGTAATGAATTCCTTAAGCTTATTCTTTTCTGAGAAGCTCTTTATTTCTCCTTCAATTTTAAGTGATAGCCGTGCTGGGTAGAGCAATCTTGGTTGTAGGCCTTTATTTTGTGTCACTTTGAATATCTCCTGCCACTCCCTTCTGCCTTGCAGAGTTTTTGTAGACAAGTCAGCTGTTAGTCTAACAGGAGTTCCTTTGTATGTAACCTGCTGTCTTTCTCTTGCAGCCTCTAGGATTCTGTCTCTGTCTTTAACCTTTGCCATTTTAACTATGATGTGTCTTGGTGTGGACCTGTTTGGGTTCAGCTTGTTTGGAACCCTCTGCACTTCCTGGGCATGTATGTTGACTTCCTTCACCAGGGTGGGGAAGTTTTCAGTCATTATTTTTTCAAATACCTTTTCGACCCCTTGCTTCTTCTCTTCTCCTTCTGGTATCCCTATGATTTGAAGGTGGTTGCGCTTCACCTTGTCCCATAGGGCTCTTAAACTATTTTCATTGTTTTTTATTCTTTGGTATTTTTGCTGTGCCAACTGGGTGAGTTCTGCTATTTTATCTTCCAAATCGCTGATCCGCTCCTCTGCTTCATCTACTCTACTGGTGATTCCTTCGAGTGTGTTCTTCATTTCAGTTATTGTATTCTTTAGTTCTAACAGGTTGTTTTTTATGGTTTCCCTATCCTTCTTTATGTCTTTGCTAAGTTCCTTAAACATTCTTATCATCAGTGTTCTAAACTCTGTCTCGGAAAGGTTGGATTCCTCTGTTTCATTTGGTTCCATTTCTGGAGGTTTCTTCTGATCTTTTACTTGTGACATGTTTCTTTGTTTCCCCATTCTGGCTGTCACTCTGGGATTGCTTTGATGTATTAGATAGATCACCAGGAGAGCCCTGGCTGGATCACGCAGGCACACAGCTCACGGCCCAACACTCCCAGGAAAACTCCCAGTCTCAGCCTGTCCCAATCAGCCGCTGGCAGATCAGGCCGAGCAGCCTGACAAACAATCATCAGCCTGGCAACTCTGCAAGCGGAGTGCGGAGAGTGGACCTGAGGCGGCTTGCACACTCCCGGGTCTCAGTGAGCAGCCTGTTGGAGCCGGAGGGCACCCGCCCTGCGTTTCCCTGGCAACGCAGTATAAGCCGGGCAGAGGGTGGGGATCCAAGGTCGCATGCGTGCACACACACACGCACTCCTGCGCCAACTCCACCAGACCAATGAGGTCTCGGACCTGATCCTCCGTGGGAGGGCCCAAGCCTGATAAAATGGCGCCCTCCTTACACCAGTCGCGTGAAGGCTCCGCACCACGGGAACAACAGTCCAAACACCTCCAGCCTCTGCACCAAAGGTGCTCAGTTCAGTCCGTCCCCGCAGGCTCCCGGCTCACACAGCCACTCCCTCCACCAGGAACCAGGTAAGTGCTCACCGCTGAGCAAGCCTGGGCGCCGGCCCCACTGATTCTCCAGCCACTCTCAGCCTCACTGAGCTGAGGAAAGAGAGTCCTTACTAATTTATTGCCGGCTATCTTAGAACTCCTCTTCCCGGCAAAGGAGCTCTGGGCTGGTGAGCTTGGTGTACGGCCGGAGGGTCTCTCCCCCAACCAGACAAGCTTCCCACGGCTGGGGCTTCCCTCACGGGACTCGCCCCCTCTCGTCTCTGCCCGTCCTACCAGACCCAACGTGGCCTCCTCTTTAAGTTCTTCGTTTAGTGGTTCTGTTACTCCAGTGTTCCGGGGACCTCCAGGGTTGAATGCTGTATAATTTGCTTGTAATTTTGGTGTGATCCTGGGAGGTAGTTAGCACAGTGTCTGTCTGTTGCCCCATTTTACCGGAAGTCGACTTTGTTCCAAAAAGATTGTTTAAAAGACAGTGAAACACAATGCAAAGAAAGCTTGAAGAGCAATATCAGTATGAGAAAAACAATAGACTCTCAGGCCGAAAAGCATTAAAGAAAAATAACTTCATTAGATAATGATTAAACCACCACCACCAATTCTCTAGGAAGATATAATGATCCTGACTTGGTAGATACCTAGCAATAGACTCTCAAAATACACAGAGGAAAATGGGCAGAACTATAATAATAGGAAATTTCGTTTATCATAGGAGATTTTCACATCTCTCAGAAACTGATAACGCAGGCTGATAAAAAGTTATTAAGGAAAATTCAAGCAGTAAAAATAAGCTTGATCCAATGATATGTATGGGAAAGAAGAATGAGTGACAGAAAATGGAGACATGTAAGTAGCCTTGTTAAAAGGTACATATAGCACAGCATTTTGAGGGAGGGAACCGAGGGGGTCTGTCTTCCTTAAACCTTGCAATGACCTTTCTTTCCCCAGCTTTATTGAAATACTATAAACATATAAGTCGTGTAAGTTTAAGGTGAACAATGGGATGATTTGATACATGTATATATGGTAAAATATTCACCACAATAAGTTAGTTAACACTTGATTACCATTTTGGTGTTGTTACGGTGAGAATAGTAAGGCTGTACTCTCATAGCAACTTGCTAGCATGTAATACTGTGCTAACTATAGCCTCAGGCTGTACCCTGGATCTCCAGAAGTTATTCATCTAATAACTGAATGTTTCTCCTCTTTGACCAACATCCCCGTTTCCCCACCCTTCAGACCCAACAGCCACCATTCTACTTACTGTTTCTATGAGCCTAACATTTTTAGGTTCCACATATAAGCGAGATCATATGGTATTTATCTTTCTCTGACTTACTCACATAGAATAATATCTTCGAGGTCTAGCCACGTTGTTGCAAATGTCAAGATTTTTTTTCTTTTCTATAGCTGAATTTTGAATATATATCACATTTAAAAAAAAATTCATTCATCAGTGGACATTTAGGTTGTTTCCATGTCTAGGCTATTGTGAAAAATGCTGCAATGAACATAAGAGTGCAGCTCTCTCTTTTAGATAATGATTTCATTTGCTTGGGGTATATAACTAGAAGTGGGATTGCTGGGCCATACGGTAGTTCTATTTTTAAGTTTTTGAGGAACCTCTATACTGTCGTCCACAGTGGCTGCACTGATTTATAGTCCCACTAATTGTGCACCAGGGTTTCCTTTTCTCCACACCCTCACCAGCACTTATTTCCTGTCTTTTTGATCATTGCCGTCCTAACAAGTGTGAAGTGATATCTCATTGTGGTTTTGAATTGCATTTCCCTGATGATCAGTGAAGCCGAGCACCTCTCGTGCTGGCTGTTTGCATGTCTTCTTTGGAAAAATGTCTGCTCAAGTTCTCCATCTACTTTTAAATTGGATTATTTGGGTTTTTTTGGCTGTTGAGTTGTATGATTTCTTTATATAGGTTGACTATTAACCCCTTATCAGATATATTGTTTGCAAACATTTTCTTCTATTCTGTAGATCATAGCACAACATTTCGATCTGCAGATGAGAAAGTAAACATTCAACCACACGTGCTTCTTACTTAATTATGTCCTCTGTGAGCTATTGAGACTTTTCATGGCCCTGATGGTCCATTTCCGAGGCTCCCAAATGCTTACCTGTACATTAGAGATGGTTTGAGAGGTTGCCTTCATCAATCTGAAGCAAAATGAAAAAAAAATAAAAATAATAAGAGAGATGCTCTGTGATTGTCATGATAGTAACTTTCTTTGTTTCAAAAAAATGCCCTGCTTGTCACGGTGCCTTTCCAATATTTTTTTCTCCAACGAAATACTGCTGATGATGTTATTAATGTTTATTGTTGTTGCTGTTCTAATTTCTTTAATGTGTAAAATTCAAACTACATAATACTTAAAAAAATTGCAGATGGATTCTGACTCCTTCTTTTTTCTGATCCACCAGTGCACAGATCAGAGCCTGTGATGAATATATGTATCACGGCATCCCACTCCAGGCATTTTTATAAATGTGGTCTTCTTTTAAATGACATGGAAGCTGGTGATTTTGTACCCATTTGACAGCAGAGTAAAGTGAGCCTCACGGATTTTTTACTTTTATCATCTGACTCCAAGTTCAAGTCACTTTTTCAAGCAAACTTACACTATCCTTCCATTACCCAAGACACGTTTGAGTATGAATTGTATGCAACCCAGGTCTTTGGGTCAGAGGTCTCATAAAGATACACCTAGTTTAGAAACAGTCAGGTGGTTTATTTGGGGGCAGTGGTGGTGGAGTTCTAAGCTCTCCACATTAAGATCCTGTCAATATGCTCTCTCAAATTATATGCTTCTTGAGAAGAGAAGTCGCTTTAATAAAAATAGATCCTACGCGACATGTTATTCTTTATAATTGGACCAAAGATCACAGAGCATTTCACTTACAAGATAATCTGAAAATGAACGGACAAATAATATAGTAATCACCAAGCCCTTATTACTTGAAGCCTCTACGCGCCAGGAGGCCCTTTTTCCCTTGATGATCAAACCTGACCCCTATTAATTTTAATAGGAGTTAAGTAGTAACATCAAGGGACGTATCAGTGAATATTCACAGCAAACCAACCCCGGAGATTAAGACCTCCACTTTTGGCTTTCTGCTGAAAATGTGACACATTGCCTGATGCTTATCTGCTTTTAATTGTGTGTTGTGTGTGTATGTTTTTCTCTCTTCTTTTTGCAGGGGAGGCAATTTGCAAATTGTTGCTATCTGCTTCCCTACAAGGAAGCGATAAATTATATGAGAGACTGTGGCGTTTGGCCTGTTTGATATCCTTCGCTGATAAATTGAAGTGTGCCTTCATAATTAATACCCAATCTTTTCTGATCAACTCCATTGCACTGAGGCTGGAGGATATCTGACTGTAGTGAAAAATGAGTGTTTTGATGCACCCTGCCTTTTTCCTCCTTTTTTATCGTATCGTCAAAAATATGCACAGAACAAATCTAGCAGAGGTTCTGTTGGACAGCGTCAGAAAGAGCTCTTGGTTTTATTAAGCAGTATCTTCAAAGGTTCAGCAGAGACAGGCGTGCTTCTGTGAGCCTTTTAACATGTAAGTGACATTTGCCTGCATTTAAATATGTCTTTGTTAGGCCATGCTTGCAATCAGAATGCTAGAAAAATAAAATAAAATAAAATAAAACACTGTTAGAACCTGAAACCAAAGAGGAAATAGATCCTCCTTTAGTTTTGCTCTTGAAATAAGAAGTTAAGGGAAAGCCCAGAATCAGAGAAATCAAATTAGCTTTAAAATTCCTGTGAGATCTCAGAATGCAAGATCAGGCTAAACACTGTCCCCAGCAACTAAACCAAACAAGGCAAGACACTATTTAATAAGACTGCGTGATAGATAAGTGAGATGGTGCATTTGTGCTGGCCTTCATGACTTAAGAAGTATTTAAAAATCAGCTCACCACTTCCCCACCCTTCCCATTTCAATGGAGCTAGAATTTTGAAGACCATTTTACCAATGAGGAAATAGGCTCGGTAAGTGGCCATGCCATCTCAAGGCAGACCTGGGGTCAAAATTAAAGGTCTTCTGACATCTGTAGTGATTCCAAAGCAGACTCCCCAACATTTTATGGTGATTTACAAGTCAATAAGTACATATGGGGATGGAGAGAAAACAGAAAAGAGATGAAGCTTGTGTCATCCCATTGGTGAGTCAGTCTCAATTTTCTTCCATCATCCCTGTGTAAAAACCAGTCCAACCACTGGCTTTTGGAAGGCCGCCTCTCCCACTCCATGTTCATCATTTCTGTTCCTATGACTGCACTGCTAATTTTCCTTTTGGCTTCTTGCCATATTCACCAGCTCTCACTATCACTGGCAGAATAATTGTTCTCTGTCCATTAGGAGAAAAGAGAAAAATCTTCAGGGCCTAGAGGGGACAACATTTTGGAGTATCCTTTGCATCTGAAGAGCCACAATTGCTGGTGCCAAGGTGTTTTGACTTTTGCAAGGCAGCTGAGCTGCTGGATGGGGCCACAGAGAGACTCAGCAAGACACATGACTGAAAACCCAACGCTACTCTTACTAGACCTGGATGATTATGGCTAAGTGCCTGCTTTGCAGAAATTTTGAGGGGGAAACCAAACTAAACCAAACTGAGACTTCATATTTTTAAGTGCCTTTCATGAGTCGAATAAGTTCATGCATTTCCTGCAACTCTACAACGTGAAACCAGCTCTCCAACCATGCAATCTTCGTGGGTCAAATACCAATCAAATACCTGTTTCATGGAAAAATTTGCCTGCTGTGGAGGTTACTTATGGATGGACGCAAGGAGTCACAAGCTATGCATGTTCAGAGGGCCAAAGTTTCTATAGGGAAACGCGATGCTGGTTAAGAGGAGAGACAGTGTGGAGGGGATCTATTTCAGAAAATACGACCAGTGAATTTGTCTCTGAGGAGGTGTCATTGAGCAGTGACTTGGCCCCAGAGGTAAACTATATAAAAGCATTCTGGGGAGGGCAAGGTAAGAGTTGTTTAGGGGTACACAACCTTGGCCCATCGCAGATATAGCAAGATGATCAATAGGCGCCTTCTGGGACCTCTGAGCCTGAGGAGATGCATACATCAATGGACATCCCCAATGGTCACTGACCAGCCTAATGATTTTGGGAAAATTATTTGCCCTGGAATTGTTTCCCAGTCTTGGACATAAAGGGATACATTGGAAAAACAATTCTGGGTCATTTCGACAAAAATTCCTCATTCCATGTGAAGTTTGCCCCAGAGACGTGATAATCATTTTTCTTTTTCATTTCCATTTCCAACCCAATTTTCCATTCGGATTAGAAAGCTATGGTGAGTCCCTTTGGGGTTCCAATCATGGGCTCCAATGGATGTCTCAGAGATGCCCAATGTAAGAAAATGTGAGATGCACCATAGGTTCTTAATGAAGTATCCCACCACAGATAGAAAATCGCTCTTCAGAATGAAAGCCAGAGTACAGTGCAATGGCGGGAAATCATAAAAAGGATCTTGCTGTAGTAAATGGGCAGAAATTATCCTGAAGAAGACACTTCATGTGGTGAGATAGCTCTGCTTGGCAACTTTATGTCCATATGTAGCTGAGATCTTGTCATGGAAAGAAGACTAGTATTAACTCTTCAAGCCAGAATGTTTAGGACAGAGGACCTGTGTTCCTGCCTTGTAAATATATGGAAGGCATGCATTTTAAATGTCAGGAATTCAAGAACAAGAGGAATATCCCAGAACAAGGGGTTGAACTCTTTCTTCGAAAAGAAGCACGAAATAAATGCATGAGTTATTCAGTAATATATTATTACATCTATTTAATCTAGAAAATAAAATATTACTTTACTTTCTTTTAATGTTTTGGGGCTTTGTCCTAAAACTGTCAGGTGCAAGAATGTTTCAGATTTGGGATATTTGAGAATACCTGAGTTCACGGTGATAAAAGAAGCTCTCCATTTACTAGCTGTGTGACTTTAGGCAAGTTACTAGACTTGTCTGAACTTTGATGTAACAGTCTATAAATTAGGGCCATCACACTTATTCAATTTACTTTATAGATTGAGAAATAAATAAAACATGTGAATAAAATTGCTCAGCAATTAGCAGAATACTAACAAATATGAGAAAGATGCAGGGAGGAAAGAGAGAAAAATTATAAGAGGAGGAAGGAGGGAGTGAGAAAGCAACCTGTCCCTCATTTTAATCCTGGTTAGAGTAGACTTCTGAGTAGAGGATTTGAGCAGCAGTCATTATATACTGGGCCAGCATTCTCCCTTTAGCATGTCCAATAGTGTTCAGAGCTGCACCTGTCCCTTGGGTTTATTTACTGTCCTTTCTATCTCCACTTTTAAGGGGCAATAATCCTCAGATGGTAGCATATTATTTTGACATTAGTCATCCTTCCAACTTTACAGTATTCCCAACGCCCATAGACTAAAGGCCAGATTTCTCTAAATGCTAGGGCTACCCTGGTTTGTCACTAACCCTCCTGGCTAATGTGACTTTGCCTTTTCTAACCTTTCTTAAAGACTTGGGGTTCACTGCAGCTCACCTAAGTGCAGAAGGAATGGAGAGAGGAACTGGTGATAAGGCTAGACTCTGAAATCTTCTAGCCAGGGAGAAAGGGGATTGATTGACCCCCGGTCTGCCTTAGAAGTCGGGTACACACTGGAAAGTGAAGGCACTTCAGGACTGTAGCTGTGCTAAGGACTTTATTCCTGAGGTTTCCCCCACCCCCACCATCACCACCAGAAGAGATAGGCATTGCTTTTTCCCCACTTGCAGTTTAGAAACTGAGGTTCAGACCATTGAAATGGCTTTATTAAGCTCATAACTGGTAAAGGTGAACCTGGATCTGCGTCTTCAGATATCAAAAGATGTTCTCTGTTGGCTCCACGTAGCTGGTGGTCAAACTGAGCTGTCTTGAATCCCAGGCTGAGGAGGCTGGGGTGTCCGCTGCAGGACAGGGAGAACAGTGAAGAGTTTTGTTTGGGGAAGTGCTATGGTAAACGTGGGGCAGGGCCTTGATTTGGAGGTAATAAAATGTTCGTGGAAGATTAGTCTAGAAGTAGCCAGGAACTGATTCCCAATGACAGCGGTGGGAACCAGCAAGGAGAGGCGTATACAAGAAATATTTGGGAGAAAAAGCAAGGAATGAAATTGTCAAAGGTGAAAAGAGGTCAGGGAGATGTGAATGGTCTGGAAATTCCATGTGCAGGGCCCAGAATGAAGAACCAGAGCCAATGAGACATAAGGAAGAGAACTATAGTGACAAGGGCGCATGCCAGTGGGTTGTGTGTGGTGGATGGGGTTTGGTTTGCACAGGAATTTGGCTCCTCCTGGAGATCATGATTGTTTCCTAGCCCCAGTGTCAGAGTTTCCTTCTGAAAAATTAAAATCATCACATTTGCACACAATGGGTGGGTTAGCCTAGGCGCATAAACCCAGCAAACCACAAGTGTGTCCTGCCACTTGGGTACAGCTCAAATCAAGGAATCAGCGATGCTAAGAGTTAGGGCCCCGGAAGGAGGTCATCATTTGGGAAGTGGACACCTGGTGGCCTTTGTCATGCTTCTCAGGAGAAAAACCTCTGTGATTGCCTGAGACACGGAGCAGGGAAGTCAGCCAGCTAGACCTGGGAGCCCGGAGGAAATGCCTCAGCAAGAGCAGCCCTTGGCCCAGAGCTTTTCCTGCTGGGGTACAGGTGGGAGGCTGTTCTCGCCAGAGGTCAGACCCATCTAGGCCCCAATGGCCAAGCTCACTAAGTGAGCGACCTTTGAGCTTCAGTGACGTTCTTGGGATAGCTGCCCAAGGAGAGTGAATGTTTCGCTCAACAGGAACATTTTGTCACTGGAAGGTCCATTTCTCCTTGAAGCTGAGTGAATTAGCATTTTGGTAGCTATATGTCTGATTCCGTGAGCTTGGTGAGTATGAATCCAGACATGAGGGTCGGGTTCTATCCTCTAACCTGACCCGTATCCTGAATGTGGCAACGTGAATGGCAACTATTGGTCTTGGACCATGGTATATTCATGACTAGCTGCTTCTAGAACCATTCCTCTGTAAGCGTGTGCTTTTCTCTCATATCATAATACGGTAATGCCTTGGTTTGCAAGCATAATTCGTTCCAGAAACAAACTACTCATATTGCAAGACATCGCTCGTTTATCATGTTAAAATGTATTAGAAATGTTTGCTCATCTTGCGGAACACTCGCAAACCAAGTTACTCGCAAACCAAGGTTTTACTGTACTCCATAATCTCTCGGCAGCTAGGGCTAGTTCACTTACTTCTGTGTGAGTGCCTCCTGGCCAGACCTAGGTCATGTGTGTTTAAGCTATGCCTTTCACACAGGAGGCACTCAGCAAAGTAAAGAATGAATGAATGAGTGAATGAATGAAAGGTTGCTCCTGTCAGTCTACCAAGGTTCCTATTTTGATGTCCTTATGTGTGTGTGTGTGTGTGTGTGTGTGTGTGTGTGTGAAACACTTTCTCTAAAGCTTTGCTCCCAACAAAATACACTGGTCCAACCAGGAGTCTTCATAAATGTTTCACTGTGCTCAAGCCACAAGGCCTTTTATTAATGACACTTTCAAGCTCTGTGATTGTGCTCAAATTGGCAAAGGGGAGTTCTGTGCTCGCAGAATGTAATTCAAGAACCAATAAAAGTTGATTACATACATATGAAACGTATGGACTGGGGGTAGGAGTCTTGGATGGATTACAAAGCGGGTGTCATGTTTCATCTTCTGCATGGGGTTTTATGGGAGGCCTGCATGAAGCCACAAACATTTACATCGTCCCTTTCACTAAACATCATGTAAACAGAATCATGTTCTCATTCAGAAATACATCTGCAAGATCACAGTTCAGAAAGAGGTCTAGGTTTTTATATCGACTTTGCTCTGACGGGAGACTCTTACAAGAAGCTCAATAATTAATTAGGAGGTACAGGAGGTGATCTCGCGCTATAGAGCATTAAAAGAAAAGAGGCTGTTAGTTCCCTTATTGGGGACGTGGCAGCTGGAGAGCCATAATCTTATGCAATGAGGAGCTCTTTTTATTTTAAAATACATGCAAAAATGAAGCCATATTTCCCCCTGTCCCCACCCTGAAATTATAGCCTCTACTGATAAGTATTATGGAAAAGACTTTTTTCAAAGAACAAAACAAAATGCCTGGATAGTCCGCTGGTTTTCTCTGGAGCGTTGGCCACAGACACGTCCAAGCCTTGTTCCAACCCGTGTTGAAACACAGCCACCTCTGGGTAGCTCCATGGCAGCTGTTAGCCAGCCCACCGCACAGCTGGCTCTGAACAGGAAATGAAGGAGACCTTCTCCAGGGAAAACTACGGGGAGTTTTTGGTGAGCAGAATGCAATTACCCTGGCTGGCACCGTGCCAGCTTAGGAGGGTACACGCCTGGCTGTTGCAAAGGCGTCAGGGGGCTCTCTCCCACAAAAACTGTGTTTTAAACTGAAGACGGAATGAGAATATAATTATGATCACCTTAATCACTCGCTGTAAGGTAATTATGATTATATTAATAACTATAATGTTTTTCAATAACGATTCTTTAACTTGCCGAGGTTGAGAGTGAAAGCCAGTGGACCCCATTGAAAACAATACCGTGATCACAATGGTATCTCACCACGATGGAGCACCATGTTGATTTAGTCCTCCAGGATGACTGACAGGGGTGCATGGGTGCTTTAGTACGTGCTGGTGACTGATCTACTGTTACCAGTTTGGCCTGGTTTGGCCAGAAAGAAAGCAGAGTTAACCCCTTGGCCTCCTGAGTTCTTCCTAGAGCTCCCATTTACGTTAGCGCTTCGCAAATCCTTCTTGCAGCCATTTCTCCAGTGGCCTCATGGCAGTTTGAAAAGCGACTTGAAAATGTGTGTGCTTTCATTGCCCCTGCTTTACAGATGAGAAAACTGAGGCTTAGAGAGATAAAGTAACTTGTTCACGGTCATACATTGATAAGTGTTAGAGCAATTACCCCGCATTAATCCCTACATGTCACTACTCTCCCGGAGAAAACTTGAATAATACATCATTCTTCCCCTCTAGAAATGCTAATTTATGTTTCTCAACATATTTTTAGTGCTGGATTTTCAAATTATGTAAGATGTAGTTTTGAAGTTGGAGCCATCAAAAAGTTCAATCGTGACTAGTTGACTAGAAAATATATTTGATAATAAAATTTCAGTTAAAAAAAATGGATTACATAATCCATTTTGCTAAACATAGCCTGCGCGAATCTAATGAGAGTCAACTCTGAAATCAATCACTCGTGAAGCTAAATTGTGAAAGTTCTTGTGAAGTAGTTTTCTGATAAATGGCATTCTTTGATGGAGCGTTTGGGTAAACACGGCACACTCGTGATTGATCCTTAAGAATTTTGAGTTATTTTTAAGAGAATATTTCGTTTTACATTGATATGAGGTCACGAAGGATGACACACAGAAATTCAAATTCCAGCTCCACTACTCTGTGAATGACCTTGGATGTGGTCCTTCATTTAGGAGTGAGACATCAGGAGGTGGACTAGGGGTGACATTATATGCATAGGTAGGGATGATTAAATGACATATATGACAATGCTCAGGGTGACATCTGCCACACAGTATATGCTCTGCAGCTTAAAAAAAATTATTTCCAATAGTTATTTATAGTTACCTACTTTCAATCAAAATAAAGTTCGAAAAGGATTTACAGGACATGCTTCTCAATAAATATATTAATTTCCATGATAGTCCCTTGAGATTTATTTTGGATATTTAAACTGAAAGGCTGAATGAACTAAACCATATTCAGGATTTACAGATACAAAAATAATTTAAAAAGTAGAAACAGGAACATACCAAAAAATTGAGTCAAAAGCTTAGAGGTCTAAAGCACTTGATTTTTATAAAAATTAGCCTTCTTCGATATGATTGATTTTTTTTTTTTTTGCTTCATCCATTTATTTACCTAATATGTATTAAATGTCTATTAAGTGACAGGCAATGTGCTGGGTGATGAGAATATAAAAATCTTAAAAAGAAATAAAGGTAAAATGTATACTCTTTGACCTCACGAGACACACAGAATAACTGATAAATAGATGTGCAGACAAAGTATTTTCATACAATAATTATATTTATTTATAAGTGACAGCAGCTTGAAATCAAATCATCTTGGAGACACTATTAAGGTTTCTAGATAATTTCCGGTGCCTTGAAGCGTCTCTAATCCTTGGTTACAAATCAGGGGCTAAGATAGGCAAAGATAGTAGATCTCATTTCTTCAGATGTTATAAGTCTTCCTTATTAGCTTGTCCAGCTAGTAGAATTCCTGCACAAACCCAGGAATCTTGTGTGTACATAAGATGACCCTGTTAGCTCATAGAAACATTGGGATACCAGTGTTTCTATACATTGCTTGACATGATGTCTGTGAAATATGTGGGGCGATCCGATTCGAGTCTCCAGCACCATGCAAGGCCAAAAGCAATTGATGCCAACATGCGTGTCCCTCTTCCTTGTAGGGCCCAACAATTTTATGAATTTACCCAGAAGTATATGAATTAATTTCACGAATCCATTATTACACTTTGCAATAGAGGCAGTGCTCCATATTAAGACTAGAGGGGAAACATGTCTTCAGGGCACTGCCAATTCAGAGTTGTCACCCCCAGCATCTTGTCTCTTTCTCATCATGGCAGATCAGAGGGAACGAGAGGGAACAATAGAAAAGAGAGGGAGGGGGAAACAGGAGGGTAAAAATTGCAAATCTGGAAGGTTCCCTCACACCAACTGAAACCTTTGTCCACAATTAGACATCGCCATTTTCAGCATTCCTGTCCCAGGTCTCCTACCCAATTAAACTGGCTGCGTGTGTCAACGCGTTTCTACGGAAACGCGTTCCCGCCTCTTGACTAAGCTGTAGGGATCTACCTGTAAATGCAGAAACTCAGTTTCTTTCTTTTCGTTGTGCAACTTATGACCTTTTGGAAAATTTGCCGTGTTCATTATCCACTTCATTTAAAACTAGAGTCATATCTAATTCTTGAAGTGTATTTGGAAACTAAAGAAATATGGCCTGGCTTAATTTGCAAAGTGATTTTGTTGAATGTCCAAATAATAGCCTGTACTGGGAAGAACACGAGGCAGAGAGTTGGTAATAGGTGAGGGTGTGTTCTGGCGGCTGCTGTGTGGTCTTGGGACATCCCCGGTGTTGATAGTTTTCCAATGAAAGCACTGGGCTTTAGAGGTATTTGGGGAATGTGGCTCATCAGTCACAGGCAATGGGTTTGGCCTTGATGACTCACAAAGTCATTGTTGTACCAGCACAGTTTTCAGATCATTTCTTCATTTCATGCAAGAGTCTCAGGCTACAAAAATGACTGGCCTTCACTCTTCTGGCATGGTGGAGGGTCCCTGTCATTTCTTTGAAAAGTGGTGCTATCTTATGGCTTCATTTTTATAGGTGGCTACATTTTCATAGATGGATTAATATTTTTATCACAATAAACTGAGGCAGCATTAAAATGAGTAACAGGCACACACACAGGCCACAAGAGTTAATGATGGGGTCGGGGCATTCCCCCATATTTTTATTCTTGGGCATCAGGGTTTGGCATGTAGTATTTCTATTAGGATATGGTGAGTTATTATACTTAAGAAATTAAGTATAACTTGGAAGCAGGACTTATGTAACACACATAGTTTACATAACCTCTTTTATGCCAGGGAAAGAGATCATGTTCAAATGCAGTGGGGCCCTTCCAAAAGCCGTCGAGCTACTTTTCAGCTTACTAGTCCTTTCTAACAATCCTTTCCAGAATCCCCAAGAAGGGAGAGCTTGGAGGCTGCCTTTCACATCAGGCAGCAAGCCACACCCCTGCCCCCTTACCGTGAGAGTGCACCATATTTTTCATTTCTTCAACTTACACTGGCAATCTGTTTTAGCATAATTTACACATTTACACATTTTAGAGAGCAAGGCACAGTCATGCAACTTAATTCCAAAAAACATAAGCACCGAAGGCTGCCTCTGCACATTAGCTTTGCAAAGCATATGAATGCCTTTGTCAAAATCCCTTCCCTGGCACACGCTTGTTTGGAATCAGCGTCAAGAAATACCTGCTGTTTGCTGTGTTCTAACCAAAATTCCCTGGAGTGGTCATTTAGAGCCCCAGTTGGCTGACTTTTAACTGTTGGTGTGGGGTGGGTAAGCCTTAGTCCTGGGCTCAGCCTACTTTCCAGGCCTCCCAGCTCATTAGCATCTTGCAAGACACCAGGAGCTCCACTGAAGAACTCATTTCTAAGTGTCAGGAAAGCAGGTTTTGCCCCATTCTTCTGTTAAGTGTGATTTGATTGATTCACCCTCCCACACTGACTATTTCTTTGAAATGGGCTTAGCAAGCTCAGGTAAAAACAGAGCAAAACCTTTGGAATCGGACAGAATTGGGTGCCAGTGTTACCTCTTCTCTTTCTGGCCTGATGATCTTGAAGGTGACCAGCTGTCCCTACTGGGACCCCATTTTTGTTTCTATAAAGAGAAGGGAAAAGAGTTCTCTGATAATCTTGTGATGAGTAATTGGTGAGAAAGTGTACATGAACGAAAATTGGCACACTCAGTCCCCAACTGATAACTGCTTCTCTTCCGTTCTCCTCGCCAGTGGGAGGTAGTGTGGTGTTCCAGCTAGAAAAACAGACAAGGGCAGATGGTCTGCGAGACAAAGTGAGTCCTGCATCTCTCAGAGACACTGAGAGATGTCTCTGAAAGACACTGCCTGGGACCCCCTCTGACAGTTGTCTTACTATACAGGAGTAATTGAGTTTGCCTCCTCATCAGTTGGGCTGCTTCCTTAAAAGTAGTGATTAAAACAGATTTACCGGAGGGCAGAATGACATTTATATAGACTAGAAGCATTTTCCTGTTCATTTTGTTTGGGGAGTAACCTTTCAGAAAGGGTAGATTTAATTTAGGGAACACTTCATTAAGCGGGGAACTGATCACCAGAAGGAATATTCTTACAATGAAAAAGGCCATCATCTCAGAAAGGTGTGTTCAGTTTAAAAAATCTGACAGTTAAGGGGATTGAGGATTTGGGGTGGGAGGAGGGAGCTGGGGCGGGGAATGCTTCTTTGAGTTGGTGGTACTTGGATTTCTTTCCTTTTCTTTGGAGCATTCCATTCCATCCCCCTTAAGTTTTGAATACTCATTGGTGCAAGGCTGCCTGTTCACTACTGCTGGAAATTTCTGATGGGGTATAAATGGTTAGGGTCATATCAATGGAGACGCTTTGGGTGCTAATTTGTACGCTGAATTTGCTCGAAGAGGGATTGATCTTTCCCCACACTGCAAAAACACCAGGAGCAAAAGCCCACCTTCAGTTTTCGGAGCTATTTTGAGATCTCTTAGGTTGGTTGTTCGCTGACTCTTAGAGGCAAACTTGAATGTCGAGCAGAAAACATCCAGGAATAGGACAGACTTCATTAACTTGGGAAACACAGTAGCCTGGGGGAATAACACAGGTCTAAACAAAAGCAGCATTTATTAACTGAATCATTCCTACTTGACCCTCGCAGAGCGGAGCATAAAAGTACTTTTCCACGATCTCTGGGTGGTCTTTGGCAAGTCCTCAGGCAGGAGAAGGCTTTCCCTGTGCTTTCTCACTGTGCTGTTGTTTTTCTTTGCTCCTTTCAACTGTTTCCCTGCTGCCTCTCTTGGGTGCTCAGTTGAGTGTTCTCTTACGGCTCAGTCTCAAAAAGACAGTTTGAAACCAGGTTCTCAAACATCTCTTCAGTTCTCCTTGAACTCAGAGTGTCTGTCCAAATACCAAGGGCACCATCCATCTTCACCCTTTGGCAAAGCATCAGGCCTGGTAATAGGAGGCCATTGAACTCCACTCTAATAGGTGCCCTAATTCAACAGCATTTAGAATCTAGTGCGAACTGCCTTAAATTGCATGCAAAAAAAGTAGTGTCCTGTTTCCCCGAAATGGTCTTTGGACTGGAAAGATTTCTCTAGCAGCAAATGCACTATGTATTCAAACAACACAATCTATGACGTATGATGAAGCACTGGTGACTTTATATCATTGATTGGTCCCAAAACATCATGGATGTAGGCTTTTCAATTTCGTGACAAATAAATCTATTGCTCAGTGTGTGTTTTAACTATTATTCCAGGTAAAAGTTACCATTTTTTTCATCTCTAAAATTTGCAGACGTTAAAAAAAAAAAGATGTTTGGAACAGAGGAGGTGCTGTGAAACAGGCGCTCTTATATACCAGTTGCAGGAGAGTAAATTGGTATAATTTTTATGAAAGGCAGTCTGCCAATATGCGTCAGGAACGTTAAATACATTGGTACCCTTTGGCCTAGTAATTCTATTTCCAGGAATCCACTCTTAGAAAGTAATCCAACATAGATAGATAGCTATTTTCCATGAATCAGTTTATTTAAGTGCTGTAATCATAAAGAAAAAGAAAAAAGGAAACTACAAAATGCCCCTAAACAGGTGAATGATTAGGTAGTATTGTATATACATATTAAGTTATGTAAATAAATACAATTTAATGATATAAGGAAATGTTTACTAAAGGGGTTAAGGGCAAAATGCAATGAACTCAAATCTATAAAATGTATATAGAAGATGATGAAAAGAAATCAGGCCAAAATGTTTATTATTGGTTATCATCTTGGGTTTACTGGACATTTTTCCTTCTTTCTTTATATTTTTTGTATTGTGTACATGTAAAAGAATTAAAAACATTCTAAGCAGTAAACATAATTTGGCTAAAATTGTGTGTGTGTGCATACGTGTATGAGGAAGACTTGTTTTTTCTTTTTTTAAGAAAAGTAAAATATGTCTAGCAAGAAAGATGAAACAAAGAAATAGTTGGGCTAAGTTCATATTTTTCAAACCAACTTGTGCTTCTAAAATAAAATTCTGCCTCTTACCACACTGGGTTCCTGGAAGCTGACCAAAGTCTGCTCAGTAATATTAACTCCACTTAAAAAAAGGAAGAGAACATATTGAACTGCACTCATTTATGGTCTGGGCGCTTGGAAGAAATCAGTTGGTGAGTACCAAAGTGATGACATGCATGTTTCTATTTGCATTTTGAAAATTGACAGATAATTGAAAAGAATCAGCATATGAAATTTCTCAGTGGAAACCAGCTGAAAAGCCAGAGGGGCCTTGCTATGGAGGCATCCTGGAGCCCAAAGCCTGGTGACAGGATGTCCTAGAACTGTGTACGTCTTTAGCTATCATCAAATGGGCCCTCTGTTTGCAGGGGGCTGGGAAGAGCTACATCCGTTGTCCAGCCAGTGCAATCACAGTTCTCCATAATCTGGATGTTTGTCCTGTCCATCACTTGCCCCCACTCTGATTGCTGCAGAATCGCAGAGACCCTGCACAGGACGTCACCGGAAGCAGTAACCCATCTCTGTGTCTTGTAGGCTATCCACAAAGACAGTCCAAACAACAGTCTTACTGGACATTCATGTTTTATTTGATGTATTCGTTTTTAAAACTAGCAGTGGTGAGACTGGCTTTACATTAAACAAATATTCACTGTATATATTTTATTTATTTATTATTTTTTTTTTTTTTTGAGGGCAGTGTCACTGGCCCTCATATGTAGGACCCAAACCGGGGCCGCTGGCTTCCCAAGCCAGCGCTTAACCCCTGCGCCACTTGGCCGGCCCCTATATATTTTTTAAAATAATCACAATGATCTAACAGTATTAGAGGTCACAGATATGCTCAAAATATGCACACTAATAGAATAAAAAATTGAAAGCATATGGAAATACAAAACAAATATTCAATTTGTCTCTGATTTTTAAGAAAAACAACTGCTGAATAAAGATGTTTTGTGGAGGAAAGGGGGGGGAGGGAGGGAGAGAGAGAGAGAGAGAGAGAGAGAGAGAGAGAGAACTTTACTAACAATAGCATGCAGTTTGGGCTGTATCTGTGTAAGTTTAGACATAAAATGCCTATGTAGAAATATAAATCCGGATTTTCCACGCCCCTTTCCCCCCAGGCCAGGGATAAGGGTGCTGAGAAGCAAAGAGAGTTGGTCTGAGTGCGCTGCTAGTGTATCTCCATACTTAAGCGCTCCAGCCTCCCACAAAATGTATTTATTTAACAAATGTCACCCAAAACAGCTTGGTAGCAGATGAGGGTTTATTTAATGGCAGTAAAACAGGTGAAACATTTTCTACATTTTTTTGTCTCTGTTTATGTTTCTATAAAAAAAACTCTGAAAAACTGAGCTGGTTTCAGCTCTTTACACACTCAAACAGAACCATGGCATATATTTGGGAAGTAACACAAATTTCACTTAGGAACTGGCTTGGAAAATGCAAATCTCTATATTTCCTCAAAGCAATCTATGATTTTGTTACCCAGAGGGACAGGAGCATCAAATCCGGACTGGACTTTGCTTTATTTTTACTCTGTTATATTTATGTATTTCTTTTTGGAATACTTTCTCCTTCAAGATTTGCCATCTCGATCTGGCACTGGTGTCAAGTTATTTCAAGTCTTGTGTTTTCTTCCTGTGTTAGCTTTACTATGCTTCAGAGTGCCCTCTCAGTGGGGAAGGGGGGGAAGAAAGAAAAAAACAACCACCACCCGATCTTCTCTCCCCAGCCCTTTCATCTGTAACCTTTCTACAAGTAAATGCTAATTGAAAAAGAAAGAACACCACTAATCTTGGAATTTAAATGCATTTAACAAAACCAATCTCACTCTAAATTGTTGTTTCGCCATTCCCTTTTCCCTAACAGATGTCGAGAAACTGCAATTCCTATTAAGAACACTTGACTGTTTACTCAGCACGGGAACTTCAGCCTCAGCCTGCATCAATCTAAATGCATTGCGAGACGTCAGGCCCCTGAAAAGTGCAGACGGTTAGTTGGTTATTTTTAAATGTAATCTTCACATAAAAGAATCACAGCGTTTCCCTTTCACTTTGTCATCCCTTCTCTGTCTCTCTCTCTCTCTCTCTGTCTCTCTCTCTCTGTTCTTTTCTTTTTTTTTTTAACGATGGCATCAAGCGAAAGCATCCAAGGGAAGTTTTATGACCCGTTCCATTTAAGTTGCTTTCGGCATGAGCTAGTCGACTTGTCATGTGGCGAATGGAATTATTAGTTAAGTTTATGAAGTTGATTGGGAAAAAAACGTGCTGTCCGATCTCCTAGCCAGATAGCCAGAATGTTTGACACCTAAATGGAGTGTGGTTTCCCTGCTGGTGTGTGCACATGTCTGTGGCTGCTACTGGACAAAAGCCTGCAGAGAGAGGGGCAGGAGGCAAAGCAGGTGCTATCTGGGGGCCCCCGGTTTGGTCCTGGCTGGCAGGCTGTGATAAGTTGAGCACATGTCCATGTGTGAATCCCAAAAACATCCTATGTGCTTGGCCTTATTCTCTGAGTATCTTCTCACGTGCCTCGTTTGTTTTGTTTAAAAGCACTTTGTTCAGCACTTCCCATGTAACAAAAGTTGTACGTAGGAGCTGCCTGGTTTCCCAGCACTGCTTTTGCCCTGGGTGGTGGGGCCCTTGTCATCTGGCCAGCACCAAGCTGCACAATTTAGAAAGAGGTATTTTCAGAATTTGCAGCATTTTGACATATTGTCCCCTTCCAGTTTACTGCCCTTTTTATCAAACTTATTAGGACCGGAAGGGGAAAGGAAACACAGATAAGGAAATCACATCAACTCAAAAGTGGAAATAACATTCCTTGTTTGGGATGGAATTAGGACATGTATGTTTATGGGGCGCCTGACAATAAATCCTGCAGTCCAGTGTATCATCTTGACCTTGCATAGCAGTGGCTCTTATTTGCTGCATTTTATAGACAAGAAAACCGAGGCTCTGACAGCTGAATTTCACACCGAAGCTGGTCTATAAAAGAGGCCAGACTGACACTAACGTTCATACTCTATCAGCCAGACCATGGAGGTGGCTGGCACTTCTTCATGTCCATTTTCAAATCTTCTTTTACAGGTATGTAAACATATACATGAACCTTTCCCCACGTGGTAAGCTGTTGGAGGGCAGAAGCACGCCCTGCTTTCCTAGTGCACAGTCCCCACAGATTGCACCCCCCAACTCCTGGCATAGTCGTGGTCAGATGATGAATTCAGGAACTAACACCTATATTAATTATTCACATCGCAGTCATATCTGCCTTGTAGGTATGTGATTTTCTGGCAGGTGTTGATTTCCTGACCACAATAAAAAATGCATAGATATTTCTGGAGCGTGTGGGGCCTGGCTTCCACGTCAACTGGCACGTGTGGTTCAGATTGAGAGCCATGTCCTCACGTGTTCTAACTGATTGCCACACTTTGGAGTTCAGCGGTGTGTCTGAGATTTTCTGGGTGAGGACAAGGTTGAATTTGGAGATGAGCAGCCTAGGCTGGAAGGCGGCCTTGGACTCTGAAGTCAGGCAGACCTGGGTCGGGCCTTATCTCTCCTGTAGCTGCAGGAAAATGGTTTTGTCTAAGAGTCAGTGTCCTCAGGGTGATGGTGAAAGTAACAGCCCTCCCCACAGGGGGACTGCAAGGACCAGGAAAGAAAGTGTGGTGATACGGTGACGTGTCCGGTAAACGTACAGTAAGTTCCAGTCAAATTGAATAGAAATGATAAATTCAGGGATTCAAAGCAGCAAAGCACAGGCGTTTGAGCTGTAAGCGTTCCTGTCTCCCCATGTGCCCCTGTCTCTGCTTTCTGCGTCTTGTCTCCCTGTCGCATTCCTGCCCCCCATTCTGCATGACTGCTGTGTTCTCCCTGCCCCTGCTCTCCCTGTCTTCTTTTCTTTCCTCTCTCACCTTCCTTAGGTCCCATTTCCCTTCCTTATTTGTAAATCCTGTTTGCTCCTCGCTAAGGAGCAGCAAGGAACCCAGCGCCCCAGAGGGGCAGCAGGCAGCTGAGTCATGGCTCACGCTGTGGGCGTCTCCATGAGGCTGGCCTGGTTGGCGGCTCTCTCCAGAGCAGGATGCTAAGCGAGGTTTATGGGCTGACGATGCTTAGACTCTTAGAATCCCTCTGCATGGGCTGAGAGGCTGGGCCCAAAATCTACCTGGGGAACCCTGAGATGAAAGCCAGATTCGGAGTGCTCTCTACCTGTGCATTTGCAGATCTGGGTGTGCAGGCCGAGCCTTCTGCTTGCATCCTTTGAGTTCCCTGATGGTAGGTGACAGCAAGAGGAGGTGAAGATGGAGGAGAAGAGAGGAGATGTGAAGATTTAAAAGCCTTAACATAATTTACTCCAGTTCCTTTCTTCTATGGAGGAAGAAACTGAGTCTCAGAGAGTCCAGGGACTTTTTCAGGCTCACACAGAAGCAAAGGAGAAGGAAAATGCAAACCCATGCCTCTTGATTCTCAACTTTCTTTCACTCTCTTCCCGATATTTCACAGAAAGTGGACAAGGGCACGGAGGAGATGACAAGATGCAAAGGAGGAAAAGCCAGCTGAGCGCTCACGGCATCTGCCTTCGCCCGGCGATCCGCGGGCTGGGCTCCACACACTCCACGTGAAGTCAAAAGACCTTTAATCAGCCACATGAACTTGAACAAGCCATTTGACTTCTTGAGCCTCTTTTTTATCTACCCGGCAGCAGGAGAAGATCCAGCCTTAAATTCGACTAACATTTGCAGGCACCTGCTTATCCCTGCAGTTTTTAAGCCATGGATAATTCAGTTCTCCCAGCCAGCTTTTCAGTAAGCTTTTACTATCCCATTTTATAGATGATGAAACTGAGCCTGAAGCTTCCTGCCTGAGAGCTTGCATTCCCTTCATTCCAGAGAATCAAAGTGAGTGCCACGGTAGGAAAGGAAACTTGGGAATCAGATGTCCTTGTGTCTGAATGGTATTGGTTTTGGTTTTTACTATGCCCCATATTTCTTTGCATCATGTAGTGACTTCAGCTCTCGCATCTATCAGTGGAGATAAGGAAGCTGACCTTGCGGGAATAACGGGCTGAGTCGGAACGTGTATATGCAGGCATCGGCCTATGCGGAGGGTGGGCCTCTCCAGGAGTCAGAAGCAGGAGGAAGAACATACAAGCACCTGCTCAGCTTCAGCTTGGAGCTTGGCTCTGAAGGTGGCTGAGCAGAGTAAGGAAAGAGCCAAGAGTCTTCCTACATGTGTCATTTCGTCCTTTTCACTCCGGAGACTCAAACTCAGCCCCCACTAGGATTTAGTCATGTTTCTCGGTTTTGAAACTGTCAGAATGCTTGAGAAAACAACAACATAAAAACTGTGACTGGTAGATTCAGAAATAAGGAATTTCTTAATGAGGCACAAACAATGTCTGGGAGAGCGAGTTCTAGTTCCACAGATTGTAAACATTCCCCATGCATTCCACGGCTTGTCCTGTGCAGTGGGCTCCACCGGGCCCCACCTGGCTCCACCGGGCCCCCCCCTGGGCTCCCCAGGCCCCCCTGAACCCCATGTGTAAGAGCAAAAGGGAGAAACCAGCAGGACTGTGTACAGTGAAATGCATATTCTATCCACCTATTTGTCTTATGGATAGCCTCAGAAGAAAAGATGAGAAGAAAGAAATGGAGGTGAGTTCACTGTAATAATTGAGGTTCCATGTTCTGAGATATTAATCCATGTTGTCCACATCCAGAAGATCATAAAGAAAGGCATTCTGTGCCCTCATATAGGGCCTCGGTAGAGTTCAGTAAGTGCGATAAGTACGGTTCCGCCTTGCCCATCATCAACACAGCTGAGAATCCTTGTACAAAACTCAACTGGACTTTTCCAAAGCTACTGTCATCACTCTACTAGCATTCAGCTTTATTAAAAACAAAACAGGGGTCCGGCCGAGTGGCACGGTGGTGAAGAGCTGGCTTGGGATGCCAGCGGCCCTGGTTCGGATCCCACATATGAGGGTCAGTGACACTGCCCTAAAAAAACAAACAAACAGAAAAAAAACAACAAAAAAACAAACCAAAACAGAAAACAACAGACAAACGAGCTCTAGTCTGCTGTTACAGCCTTCTTGTCTCTCTTTCTTTGCAGAAAGGAGCCCTAACACCCCGCCCGTTTTTATAGCCTCTCACTTATAGCCTGCACACCTCTCACTTCCTGCCCTGTGCTTTCCTCCCACTGTTCACTCCACCTGGCGGGCCTCTCCCCATTTCCATACCTGACCCACCCTCACGGTCCATTCCAAAGATGACTTTCTTTGTCATTAGGAGCCTCCTGTCCCTGTCAGCCCTGGTTGCCCCCTCTCCCCCTGCCCCCAGCTGTCTGGAATCAGCTGGGTCCCTTCTCCTGTCCTGACTTCTCCTTCCCTTAAGCTGTAACTCTTTCTCCCCACATCCACTCTTTCCAACTGAGCTTTAGGGCTCCTGATGACACAGTGGAGCAGTTCTTGGGTTCTCATTTCTGTCTGGTGCTAAGCAGAGTGTTATGCATGTGAATTGGTGTACACACGTATGTTACTGAATACATACAAGCCACTGTCTCCGTGTGTGTAACCAAGCTCCACTCGCTGCAGATATGCGCCTCCTAGGAGCTTGCGTGATGTTCTCTGCTCTGTAATTTGGAATCACCTGGCTCAGGTAGGAAATCTGGCTGGGCCACTTCTGGAAGTGATTTTGGGCCAATTAATTGGTAAATTCTCTGTGCCTCAGTCTCCTCATCTATCAAATGGAGAGATCAGTGCTATGAGGATTAAGTGAGTTGGTGTCTGTAAGGCATACAGCCAGGCCTGGGCATTGTTCAAGTTCAGTATAGGTCTGCTCTTCGATGTACAGGACATGAGCAAGGAGGCCCTGAGAGTCTTCTGCCTAATCTCTGCCAATGCAGATTGCAGAACGCTGAGAGCCCAGGCGAAGGTCACGTCCATGTGGCCAGCTTGTGATAGGGGCCTAGCCAAGACCTCTGGCTCTTTGTGACATGGAACTTTATCGTGAGTGTGAGAGAGAGAGAGAGAGAGAGAAAGAGAGACAGAGAGACAGAGAGAAGGAGAGAGAGAGACAGCAAGAGAGAAAGAGAGAGAGGGAGAAACACAGAGAGAGAGAGGGGGGAGAGAGAGAGAGGAAGGTGGAGGGGTGGGAAGAGAAAGCAACACCAGCCCTTTTCCTAATCTGAGCAGATTTCTAATTAGGATAACATTCAGCTATTCTCATGAGAAAATATGAGAAAGGAGGAACTCATCTCTGGGCCTGCTCAGAAGCACATGGTGGGGAAGGTAATCAAGCTTCCCTCAACCTGTGCTTGGCTCGGAATCTGGCATGAGCTATCTTTGTTTCCCTATCTTTTCCCGAAGCCTTTAGCAATCGCTAACAATCCTATTTACTGTGTGTACCAGACAAACACAGTTACCGTTGCCATCTCACTATTTTTATCTAATATTGAAATTTCTCTCCCTAAGAGGAGCCCTGAATATATTATGATATCTGCTGAATAAATGATGTGCGTAATATACTGTGTAGAGATGGTATTTTATGAAGCCGGCCTCTAACTGAAATGAACGAATCATTCAGTTCTCATTTGAAAGGAAATTCAATTGGATACATTTTCAAGAAAGCAAAATCGTGTGTATGGGTGTGCGTGTGCGTGTGTGTGTGTGTGTGTGTTTTAAATATTCTTGCAAACTTTTGGATTCAAGGCCAATTTCTTTATATCTCTCAGTGGGATGGACTCTCCTGCAAGGTCTAGCATATTTTTCCCACGGAAGTTGCTGCTGTCTCCTTGCTCTTACGTGAGGCAAGTCCCATGAGTAGCAAGATCACCATGGTTTTACGTATATGTTGTCAAAGACATTTGATCGTGTTTGAGGCATTGCAGGTGATTCTCTCGCCATGTCTTTGGGTGAAAGGGAAGCTAAAGGTTCCCACTTGGCCCTCTAGAGGAGTCCAGTCTACACCACAGACACATGATCGAACAATTAGTGACCCTCCGTGGCTTTGCCAACTGCATGGAGAGGTTCAATACTCACAACGTGATTTCGTGTTTCCTTTTCTTCTTTGTGTAGAATAATCACAGTGACGGAGGTAGCAATGACATTTGTGATGACATCCTTTGCTTAGTTCAACAGTTTAAAAAGTACTTTTTGATCTTCCCAGTCCCCAGGGATACACTGGGAAACAGAACCTGGGAGAAAGAGAGTGGATCACTTGTGTGAGGCCCCATGGGTAAGAAATGCAGAACAGGATTCAGAGGGGGACCTGAGACCTGAACGCAAGTCACCAAGTGGTCTCTGTGACTGACATGCCGCTGTCACCTCTGCCTTCCACCAGGGCCTGGCGTCTCATGGTTCTGACCCTGAAAGAAAATGCTGGACTTTCAGTTCGCGGAATGGAAAGTCAAGAAGTCAAGGCCAGGGTGAAGCAGGCAGGTCCTCATTTCTGTGTCTCCGCACCCCTGCACCTCCATGTTCTACGTCCCCCTAAAGACAGAGATGGGAAACCTCCAGTTGGGACAATCGCAATACAACCAAAGCCTCAGGGCCCTCCTAAGCAAACCTCTTCCCTTTTCAGCTGAGGAAAGCGATTTGGAAACAAGCTCAGAAAGGTGAAGCAGCTTCCCAGAATCTCAAAGCTAATTAATGGCAAACTGAAGACCAACCCTTGGGCCTCTTAAATAGATCCCCCCATTCGGTCATCAGGCTGCTTCTCGGCTAGTCTTCAGCCCATTAAGACAAAGCATCCCAACCAACTAATCGTGGGCCTTTGTTGCCGGGTGTATTAGCGTCCCCAGATGCCTGCTGTCCCCAGAAGATGGCTCACGGAGGGTTAGGAAAGGGGTAAAAACTCTATTTCAGTGTCCCAGTGCCTGCTGACAAGCACACTTCTGGGCAGCGACCCTCAAAGCACGAATCCTTTGGGCAGGCACAGCGGGTGGGTGCAAAGTCCAATAAGTTCAGGAAAATTCTGGTTTCAACAGTTTTTTGCGGTAGGATTTCTCAGTCCATTTGTGTTTGATAAATGTCCAAGAGAGACAGGGGGCGAAGTATGCCCCCACTTATTTATCTAGGGAGTCTGGTTGCTTTTTTTTTCTTTTTTCTTTTCTGTTTCAAAGACTATCTTGTATGGCTAAGGGTTCATGGTCAGAAACGATGGTCCTTAGGTCTAATCTAGCGAGCCACTTGTTTTGTGAATAAAGCTTTATTGGAATACAAGCCTGCTTGTTTGGGGACATATTCTCTGGCTGCTTTTGCACTGAAACAACAGAATTAGGTTCTCACAACAGAGATGGTATTAATCGCAAAGGGACACCTATTGGCTCTCTGGTCCGTTACAGAAAAGGCGCATAACGGCTTAGAGAAGTCTACCGTTTACTCTTCTTTATAAACTCAGAGCCTCAGCATTAATCATCGCAAGGGTTAGGGTACAACATCCCCCCTCCCCTTCCTTACAGGGACGTGGGACCTGTCCACTGAGACGGTCGGTATGAATCCACTTTCCAAGTTCTCACCTATAGCTCATCAAATTTTCCACTCACAGATCAGTTATGCGAGACTTAGCATGGAAACATGCTGAGTCATCCCTGAGGTCCGAAGGTGGCCAAGCACGGTGCAGGGGCCATTGCATCCGCTGGACGATGGTCTGCCCCACGTGGGGCCGAGTGGGGGAAAATGGGACAAAGACCCTGCATCTTTATCGCAGGTCGCAGGGTGACTGGAGGCCCATTGGAAGTGTCCCCTAGGCGGGAATAGCAGCGGACCCCTGCCCATTATATGCTGGGAGTTACCGGGCACAGCAACTTTGTTTGGGTATGAATTTAAGTTTAGCTGTACCTTCTTGAATTTTTCCCTTTGTTGCAGATTGGCTTTCAATGAACTGAATATTAAAACGATATTACAGGGAGAAATGACCCGCCCGGCTGATAGTTCCCTCCCACAATGATGTGATGATGAGCGAACGCTTCCATTTACATAAACAATCAGTTGAAAGGGCCGCCCCAAACGCGAGCATTTATGTTTGATGACACCCTGATTGTAACCATAAATAACAATATTTTCATTGTTGAGTAATAAACATCATTAGCCAGTGTGTTTTAGGTGAGTGGGCACTTAACAGGATAAGAAGGAGATGATGGGGAGATTACCCTGAGCCCTCAGTGATAGGTGAAGATGTAACCTTGCCAATGAAATGTGTGTGATAAATGTCGCCGGAGGTCCGTCGGTAAACATGATAGGCTGCTGATTTGTGCAAATGAAATGAATCAAGGCAGGAAAACAATTTCACTCACCCCAGGAGCTTGTGTGGGGGAACAACATGTCCCAGGCTCCGTCCATGATAAGCTCATGGTCCAGGGGTAACAAGACCATCCACAGGCAAGTGGTGACAGTGTCACGTGATGAACACATTGGAGCTAAGAAAACAAGTTTCCATGAGTCTCTTTAGTGCACTCTTTCTAAGATCCCATGATTCTGATTTTACCTTTCCATTCTTTTGCTTCGTTTTGTCATGTGGTTGTTGATTTTTTAATTTCCATCTTTTGGTTTTCAATTCCTATATTGAGGTCTCACATCCCTTTACAAAGTTCCATACATAGGATTTTTTTTAACCTTTGGTACATAGGCTGACACATGTTTACATGTATGCACACTTATGTGTCCACCACTCAGACAGAGCAAGACATAGAGTATTCCAGCAGCCTAGTGGGGGCAGTCTATATTTTTAAATGCAAATTGTGGAATTAAACAAATATTTTAATTCCAAGGGTATCCTTCCATAAAACACAAGAGAAAGAGATCATGGAGACAGAAGGCAAAATACAGCAGGAAAAGATTATGAAAGAAGCAGTTGCTCGGTGCTTATAAGCACAAGTTTCAGCAGTGACAGACATGAACTTGAAACCCTGCACTGCCATTTACAAGCCGTGTGTCTTCAAGAAACTTGTCTCACCCCTTTGTGACTCAGTTTCCTCATCTGCAAAATGAGAGTGACAATACCCAATTGTGACGATAACTGTGAGGCTAGTGGTGACATTTGTACAAGAAACTGAGGCGGCATATGTGGAACAGGTTCCCTAGGACCTGGCCTCCAGGGAAAGCTGCCTGTACTTGTATTATTATGTGAAGACAACAGCAATGCAGAGATCACACTTCACAGTGTCAACAGTTTGTGTAACTGCTAAGCAATAATTTACTTCTCAAAAGAAAACGCAGTTCACAAAGGAAGAGCGACCTGGTGAGGATCGTGCCTTATGGAGATTATGGTGACTGTATTGCAAATAAAAACACGTGGCATTGAGGCTATTGAAGCAAATCTAAGGTTCAGAGATGATAGAGGCCTGTCTTTATAGTGTTTAGTCTATAACTTCTATGTTCTTTGTCATTTCCCGGGAACAGTGGGTCTCAGCCTTGACAGGCTGACATGAGAATATGAGGTTTCAAGTAGTTTCCAAATGAGGAAAAGTGCTTCTGGACTTGGGGAGGTTTCTCCTTGTCACATTGGATCTCATCATGCATTACCCTCATTGAATGATTCATTTTACGTGTCAACTTGGCTGGGCCAAGGCACCCAGATATTTGGTTAAACAATAATCTGGGTGTTCCTGTGTGTTTTGTGGATAAGATTAACATTTAAATCAGTAGACTTTGAGTAAAGCAGAGTGCCCTCCATAATGTGGGTGGGCCACATCTAATCAGTTGAAGGCCTTAATAGAAGGAAGACTGACCTCCACCGAACAAGATGGAACCAGCCAACACATGGCCTTTGGCCTTGAACTGTAATGCTTCCCAGGGTCTCCAGACTACTGGCCTGTGCTGTAGAGTTCAGACTCACAAAGCCTCCACAATCACACAAGCCAGTTCCTTAGAATCTCTCCTCTTCTCTCCTCTCCTCTCCTCTTCTTTTCTCTCTCTTCTCTTCTCTCTCTCTCTCTCCCCCCACACCCTGTTAGTTCCATTGCTCTGGATAACCCTGACTAATACACCCCACAACAAAAGAAGACAGTCCAATTTTGGTGGGGCTCACGATGCTAGGCACCCAACAGGCTCCTTAAAAGAAGAGAACGCTCTTTGAAGTCCCAAAGGCCTGCGTTGGAATCTGGCAGGGGCACTGAGATGGTGTCACCGCTGCGGTGTCACAGCTTCTCTCAGCCTTGCTGTCCTCATTGTACCTGGGAGGCAATGGGACCTGCACATGTTGTTTATTTAATAGCTCTAATCATGCTGCCAGAGGGCTATGGTTCTTCATATTTTCAGGTCGGACAACTGAGGTCAGGGAGAAGCGTGCTGTTATTTGTATGTCACAGACAGGACTTGAACTCCAAACAGATGATGCCCATTCTGCTCTCTTTTCATGGGACCTTTTGGAGGGACTCAACTGGCAACTCTGGGCTCAAGCAGGCGGGAATGAGTCTTCAGGTATCAACATCTAGACATACCTGGGTGTGTCTTCAAAGATAGAGAGGAAGGGAAGAAGTGGGGGGACCTAGCCCCCGGGGGAGAACTGGTCCTCAGTTTGTTCATTCAGTGTGTATAATTGGGACATACTGCTTATTATAACAAAAAAGGGAACAGGTTTAGCACTCAGAGTTCAGTTTCTAGACCCTCCTCAGCCACTTGTGGCCACCTGGCTTTGGTTAAGCCAGCCACCGTCCTTGATTTTCAGTTTCTTCAACTTAAAAAAAACAACAACAGATAATCAACAAATAATCTTTCTTTTCTGGAGTGAGCTCATCGTACATTAATAGAAAGCATGCAAGTGAATGTGTTTTGAAGCCCTTAGGTGCTATGTAATTATCATCATTACAGAAAATAGCCATTTGTTTGGCAGGAAAAAAAGAACAGAAAAGTCATACTCTAGGTGTTTCTGAGGAAAATACAGAAACTTGATTCTGAATGTGAAGGGAGTGAAAAAGGCAGTCTGCTTTTCCCCCTGCTGTTTCAATGATAGCTATTAATGTGTTCACGTCTTCCAGACTGATCCTGAGGACATGCTTTCTGAGGTCTTGTTACAGTTGAAAGCCCATGGGAAAGATTTCCAGTAATCTAAGTTAATAAACTGTAAAGTAACTTTTTTTTCCAAAGATAAAGAAAAGAAATCAACCCTCCAACCTCTGACAAAATGATTGCATCGGTTGTAAAATAGCCAAATGCTGGGTAACACATATATCAAGGCATTAGCGTGGAAAACCAACCAAACCAACAAATATACACATCGAGAACCAGAGAGCTGATTCTGTAGCTGTCTTCTTTTATTGACTCTTCTTTCCCCAAGTTATAATTCCTTCCTAAGCCATCAAATGTTTGGCCAATTCCTGATGATACTTAAGCCAAGGGGATAAAATTTGCATTAAAGGAAGAGAAAAGAATCGGGGTTTCATTCATTCTTCTCAGCAATTCCCTCTTTGTTGGAATTTGTTGTCAGAGAGATTGTGGGCTGCCTTCCCCCGATGCTTTCAGAGTAAAGGAGGCAGCGACTGGACCGTGTCCACCAGGGTGTGATATAACTCATCAGGTAATTCTCATGTGAACCAGAGTGCAGGTCCCATTGCCTCCCGGGTACAATGAGGACAGCAAGGCTGAGAGAAGCTGCGACACCGCGGCTGTGACACCATCTCAGTGCCCCTGCCAGATTCCAACGCAGGCCTTTGGGACTTCAAAGAGCGTTCTCTTCTTTTAAGGAGCCTGTTGGGTGCCTAGCATCGTGAGCCCCACCAAAATTGGACTGTCCTCTTTTGTTGTGGGGTGTATTAGTCAGGGTTATCCAGAGCAATGGAACTAACAGGGTGTGGAGAGAGAGAGAGAGAGAGAGAGAGAGAGAGAGAGAGAGAGAGAGATTGAGATTCTAAGGAACTGGCTTGTGTGATTGTGAAGGCTTTGTGAGTCTGAACTCTACAGCATAGGCCAGTAGTCTGGAGACCCTGGGAAGCATTACAGTTCAAGGCCAAAGGCCATGTGTTGGCTGGTTCCATCTTGTTCGGTGGAGGTCAGTCTTCCTTCTATTAAGGCCTTCAACTGATTAGATGTGGCCCACCCACATTATGGAGGGCACTCTGCTTTACTCAAAGTCTACTGATTTAAATGTTAATCTTATCCACAAAACACACAGGAACACCCAGATTATTGTTTAACCAAATATCTGGGTGCCTTGGCCCAGCCAAGTTGACACGTAAAATGAATCATTCAATGAGGGTAATGCATGATGAGATCCAATGTGACAAGGAGAAACTTCCCCAAGTCCAGAAGCACTTTTCCTCATTTGGAAACTACTTGAAACCTCACATTCTCATGTCAGCCTGTCAAGGCTGAGATCCACTGTTCCCAGGAAATGACAAAGAACATAGAAGTTATAGACTAAACACTATAAAGACAGGCCTCTATCATCTCTGAACCCTAGATTTGCTTCGATAGCCTCAATGCCACGTGTTTTTATTTGCAATACAGTCACCATAAACTCCATAAGGCACGATCCTCATCAGGTCGCTCTTCCTTTATGAACTGAGTTTTCTTTTGAGAAGTTGCACTAGCCTGCGTGTCATTTCTTCTGTAGGAACCCTAGGGGAAAGCAGAAAACTGCATCAGCTGGATGGAGCCACATAGGAAGGCACGGACCAGACACCCACATGCCCCTTGAATACCTGCCCACCGCCCAGCCCACTGCGCGTCAAGCAGCCACCTCCCCTGTTACAGCTTTCTCCCATTTCAGATAAGCCTCCTCCCACCGCTTCTCAGTAGCTCACAAGCTTCACCTCTTCCAATACCCAGTTCCCCCAGCAAACTCTGAGCCTCTTTTTTTTTTTTTTTTTTTTTTAGGTAAAGTACCGTATTTATTGTAGTATTTATATAGTTTTCTTAACCATTTAACATGTGCTACCTAGCCTATCAGGTCTTCCCTGGGTTTTTTTTTTTTTTTTTTCAATATGCCGTTGATGAAGCATTTGAGTGCTGTACCCCAGCCTAATTTTCCCCATAGTGCTGTCATTTTTATTGTACAATTTTGCACAGTGGGGCAATTTTTTAAAATACATATGTCACATTATAGCAGAAAAGTCTCTAGAACTTGTGTCTTCCCTTAGCCTGTTAATGGAATGGGAAGTATTAGTCAGTTAGGCACATCTACCCATTCTCTCAATGAAAAGATATTGGGTACCAGGCCCAGCCTGCTGCTGGCCACCCAGTGATGAATAAACACGTACAGCCTCTGCTCCCTTATAGCTATAGCAGACTATAGACCTACCCTCTTCCTTATTCTCTTAGGAGGGAGAATAAATTAGCAAACAAAGAAGGGTACCAATGAAATGGTGTAATTTTTGTCTCAGCTAATCCAGCCACTAAAAACAAACCAAAAAAAAAAAAAAGAGTAAATTCATATATGATGTGACTCCTGTACTGGCATTCATGTCAAGTGTTTGTGTGAGCATTGAGTGAGTTCCACCCCATTCAACCCCTCAGACAAGTATCACGTCTGCCGTTTTGGAAGCAAGGGAGAGACGTGTTTTAGCACCTTCCCAAGAGTTAGGACTCAGATCCAGTTGAGCTCTGATTAATTCCTGTGCCTTTTCCAACATTCAAGTGTGCTGGTCTACCCAGTGTCTGCTTTTCTGGGTCCATAAAGCAGCCAGAGAGGTGACAGTTGGAACTGTCATCTGATCAGCAAGGACAAAAGAGAACAAACAAGTACATGTGATATTAACAAATATGAGTTGCCCTTGAACCTAATTTAAAATTAATAAAGTTGCATAATTCGTGCAAGCATAAAGTCGAACATTTTGTAAAATTGCATCACATATGGAAGTGATGAGCTATCATCTAGTCTCTATGAAATTCAAAGGCGATTTCAAAGCTGTATTTCCAGTGGTGCTTAAGGGATCATTATGGGCCGGAAGTGGCCACTACAGTGGAGTTGTGGCCGTTTGGTACCGGCATGGAAACTAAAAGCTGGAATTGCAGCCAGAAACGCAGTAAAAACAGACTATTCATCCTGTTTCTATGACTTGTATTCATCACTGCAGACAACCAGGTAATTCAATTATCTTTGGCCTTGGAAGTCTGTGTCGTGTGGTTTATGTGCCTCCCTCTATCAGTCCCTGCTGTTCAGTCAGACCGGGGGAGGGTGGCGCTGGGCTTGCTGGACGGGGGAGAGCGCTGGTGTTCACATGGACAGAAGGCTGAGAAGAAGAACCTGTGTTATTTGCTCGGAAAGTGATGGAAATGATCTCATGGTCCCAGAATGAATTGTCCCTCGGAGCCCCCAGTAAGAATAACATGATTCACTTTTATAGCAGCACATTTTATTCAAACTCTTTTGTTGGTGGAGAAAAATGTCTCATCTGACATGATTGCAGGGGAAATCTCCTTGTGCTCCTGTCTGCCTCCTGCCCCTCATCGTCTCAGGCCCATCTATAAGAGCACCCAAAGTGTCTGGCAAGCAGCATGGCAATGGGGAGGCAGGCCGACTTTTTCTAACATCAGAATTTCAATAAGGGTGGCATTTTGCCTCTGAAAGAGGACAGTGATCTTTTCACAAACACTGTCCTTTGTCCTGAGGCACACAAAATCCCCAAATCCCTAAAATATTTCATCTGAAGATAAGATAATTTTGCTTTAGCCTAGGCTGAAAAAAGAAAGAGCGAAGGGAAAGCCATCTATCAGATGCAGCCAGGAAAGTCTTGTTGCTTAGGGAGAAGGTAAATTAAAGGTTTCTATCTTATCTGTATTTCAATTAAAATCTTATTTTTGGTCCCCAGCAGTGCAACCCATAGAAGTCTTTCCAAGTAAAAAATGCCATTTCGGTAGGTGGACGTTATAGAAATCTTTAATGGGCATGTTTTACATGTGATGCAGGCTATTTTTCCTGTGTGGGAGAAATTACACAAACCATTTGTTGAAAGAGATATGAAACTTACAAAGGTGGAAAGGGCAATGAATCACCCTGGTGAATTCTCTCTTTAAGGTCCTTTTTTTTTTTACAGACCCCTCATTTGAATATTCACAAATCCACCCCAGGTACTTAAGAAATCACAGCTAAAATGGTGGGCGGGGAAAGGATTTAGGAGCTACCTGAATATCTTGTTAAAATCCCTTTGAGATATTAAATTCATGATCAGGTTTATCTCAGCAAAGATGGTGAAAAGAGAGAATCCAGTGTTCAGGTTTAGAGAATGTTGTCCACGTAAGTGACTTTTATTGCAATAGCCTGGTAGGACTCAGTGACAGAGACCTATGGACCCATAAACAATCCTAAACTAAATCAGGTATCAAACCATAGATCAATGAATCAGTCGATGGGCTAAACAATCAGTAGAACTAAAGGTGAAGGAATATAAAACTATGTTCCAACATAAAAGTAAGGCAAGTATAAAATGTGGGTTTTAAGTCAGCCAGCAAGGAAGCATGACTGAGAGATTTTCTGTCCACTGGGGCTGCTGGGTAATCACGGAGGGGTCGGGAGAGGCTGTGTAGGAAAGGGATGAGAGAGCATGTTTGGGCTGGAGGGAGGAGGTGTGGGTTCTATTGTTGGCTTTGTTACAGATGACCAGGACAAAGGTCAGTAAACTTTCTCTGTAAAGGACTGGATCATCAATATCTTGGGCTTTGCAGCCATGTGGTCTCTGTCACGACTACTCAGCCATGAGGCTGAAGAACAGAAGCAGTCACAGACAATATGCAAATGAAGGAGCACAGCTGTGCTCCCGTAAAACTTTACCTACGGACACGGAGACCTGAGTTTCATATCATTATCACCTCCTAAAATATGATTTTTTCGATTTTATTTTTTCGATCATTAAGACATGAACAACCACTCTCAATTCTCAGACCATGCAGAGCAGACAATGACCCAATTTGCCTGCGAGGGGTAGTTTGCCAACCACTGATCAACAATACCTTCATACTGTCATAAGATCATCAGGTTCATTGCTAAAAGAGTGATTTAGGGAATATGTGGTCGTAATTGTGAGCCTCCTTACTCCCAGAGTTCTCCCAGGTAACATCTAGTCCTGTTCAGACAATTAGGTTACATGGGGGAAGATGGCGACACCCCTAGTTAACTGCGTCGTTGAGAAGGAGCAGGAGGCCAATAATCTAAGTAGTGCATTGTCTTATTGAGCTAACGTTTGTTGGGCACTTTCCCAGGCCAGGTAATGTTCTGCACACCCTCCCACCTCCTTAACCCTTGTGTCAGCACAGCGAGGCAGGTATCGCTTTTACCACCACTGTGCAAATGAGGAAACTGAGGACCAGGAAGTTGACTCACTTGCCAGAGGGTACAGAGCTGATGCTGGTGGAGGCATGTGGGTCAGAGCTGGAAATGTGGGAAGTGACCTATGGAAGTGCAGAGCTGGGACCCGTGAGTCCAGCTGTCCGGTCGCAGTCAAGACTGCGCCACATGCCAACTCCAGGAATAGGCTCCTAACCACTGAGCCTCGGCTTCCTCATCTGTGCCACCGAACGATAATTGCATCTATTTCACAAAATGAGGTTGAAGAATAAGAACTTATAGTCCATAATCAGTGCCTAATAATGTTGACTCTCTCATATTACCGTTAACTATAAATTATTCTAAGTTTTCTATAACTTAATTATACATGGTGCTAATATATATCCTTTGCTTTGAAATGATCCGTCTCTGACTTGCAAAGATTCTTCTAGAGTCCTTTATTGCACCAGGATTTGGCAAATGAGGCCATACTCACTCCATCCATAAACATAAACTTGATGACATTTGAAACAGCCTTGAAGCATCCTGAGGAGTTTGCAGACTGCCCCTGGATATCTCCCAGGAGTCGACAGGCAGTCCCAGACCCCACTCTGTCTGGAGGCAAGTGACATGCAGCACTGATCATAGGATGCAGAATCGGTGGGCTCCAAGGGACCTGGAGGGGGATCTCACCTGACCCCTCTGCCTCCGAGGGGGACAGCATGCAAATCATGGCCCCAGGCTCTGGGGGAACAGCCAGTGCCCCAGGTTCCTCTCACCCCGGGAAAGATCTATAGTATCAGCTCAGCTAAACTCCATCTGGTTTTGTGTGAAAATCCCCTAATAGTTGTAGGGAAAGGAATTCCTAAGGTTTGAATACTTTTTTTTTTTAGTAATTCTTGGTTTTAAAATCAAAATCAGAACCTACCGCCACACGCTCCAAGTGCTCTCATTGCAAAAACTTCAGTGGCAGCCTGTGATCTGTACGATAAAGTTCAAATTGTTTTTCTTTCCTGACATTCAGGGTCTTTCTTTCTTTCTTTCTTTTTTTAGCTGAGCCATCCTGCCACCTGTTGGCAGCTCAGTGGCAGCTCAGCTCAGGCTGGGCATCGAACTGCTGTTGCTCAGAGCTCAGCTGGCACTCTTGAGCAAGCTCTTAACCAACTGAGCCACTCGGCCTGCCCTTTCCTTTTCTTTTTAAAAATTAGTTTCAGGTGTACAAAGCAATGTACTAGTTAGACATTTACACCCCTCACAAAGTGATAACTCCCCGCAATCTACTACCCCTCTGATATCATATATAGCTGTTACAATACCACTGACTATATATATATATATATATATATATATATATATATATATATATACACACACACACACACACACACACACACACACACACACACACATAGTCATGGGATGCAGAGTACAGCATAGGGAATATAGTACAGCATGGGGAATATATATATATAAAATTATAGTTGACATTCAATAGTATTTCACTTCAGCTTCAGGTGTATAGTGCAGTGGTCAGGACTTCAGTGTCTTTCAAACTCACTTTCATCTCTTTATGCACCAGAGGTTTATCAGCTCCTCTTACTATCTTTCAAGCACTTTAAGAAGCATTTTTCAGTATCTATGAAAATTGGGTTCCACTTTAAAATCAATGACAACCCCCCCTCCCGGCACTTCCTCTTCACTCTGTACCCAGGGCAGTCGTGACACCATGGTCACGGCCAGCATGTGTGAACACACAAAAGGGCCAGCGTGGCCACTTGCAGAGTTGCAGAGATAATGGTAACCAGGAAATGATGGCTCAGCACCTGTTCAAACCCCTAGGACTCAAAGGGCCAGTCGGTCAGTCGTGGGAAGGTGGTAAGCTAGCCAGGTTTAGTAACGTGTCAAGGGAGAGTCAAACATTGAGTGGTTTCATGTAATTGTGATGATGACTTAATAGCCCAGCCCCAATGACCTTAATTCTTTTGTAGAATTTCTTAACAAATGCAGTATCACCAATGCTCTTGATGGCAGAGAAAATAATAGTGTAAAAAAACCAAGAACAAAACAAACAAAAAAACCCACCAGACTCTAACTGAAGAAGTGATTAGGAAAGTTGCAATCTGTGAACAAGTTTTAAGACTATCATAACCATATTTTTCTTTTTATCACAAGAGTGATATATGATAAATCTGTCTACTTAAGTGTAAAGGATTTCTTCCTATAAGTATAAAATGGAAGTTCTAAGTAATAAGAAAGCATTGTGCCATAGTTTTATTGTCAGTGCTCTCTCTTATCTTTTTTTTTCTTTTTTATTTAGTTGCCCATGAGGTATTGTCGCATCCTATAGCCAATGGTATCTTAGAGTCAATAAGGTATGGTTGTGTGCTCATCATGAACAATACCGGAAGTGGGGACCCAGAAGCATGGAAGTGGCCTTGGCCTTCAAAGACTCACAGTCCAGTATGAAAGCATATCAGTCCTCAGGTCCTCTAGGTGTCATCTCCCCGGACTGCCCCTTTTTTCTTGGTGCACACCTACTTGTCCTTTAAGGCCCAGTGAAATAACATCTCCACTGAGATATTTTTCCAGAGAATGCTTCATCTCTGTCTACGGAAATAAAGCCTTCCTCCTCTGTACCCCTGCAATGTTTTCCTCATAGTCATGAGCTCCAGAGCAGGTATCTTGGTTTAAATGCTGACATCTCTGCTTGGTTGCTAGGCCTCAGTTTCTATCTATATCTATATCTGTATCATCTATCTATCTATCTATCTATCTATCTATCTATCATCTATCTATCTATCATCTATCATCTATCTATCTATCATCTATCTATCATCTATCTATCTATCTATCTATAATGGGCATGTATCTCGTTCTCAGCTTCTATGGCTGTTTGGAGGAGTAAATACCTCCATACATGTAGGGCACTTAGAAGAGGCCCTGGCATAGTGTCAGTAGAATTGACCATTATCCTGCCACCATGTCAGCATCGATCCCGTTGTAATTCAATTCATTGTGAGGTGGGTCTCTGTGTCAGCTGCTTGAGAGCTGGAATGGTGTCTGATGTCAGTCTCATTTCTCATCCTGCATGTAGCACTTGGCTTGGCATAGGGAGTTAGTCATTAAATCCTTCCATAAGCATTTATTAAATTAAACACCTAGTATGCATTACCACTGTCCTAAGCTCTGGTCATTGGAAGCTTGAAAACTATTTGTTGAATGAATCAACAAATGATTATTCACTTTGCAAAGACTAGGTGATGACCAGCAGATAACCAGTCACCCTCTGCTTGCTAAAGGACAGAATGTTCTAAAAGTCAGCAGCTGGTAACAGTCCATGAACCATGGAGGAGATCTTAGTCATGATTTATATGTGTATGTGCGTGTGTGCGTGTGTGTGTGTGTGTGTGTGTGTGTGTGTGTGTTGATTTGTGTGAACTAACAAATACTCTTATGGTGAGAGCCAGCAAACCTGATAGCATGCTGTTTGACTGCCGTCTGGCTCAAACGAACTCTTTTGAGGGGCTCTCCCTGACTCGCCAAAGACTGTGGGATTCTTCATAATACAACAGCTCTCTACCTGAGGGAGTTTTGGGGATTTAGATTCCAAGGGTTCCTTCCAACTCCTGTTACTCACTGAGCCTCCCTCTGTCTGACCCGTTGTCTCAGCCATGGGACTCTTTTCTAATCTGTAATCTTTGTCTTTGCTCAACACTTCCAAGTTCCCCTTTGTTGGTTCTATTTTGGTTTCTCTGTCCTTGCTCCCTAAGGATGGCTTTCTGGATGACACTTGTGTTGGCTGCCCTCTAGTCTGGGGGTCTGCCTTCCCTTTGGTACCTCACAGGCAATCTCCCCAGTTTCCGCTCACCTGAGAGTGTTGACTAGAAGGTGGCAGGTAGGTCCATTGGTTTCTGGAATGGCCAATGGGCTGTGAGCTGAAGAAACATGAGTCACTTCTAGCTACATATTTATTTATATGTTAAAGACCCCCCGGATCTCTCTGTCCCTTCTGCTTCTGTGACCAGCACCACCAAGCTGGCAGATGAACCATCAACATGAGTCTTAGAGGAGAGGTAAGATACAGAGACCCCGTGGACCTATGACAGACATAGAGTATGAGAAAGGAATAAAGCTTAGTTGCTGTAAATTATATACCGGGAGTGGCAAAAAAAATATACACAAGTGGACACTTTGGTCAACGTTGCTCAAGCAATAGCTTGCCGTAATCAAAAGTGTCCAGACGCTGATGGTAACCACTTGGAGCACCTCTAGTAATTGCAGAAGCCAAACGTGACTTGTATTCATCTTTTGTTATTGAGTATTACAGTTTTAATAGTTTTCCTTCCTTAAAATGTGTATGCATTTTTGGGGGCACCATCTGTATATCTGAGGGTTTCTTGTTACCACAGCGTAATGTACTCTATCCAGACTCTTTCTACAACCTTAACCTCTATTTTCATTTAGATTATTATAATGACCCATTAAGTGTCTGCATAATGCAGATCAAACCCATGTGACATTTTTCATAAGGCGTCAGCCAAACATTTCGAGATCTGTATGTCAGTATCCTGTGCAAGATGGTCTGTGTTGCCAAGCCGTACGCTGATGAACCCGCTCTGGCATTTATTACATTTGAAAAGTAGCAGCAAGATGTCTAATAGAACTTCTCCTGTTTAGTGAGCGGGGCTGGAATTAGGTAATGGTGGCAGGCAACATTATGAGCAATTGTGTCTGATGCAGGGTTCGCTTAGACTCATTCATAGTGTGGAGTCATTTCCAAATGCCAGTCGCCACTCTGCTAGCAGTAGCAGCGTCTAATATTTCTAAACATATTTCGGCTCAGTGACACCTTAATGGTATACAATAACACTCGGCCTCCCTCTTAGAAAAATGGATACTCTCATTTCTCTAAACATTGGGCCTTTGCCTTCCACCATTTCCATTTAAATGCAAATTTCAATGATGTCCACCTTTCTGTATTCCAACATGAGCATACAGAAATGACAGCAGCCTGAATCCAGATTTCAAGGGGCTGGAAGCTATTCCCCACGGGGGTCCCAGACAAGTGCAAATGGTCCTTTTTTCTCTTGTCCTCTGTTGCTGAGATCCATCTCAAAGGAAATAGTTTGCATGCATTGGGAGGAGTGGCAAAGACAGAAGAAGGGAGGATGGCACCCAGCACAGGAGGCTTGTGGACATAGGTATCCTACGGAGGTCCCCAAAGTGACCTGGCAGCATTTTAATGTGCTCTGGCTTATAACCTGAGTCCAGGATCCTCAGGGACAGAATTTGGGGCTCAGGAGCTCCTAAAGGGCTCTGATGAGCAATGGCTGCACAGCATGTCTTTCTTAAGGGAGGCCTCTGTCATCGTCATCAAGGCCTGAGTTCAGGCCCTGCCTCCCTGGTCTGACTGATGCTCCCTTGTCTGCAGGCAGGCTCCTGGGGCCCAGGCCAGGAGGGCAACCCCACATGGGAGGGCAGAAGGGTGGGCATGGTCTGTGGAGTTGTTCGATGAGCTAAGTCCTTCCGGAGATGAAAAGGGGTTGTTGAGGGCCTGCAAAGCCCAACTCGTGAGAGAGTCAGGATCCAGTGATCAGAGCTCTGGTCTTGTCTTGAGACCAGAGGAAGCTCCCAGGAAGCAGCATGAAGATGAGAAGGCTGCAGGCCTCCCTTGTTGAAGGGACGATTCTGCAGCTACCGAGCCCAAGTGTGAGACATGGGCCTAGGGTCTTACTGTAGAGTTGCTGCATGATTGCCAGTTGGTATACCTTTATTTCACATCTGGTTCCCTGCTGGGGAGGAGGGGTGCATGTGACTGAAAAGTCCAGTTTGGCTACAGGTTGCATTCATGGAAGATGGTGTCAGGTGAAGCCCTGTGTAGCGCTGGTGGAACGGCTCTGCTTAAATGCTTCTGAGAACAAAACTCACCATCTAAATCCTATCCCTGGTCAAACCGAGCGCTGAGTGCTAGGTGAAGAAACAGAGAAAGCTAAGCTCTATGTTGCAGATAAAACAGGGAGCTAAACAGATGTACTTTGAACTAATTCTGACCTGGAGAGGAAGCCGAGGCAGGCGGTTTACTCGGAGGCTGTCGGGTGTGAGTGTCCTGGCCAGTGGACCCAAGATGGGGCTGATATTTGGCTGGGGAGGGCTTCAGGTTTTGCCTTTTAGAGTGTTGCTGAAATGATGGGGCACAGGCATGAAAGACAGCAGCAGCCGGAGGTAAAGGAATTGCAATGAAGACTGAGAAACAGCCCGATGACCACAGGGGGGAAACATCAAAGAAAATTAGCGGAATGTTTGTCTGGATGGGGCTCCTCCATGAGCTTATGAATTTCTTAGGAGCAAGAACTAGGTCTGATTCAGAGGAGGCCATGTTTGACACGTGCTTGTCCAGGGAATGAATGGATAAAATGTGGATGAATGAGTGAATGGGTGTATGTGCCCCCCAACACACTTCTCTCTTCCTCCCTCTCCCTGTCACCATCTCTGTTGTGTGCCCTGCTCTTCCCTCTCCCAGAGCTGCCCTTCCTGGACATTCCCTGGCAGCTAGCCCCATCTTGTCATTTGGCTTCTGCTCAGATGCCCACCAGCTGCCCTCAAGGGGCCAACTCCTCCGCCTGTGATGCCATCACTGCCACTCTCCACCACACTCACTAATCTCAGGCAGTAGCTTATGTTGTGTTTGTTGGGTATTCATCTCCCCATGCTGCACTGGGTTATTAACTGCACCAGAGCATGGGGTTTGGTGATGCTGTTTACTTTATTTGGAAGGAAACTAGAGCAGAGGTGGACACGTGGCAGATGCCCAGTAACTACCGGTAGAACTTATCAATGAGTCTTTGTGAGCCTTACTGTAGCTGCTATGAGACACAGAGGTCATGCCAGGCCCTGGTTCTCTGTACACATCACTGCGGATCCTGGTGCTTCCATAAAGTAGGTATTGTCAACCCATTTTATAGATTAGCAATCTCAAAATGCACTCATGCACACACATGTGCATGCACAATTATTCTTTTAAGAGAAAGCTCCTGCAGATTTCAGAAAGTCTCTACCAGGATGTCATGGGAAAGGTCTGCACGTTGTGGGTTGGGCCGAGTTGGCCAGGAACCCGAGGCATGGGGGACAAGCAGGACAAGCTTTCAGAACATTCCCTTCCCAGGGCCGGCCCTAGTTTCCCAGGGCCAGGAATGTGCACCGCACGATGGGGCTCACTCTCAGCAGATGGGGGAGCCCTCCCCGCCAGGCAGGACCGTGCTAACTGGAGTCAGATGTTGCAGCTCCAGGAGACAGGCCAGTCCCTGTACATTTGGGAGAACTTGAAAGAATTCTGGAAGAGCCATAAATCTTGGACTGGAGCCTTTTATCAACCTCTAATTTATCATGGTCTCTTAATTACTTTGACTGGAGAAGTCGTAATCCATATGTATGGAAATTTGGTCGGCACTGGCCTGTTTTTCATGACAAGGGTAGTCCTTGACACATGCGATTTAACTTAGAATGATTCCACTTGGCGGCGACTTGCTTCTCTGCCTCTCTGCTGGTAGGGCTCATTCACCCAGCAGACATTCTCCAACCATCTCCATGGTGCCATGTCCTGCACTCACTTGTAAGTTACCAGAAGGAGAAAGAGACTTGATAACGGCTGGAAAAAATTGACCCCCAGACAATTCCACTGGAGAACAATAAACGACAAAGAGGACAAGTATGGGGTGTTGTGTGGCCATGAAGAAAAGACACGTTATTATATTAAGCCTACGGGCATCAGAGGAGACTTCCTGGAGGAGGTGGTGCCCAGTCCTAAGACTTGAAGGCCTTGGGAAAGCAAAGGCCATGCAAAGGCCTGAAAGAAGATGATACCATGGAATGTGGGGTAATTAAAATTGACCAGATGTGGCCAAAACTGTAGCAGATGATTCTGTAGGTGTGCTGAGAGGGTCTGGTACGTGGTAGGGACTCTTCTCTGAGCTCCAGGTGATGCAGCATGCCTACTGGACACATCTATTTATTGGTTGATGAGCCATGTCAAACCTCCTGTGGTCAAAACACAGGCAAAGCTCTTGCTGCCCTCCCTCTCCCTCCCCGCTGCCCCCAAACCTATCCTATCTCAGTTGTTCCCCATCTCAGCCCATGGCACCACCATATGTCCATTTGATTAGGCCGCAAACCTAGAGAGCAAACCTGCTTCGTCTTTTTCCTGAAGCTCCCTCATTCATTCCATCAAGGATTCTGGTTTACCTTCAGAATGTACTCTGAGCCTATCCATGTGTCACCCCCCACAGCTGCCACTCTACTCCAAGCCTCCACCTGCTCTAGCCCACTTCCTGCAGGAGTCTCCCACATAGGACTCTGGGCTCCTTCCAGTAGGGACAGGGCCACAGTTGTCCCAGCACCCCCAAGGCTGGTCACAACTGTCGGGTACATATGTCTGCTTGTGCACACTTGGGGCCCTATTTGAAAGTGGTGAACACAGCTCGGTTGACCTTTAACCCTCTGCAATCCATGTTTGGTAAGTGGCAAACATCGTTTTGGCATCACTGAGTGGTCACTATGCCCCAGGCCCCAGGCCCTATGCTGGGCAGGGAGGGTTCGGGGACACCAGATGTGGTTTTGGACCTTATGCAGCTTGCAGTCCAGTGGGTGGGGCAGGTAGACGACAGACCATCATGGCAGAGTGGGCAGGGCGCTGAGGAAGGAGACTACGGGCTGCTAGGCGATCAGCTGTGTTATCTGCCTTGGCGTTGGTGCCAGGCAGGGCTGGAGGGGAGGCAGTCAGCTGTAATGGAGAAGTTCCTTTACACAGAAGGTGCAGTGGTGTTGCGGGGCTGGGAGAGACTGTTTTATAGTCTCTCCCAGTGGCTGTTTTGTAGTTCTTCACTGAGGGTGACCGTATACACCATTTGCTTTTTGTCACAGTGTGATCATCAGTAGCCCCCCACCTCATTTGTTATCCAAGGTGTCCCCGGAGGAACAGCACATTTACAGCCGCCTTATTCCTAGGGCGAATGTCATGTCTCCCAAGGCACCCAGCAGAGTGGCAGTGGGGGCTTTGTCCTGTTCCCAGCAGCCTGCGGTGGGACCCCTTGGTTTGAAAGAGCTCCCCAAGTGGCTCTGATGTCATCTCCACTCCCATTGCATGAATACTCGCTGGCTAGGGGGCCACAGAACATACTGAGACACTCGGAGTGCCACGCACCAGGTACACACCATCAGGCCCCGCCACCCAGGGACGGGGAGCCTGCCTCTCCCCCGGGCAGATGGAGAAACAGGAAGTTTGAGTATTTAGGCCATTTTTCTCCAAAGGTCCACATATTCTGCTTGTGCTGGAGCCAGCATTGCCTGGATTCCAGACTGTATTCTCTTTCCCGTTTTGCTGGATCTCACTTTGACCTTTTCTGAGAGAGCTAGAAGCTGAACCAAGCGCCTTGGTTAATATTACACTGGTTTATTTCTTTCGGGGTTTTTTTTGCTGTTTTTGTTTTGGTTGTTGTTGACACTCTCCATCCTCCAACTGTGTCAATGAAGGCAGTTTCAGGTCTGTGGCCATCAGCCCCACTTTGGTTGCCAGCCGCAGCCTGCCTCCTGCTACCACCTACATCCACTTTCCCTGTTTTGGAGAGGAGGTTTATTAGTGTCTGTTCACGTGTTTCAGTTCAGAACAGAAGAAGCAGGTTTGGCTCTCCCTCACTGACTCCCCATTCAAGCTGGCCTGAAGGGAAGTTGTTCAAGAAATATAAATCCCTTTATATGTAATAGGCCTCAAAGCTGCCTCCCTCTCTGCCTCTGCGCCTTTGGCATCTGCTAACCACCACTGACTCATCCATCCAGCCACTGGCAAACATACACCTGTTGGCAAATATATCACAAGCACCCTCATGCTTTATTGAGTGTCCACCACATGTCAGGCTCTTGGCAAATAATCTTCTGAGGTTGCTCCTGTTTGCCTTATTTCACAGATGGGGACACTGAGGCTCAGAGGGTGCAGCAACGTGTCCTTGGAAGTCACAGAAGGTAAGATGTGGAATGAAGACATACCCCGAGGTTCATCCAACTCAAATCCTGGGTTCTTTGCTTCATATCAAGCTGTTTCCATCCCTCCATCCAAAGGAAGGGTGATGAATAATGAATAGAAAATAAACATTGGGTGGAAAGTGTTGGCAGGTAAAAGGGGTTGATCAGACGGCACTCCTGATGACACAGTAGGTGAAGTGGTAGTGGTGGTTCCCTCCTGGGCTATTTTGGTGATAAGTACGTTACCTACTTGACTAGAATGTTGTGTGCGTCCGGCAAATGTGTGCGCATGTCTGTGCATGTGTGTATGTTTGCATCTGCCTGTGTGTGCATGAGGGAGGAGTGAGTCTTAGCAAAGTAAGTTGTAATCTGATCCTGTAAAGATTAAGCACCATGGCACAAAACCTGTGGGGTTCTGCATTTTCAGAAGAGAGATGCTGATGGTTTTGACCTGGAAATATGAGTAAGACGTGAAACTACCTGTCAGGTGACTGTTTTCCTAACTGATTCTCCATTCAAGCCTTACCTGAGGACTTGCCCTTGTATAGGCAATTCTAGGTGATTGATGGTGTTCATTCACCAAACGTTTATTCATTCAACAAACATTTAGTGGATGCCTATTACATGCCAGATACTGGTTCATTTCAATATTAACAATTGTAATATGACAGGGAAGAGAAGTATGCAAACAGAACATTGCAAGACAGCGTGATGGAGTTGAAAGAGATCAACATGGAAATGTTATGGCCACACGAAGAATTTCCAAGCAAACCTAGAGATTCGTGGAAGGAAGACTTCTTTGAAGAGCTGTTGCCTGGATTGAACCTTATGGGATGACTGGGAGTTAACCAAGGAAGGTAGAGACATGCCCGAGAGAGGGAACTGGAAGACAGAAGATTGGGGCATGGGGTTAAGCATCTCTTCAGGTGAAGGCAGGGCTATTTACTGATCACTGAATAGTCAGGTGTTTACCTGCATTGCCCCTTTGCAGGTAGCAGGACCATGTGACCACTTCTAGCCAATCGGCTGTGAGCAGAATGCTCTGGGTCATTCAAGCATTTAAGAGCTGTTGTGGAAATCATGGAGGCCACATATAGAGATCAAAGCAACCCAAGTCACTGAGTCACTGCATGGAGGTCAGCTTCCCTGGAGGGTCTCCTAACACGCATGAGATTGGGGTAAGCCATGGAGCTGTTGAGGTTAGTTTCTTACTGTAGCCTGGCGTAGTCTGTCCTGGTGCACATAGGGATCGTTGGGACCCTAAGCAGTGTGGTACTGCCAGCAGATGAGGAGCAAAGCAGAGGGAGAAGTAACCTGCAAACTTCTTGTCCAAACGAGGAGTTTCTTGAACCCAGAACTTCCTGACCCCTGTCCAGTTTCCCCCTTCTTTGTTTCCTTTGAGAAGGAAAATGTCTGGAGGATCTGACAAAGTAATTTCAGCCCAACTGACACATCATGCTCCTTCTTTCCTCTTTCCTTTGCTCCCTCATCTTACCCTTCACATCTGAGACCAATAGCTGGGTCACTGCCAGCCAAGCTCTCCTTCACGGGGGCTGGGGATTTGTGTCATTTCCTGCTGAATCATAGGAGCCTAGAACTATGCAAATTGCAGATGCTCAATAAACACTTCCTGACTAAGCACACTAAGGAGAAGACTAGCATGAGAGTGTCCCCCTGAGAGCAGAGAGGACGGTCACACTGCAAAGCGTGAAGCAATGTCTATGTCCCAGCTCTGGCACTCGGCCGTAGCATGACCTCAAGGCAGTACCCCAACATTTCTGGACCTCATTGCTCCCTTCCAGCAAGTGAGGGTAACAAGCTCATCTCTCAGATTTAAGGTCACGATTCCACCTATGGATGTGGAAGGTTTCCCAAGCTCTAGAAGGATGTAGAGTTTGCGTAGCTTTTATTGCTTTCCTTTCCACTTTTAGACTCTAGTGGTTTGGTTGAAAGATAAGATATATTACTAGAGACAACTGCAAATGTTGTTTGCAGCATTGCTTGGGGAGTCAGTAGAATACTTTGGACTTTAGAATGATCAAGCTATTCATTCTTTTTTAACTAAAACTTCCCTAGGCAGCAAAAGCATTCAGATTCCAATCAGCAACCACAAGACAGCTGGGATTGTCCCCAGCTGATGAGTCCCAGAGAATCCCAACACAGTAACCCTCGGTGTTCCAGGGTTACTGAAGATGAGCGAATGGGTGATCTTCTGTAGGAATCCAAGAAAGGTCTCCGAGATAGGAAAGTGACCCACATTAGTGTAGCAATGATAAATTTGTCTTGGCATCTCTGAAGCATAGTAATATCATACATGTATACAATCCTGTGACTTTGTTTCCCAACCATTCAAACAATTCATGTTTGTTGTAGAAATAATCAGAAAATAAAGATAAGTATGACCACGTTGTTACTGTTTAAGAGTGACCGTAATGTGCCAGGCTGTGTTCAAAACAAGTTACATCTCCTCATGTTATCCTCACGCCCACCCCAGGAAGATGTCACTATTTTTACACCTTTTACAGATTGAGAAAGAGAGTCACTGAACAAGGAGGCACTTCTCTGAGTTTCCATCACTGGAAAGGGAAGTCTGGTTCTAGAATGTGGGCTCCTAACAATAAGAATAACCAGCAATGATTTTAATCTTACTCATTGTTATGGGCTGAATTGTGTCCTTCCAAAATTCCAGTGTTGAAGCCCTAAGCCCCAGGACCTCAGAATGTAGCTGTGTTTGGAAACAAGGTCTTTAAAGAGGTGGTTAAGGTTAAATGATGGGTGGGTCTTCATCCAATAAGACCAATGTTCTTATAAGAAGAGGAGATTAGGGGACATACAGACACTAGGATTACAGTCACCATGTGAAGAAGCAGTCAGAAGATGGCTGTGCACAAGTCAAGGAGAGAGGCCACAGGAACCCACCCTGCCAGCACCGTGGTCTTGGCCTTCCAGCCTCCAGAATTGTGAGACAACTTATTTTTGTTGTTGAAGCCACCCAGTCTGTGGTATTTCATTATGGCAGCCTCAGAATACGAATACCCCCACCAACACAAACTAACACAGGTTATGTGTCATTGAGTCATTCAACCAACATATACTGCACGCCTGACACATATCTGTGACTGTGTGAGGTTCTGGGTAGATGAACATGCATTCTCCAAGATCTTTATCCTGAAAGAATTTACTGTCCATGTTTGTCTGTGCATGGCCCTCTCCTGATAAAGTGGATATAAGATGATGTGACTTGATACACTATGAGAATTGTATTCATTTATTTATTCAATCAACATGTATTTGTTGATGCCTCTATAGGAACTAGGCACCAGAGTATGGAGATGAGAGAGTGATAATGTGACCCTAACCCCCAGGTTGCAGTAAACCTGGTGTGTGTCATCATCAGAGTTTTGGCCCCAGGGGCAGGCTTTTGGCTTCAAGTCCCAACACTGTCACCTACTGGCTGTGTGACTATGGGCAGCATTCTTCAATTCTATTTCTTTTTTCTAACTGTCGGGGGGTATCAAAGGGACCCAGCTGTGACAGCTTGTGTAAGGATACTGTAGAAGTACGTGTGTAGAGTGCTCAAGCTGGCAGATGTCCTCTTGTGCCTTTGTACCTGCACAGTGACAATGAGCTATGATTGAGCACAGAAAGGCAGTCCCACCAGTGATGTTAGAATTCATTTTGAATGTTCCTACAAAAGACATTTGCAGCCATGAAGTTGTACTAGTCACGGGACAAGGACACGGCCCTGTGACAAGAATCAGTCCTCAGAAAACTGGTGGCCCATGCATTCCAACTTCTTTGGGCTCAAGTTTTCTTTTCTAAAAAATAGAAATTATAATATTTTCCTCATGTTTTGATGTCTTGTGAGAGTTCAGGCACACACTAGCATTAATCTTCCATATTGCACATGAGGAAATGGAGGCAAGAGTGTCCCAGTAAGTAGACTAAAATCATAGAGCTACCCTTGTTTTTGACTCCGGAAAATCTATGCCATTGACCATAGGTAGGATGGGAAAAATGGCCTCCAGTTCCTTAAGTGGTCGTGGGAAAGAACTCGGCAAAGGGAATCTCAGGGCCTGTTAGAAAAATGGCGGGATGTGTGGCCTGAGGGCTTGTGCCTACTGACACCCAGGGGATGAGCTCTAAGAACCCCTCGTATGTGAACTCCAAACACCCTCCCCTTTCTAGGGACACACAGTCTCACCCTCCACTTCTCCCACCAAGTAGAGTTTTCTGTGAGAGCCCAGGAAACACATCTCTTCAGGTGCCAGTAGAAATATGAGAGAAAAGGCTCTAAAATTCCCATCAACGCAGCACCAGGAAGCCCAGGTACCCTGCTTGCCATTTTTGTTTTTTGTTAGTCCCAGGACAATGCCTTAAAACAACTTACACTCATTTCCCAATTGCCAGTCTTTGTTGGCACACTAACCAAGAAGTGATGGAACCTTGACTCCATGCTTCTGGGCTGGGCGGTGGACGTGAGCATGGACCCACAGCCTCTTGGGGAAGCTCGCTTTAGGGTAACATTACTCCATCCCTGTTCAATTTTCATTTTGAACTTGTTTGATTTTGCTTCAGGAACAAGGGCACTGAGACACTGATGAGCATATAGTTTAATATTTTATTAAAGTAGCCCCTGGCTCCAGGTTCCTTAAAGCCAACCTGTTGACGGAGATTCGCTCAGGACCTAAAATGTTGATTCTGACTCAGTTGCATGTGGAGATAAATGAGTGTGATCTGTGTAACTTGCTGGGGAAATTGCGATTTTGGACTCAAACTTGTTCCATCTGTCTAGCCTGGCCTGTACTTCTGCCCCGGGGCAGAAGTTTCCTTAACTTTGATGTTTCCTAAGAAAGCAAAGGTTTCCTTCAGATTTGGCTTGCATTTGAACCACCCCTTCAGAACTGTGTTGAATAGTGTCCCCCAAATATTCATATCCCCCTGGAAACTCAGAATGTAACTTTATCTGGGAATAGAGTCTCTGAGATACGATCAAATTAAAATTAGATGACACTGGATTAGGATGGGCCCTCATTCACTGACAGATGCCCTTATTATAGGACCAAGGAGAGTTGCACAGAGCCATGCATAGAGGGAAGATGGTATAAAGAGTGGCATGGAGAATGCCGTGTGAAGATGGATGCAAAAATTGGAGTGATACATCTACAAGGTAAGGACACCAGGCGTGTCCAGCAAATCACCCTACTTTGGGAGAAAGGTATGGCACAGATTCTCGCTCCCAGCCCCCAGGAAGAGCCAAACCTGCCAACAGCTTGACTTGAGACTCCCAGCCTCCAGGACCACGAGAAAATAAAGTCCTGTTGTTTCAAGCTATATAATTTGTGATACTTTGTTCCCTCCACCCTAGCACACCAATGTACCTTCTCATAAATTGATAGTGATACTCTCCTGTTTCTCTTGTTGTCACGACAGCCCAAGTCTTTCCAGGGCCGGCCCTGCCCAAGAGGCCAGCCCTGCACAGGACCTGCCTCTGAACACCTGAAGGAGCTGAGATAATTCTCCCTCCACACAGCCTCAGTCTTGACAACTCGTGTCACTCTGCCTCTCTCCGTGTCCCTTTTGACTTTTGAACACGTTATCCAGCCTTCTGTTATTTGCAGCTGATTTTCAGTGAACACTCAGAGCTGCCATGATGTGTCAAGCTCAGGGAAAGGCACAGAGGAGGTCAAGCTGGCCCCTGAGGTTGGGTGGAACATCCTTGGTTTCTGTTTGCTAGTCTCTTCCATCGGGAGTCAGTCTCTCCATGGTGGGCTGCCAAGCCTAGGAGTTGTCAGGGCTTTGGGATGGGATGTATTGAGGGGGATGGGTCCCGGGAGTGTGTGTCCCTTCCAATTCAGATGTATGATGGGTCTTTCTCCTGAGACCCACACAGACACCTTTGAGTGGCTCGGGTATCTTTCTCAAATATCCATCAGAGGAGGGGCTGAGGAGGTTGAGAGGCCAGATGCAGGGGGGAGGGGCACCCGCAGGTGGCGTGGTGTTTGCTGACAGAGTCAGTTGGAGAGGAGGAAGGGTCTTCTGCCAGGTGGGCAGTGATGTGTCTGGAAGGAGCGGTGACAGGTGGCATAGCGCAGTGATGGGGGCTGGCTGTGGCGGAGGGATGGAGTCTTAAGGAGGACTTGGTTGGAAGAGAGATCTCAGTGACAGGAGGTCTGTGAGGGGTCTATGGGTGGAGATATAAGCATACAGAGGGTGGAGTGAGGATGGGGAGGTGGTCTCCAGGCGTGTGGCAGGAGGCAGAGCAGGGAGGAGCTCAGGCAAGAGAGAGAAAGGCCCTCGGATGGGAGGGTTCTGCTCTGTAAGCATACGCCTGGCCTAGCGGCCAAGGGATCAACCGCTGCTCATGACTGTAGCCCATTAGAATGGCGGAAGGTCCTGGGCCACCACCAGTGCTAGAGGAAGGCTACGCGATTCCAGTGTAGGGTTTGAGATGAGTGATAATTTGGGAAGATGTGACAGGGAGCCTCCAAAAGCATAGGAGGAGCCAGCATCTAGGTTTGCCTTAGGCTCCGTCTCCACTTAGGACCCTTAGGTCTTTCTGGGTTAGCATCGGGAACTAATGGGGGGGGGGTAAGGGTGACATGGGCAGAGCTGGGAGCAGAGCAGGGGTGTGGGTGTTCATCCAGGTAAGCCATCAGCTTCTAGACACCTTCCTGAGAATCCATCCCTGCGAGAGCTCACCTCTTATCCATAGGGAATGAGACGGGGAATGAGAAAATGGCTCGCCCTGGTCTCAGTGACTTCTGAGTGAGACATTGCGAGGTATCACGTTGCCCAATTTTAAAGGCGACTGTATGGTGTTTTATATTATATGGTGTAATGGAAGAGCGGTATCAAAAATAAACAGCAATAAGTGCTGGAGGAAATAAGTCACATGAACTTCTCTGTCATTTCCAAGGTGATAAGACTATATACACACACACACACACACACACACAATACACACACACACATCTATATGCCTCACACAGTTAAAGATCAGCTCCAAAGGGGACGCTGTGGCAGGATATTAAAAGTTTAACGAGGTGGTTTCAGAGGTGTTAACATTTGACAACCAGAAAGAGCAGCAGCCAAAAGCTTATAATCTGAAACAGACGATAAGTGATGGGCACACAGGTTGCCTTGCTCAGAGCACCATTCTGGGCTACAGGGATGTCCTGGGAGGGGACAAAAGAGACCTGGATTCCAGGCTGGCATATGAGCCAGCAAAACACATAACCTGGGCTTCTTTGCCCTGAAACAGGGTGACCGTTCACGTGCATTGTGGTTTTGACGCCAGACAGATAATGAATGGAAGTAACTGGGCACGGGCCTGGGACTGTGGTGCATTCCACCGGCAGGTGCTTGCAGCAGGCTTTGGCGCAGGCATCGTCAAGGTTTGATGAGCATTGGGAAGTTTCTTACGCTGGGAAGGCGCACAGGGGCTCCGTTCTGCATCATGCCAGTGGGTCCCGCTATCACACTCATAAAACTTTCTGCAATAATTTGATTGTGCCAAACTTTAACATCTGGTGGAATAGCTCAGAGGGAAGCAAACCTGACTCAGACACTCCTAATGAAATAGCCCATTTATTAAGGGGGTTGTGGTGCCATTTCTGGAATGCATCCAGGTGGCTGATTTCTAAAGGGGAAGGGAAATGGGAAGTGGGCTTGGATATGTCAGAAATTTAAATGAGGCCCCAAGAGAACTGTGAGAAGGGCTCAAGGTGCCCACCTTCCCAGCCAGCTTTCTGGATTCTTCTGTGACACATGCCATCTGCCCTGTGCAGGTGGGTGTCACCTCTGGCTGCGCTCGGAATGTTTAACGTGCACATTGTTCCTGAGTAAGATTCTAGAGTCCTAGAGGGCAGGCTGCCATCTCTCATTTATTCACTTATTTATGCATTCATTTATTCACTCATTCATTCACTCATTGATTCATGATTTCATTTGTTCACCTGTAGTTCTGAGAAGCATGGACTGTGGTATTATGTCTGAGAGGCAAACGCTGGTCTGGACTTGAATTCCACCCCATTTCTCACTGTGACACTTAGAAACATCTGTAGCTGTTTCCTCATCAGCAAAATAAGACTAATGATAGTTCCTAATTCAAATGGGTTTTGTGTATTCACTCATTTAATCCTCACAAAAACCCAAGAGAGAAATACTTTTTGAAAAATCTCCATTTGGCCAGTAACTCAATGAATCTATAGAATTTTCTTATTGATTTGGGTTGTTTGAACCCACAGTAATAGCTGATGTTTGCAAAGCCCTTTACAGTCATCAATTTCTTCCCATGCTTAGCCATCTAACCCTCCCCAGAACCCTGCACCATGGGGACCATTGTTATTTTTAAATCCATTTTATAGATGGAGACTTTGAGCCATGAGGGGTCTGGGAAGCATGTCCAAGGTCAGTGGGGCTGGCACAGATGTGCTCCTGAGCTTTGATACCTTTCTACATCCACAACTGTCACCTCAGTGCCTCTCTGTGATGTGTCCCAGTAGAGAGGCAAAGCGATGCCTTCCTGGGTCCATCACATTCACACGGGACAATGGGCGCAGCACACACATGCCTGTCATCCCTTTCAGCCCAGACATCCCATCCCGCTCTTCTCGTGCGCAGCCTATGACTCTCCTTCCATCTCCAATGGGATCCCTGCGTTTCTTTCTGGGACCTTCCCACTGCATTCTCTGATGGTTTCCAATCATTTTTTTTTTTTGTCCAGAGAGGTTTGTTGGCATTTATTTTCAAGCTGTATCTCATGTTTGCTCATCATGTCAGCTTCGATGAGTTCCTGGCATCATGTCTCTCACTTTGATGGTGCTTAACCTGCTCTCTATGTATTAACATTACTGCAAAATCAGACCAGATCCGCCCCACCCTGTTCCCCATGGACTGAACCCCTGGACAACTAGATATCATCACTTTTACTACCTTTGGGCTGTTTCTCACCCTGAGCTCTCGTTAGGCAACTGTGCTCATCTGCATGGCTTTCACGGGTACCAATTTCAAGAGACGGAAGTTCATGTTTTCCTGGCGCCAAACACAGATACGTTCCCTGCTTCCTTCATCTGGTTTTATAACCTATCAAAAAGAAAAAAAAAATTCTCTTCCATAGCACATGCTATTATTTATAGGTACAGACACACTATTATTTTATATTATGATTCTGAATCTTTCAAATCTTTCCTGTATTCTTTGTTCTGCTGTGTCTCATAATAGAAGCCGTCCTTTGATTTACTACCTGGGATCGTTCTTTCTTTTCTTGAACATTTACTAGCTGTTAGGCATCTGGTACAAAGCCCTGTGACTTTGAGGCCAGAGACGAGGGCGAGACCCATGAGAATGCAACCCCGCCACAGGGTAGGGACCAAAGGGCTTTGCCCAGTGCGACCGTGTGGACTTACTGAGCACTTATCAATACCAGGCTGTGGTTGAGTGCCTACGTTCAGAGCCACACTTCAAGTAATAGGACAGCAGGCAACATCCAATAACCATCCCATTTCACCAAAGTGAGCAGAACTATGAAATCAACAAGTGGGATGACATCAAACTAAAAAGTTTCTATGCAGCAAAAAAAAAAAACAACAACCAGCATGATGAAAAGGCAGCCTAGGAAATGGGAGGAAATATTTGTAAATCATATATCTCATGAAAGGTATATATTCAAAATATGTGAACACTTATACAACTCAAGAGCAAAGAAACAAACAGTTAACCCAAAATATGGGCAGAGGAACTGAATAGAGATCTTTGCAAAGAAGACATACAAATGGCCAACAAGTACATGGAAAAGTGCTCAATGTCACGAATCATCAAGAAAATGCAAATCAAAACCACAATGAGATACCTCCTCACACCTGTTAAAATGACGACCATCAAAAAGACACAAAATAGCAAGTGTTGGCGAGGATGTAAAGACAAGGGAACTCTTGTGAGCTGTTGGTGGGATTGTAAATTGGTGCAGCCACTGTGGAAAACAATATGGAGTTTCCTCAAAAAATTAAAAATAGAAGTATCATATGATACAGTAATTCCACTTCTGGGTAAATACCTAAAATACATGCAATCACTATCTTGAAGCAATATCTGCACTCCTGTGGTCATTGCAGAATTATTACGATAGCCAAGATATGGAAGCAACTTAAGCATCCATCATCGGGTGAATGAATAAAGAAGTTGACATATATAATATATATAATGGGATATTATGCAGCCACAAGAAAAAAGGAAATCCTACCATTTGTGTCAACATGGGTGGATCTTGAAGGTTTTGCGCTACGTGAAATAATTCAGACAGAGAAAGATAAATACTGTATGATCTCACTTAGATGTGGACTCTAAAAAACCCAAACTCATAGACACAGAGTGGTGGTTACCAGGGGTTGGGGGGTGTGCGTGAGGGAAACGGGGAAATGTTGGTCAAAGGAGCAAACTTCCAGCTATAAGACAACTAAGTTCTGAGGATCTAACGTACAGCGTGGTGATTATAGTGAACAATACCTGAAAGTTGCTCATGTTATATGTTATATATGTCAGTTAGATCTCAAGAAAGCTGGAAATAAAAACTAAAGGAAGTGAAGAGACTTGGTCAAAGTTAAGCAGGACAAAAACTAGGTGTGGGCTCAGCTTGTTTAGCTCCTGCCCCTTCCCCCCACAGAGACACCTCGTGTAGCCTCTGCCTCTGCCCCAGGCCGTTCCTGCTCAGCCTTCCTTGTACCGATGTGGTTTTGACAGACCGTCACCACAGCCTCCAGCGTCTCTCCCAGGTGAGGCGTCCCACCTTTGCAGTTGACGAACCCACCAGCCACCCGCCCTGGTGTTTTCACAGCCCAGCACATGGCGGATTCAGTGGTCAGCACCCTGGAATGGGCAGATATTGGGTTGTCAGAAAAGTGATGATGTATTTTTTTCTATGGTTTTCGTTGCAAAAATGTATCATGGCTTTTCCGACAACCCAACAGATTGAGGCTGGACTGGGGGCCGTCAGTCCTGGGCTGACACCAAGAGGCACCACTTAGAGTTACATGAACTAGAGAGGGCTCGTCACGTGGAGGCTTCTTGGATGGGCTGCATAATAGTTAGAACCATGGCTGCCTACACTGGCTATTGTGGCGGGGATTAGAAGGAGGTGCAGGCTGCGTATGTGTGCGGCGAACTTGAAAGTGTGGAAAATTGATTTTCACATGGCGAGCTCCAGGGCAGTTTCCTGTATCCTTTCACTCAAAACAATGTTGAAATATGGTCATGGCCTCTGGCTCCTTTGCCAACAATCACAGATCTTCTTTCCCAGCGGAGTTCAACACTATAAAGCTTCAACTTTGTATTTAAAGCTTTGGACGGGGACAGTCCCACCTGGCTGTTCCCCTGTGGAACTCAACAAATCCAGCCTGAACCCCCAGACTTCCCTCTCTTCTCCATCATCTTCAGTTCTGCCCACCCCACTAATTAGCACCCACGAGCCCAGACTCTGCAGTTAAAAACTTTTCCTTCACTTCTCTTGCCTGGGAAATGCCTTTTAGATTCCTTCCCGCTCTCTGCCTGGTGTCCATCCTCTTAGCTCAGGACTCTGCCATTTTTCATCTGGTCCTTTGGTTTCCGGGCTAGCTCCCCTCCATGTATATGTGACCTACACACTGGAGTGGTCTCTCTATGTTTGAGACCAGTTATTGTCATCCGGTTCTCCAAATCCAGCATTAACGCTCCACAGCTTTTCCGAGAGACTCCACGTTCAACATGGAGGCACACTCTTTCCAGGACTAGTCCAGATCTAACCTCCAGGCTCATCTCAGGAAAACCCACCACTTCCCTTATTTTCTAGGAGCCAGTACTTCTCGTTATTCCTCGCACGGGCCATATTGCTTCTGGCCACCGGGGCTGCATGCAATGCTTCTTCTAGCTCGAATGCTTCCCTCACCGGTTTAACGTAGGAAACTCCTCATCATCCTTCAAGACCCATTCATGTGTCACCTCGTGGACAAAGCCTTCTCTGACTGCTCTCCAAGTATTTCTTTTCCTTCATTACTATGTATTCATTCATTCATTCATTCATTCATTCATTCATTCATTCACACAGTGATGAATATTCATTGAGCCAGACTTATTGAAAGTACTGAATATGGAGATGAGCTAGCTTTCTCTCAAGAAGCTCAGGTTATCAGTGGGGAGATGGGTGAGGTCACAAGGCATAACACAACGTGAGAACCTCCGTTCTCAGGTTCTAGATCTCCTCAGGTACAGCACAATAATCTGATACACCTCTGAGCTCAATGCTATGTGATGTTTATAATATACATACATAAGCAACTGTGGAAATCATGATTTAACCCAAATAGGAGAGGCAGAGTCTCGGGCTGGCTGGTAGGTGGCTGAGTTGGGTGCAGTGGACAATTGTACATCTTTTAAGTAGGATTTCTTGGGGAATTCAGAGAGCCCTGATCATAGAGTCAAAAGGGACCCAGTGGGTATACCGTCATGTGAGCATCAGGGGTTTGGTCATGTGTCCCAGAGCTGCCGCCAGCAGGGGGTACTCCGTGGCCTCAGAATTATAAGTAGGTTTTGTCTTAGAGATTAGATTGTCCGTTACTACAATTTTTTTGTTTTCACCGTAACTGTTCTACAACTTTTTGAAAAACTGATACCTGAATGACCGAAGAGCCATGTTTGCAAACTCATGATCTTATCTCAACAGCGTCTTCACTCCCTACTTCTTTCTAACAAAGCTTTTAAGTAATAATGCCTTACAAGTAAAAGTATTTTTCTTACCTCTCTTTCTCTTTTCTTTCCTGCTGATTTGGCAAATACCTTATTGTTAGGACCTTATTATTTGTTTCTGTCCTGTGTTTAAACCCAGAGCAGTGAGATGCTCAGCTGTGAGGGTCGAGAGGGCGGCGGTCAGCTGATGTCCTCCCCAGGGCCGTCCTGCGCGTTGGCTCCTTCCACTCGGAGAGGGAGGCAGCGCTGCTATTAGCAGAGGCAGCGACTTCATCCATCGGTGAACTTCTAGAGAACAAGAACTGTGTCATTTTCTTCCAAGATAGATCCCTCATGCCTAGGATGGCGGCTGGCACCCAATAAAAATTCAATAAATATTTGATGAGTGAAAGGGTGAATTACTGAATCTCTAATGAAGTTCCCAGCCGTTGCAATCTACAATGTATATTAAGCGTTTACCTCTTTGAAAAATTGTTTCCATTTATTCAATGTGAGACTGCTTATCTCCTTTTGTGCGCTGTGCTACGCGCACTTAACAGCCAATAGCTCATTTATTTTTCTTAACCACAAATCTGTGTGTTATTATTAGCTCCGTGATGGAGTTGAGAAAACTGGGACTTGGAAAAGTTAAATATTTTACCTACAGACCTTCAAAGAAGCAGTCTATACCACAGCCACTGCCTCCCCGAATGCCTACCCTTTGCTACTCTTAATTTGGATTCGGCCCCTATTGCTCTTATTAGAACTGCTGGCTTGAGGGTTCTCAATGGACTGTAGTATTAGTTAGGAGTCAGATTTGCTTGCTGGTAGCAGATGGCACTGTAAGAACTGTATAAGTTTGCTTGGGCTGCTGTAACAAAGTCCTGTAAACCTGGTGGCTTATAACAAGAGAAATTTATTTTGTTATGTTTCTGGAGGTTGGAAGTCTGAAATCCAGGGGTTGGCAGGGCTGAGCTCTCTCTCCCAGCTTCTGGTTGTTACCAGTAACTCTTGGCATTCTTTAGCTTGCAGCTGCCCACATCTAATCACTGCCTCCATCTTTACCTGGCATCGTCCTCTTTGTGTGTTTCTGTCTTCAAATTTCCCTCTTCTTCTAAGGAGCCTGGTCACATTAGATTAGGACCCACCCTAATGGGTGATTGATCAGGCTTGATGTGGTGGAGCACTGGAGCTCCAGCCGTCCGTTCTAACCCACTTCCTGGGGCCAATCGGCATGCTTGACCTTCCTCTATTGTCCTGGGTGAGCTGTGGTCCGCTCCTGTGCACAAGGAATCTGCAGCGATTCTATAAGAGCCTGGCAGTCTGACTCCAGGCTGCTGTGATGACACAAACTCTTCTTGCATCAGTACACACATCGTCTCAGCATCCAGGTGCCAGGAATGACACACCCAGGAGATGGAGTGACCTCCGGGACCCTCCTCTCCTCCGTGGAGTGACCATGCAGTGTGCCATGCGGTTCATTCCCAAAGCCCATCCCCCTCCCCAGCTGTCACAGGAAAATGCCCTCCTGCCAAGGTCAGGCTCCTCACTGGCAGGGATAGCTTTCCCGACTCCCTCTCCTTCCTCTGCTCCCTCCCTCAGCGATGTCTCCCATCCACAAGGCTTTCATGCTCAGCGCCCTGGAGTGGGTTCTAGCCGCCTCTGCCTCAGTGTCTCCCCAAGTTCCCATCCGCCTTTGCAGTCTAACAGGCCTTGCACTTGAGGTGATCCATCAGCACCCAAAGTCAGCAAGCCCAGACCTGCTTTTTCTGACTCCTACTAGCTCCCCGGTCCGTGGGGAGGGATATGTGCCCGAGATGCAGACTGTCTGAGTTTAAATCCTGGAGCTACCACAGACCAGCCGGCTAAGCTTGGGCACGGGGCTTGACCTTTCGTGAGTGCATTTTCCATCCCTCGTTGCTCACTGAGTGGGGTCATCGCCCAGTGTCTTTAAAGTGTCTCCTAGTGAGAGCGTAATTCTTGTCTGGAGAGCTAGGAGCTTAGTTCCACCCCTTTACCCTGACACTACAACGGCATTTTAGGGGGCTTCTGGCCCCTCGCTCATTCCTATCGAATTGCTTCACCACATCTTGGCCTCAGTCCTCTTCAGAGCAGCTCTGTACCTTCAGCAGCGCCCGTTACCTCCTGATTGGAGGCCAGGCTCCCAGCCTAGGCATTCACAGCCCTCTGCACATCTAACGGGGTCTCCCTCGGGCCTTGATGAGGGCCCTGCTGTCCAGCGTTCCCCAGGCCTGACACTCCCACTGCCCCTTGTCCCATTTGCACACATTCAATCTCACTAGTCCTTCAACATTTCAAACTGCCTGCTCGCAAAGCGTTGCCCTTCCTCCCACGCCGTCATTGTCTGTCTTTCTGTCTTCCGAACCAGTTCCCTCACCCCACAGCACCTATTACCTCTGCTCTACCTTGGGTCACGCACCTTGGTGTACTTGACCCATCCCGTTGCCCTAGCCAGCAGGCATCGGTCTCAGTGTGGTGACGTGTGTGTTGTCCCTACTAAAAGAGAGCTAAGGCCTGTGATTCATCTCTCTGCTTTTAAGCCATCTGAGCCACTTAGCATTAGCTCTGCAGCATCTTTGCACTCCCTCCTGGGCATGCCACTTCCTGTCTTGGGAGGCTGGGGTTCCGGAGCCCAGTGGGAGTTGTGCAGAGTCTGACCACAGGAGTGGGTCCCCTGGGAAAGTCATCTGGCTCAGGGTTTCAGCAGAAAATAATCAGACAGACCAGGGCCACTGCAGGACCAGAGTGCATGGTGGGCCGCCAGGTGGCCTCTCCGGGGAGCTCCTCTGGTCTCTGTCACCTGGCACCATGGCCATTTGTACCTCAGGGCCTGGCCCCAGCCACCTTGCCCCTACCACCTTCTGCACACTCTGTGCCCCAGGAAAACTCAACCACGTGCGCTTAGCTCTGCTGGCAAATTTTAATGAAGTGGTTGCTTTATGAAAAATGTCTCCATTTAATGGGTATGGAAGATTTTATATATAATTATAAGAACAAAATCAAAAGGAATTGCCATGTACTGGTCACCAACTGAATGTCAGGCAGTGTCCAAGTTCATGAACGCTCCCCTTTATTTTCACAATAGCTTAACAGTGTGAGGGGTCAGTGCTACTTTCCCAGTTTTTCAGGTGAGGACATTGTCAGCAAAGAGGTCCCCTGTGTAGAAGCGTCAGGGGTGAGGATGCTACTCAGGATTGCCATGCGCCAGGCTCCCTCATAGGTATATGGGTCCCTGTAAGACGTATCATAGAGTCGGAAGGATCCTGACATGATGACTCAGCAGCTCCCTAACCAAATCACTCTGAGAGCAGACTTACGAGTCTCAAAGATGGTTTTTCCTCCAGTTTTATTAAGGTACAACTGGTAACAAAAACTTCACGTAATTAATATATACAATCTGATGAGTTTGGCATATGTATACACTCATGTTGCCATCACCACAATCAGGTGATATACATCGCCATCTCCTCCCAAAGTTTCCTTGTGTCCCTTTAGGTTTTTTTCTTTGTGTGTGTGTGTGTGTGTGTGTGTGTGTGTGTGTGTGTGTGTTTTCAGGTAATGGGAAAAGGGAGATGTGGAGAGTTGTTTGACAGATCTGAAGTTCCATTTCTGCAAGATGAATAAGTTCTAGAAATCTGCTTTACACCACAGTGTGTGTGATTAACAATAAGTAGTATTGTATACTTAAATATTTGTTAGAGGCTTAAGTGATCTCTTGTTAAGTGTTCTTACCTCAAAGGATTAGTTTGATCTGTGTGGCATACTTGATTTATCCCTCCTGGCCATCCAATTGGTCATTTGCTGTTCCTCCATGGAAGGTCCTGCTGCCATGGGACCACCTGCCCCAGCTCTGCAATCCCTTCAGCTGTGATAGTCACTGTCCCTTCATTCCTCAAAGAGCAGTCAGCCTGTGCTGTCAAATCCAAGCCCCCCCTGACACTCAATCCCCAACATCTGGCTGGTCAATCATTCCCAGCATTACGGAAAAGATCCTGATGGCTCAAGGTTGAAATCTGATTTCAACCAAAATAACGCCATGAGCAATGCATTCTTTAATTTATGGCTGTGGAATACTACTACTGCTTCTGGCTGCTAAATATTTGGAGGCTGACAGCTGGCAACTCCATCACTTCCAAATTACATGGAACAACTGATACCACTTCATTTCATCAGCTCCCCTCACTGCCGTGGCACTGACCTCATGAGAGGGGACGACATGCAGAGAATGGCTGGGCCCCAGAGGCCTGGGGAGTGCCAGTAATGTGTAAGGCACAAGTGGCATTTGCCTCGTGAACTCCTTGGGCAGCTTCACTAGCTAAGCAGCAGCCCCATTTTGCATGTAACACTGAGGTGGAAAGACGTGGGTGTCAGATCCATGTTCATACTGTGACTCAGTGGCAGAGGAAGGATTCACATCCAGGCCCCAGACTCTTTCTTTTTTCCCTACTAAACCACATGTCTTCCTTTACATACTTGCCTGTGCTATTGATTACTTTGGGATGTAGTCTAGAAATGCTAGTCAGAACCTCTAGGGGAGGGGCGTAGGGTCCAGGACTAGCTCATCAGCCACATGCATCATTTTGTTTCTGGCATTAAGGTGTCAGGGGCCATGCTCCCTTTGAAGATGCTAAGGAACTGTTCCTTCCATGACTGTCTCCTAGTTTCTGGTGGTCTGCGGCATTCCTTGGTGTATGTATGGATCGCTCCAGTCCTGTATCTTCACATGGCATCCTCCGTGTCATCCCCCTGTCTTCCTTTGGTGTGTGTTTGTCTTTGTGTCCCAATTTCTCTTTTATAAGGACCTCGGTCATGTTGGGTTAGGGCCCACCCGAGTGACCTCATTTTAACTTGATCACCTCTATAAAATCCCTATTTCTGAATAAGGTCACATTCTGGGGTATTGGGGTCAGGATTTCAACCTGTCTCTTTTTGGTAGGACATAATTCAACCCATAGCAATACCAAATAAGTTGGAAGCTTACAAAGACCAGTGCAATAGGCCCCAAATAATCAAGTTCCATTTTCTACCACCTGCCTCCCACTTCCAAACAGGGATCTAGCATGGCCCTGTTCCATTTTGAAGATTCTGTGGTCCTTCAATCTTTATGCCTCTTGGCCCTGCCCGTGCTCCTCCCCCCTCCCCCAGCCCCCCCTTTCCCCAATTTGGAATTCCCTTCCTACCCTATCTATCTGGAAAGTCTCTCTGTTCATTCTTCAAGGACAAGGTTCACATCACTCCCATCTGGAAATCACTACAGCCCTGATTCTTCCACAACTTGCGTTCAGTTTTACCTCCTTTTCTGTGATTCTCAATGTAAATCTCTCCTTGCTTACTGGTGGCCCCCAGTAGCCTCTGAGCTGCCCTTGACAAGCATTTGTGCCTCAGACACCACTCCATCCCGGAGTGTCTATATAAAATGCCCCATCCATGCAGTTGTCTCAAAGAAATTTTTCTCATGAGTGCATACAAGTTTTCTGAAGTTTCTGTGGCCACTTTCCCTAGTTGTCCGGTAAGAGCTTTGAAGTAGGAAATCTCTACTGACCCTTGTTGCACAATGGTTCCTTCTGAATCTCCAGAGAATGTCTAGTATCTATAATGTATCTATAGTGAATCTCCCAACCTATAACTTATCTTTTCATTTTATGGTGTTCTAATAGAGTTTATCTTTTCCTTAATGGTTTGTGTTACTTGTGTCTGCTTTATGAAATCCTTCCCTAAAGTCACAGAGACAATCACCACTTTTTTCTTCTGATAGTCTAAAGGTTTTGCTTTTCATGTGTAGGTCCTGAATGCATTAGAATTTATTGTTATGCATATGGTGTGAGGTTGGGATCTAACCTTTTACCATACTGATAACCAATTATTCTAGCACAATTTGTTGAAGATCAACCATGCAATTTTTGCTTTTTGCTTGTGCAGATTCAAGGATACCTTGAGAGTTAATTTCTGGTTCACTTATATCTAGTAGGCTTCTCCATTCTAGTCTAAACACATAAGGAATCTTGAAAACTTGGACAGTATTTCCCGAAATCCTCTAGAGTCAAAAGACTTATTAAAAGGTTTGAGGATATAGAACCCCAAGCCTTGATTTAATATGTTAACAATGTTACTAAATATGTTAATATGTTATGTAACATAACATAATATGTTACATAACGTATGTTAATATGTTATGTTACATAACAATATGTTATGTAACATAACATAATAGGTTAACTATAGTTGCACAAATTCTCGCATGGTGAAGCTCTTTGTGCTTATGTTAAGTGAAATTTAAATTTAAAAACTATCCAAAATAGATGATTGTCTTAATTAGTTAGATAACACAAATCTCAGAGAAGTTGACCAGTTGGAGCCATAGTGGAAGTGATGATATGGGGTCCACCTGAGAGAAGGACTCAGGAGCCACACTCAGCTGATGCACCCCTGCTTGGAACCATTGTTAGCTCTGTCTGTACCGGGGGAGATAATGCTTAGGAAAATCCTTAAAGTGAGAGGGCCTTTGGGTTGATCCCTTGGGGACCTAGAGAAGAGTGAAAATGAAATTCTGTCTTATTTTTTAGATACTGCTAGGGGTAAAGGAAACCCAAGAGACCTTGAGTAGCTTCATGGGGGGAGGAGAAGCAAGGGGGCTGGACTATCAGGCTGATGGGGACAAAGAAAAAGCCATATGGGGAAGGGGCCCTGGGGACCACCAGGGAAAACAATAATGGGAACCTCAACAGCTGCTGTGAATATCATGATCACATTCCTATCCCAGGCCATGCACTGCCCTAGATGCTTGATAGTTATCTCAGGCCTTTCTGACTTCTAGAATATAGGTAAGGAAGCGAGAGTCTTGCCAGAGTCTCCCAGTCAACGTTACAAATGTTACTCACCCTAGAGTTCTGAATAGGAATAACTAATGCCATTGTGTGTATTAAGCACTCAGCATACTTCCTGGCACATGCCAGGTCCTCAGTAAATGCTTGTTAAATTTTGCCAGAGGAAGATATTAATCAGCTGTTACGCAGTATCTACACTGTTTCTGAGGCCGTCGGAAATTTTCCTGTGGACCTGGGCCCTTTATTCCTTACGACCCAAACCCCTGCTGCTTCTCATGACCAGGTCAGAATGATTGTCAGCATGGCTAAACAGACAGGGCCCAGGCTCCCACGTCAGACCCACCGAGCTAGAATGCCAGCTTCACCACCTATTAGCTGTGGAGGCTGTGGGCAAGTTTCTTAACCTGGCTGACCTTCTTTTCTTCATCTGTAAAACAAAGCCTATGATGTCTTCCATGGGGGGTTGCCATGAAGACTAATGACGGTGCATGTGAAATGCCTGGTGCCTAACCAGCATTTGGGGACAGATGGCAGTTATTCCTATTAGTGGTGTGGCCTCCTTGCTTGCTGGTGTCACTTCCTGGTGCCTGGGAGCCAGTGGGAGGGCATGCGTTCCCACGTAGATCAAATGACCTCTTTGGTTGATTATAGGGTGTGCTGTGTGCGTGTGATTTAAACAACCTCTCAACACTTGCCCTCTTGGCTGCAGCAGAAGTGAGTCAGAGGGGAGCGAGTGGAAGGTGGAAAGGAAGCAGGCAGGCTGGACACCCCCAGGGACAAAAAGCCCCTGGACATGTCTCCCCTGCAGGTGCTCAGGTAGAGGCGACCAGCCTGGCATATGGCAGCCAGCTGGATCTTTTTCACCCCTGGATCCTAAGGCCAAGTGAAGGAATGGGGAGCTGGCTTGAAGAGTGCTCTCTAATGGAGAATTCCTGGAATCGGATGAGATGCACTTTGAAATATTTTGTCAACGCTTCTAAGTCTGGGCACTGGCTTTCATTGGGGATAAATAAGAAAGCATAAGTGACAGCCAAGGTCAACAGTGAGTCACCGAGGACTTTGCCTGCTGGCTTCTAAAACACCTTCTTGCTCACAGGCCACCCTCCCACTGGAGCATTGTCCTAACCCCCGTCCTCTTCCACGAGGAAGGAAACCTCAGGGATAACTGCTGAACAATCACTTTATGCAAGGAGCTGGACTACGAATTCCCATTATACCCCTATCGCTTCAGCCACGGCAGAATAATCATAACAGCTCTTGTTTATCGAGTCCTTACTGTGTGCCAGGTACTGGCCTAGGCGCTATTGTGAATGTGTGTGTCTATATCATTTCTATTTAATACCCACAGCAAGCTTTTCGGTTAGAGACCATTATTATAAGCTCTGTTTTCAAGGTCAGGAAATTGAGGCTTATTTCTTTAAAGACTCGAGATTAGACAGCAAGGAAGCCAGACTTTGAACACAGGTCTCACTGAAATGTTTAGGTCTGTGACCTTCCCAGGAGCCATTGGGGAAGAGTGGGGTTATTTTCACTTTGATGTAGCGGACATGAAAACATAGGTTGGTGAAATGACAAGAGGCCAGGTCAGGCAAAGCCATCAAGGTCAAGTGCTTTCAAGGTTTGAGAAACCTGGATTCCAGGCTAGGTGCCAATGACCCCTTTCCAAGTCTGTGATGGTGGCCCAAATCTTTCATCTCTACAAAGTGGCGTGAGAAGAGTGTTGGCGAAGCTTGAGTGACGTCATAGGCACAAAGCATCCTGCAGACCTGGCGTGCAGCAATGCTCAGTAAGCTGTGACAGAGGACAGTGGTCGGCCTGCGGTCTGAATTCACACGGCTAGAAAACAGTGGCCGGGAACGAAGCCTGGGGCTTGCTGATGCTCCTGCCCACGTTCTTTCTCCAGTACAGCTTTGCCTCAACTGACTCATAGGTGCCCATCCCGTGGTCATAGTTGCTTTGATGCTGGAGTGCCACCTGTCTTTGCAGCCTCCTTCTCACTCTCCCCCGCGACTGTGTACTCTGGGTATTTCCAAGGGAGTTGGAATGAGATGCGGGGTTCTTTTTGCCTCTACGGGGATTCAGGAGCACATACACAGCTTTTGAGTGATTAGGGAAAGATGACTCCTTCCTCTGGGTCAGGCCAGAGTATGCCAGCGCACACAGCTTTGCAAGGGGAGGATGGGCTAGATTTTGCCCACACTCACCCTTTGGTCAGGAGCCCTTGTGAACAACTGAATATAGCAACTGAATACAAGTCTCCCCCAAAACAATTTAAAGAGTGGGAAACCGGGCTGGCTGAGTGGCTCAGTTGATTAAGAGTTGGCTTAAGAGTGCAAGCTCTGAGCAACAGGGCTGCTGGTTCGATTCCCACATGGGCCAGTAGTGCTGCGCCCTAGCTGAGCTGTTGCTGAGTTGCCAACAGGTGGCAGGATGGCTCAGCTGGTGTAACAACAAGATTGCCTGTTCCATGATGGACTATGCCCACCTGCAACTAAGACTGAACTTGGCACCTTGAGCTGAGCTGCCGCCCGGATGGTTCAGTGGATAGGTTGTATGCTCTTAACAACAAGGCTGCTGGTTTGACTCCCACATGGGATGGTGGCTATGCCCACCTGCAACTAAGATTGTAACACAGCACTTGGAGCTTAGAGGCCATAGGCTGTCGCCGGGCTGCCAGATGGTGACTGGCGTCCTCCACAACGAAGACTGAAGAACAACAACTTGGCTGGTTCACTTCCCCAATTCCCCAATAAAATTAAAAAAATAAAGAAGAGTGGGAAACTGAGGCCGAGAGAGTAAGCTACCTGGGTCATCCAGTGAGTAGCAGGGAAGGAGAACATGATGAGCCTTGACCAGTACTGTGATACCACTGCCATGCTCGCTGGATGAGGGTCCATGGCCTGAGGACAGCAGGAGTGCCTGCCGCTGCTGTGCCTGAGACTCACGGGGCATCCAAGGAAGGGCCCGAGCACTGCGGCCCCGTTCAAGCTCCTCCACATCTGTAAAATGGGGTTCATGCTGTGCCCCTTGAAGCCTTGTCCTGAGGCATATGTTAGACAACACACGCACACACCCATAGCTCTGTATTGGCACAATGAGTGACAGTTGCTCTGAGCATCCAGAGGGAAAAGCCCAATCCTTGTGAGCCGATGACCAAATAAGAAAGAGTCTAAGACTGAGTCAGACCTTGGGACACAAACTATTGGGCTTCATGATCCCAGAATCTGATTCTGGCTCATTGAAGGGGCCCAAGGAATGTGATGAATGAAGAATGAATGAATGAATGAATGCACCATATCATATGCTCAAAGTCACAAAGCCTGTGAGGGGCAGACATGGGAGTCAAATTCTGATTTTTGTAGGCTTCAAAATGTGCAGTCATTCCACCATTCACCCAGTCTGCTCTGCACAGGCTGGCAGATGCCAACGTCAGGGAGAATCCCCACAGCCTGAACTTGGGCAGGGTGGGCTGGGTGGGGCATGTTTGGGTTTTCACCATGGATTTTGTTTTTGTGTTCTGGTTAACTTCTCTCATAGCTGGGAGGACAGTCGTGGGGACTCCTCTTTCCTCTTAGCATTGGGTTTCACAACTTTCCGCCCACTTCCCAGAACTATTCTGCTACTGGTTTGGACAGGCCCAAGGGTTGCCTTCTGAGCAAGGGCCATGGAGTGTTGAATCACCACCCCTCCTGTTGAGTTTCCCAGAATCACGGAACAGTCTTGTCGCTCTGAGCCCCACGCCAGGAAGACCACCCATCTCTCCTTCAAAAAGCAAATCGTATTTTCTTAACAAACCCACATGACGGCCTCTTTGCTCCCACAGCTAGCATTGCCCTGAGAGTTCATGAATTCCAAAGTGATTGGAGCAATTTAGCCTTTGAAGCTCAGCTCCCACCTTGGACTATCAGAGTTATTTCTTGGAAAAGTGATTAGCACTGAGACACGCTATGAAAATTGGCATCCAAGGATGGCCGTCTCATTATGCCAAGTGCCCATAGGTTCACCTCCAAGCATCTCGTGATCTCACCAGCGCCATTATCTCCCCGCTACATCTCTTCTTTGGAGCTTATTACTTAAATAAAAAATGTTAATTGTTTCTGAGAAGTGTGCAGTGAGGAATGGGGGCTGCCGTCTCGGAGGGGCCAGGGCTCTGAATTCCCAGGCCGCTGCTAACTTTCTCGCCTAATGTTCAAAGCTCTCCATCAGCCAGCCATCAATTTGTGCGGTCTAAGTCACAATTTACAGCAAGCACCATTTTCACACGGGCTGTTATTTATGGAGCACGGTACCACGGTGAGGAGGGCACTAGCTCTTGAGTAATTAGAATCCTGTCCTCGCTGGGGAGCGAACAATGACTTCCAGCTATCTCCGCCTTCTAATGGGTTTGCAATGGTGCTATCTCTGCTTCCATAAATAATGTGCTCCATGTAAATAAGGAGTCATTAAAAATGGGGCAGCACCCACACATCATTTTATAAACATGAGGGAGGTACTTAGGAAGAGGCTCATCCATAAACAGGTTATAGAACTAAAGCGGCTCTCCAGCAAATGTACACACTGTCTTTTGTCACTTAAATAATTCTATTAATACTTACTCTGCGTGGACTGCCATAGAGATGGGGCAGGGTGGTTATAAGCATGGCCTCTGGAGGCAGACAGACCTGGGTGCCGAGCTCCAGGTCTAATTCTCAGCTTCTGTGATACCTTGGCCTGTCCACATCTTGATTTTCTCCTCTGGACCATGGAGATGGTAAAGTCAACCCGATTTGTAAACCACAATTCTTGATGAGTTGGGTTAGATTGGGTGTAGGCAGGAAGCAATTTGGTTCTTTCACATCATTTCCTTGCCTTCGTATTCCATCCCTGCCATTGAATTGTTAAAATGGCCACTGCAGTCTACTGACACTTCTCTCATCCCTAGCTTGGGCCAGATGAGCTCAAATGCCAGCAGTGGAGAGGGAGAGTGATTTTTCCCTCTCCTCCCCATCCTCCCTCTCCCTCGGCTGTGTTTTGCTCTTCCCGGAGTAGAGCTAGAAGATGGACATAGAGGAGGCAGTAGTTTCAGTGATGTTTCCTGTGCCTGATATGGTTGCAATCAGACTTTGTCATTTGTGTCCAAAAGTGATTCTTCTGAGATGTTTTTGTGGGTTCCTCAAAGAATGCCCCCATAGGGGACTCCCTTAGAAGTTCCCTGGTGAAGGTGATGCTTCCTCTAGTGGTTCATATATGAGGCCCCTCACCCATTAACCTGTGAGGGGGCTCTCCAGCCTCTGGAGGCTGAGATTCTCTCACCATTGAAGGACATTCTCTTGGGCAGCCCAAAGCAGAACCTTTCTTTTGGCTACTCTGGCTGGTACCAAGAGCTGCTGGCAGAAAAGCTCACTCCCACGGCTGCGACCTGGATTTGCTCTGCTACCCTAAGCGAGTCTGGTCTTCTACCTTTAGATTTTTATAGGTAAGAGATAATGGTTCCTATGGCTCCTAAATTTAGGGAACACATATCCAATCCCTTAACCCTTCTCTTGATGCTTTCTTTCTTCAGTTGCTAAAGGTGATGGGAAAGCAATGCCAGCAACTCTTTGCAGACTTACACTTTCCAGGCTCCTTCCCAATGAGTCTTAGTAGGCTGGGAGAAGGTGATGGGCTGATGATGGCAGAACCAAGTTGTGGATACTTTAGAAAGTGAAGGCGTGTGTCACTGTTTTTCCTGGCCTTAAAGCATGACTGAAAAATAGACAACAGGAAATGTCCATATTCCACTGACCGTGATAAAGATTGAATGAGAATACGTTTTAACTGTTTGGCAATGACCCGTACAAAGATGTCAGTGAAGTTTAGCTCTCGGCATTTATTACACATTGTCAAGTACCGGATGATAAGCACAGGCACATCACACATATTATGTGCAGGTACTATTTGAAATGCTTTACATGTTCCAACAGCCCTATGAGAAAGGTTCTGTCATTAGCCCCAGGATACAAATGGAGACCCTAAGGTTTGTAGGGGTTGCATAGTTGGTTAGTGGACCCAGGAGTGTAGCTGCAGAGAATAGGTTTTTACTCACCGTCCTATAGACCTCAAGGTACAAATGGGGGTGAGTCCTTCCTCTTCCAAAAAGGTATTTACATGAACAAAATTTATTCCTAGAAATTCATCGTGACTCCATCAAAACCTAAGCACCTTCTCCTCTTTTGTTCCTTGTTTCTTCTTGGAGGAGGTTTCTACCCCCTAAGGGTGCTTCAGCCTCTTACTCTTTTGCTGTAGCCAGACCTGTATTCATGTAAAAACACCCCAGTTCCCCAAATCAATCTCAAATGACTCCATTTCTTGAATTCACACCATCCCAACACTGATGCTGAGTTGGTCCATCTGGTCTCCCAGCTCATCTCACTTCTGAGATGCCATTTCCTCCTGGTTTCTCTCCTTGTTTTGGCTCCATCCACCGCTACTTACAGCATGGCATTGGCACCTCTGACGTAGCATCTAGGTCATCTCTTGTCCTGCTGGTGAGACCTCTTATTCCTCCAGCTTTGAGTACACCGCCCCCATTCCACATGTAACATGTCTCCTCCCGAGTCACGCTATCACATTGCACTGTCTCATTTGATTTAAAACTCTTGCCTCTCCATAAGATTATCTTGTCATTTGTCTCCCTGTTTGTTACTCCCCCCCGCCCCCCACGCACCATTTAGATCACAGCGCGTGTGGTCTGGTGCTGGGAAGCCCGTCCAGAAAAACAGGTTCCTATCCTCAGCTAACTTACAGTCTAATTGAAGAAAGGAAGGCTCACTGTGTACATCGTCCCAAGGCACAGCCCCTTTCTGAGCCTCACGTTTTCTACCTCTCCCATGGGAGGCTGGGCCAGATGATTAAAGGGGCTATTCCCACTTTAAAGATCTATGACTCGGGAATTGCGGCTTCCCATAATGTTCCTGGAAGAGGAGACAAGTCCAATTTGAGAACCTTGAATCTGATTAATGCGGGAACAGTTAACATTGGGATGAAGGCATGCCCCATCCCCTACTTCTCTTTCGCCTCCAGGCGGCTTTTATGTTTCTGGGCTTTTATCCCATTATCCCAGCCTGACTTTATTAGTACCACCTGGAGAGGAGCCTGCACCCAGCCAGACATTGAAGGAAATGCAGAGAGTCAGCTCGCCACTCTTTGTTAGCATTCACTCTGTTTACATACTTCTGGATCGTGCCTCGCCCTTCTCTCCTGTTTATCTGGGAAGGACATATCTGCCACTGGCCTCGGTCTGAGGGAAGGGAATGCTTGCTGAGACCACTTAGAAACTGAATCTAGCTTCTGGGGTTTCTCAGCCCAGTAGAACCAAGTTAGGGTTTTCAGAATGACTGTAACCTGTCCAAAGAACAAACACAAATGGGACAGACAGGATTGAAAGACAGGGAGATCTGGCTAACCTAGTCCAGGTGACTGGTCACAGCTCGCTGATACCCCTGAGACTCCTGGCCTTCCCCTGTTCTCTGTCCCATCAGACAAGAACCTGCATGCCGTCAAGTCTTTAAACATGGCGTCCGCCCCCCTCACTTTTGGGACTTCATACGCATCTTCTTTACCCGGAAGGCACTTGGACTCCCATTCCTGTACCAACTGCAAGTTATCCTCAGAGGTCACAGCCTCCAGGCCACTTCTCCTGACCTCTCAAACTTTGCTGAGGTGTCCGGCTCAGCATCCCTACCACATCCCACAGCCATGTTAGATACTGGGTCTACAGTGATGGAAATCAACCATGCACTCCTTACCTTCTTGGCAAGTCCTACTGTCTACGCACATGGGGGGAGATGATGAGTACATAGGTAAAATACAGGGTGATAAATGTCATACTAGGGGTAACCCAGGGAGCTATGGACACTCAGGGCAAGGGTGTCTTACCCTGGAATAGGGCAAAGGGAAAGGCTCCCAGAGAAAAAGCTTTGAAAGATGAGTAGAAAAAGAGGAATTGGAAGAAATATTCTAAGAAAAGAAGATAGCATCTGCAAAGGCCCTAGTGAAAAAAAGTATAGTGTAGGATGGAGAGGACAGGACTAGATTGACAGTTCCCTTTGCCGAGTAATAAACCATCCAAATGCTTAATGGCTCAAACAAAACCCATTTATTTAGTGCACAGCGTTGTAGGTCAGCAATTTGGGATGGACTCAGGTGGCCAGTTCTGCTGACCTGAGTGAGGCATAGCTGACTGTTGGACGGACCTCACTCATAAGCCTGAAGGCAGCTTTTGGGTCATCTGGAGACTGGCTGCTGTCACCGGAGCTGCCTCTTATCTCCTTCTCATGGTATCTCCTCATCCAGTAGATTACCCCAGCTTATGTTTCAATAGTTGTTCAGGGGTGCAAAAGAGTCATCAGAAGCCCATAAGACTTCCTGAGGCCTGGCCTTAGAACCTGCCCAACAATAAGTTGTGCCATCTTTTATTGGGTGAAGCAAGTAGCCCAGACTTCAGCGGGGGCGGGTGGGGTGGGGTGTGGGGGAGGTGTTAGCTACTGTGTGGATGGGAGGAGCCACAGAGAGCTGTGGCCGTTTTTGCAATCTTCCTGGGGATTAAGCCAGAAGTGATCCAAGGCCATATGATAAAAGGATTTAAGAAGGCTGAAGTATGGGTTCGCACAAAGGGTAAGGAGAAAGATAATAAATATTTTTAAAGTGGAGTGAGCACAATTTAGAGGCTGTCCCCTGGGCACCCCTGTTGGTGTGGAAGAGACAGACTCCTACTTGCCTAACCAGGATCCATAGAACCCATCTGCCTCTGGGCTCTCAGGGCTACAGTTTGCTTTGGTCGAAAACAGTAAATGTATGTAGAGATCCAGGAAACAGAAAAGCGAGTCCAGAAATATACCCTTAAACTCATGGTCCCTTGATTTTTGACAAGGGTACCAGGACCATCCAATTGGGAAAGCATAGTCTTTCCAATACAGGGTGGTGGGTATCCATACATCCAGCAATTGAATGTCCCCATGTGAGACAATGAAGTTGACACCTACCTCAGACCGTGCACAAAAATGAACTCAACATGAATAGGAAGCCTAAATGTGAAAGCTAAAACTAAAATTTCCATGCACTGCCCCCTAACTGCATATAATTGATTTTCTGAGTTTACTCCTGATGGAGAGATTTCTCTCAAGCTTCAGAAGAAAAACTCGTTCCTAAGAAATGATCTGTTCTTAGCTGGCAAACTCTGAATATTTAATTGACCGTGTTTCCTTGGACTCTGGAAGAAGCTTGGGTGACATTTGCAATTGTCTTTGAGTACTTTTCCAAGATGTTGAGACATTGGTTCTTAAACCTTAGTGTGAATTACCTAGGAATTGAAACATGCAAATATGCTGTTTGTTTATCTTCCTTCCAACATGACCCTCAAGTAGATCTAGACAGGGGGTGACTCAACACAGACTGTAAAGAGACAATATTCTAGAGACACCTCTTAAGGCATGCCCTTTTATATTTTAATTATCCATTGTTTCATCTTATCTGTTGTCATTCTTCCTTTCCCAGATATGTCTGCATCCTTACTTATAATTTATTATTTTCATTTTAAGTCAACTTATATTTTAATCAAGGAGGGTATAAATTCATCAATTTGTAACCAAAATTTTTATGGCATACTACAGTTTTCAAAGTGCTTTCACATGTATTATTTTCTTTACTGTAACCCTCCTAACAGCCTCCCAAATTTTGCATTGGTGCTCTTATTTAACAGATGAAAAAACTGATATTTGGAGAAATCATTGTAGAGAAGCAAGTATTGATGTACTTGATATAGCAAGTATTGATTATATATATATATATATATATATATATATATATATATATATATATATATATATATCACATGGGTGGCATTTATAGTATGGCATTAGGTTATAATGCCCAAAGGTAAGGTTACAGGTATTTGCAGAAATGAGTTGGGTTCCAATCTCAGAAGAAATGATCTTTCAAAATATTTACCCAGGAGAAAAAGCAGCTGATTTCAGCTTTGGTTTCAGAGCTTGATCAGGTCCTTTGGAGTGACTTCTCTTAGCCCAGCTTCATCTCAGCCCATTTCCCACATCTGCAACCATATCAGTTGTCCCCTTCTCCACCATCTGGGCTCCAACCAAACATTAAGAAATTGAATATTAATGGCCGACCATACACTCCTTTCTATGGTGAGAAAATCCCCTCGTGTCCAGGATGACTGGAGCCGCAGAGCTCAGAGACCCAGATGTCGGGTAGAAGAGGGAAGGCATGGGGAGGGGAGGTGGAGTGGGGAGAGAGCAATCAGGTGTGTACATGAGAGAACAGTTAGAAAGCAGCAAAGTCTGGTGGGAAAAACTAGACAGTTGGGTCTAAATTCCAGGTCGTTCTCTCACTGGCTGTCTGTTCTCTTATAGAATCTATTTATTTGTTCATTTGGTTTTTTTTTAGATTCCACAGATAAGTGAAATCATACAGTATTTGCCTTTCTCTGATTTATTCCACTTAGCATCATACCCTCTTGGTCCACCCATGTTGTCACAAATGGCAAGATGTCATTCCTTTTTATGGCTGAGTAATATTCCAGTGTGTGTGTGTGTGTGTGTCTGTGTATCACAATGGGGTTTAGGTTATGACATTGAGACATGAAAGAAAGACTTTCTGGGGACAGCAAGGGAAGTGGGTTTATGGCTCCATCAGTCTGAGACTTGAGCATGACTGTATTCCAGGCATATTGTTAACCTTCCCATAGTTATTCCTTTAGGCCCCTGATGAGCGTGCAGGCTGGGACTGTTATTATGCTCATGTTATGGTAAACTAAGGTCCAGAGAAGAGAAGCAACTCATGGAAGTTAGGAAGTGGGAGAAGGCAGAGATGAACCCAGAGATGAACACTTTAGCTCAGGGGCTCGCAGTCACGACTGTAACTCCACAGGCCAATTACAAATTGTAATGGCTGCTGAAACACAGGCACTCCTTTTAAAACTAACCACTTCCTTCTTGCTCTTTACTGGAGCACACGGCAGGACCGCAAACTGAGGGAGGTAAGCCATGGACACTCAGCCGAACTATTAGTGGGAGGCTGGGTCCCATCGTTCATCATCCTTCTCTGGTCGTGCCACCATGAGGCTGAAACGAAACCAAGGGTGAAGGCCTGTGGGCTGACCTCCTTCACTCCAAACACAGGATCACATGCTGTGGACAAAGAGGCAAGCCGTGGCTCTTCATTAAAGCAAATACCATTAAACGTAAGTTCAAGATAACAGAGTGTTTTGACCCCAGTAAGCCTTTGGACCACAATGGAAATTCATTTTCCTTCTCTGAGGGTGGAGGAACAGATGGTTTCTTCCAGACAGAAGCCACTATTATGAATATGCATTTCTAAATCATAAAATTTGTATTAGTAAATATATATGTGTACGTATACAATTACTAATTCAACAAATATTTTGGCACATCTGCTATGCTTTGGGCAGTGAGTGTGTGTGTGCACACATTTGTGTGTATGTGTGCATGTGTGTGCTTGTGTATATGTGTGTGTGCATGTGCATTTGCACATACATGTGCACGGGACATCTCAGTGACTCACTCGTCACCACCTCTTTCTAGGAACTGCCCACCTTGGCTCCCCAAATCTTTCTTGTTATTAAATAAACAATAATAAACCCACCTTAATGGTTCAATGTTACTCTGCCCCCTGGTTATTTTATTGGTTGAGCATTGGTCATCTGACCCAAAATAAGCCAATCAAAGTCTTATCCAGGGAATTTTGGGATAGGACCTAAGAAATGGTATACAGTCTTATTGGAAAAGCCTGGAACAGAGTCTGGGTGTGTGAAGATTTGGGCTGAAGTGGCGGTTGCCATGTATTCTTATTGAGTGGATAAGGAAAACTAAGTGAAGAGAAGAGAGAGAGAGAGAAAGAGGGAAAGGAAAGAAGGAAGTTAGGTAGGTGGAGGAGAACAGAACAGAGAACAAACATGGGAAAGGGCTAAGAAGAAGGAGGATGATAACATTCCATATGCGGTCCTTTTGGCCAGCCATTCTGAAAAATCTGCTAGCATTCACTAGTATTCTTTTCTTTATTCCATGAGATTTCCTGCTACCTTTATGATAAATGCCCCATTTTGCTTTATTTGACTCAGGTTGTCACTGATGACCCCTGAACACAGGCATCCAACAAACCCTTATTGCACATCACCTGTGTGGCATGCCCTGTGCTGGGCACTGTGAATATCCCCAGCCTCAGACTCTGCTCCTGAAATTTCCTGTCTGGAGGAGGTGACACTCTGGGGGATTGGTTCAGTGTTTGGGGAAAGAAAGCTCTGCAGAGCAACCTCTAAGAAAATAAGAAAATGGGGAATACACTCTCTAGAGGGCTGAGGGTCTGGAGGCTCTTCCCAGAGAAGGTCACGCCCCCTCTGTGTCTTGTAGGGTGAGCACCATTGCCAGATGAAAGACCCTGGGCAGACTCAGAGGTGCAATCACCAGGCATGAATTAATGGCTTCCTGGGAGGAACAATGGATTCTCACAGATTAAGACAGAGGAGAGACTGGAAAGAAAGGTGGGAATAGATGAGGAGGATCCTTGTAGTCTAGTTTAAAGACTTCAGGCTTTACCTCAGTAAAGGGTATTAAGTGAGTCTTCCTGTAGAAGCTGACATTGGGGCTCCCACTGAATTCCACAGCAGACATGCCTAGAGGAAGGCAAACCCACACACAGAAGAATCGGCTATATAACATTTTCCATTCCTCTGTATGTGATTATTTCCTGATTTGTAGGTTTTCTAGAAGGTTCTCCGTGGAATACCTCACACACATACGCTCTTCCATTTCCTACATTTGGGCACATTTTGTTAAACTGGAAGTGTTCAAATGGAATGATTCCTTATGTTTTTCAAATAGGTATAAACAGGAGGAAAAGGAGCTGGGTACAAGACTCTGAAGAAGGTGCTGTAATAATAAGTTAGCAATGAATAATAGGACTAGCAGCACGCACCAAGGCTGGGAGTGTTGAGTGACTCTTTGGGCTCAGGCCAATGCCAAGTGCTGTCCGAGAGAGACAGGCACACTGCCAGGGCTGAATGAGGGTGGCTGCGTGGGGAGAAAGGAACAGAGACCGCCCGGAGGCATGTCCGGGCTCTGCCGCTTGCTACGTGCCTCGCACATGTCACAGAAAATGGGGATGGCTGTAATAATTCCCTCATAGGGCTGTCATGGGGGTTCAATGCAGTAATTCCGGGAACACTGAAAGGGCTCAAGAATGCTAAGTGTTTTTGTTCCTTGAAATTAAGAAAAAGGGAGATAGATAGATGATAGATGATAGATGATAGATGATAGGTGATAGATAGATAGATAGATAGATAGATAGATAGATAGATAGATAATGCTAATATATTGTAAAATGTGTCTCTCAGCTATATTCCAGTGCAACTCAAATGCTACACATTTCTTTCACGGCAAAATCTAGTGTGTTTGCATGGCATGAAATAATCAGTTGTAGGCCACCTGAAGTTATAGGGAAAGCTGACTGTGACTCTTCCTGACTGGTTTTAAGTCAGAAAAATGCTATGATTTATGGACTACATGTATTGTAGTAGGTAGAGAGGGCTTTGATAAAATCATTAGTATTTTAATTTACTACTCAGTAAAAGACATATTGTAGAACATTTGGTAAAATAAAATGAATTTTAAAAGCCTACTTGCTCATGTTAATATTTTAGATATTTCCTTCCTCATTTCTTTCACGAAGTCATTTTGTAAAGTATTGTCAACGCCAACACATATATACACAATTTTGTAACTTTTGGTTCCATTTTTCATTATTTAATAACTATTTAAAATTTTTATTTCACTTGTTTGTAAACAATACTTTACATGTCTGCTTATTATTACTTCAAATGGATGATAATTTACTTAAATATTTCCCTGCTTTGGATAATTCTGTCGCTTCCAAACAGAAATGAATTGAAATAGGCATATGTTAATGTCATTAAAAATAAGAGAAAATGGTGGTGAAGCTGCCCCATTAAATCAACAAACACACAAACCGTCCAGTCCTGGTATCACAACATGGAGACTCGTATTATCCGATGACAACTTAGAAAAAAGGACAACCATAGCAATCCTTACTCTTGCCTTCCCCAAAAGAAGAAAGAACCCAGGCTCTATAGCCAGGCAGGCTCAGAACCCACCACTTTCTAGATGGTGGCCTTGGGTGGCTGCTTGGCTTCTCGGAGAATCACTTTTCTCACCTATAAAACGTGGGTGTGGTGGCATGCTGATGAGGTGATCATAGAGCTTAAATAACATTTTTCTGTTCCATGTGTGTTCCAAATCCTATGTCCACAATACGCACATTCCACATCTGTGATGTTTATAGTCCAAATCCCATCTCTCCCATTGACAGAAAACCCTATGCAGGCAGAAACGATGTCCCCCTTTCACTATACCTTTAGTGTCCCCTATGTTGACCATCACATAACAGGGACTTGGTAAACAGCTAATGAACATATGAATGAATATCCTTCAATAAGAAAACTTGGAAAAATTTAGTCATCAGTTCGTCTTCTTAGGAAACTATGTGATCTCTGTTCTTTATGCCCAAGACTACACTTCTACATGTGACCAAACTGTGATTGCAGAATATTTTCCACTAGAATGTAATTGTGTTTATGGAAATTGTAATGCATCTTCAGCAAAACAAACCTTGACTGAATTGTCCATAACTCTAGAGAACAATAGACTGTCTTAGTGGAATCCCCCACCACCCCCACCCTGCCCACCCAGCCACCACCAATGCCAATGCTTAGCTACCAAATCACAAAGAGGGGAGGGGAAAGAGAGAGCTATTTTCCCAACAAAAGATCTCTACGTGTGGGTGGTCAATGATGTTTACCTAAGATGGATTTGTGGCTGAAGAGAAAATTCTCATTTCCCGAAAGGTGAAGCTTACTGACGCTGATTACAGAACTAAGTGGCAATGCTTGATGTAAGGAAAGAAAAGGAACTTTCTGACTTATCCCTGACTCATACATACAGGGAAGGTTATGTGCTGTCACGTGACTCTCAGCTCTACAGAAGTGGGGGGCAGTGTTAATATTAAAGTTGCAAATGCTGGAACATTCTAAGTGCTTTCTGCCTATGAGAAGCAGATTTGGTGGCTTTTCATTTCTCCGTGTTGACAGTGCGTATAAACAGGGGCCAAACCATGATGCGCTGGGGGCACTGAGGTCCTCTCCCTTACCTCCCCTTCCTCTGCTTGATGGGGAGGCCTGCCAGCGAAGGGTGAGAGCCTGCGACATGGAGCCAGCTTCTTGTTAATAATTTGCCACAAAGTTCTGAGCTTTGAGGAGAAATGAACATAATTACCTTGTCCTCCAGAAAAATATTTAGATTCCCGAGGATGCCTACAACCACAAGCTTTGATAGAAGGAGCAGGAGAGTCATTCGTTTCCTCACATCCTATCAGAGACTGTGACACACACTGGGAGCATGTCCCCATCCAGGCCTCCAGCAGCATCCACGGGAGGTGTTGCGAGGCTCTCAGAAATGGGCTCCAGGGAGAGGCGGAATGGCGCACAGGAAGGGCGTTGGAGAAAGAGGGCTGGAGCCTGTCGCCTCCTGGCCAGCTTGTCCTGAGCACACCTTCGCCTCCATGAATCCCGGTTTCCTGTCTGCAAACATCAAGCAGATGAACTTCCTCTCTGCCAGGTAGGAAGACTCAGGGTGATCAGGCTGGACTGAGACGGTAGCTTTGCAACTGCAAAACTCTAAGTTGGGCAATTTCCAGCCCAAGGAATTGGCAGATATTATTGGTAAAAGCTGAGACCACAGAGCTCTCTCCTGATGTGTGAGTTTACCCTGCTCATTAGGAATTGATCCAGTCATTCACAAAGGATCAAGGGAAAACCTCTCTGACAACTGAAAAGCAATGGTGAACCTGTTTCTAAACATTTTCTTTACTATTCAAACAAAGGGCTTTGAGCCACATCTAGAACTTTATTTATTTAAGTTCCATCAAGTCTCAGACTTTTTGTAAAAGGGAAACAGTGGCCATGGCAATATTAAGTGCTGAAGAAACAGCAAAGGAAGCTGGATCTGAATGTTTACTGATCTTACCCCTTCTTTCAGAGGACCAGGTTCTGGAGGCAGATGCATGCTGGGTGTAGCTTATCAGGAAAGGCGGATGAGAAGGTCTTTCATCAGGGCTGCCGCTTAATGAGGTTTTGAGTATTTTCCACACACTAACTTATTTAATCCCCTCAGCCACCCAGCAAAGGAGGTTTTCGTCCCTCCACTAATGAGGAAACAAAATAAGAGAAGTTAAAAATGTGAGCAAAGCCACAGAGCAATAGGAAGGGGGTGCAGCTGGGTTTAGAACTCAAGTTTAGCTCGATCCACAGCCTGAGTCTTTCACCTAAGTGGGTGAGTAAGCAAACCTAAGATGAAATCTTTACCTCCCCCGCTAAGTGGGTACTCAGGGGCAAAAAGATTACCAGTGAGTCAGACCTCCACACTAAAATCTTAGCTTCACCATTTACTCTCTCTGTGACTCAGTTCTTATTTATAAAATTGGGATAATACTACCATTGTGTTCCATTGCCTATTATGTGGCAGATACTGTTCTGAGCCCTTAAAAAGTATTGACTCACTGAATCCTCACCAAAACTCTCCGAGGTTAAGTACTGTTATTATTCCCCGTTGTATGGATCAGGAAGCTGAGTCACAGAAAGGTTAACAGTAAGTTGTCTACAGGTATAAGCTAGTCTGTGGCAGAGCTTGGATCAACCTCCAGGCTGTGTACCCTGCTGACCCCATGCACTGTAATCACTGTTGCTAGGCTAAAATGATGGGATGTTTGAAATGCCTTAGAACAATGCCTGGCCCACCGAGTCATGCAATAAACGTGAGCAGCAATTTAGCGCTATTATCACTGTCGTGTTTTTTATATATGAAATGGCTAACCCTTGTGAAGCTCAGAGTAACTCAAACAAAGCGAGCTCAAGAAAGATGGCCCCGGGTGGCTGACTTTCAGTGAAAGAAGGGAGGGTATGCTCTCCCTGCAGGGGTGAGGGGTGAGGGGTGAGGGGTGAGGGGTGCTTCCAGGGGTGAAGGGTGAGGTTTTTCTTCTTCAAACAATTCTGGAAAATGATGGACATAATTCCATTCTCAGCCCTTAAGCAGAAGGGAGGGAGGGAGGCAGCTGTGATTCTTAAAAAAATAGAAGTTGGACTGCTTAATCACAGATAATCCCAACAAAAATAAAATGGATCAGCGTTTAAGAAAACAAGGACGCTACATAGGCAGCTCTCATAAGCTGAGATATTTATAATAGTTTTTCCCCTTAACAGTGTGTTAAATTACCTTTACATCTGCTTAAAAAATCAAAGAATACAAGAATTTATGATAAAAAGCAAGAGTCCTAGGCCTCATCCACGCTTTCAGCCTAACCCCCCAAGGAAACCACTTTCACTTTTTTCTATCATGAAATCATGAAATCATATGGCTTTATATTCTTTTCTGATTTTTCTAACATCAGATTTACAGATTTCCTACTGTGATAAAACACAGTTTCATTCACCTCGATTCATTCACATCACTTTCTACCAAACTTTTCATTAATTCAGTTAATTTCATTTTGAATTTTAGTTTACTATTTTAGCTCATCTATGTAAGTTAGCTCACCTGTGTAATTTTAATTATCTACTAATCCTCTATTTCTTATTCCATGAATCTGGTGATATAATGAGAATGTTTCTCTCCCAGTCGCCCTCCCCCCGCTCTCTTTCTGGCAGTTGCACCATCATTCTTACTCACCTTGTCAGGTGGCACACATGGTCTACTCCTCAGCCACTTCACTTATCTCTTCCCTGTTTCCTCTTTGGTTGAACTCATAAGTGAAAAACCAATATATTGCACTTCCATTATTATAAAACATCTTAAAGACATCATTCCCGAGGCCTCTGAGTCCCTCATGAACTTCTCCAGAGGTGGTACAGAGAGGCCACATCCTAGTTTTTCTTTTCTTTCAATGAACCATTGGGTTGGACCCTTCTAATCCCCATATCATGCTCTTTGTGTGTGTCCCACTTATTTAGCTGGCCATCTTCAAGAAACTTTCTCGGATGGGGGATTTGAGAGGTAAAAGTCTGCGTACTTGAAAGTCAAAACAAAAATGAAACAAAACCAAAAAATTTTATTGTATTTTAATGCTTGATTGGTAATTTGGCCAAGTGTAAAATTCTGAATATAAAACTATTTTCCCATAGACTGAAGCTATTTAAATCTTATTTTTTGGTAGGTCATGTATTTGATATTTTTCCCTTTGTTACATTTAAAAATCTCTTTTTTATCATAGGAGTTATGAAATTTACAAATAAAGATAGGTAGACTTTGGGCTGATTGAACTTCTGTACCCAAAGAATAGTGATTAAAAGAGCACCGTCAACTGAGGGAGAAGAATGCCTGCCCTGTTTCATCCTACTTCACCACCCCAACTGGAAGATTTGATTAAAGACATAGAAACATGAAAGCCAAATTTCAGACAGCAGAAAGAAAGAATCTCAAAGATCATATCGCGATTCAATGTATCTAGTTCGATTTAATATGTTGAGTTATCTCCAAAAAGTGGCAGTGTGAAGGGGAATCAGATCACCCATGAGATTTGCAAAACAACTACACATACGATTCCAAGTTTTCTCAATGTCCCACACCCTTCATAATCTATAAATTCATAATCTCTCTAATATCTATGAAATGATTCAAGTGTGGGAGGATATATGCCCCCCACACCGTTTTTTCTCTTCTCTTCTAGCACTGGTCTTTTTCTCTCATTATTACCAGATTTTTGTTTTTTTCTTGTTAATGTCCTGGAGCTCTAGTTTTTCTCTTTTTCTCCTTCCACTTGAATGCTGCATACTATGGATGTAGAGTGAACAGAATCCATCTGTTCCCAGGGGGAGAGTTTAACAGGCGTATAAACATGAGTCACACCATCTTATTGAGAACTCTAAGATACCATGAGGATACATACCAGGTCTGTGTGTTTGGTGGCGATGTGGACTAACCCAGGAAGGCTTCTTTGAATCAGGAATCTTAAACAGAGACTGAACTAGCATGTTGGGTGTACTTATCTTCTCAGACATTCTCTTGGCAGGATTTCTTCCTGTTTAATCTTGGAACATCAAAGTTAGCATTTCACTGTGAAGAATCTGTGAATTCTCAAAAAAGCCTTTATCTTAGTGTCAGGAAACTTAGTAACTATCCCAGTGGCTATCATATATTAGGTGTTCAGGAAATTGTGGTCCATTCTTAAATAAAGATAGCACAAGGTAATAAACCTTTATTCCCTGAGAACCATCTAGTTCAACATATACCTCCTTAAATCCCACTTTATAGGAGAGATAACTGAGTCTGACAGTAATTAAGTGGCTTACCTAAGATCAGGTAACACAGTTTGCTTGTTAGTTCCTTTTTTTTTTTTTAGCTAAGCTATCCTGCCACCTGTTGGCAGCTCAACGGCAACTCAGCTCGGGCTGGCCTTGAACCGCTGTTGCTCAGAGCTCAGCTCGCACTCTTGAGCGAGCTCTTAACCAACTGAGCCACTCGGCTGGCCCTGTTAGTTCCTTTTTTACCATTATTACTTCATTTATGTTTTGACAGTTATTTAACATGTCCCACTATATGCCCATTTCTTTTCCAGGGTTTATGGGACTAATAGAGTTAAACTAGATTCAATATCTGCCATCCCGAAGCTTGTAGACAATTGTGTAGATAAAACAGAGTCTAATACTCTGAATGTTAATACTAATGAGTCCCTACTTTATAGGAGTTTGTGATAATTACATGAGCTTATGCATGTCACATGGTAAACATCCAAATAATAGTGGCTAATTATTAGTAGCAGTGGTAGCAATTTTGGTGTTTTTCTCAAATAAGAGAAGTTCCAACTGATGGTGGGAACCATGGGAGGAAGAAATTGTATTGAGCTAAAATGATCAGCTACGTAGTGAATCTTTCTTCCACATGACAAAGGCTGATTGCTCTAAAGGAAATCCCCTGTGAGGAAGGAGAGGGAGACAGGAAATCTGCAAAGAGCTAACATCACCTCAGCATTTAGTACAATGCATGTCTTACACATTTACAACCTACATGGCATAATAAGAAAATAGTTAGGTAACTTACGGCATGGCCCTCTAGTGGACTATTATGCAGCCTATAAAGGCTTTTAATAAGGAATAGATAATAGGGCAGAAGATTACCTATAATGTAAATTAAATAAAAGCAATAGAATGAAAATTGTATATACAATAAGGTTGTAATGATGAAAAAAAAACCCTAGATAAAGACAAAAATTTGGGGGATAGATATATGAAAATATGACTTCCTTTGAAATGTGACAACAGAAGGCATTGTTTTATTTCATGTTTTCTAGTCTTCTGTATTTTTAAATTTTATTTCATGTATATGCTCTATAATGAGAAAAATAAGAAAATATCATTTGAAATATGATTAAGAAATCGGAGCCTCATTTAACTAAACATATTCTTGTAGAAAGGATTCCCTTACTGGGTGAGGTGTTTGTTGACGTTGATACGTGGTATCCCATCTAATTCAATATACTCCTTCCACCACCCTAACCATGACCCCTTTTACCTGGGAAACATCTGATGAGTGAAGCATGTGAGTGAATGATTGAAGGGGCCAAGAAGGAGCAAATACTGTACAATCGGTTGAAGGCATGCTTCTGCCCCAAACAGTTGGGTAGCAGAGTGCTTGGCAGAACAATTGCTGGGGGTTGGAAAGTGATGATGTTTGTATCATGGTGCTTAAAAATCCTATGGCAATAGCCTCTGAAATTTTCCTATCCCTCCACAGTGTATGGAGCTAGGTCTTTTGCCCTTCAATCATTTTATTGAGCACCAACTATGAACCAGACTTTGTGTAAAAAACTGCAGGAGAATGACACATGAATGAGCCTGATCCTGACCCTTGGTCAAGTTCAGAAATACAAATCAGATCACATTTTTATAGATAGATCTAACAGATGAAGAAATGTGCATTAAGCCATTTCAAGTTCATTCAGCAATAATCTGTTGAACAGGTGCAGGTGAGAAACCACATTAGCCACATTAGACACAGAGGGAGTGAGCAGCATGGTCCTAACCATGAATGAACCCACCTTCCAGTGGGACCGGCAAGGGTAAGGCTTCTCATTATATAATCGATTGCCTATTCACAGACTGAGTAAAGGGTGAGGCAGTGATGCCAGGAGAGTGTACACTGGGTGTATTAGTTTCCCATTGCTGAGGTAACAAATTAACACAAATGCAGTGGCATCAAATAACAGAAATTTATTTTCTCGCTGTTCTAGAAGCCAAAGTCCCCAGATTTGCAGGGTAGCCCAGCGTCTCTCTGAGAGTTTAGTGGGGAATCCTTCCTGGCCCCTCCCTGATTCTGGTGGCTCCAGGCATCGCTTAGCTCCTGGCTGCATCACTTCAGTCTCTGTCCATCTTCACATGGCCTTCTTCTCTCTGTGTCTCTGTCTCTCTTTGTCTAAACCTCTTTCTCTTGTAAGAACACCAGTCACTGGATTTAGGGCTCATCCTAAATCCAGAATGACCTCATTGCAATATCCTGAAATTAACTACATCTATGGAGACCCTATTTCAAATAAAGTCACATTTACTGAGGTGCTGAGGGTTTGGGAACATATCTTTTTTTTTTTTTTTTTTTTTTTTTTGTGGGGAGGGGCACTATTTAACTCACTGCATTGGGTGTGGGGGCTAAAGGGTAGAGCCTGGCCTAATATGGAAAAGTCAAAGGGACTTCTTTGAAAACAAAGATCCTTCATTTTCTGAGGGGCAAGTTGGGATGAAGCAGCAGGAACAGTTTCAGGCTGCGGAAGCTGCTGGGATAAAGGCTCCTGATAGGAAACCTAAAGGCCCATCCTTGTGACTGGAGTGAGATAAGCGGAAAAGTTACTACACAAGTTGGGGCTAGTGAGAAGGCACTGTCCTGTTGAGGGTTTTGGTCTTTATCTTACGAATTAAAGGAAGCCACTGAGAACTTTAAGAGGGAACAGTGTAGAGCAGTGGGGACTCATGCATGGCTGAGAACCTATGTTTTAACAATATCACTGATTGAAAGGAGACAAAGGTGGATGGGGGTGGGGGTGGGGGGCTCATTTGAGCACCTTGTGTTAATCCGGATATGACGGCAGCTAAAGAAAGAATTTGAGAGAAATAGAAGATTTGAGAGATATTTAGGATAAAACTAAAAAAGGCAGGCGACTTGTAGATGGATTAAATACGAAATGTGGAATCAAGAGCTTCTCCCAGGCTCCTGCTTTGTAGCTCTGGGTGGATCGTGGTACCATCCACTGAGATAGAGAACCCAGAACCAGAATCAGGCTGTGAAGAAAGACAATAAGTTCAAGCAGTTAGAATGCGGGTGGGGTGGGGCTAAGGTCACCAGGGACAGACACTGATGGGAAAATATCAGAAAACCCCACTGAGGAGGAGGGACTTAGGTCAGGCCTTGACTTCCTTCCAGAAACCCAATTTGGGCACAGTGGGTGGGGCAGGAGAGGAGACAGCCCTAACACAGCAAGCTTCCAGGCCTAAGTTAGGGCGACTTGCCTGTCCATTTTCCTGCTAGTAAATTGCATTGAAGTCTAACTACACAAAGAAGAGTGCACATTTCATACCATAGGTTTGCAAAGCATAACAACATGGATCATCTACTTTCTTGGGGGAAGGGTGCATTACTTTTTTTATTATTATTTTCCAGTTTAGCTCGATCTAGTCCTCTGATTTAAAGCTACATCACATTCTTCTTGGAAGCAGATTGGGAAGAAAACCTCATCATGTGAATAAAAACGCTTAGTAAGAAATTCACAGCATTGTTGTTATGATGGCAGCGGTGTGACTAGAAAACAGTGTTGACCACAGCTGGAGAACCACCAAAGTTGAAGTGAGTTAGAATCGTCAGAGAGAAGAAGACTTGAAGACATCACAGGTTCCCAGTCAGGGTGCGTCCTTAGTGATTTCTATATAGAAGCAATTGTTGACTGTGCAAGAATGAGTTTGATTGTAGACATTTGGAGTTAGAAGTGTTACACACGATGTGTGTGTAATGCCTAGAAGAGTGGAAGAACAGAAAAGAAGCATGCATGGGCGCAGAGGGCAAGACAGAGGTCCTGGCCAGAGAGAGAAATGTATGAGGCCCGCTTACACAGAGCAGTGGATGGTCTTGGTTTGCAAGCGGTTACTCAGAATGAGATATACAGGCTTTGTGTGTGTGTCTTTTTTTTTCCCCACAAAGAAAAGGAAGTAGTTGGAGTGTGTGCTGTAGGTCTTTGGGTCTTGTCAGTATGCAGAGAGTAATTGAAGGAATGGGCTAGGATGACATTGTCCGGAGGACATGAGGAGAGCAAGGTGACTTCGCCTGTGACTGGAATGATGGTCTGGGGATGGAGCTGAGAGCAGGGGATTCCTGCTGGACCTCTTTGGACCCAGGTTAATTAAGGGAGAGGGGGAGGGGAGAACCCAGGGACCACACCACAAAGAGGGTTAAAAGCTAGAGTGCTTTCCAGATGTCAACAGCCTTTTGTAGACAATTAGGAGGCTGTCTTTTTTTTTCTCTCTCCCAGGACCCCTGACACAAACTGTCTGAACCACAACAGTTGAGTCTGAGCGTATCAAATAAGTAAAGCAAAGAGGGACCCTAAGAAATAACTGTGGTTAGTGGCTTGTGGGGCTATGGATGGTGTGTGTGGGGGGAGGGTTGCTCCAGAGAAAGAAACTTGCTTCTAATCAATTTGCTAATCCAGGACATAAAGTGTCTTTTCTCTCTCTCTCAGCTCTCCCCTCCCCTCAATTCTGCCCCCTCCCCAAACTGGTTGAATGGAAATTTGGATCTTCCCCCCTTTTTTTAAATACAGATACATTAAAAAACAGACACTGATCTTCAAAGAAACCTGCAATTTCGCTGGCGACGGAATGTTTATAGCCACAATTTGTTTGGTTCTGATAAAGTGCACATGCCCTCTTATTCCATTTTGTTTTGCTTCCCAAGCCAGGCTCATCTCATACATGGGTCTGCAGTCTTTTCAGAGAGCAAGGAAGAGAGAGAGGGAGGGAGGGAGGGAGGGAGGGAGGGAGGGAGGGAGGGAGGGCGGGAGGGAGGGAGGGAGGGAAAGAGACTCTTCCCGAAGCCCACTGCCTCTGCCTGTCTGTGGATGTCCTGGGCCCAGAGCCATCTGATGTCGCACAAGAGAGCATTGCACAGGGGTCAGGATGACTAGTCCGAGGAACATTCCAAATACTCTATCATTCCAAATGTTCTATCAAGAGGAATGCCAATCTCCGCAGGTCTCCTTAAAGCCAGGATATAATCTCCCCAATGCTTTTAAAGAGGTTGTGTAATGGAGGTAGGCGAGTCTTGAAGCCAGAAAGACGTGGGTTTAAATGTCAGCTTAGTCACTTCCTTGCTGTATGACCTCAGACAAAACTTTCTCTGAATCGGCTTTCTCCATCTAACAACCAGGGACATCTCTCCTGTGGGATTGTTATGAAATTAAGAAGGTTGGAGCCAGGCCAGCATGGCAGAGGGTGCCCGGAAAGGAGCAGAAAGTGGAGTGTTTGTGGGAGGAGAGCCAGCAAGAGGATTCTAAGAGGGCAGCAGGCGCCCCCACGCACAGGCATGAGAAAGCAGCCTTGCTTGTGGGAGAAGGAAAAGTTTGGGGTGACTGGGTGTTGGTGCAAGGCTAGAGCCACAGGAAATGAGGCTGGCAGCACAAGACCGCGGTTGTAAGCCTTGCTGAGTAAGGAATCTGAACTTTTACCTGCAGGCAGTGGGAGGGCCCTGGGGAACCTAAGGAGAGACGGAGAGTGTTTCCATGGTGTTCTAGAAAACTGGCCAGCAGTGGCATGGCGGATCCACTGTGGGGTGAGAGCAAAAGGGAAGGAGGTAGAAAAGTGACAGCGAGGCGATGCTCCTCAGAACTGTGCATGTGTAAAGGCTGTTGCTATAGCAAGGACATGTCACTGAATGGTTGAGTGACAGCTCTGCGTTCAGATCCCAGCTCTGCCCTCTTCCGACTGGGAAACCTGGCATGAGTTCCTTAAAGCCTCCGTGTCTCAGTGGTCCTGTCTATAAAATGGAGGTGGGAGTAATGTGTCTTCCTCACATGGATAGGGGGAGGCCTAAATGAGTTGTAACTACCCGAAACACTTAAAAGAGCGTATGTGGCTTCGCTCTGATAAATATCATCACTAGATAACCTTTCCGGACAAACGGTGCTTCCATTTAGCCTGCAGGATGCTTACTCCTTTACTTTCTTTTGTCTTTATAAAAATTAAAGCGCAGGGCAATTGAGAAATTGTGGCCGTGATTAGCTGCTATGTGGAAGAGCTGGGACACAAACCAGGTTGCTTCCCAAACCAGGGCTATTAGACCTTTCCTGCTGAGAGGGAGACCAGGGGTAGAAAGGTCTGAAGATGTGTGAAGCATATAAAACAGCCAATGGAGATACTGCTGACGGGAAAACTTAGCTTTAACGCTTTTTGAAGAGTTCCTCCTCCCCAACCCTGGTCACTCCCATCCATGTGGGGTGTGTGTGTGTGTGAGTGTGAGTGTGTGTGTGTGTGTGTGTGTGTGTGTGTTGGGGGCGGTGGTTTACCTGGTTGGCTCTGGCCAGAGCTCATAGGCCTCAGGGTTTGGGGGAACTTTAAATGAAGCTTTGCTTTTGGACAGATCAATGAGCCAAAGAGCAGATTTCTACATTTTTACTCTTGGCTACCGTCTCCTTCTTCACGTCCTCCTTTCCTCTCAGCTATATTTGGTGGAAGTTTACATCTGATAAAGATGAGCTCTATTTAAAACCAGTCAGGCTCTATTTCCAAAGATGTGTGTGATTTTATCTGAAAAGTAAATTTGTAATTATAATTAGAAGTTTCTCTACAAGTAAGACCCCGGCACTGATTTCCTGTGCCCAGTGATAGAAAGCAATGCGATGTTGGAACCCTGGAGTTGGGAGAGCCTCCAGCCCAACCACCCACAGACCCGAAGCCCTGGGCTGCCACTTGACTACCTGACCAGCTGACCAGTTGATGCATCGCTCTCTGCTCTCAGGGATCCTTCCCTCTTCTTACCTGGGATGCTCTGACTGTTGGAACGTTGTTGATAAAATGCCATTGTCTAGAGCCCTCTGTTGAACCTAACTGGTTCCCAAACTCTGCTCTCTGTTTCTTGCCCAGGAGAGCCCTTCAGGGATCTGTAGACATTACTTTGTGTTCTTGTGAGTTGTTTCTCCAGCCAGTTGACATTCTGAGCTGTTTTAGTCATTCCCTAAAAGGGCATGATTTCCATAAGCCTTTGGGTAAAGCTGTGCTCCAGAGCTATGGCTGGTCCACACGGATGGCACCTCCACTCTGAAATCACGAACCAGAGTTTATTATCAGATGGTGCCCAATATAATTGATATTCTACACTGAACCTGCTGGGAGGAAGTTGTGTGTGTGTGTGTGTGTGTGTGTGTGTGTGTGTGTGTGTGTGTGTGTTTTGAGGCGGGGGCTGTTGCATTACTGATGTAAAGGTGATCCTCCCCGAGCTCTTCATTGCGCTTGGAAGAAGATATAGATGCCTTCTCTTCAGCGACAGAGCTCAATAGGTCACAGACCCTGACCTTGGCCCCCAGCTCACCTTGAAGTGCTGTCCATTGCTCTCTCTCCCCCAGCCACACTGGCCTCTGCTTTGTCCCTTAAACACACCAAACTTACCACTTAGGGTTTTTTCAAGTGCTGTTCCCTCTACCTGGAATGCTCTTTGCCCATTTCTCTGCAGGGCTGGCTCCTAATTTGTCTTCAGGTCTCAGCTCTTTTCTTGACCTTTCTATCTAATGTGCTCCCCACTGACTCCATCACTGTCTAGCTCACCATCTCATTTCATTGCCTTTATCAAGATTAAAATTACCTTATATATTCAGTTGTTTACTCATTTAGTCTACTTTCCCCAGCTAGGCCACAGGATTCATGAGTGGAGGTGACCTGTTTGTCTTGTTTATGTCTGTTTCCCTGTTGTTTGGAACTATGTTTGGCACATGATGTGGCCCATGAGAGTATTTGCTGAATTGATGCTCCTGTGAATAAATGAATGGGCCGAGTGTGGGGAGGACTCAGAGTAAGTATATGGAGTCATGGCAGCTTAGAGGTTGTAAACCACTAATTTTACAGATTGATTCTAATCCAATATAGTTCTCCCACAGATAATGAAACTGCGTCCAGTGAGGGCAATTGACGAACCAAGTTTCACTCTGTAACACCGTAAATTCATGTAAGAACTGACACAAGAATCCAGTTTCCTTCTAGGAGTGACCGTGTTTTGTGTTTGTTTGTTTTACAATGAAAAGCAAAATGCACCAGCATACACTAGTCACTAAAAGCAGTAAATTAATTTGGTTCCTTCATAAAGAAGGCCGAAGTTTCTCAGAGCAGGTTCTGAGATGGTCATCTTGGTGCAGAGAAAATTTCGATAGAAAGTAAAGAGGTTACAAATATATGTGGAGACAATTATCTGAGGAGAAGCCCAGGAGTGAGACTCAGCAGATTAGATGCCCAGGAAAGCATTGCATTGGAGCTGAAGGGCAAGTGGGGGCAATCTCAGGGGGACGGGGGAAGAAAAACGGAGTGGAGGGGAGATGGGGCAGGGCCAGCCTTGGCGTCCACACAAAGGCCTTGGGCCATGGCTCCTGCACAAGGTGGTCCTTGAATGGGTGAGTGGGATTTACGGGGACTCACATGGCAGTGGTAGACCCTGGAAATGGGATGAGGAAAGGGGCAAATGGATGAGGGCCTAGCCAGAGATCACTGAGGGGTCCAGCCATTCTAAGATAGTGACCACATCAAGTAGCAGAGGAGAGAGCCAAGGAGGGTGAGCATGTTTATAGTCATGCTTCCAGGCCTCCTGCAGCACGAGGGTTCAGGGTTCGAGTCCTCCCACCAATTGTATCCTCAAGCATGTTCCCACTGAGCTGACCAAACCTGGGTCACAATAGTGATCTTGTTCCCAATGTCACCTCCCTCACCCTCTTGAAGGCACCTGGTGGCCCAACACAAGCAGGGGTCTTGGAGTCAGACAAACCGGCTTTCTAGGAAACAAGTGTGATATTGAATGCCTTTGTACTTTTTGGTGTCACACTTTTCTCATCTGGATAAAGGGAACAAAAAAGTGTCAGCCATCTAGAGCTATTGTAAAGATTCTATGAGAATTTACATGTAAAATGCATAGAACCACTTATGGAAACAGGAAGTGTTCAACACATATCTGCTCCCCTACATTCTTCTATTTGTGTGTACCCTGGACCTTTTACTATACTCCCGATTTTGTGTTCATTTAATTGATTGATTAATTTGAGAAGAATGTTCTCAGCAAAGACATTTGAAAGCCATAGAATATTATAACTGAACAGGAGTTTAAGTTCATTTAGTCAAAGATTAAAATTTGTGGCTGATGGGTATGTTTCTTTTTCTTTTCTTTTTTTTGAGGGGGGTGAGTGTTGTAAAATCGTTTTAACATTTTGAATCAATTGCCATTTTAAAATTGGGAGATTTCACAAGCTGAGAGTTTCCTGGCATCTCTTGAAAAGTCTGAAGGTCCCACAGCCCCGGGGTCTGCTGCGCGCTGGCCAGTTAACTGCAGCTGGTGGCTAGGGTACCCCATCCAGATGTGTTAGCCTGCGCGGGCTGTCGTAACAGAGGACCACACACTGGGGGCTTTAAACAGTGGAAACCTATTGTCTCCCAGTCCTGGAGGCTGGACGTCTGAGGTCAAGGTGAGGTCAAGGGCTCCTGCTGAGGCTGGGAGGGAGCATCTGGGCCAGGGCTCTCCCCGAGCTGCTGGGGTTGGCTGGCGACCTTCAGTGTTCCTTGGTAGAAGCTTCCCTCTGATCTCTGTCTTCATCTTTACATGGCTGTTGTGTGTTGGTTTCTGTTTTCAAATTTCCCCTTTTTAGAAGAACACCAGTCTTACTGGAGTAGAGACGTTAGTGACCTAAACTAATTACATCGATAATGACAATTTCCGAATGAGGTTACTGCGGTTAGGATTTGAACATATGAATTTTTAGAGGATGCGATTCCAGCCATGACACTGGCTTACCCCCAGCTGCTTGTACCGGTTTGCGAAGTCCCCCAACCCCTGTCACATCTCTGCAGACAGTCGCTGAGTTTTGGTTAAATGCCTACTGTCTATGATTGAGGAGCTGAGGCCCGAATCTCTAAAAGCACTGGGCAGCTGCAGGGTCTGACATGGTTGCTGAGTGGAAGCTCACATTGAGCGGTTCTCCCGAGGGGGCACAGGTGGTGACTGGCAGAGCTAGGACGTGTCCTCTCTGTCTTCTAGTCTGTTCATCCCGGCATCTCCCACTTGGAGAGGAAGCAGTGAGAGATGCTGCTGTTTCCAAGCTGGGTGCCTTGGAGACTGGTGAGTCAGGTAGTCAAGAGGGAGCATTGGTTTGGTAAGGGCAGGTAACGAGTCGGGGCTGTGACAGGGGAAGCCTGAGGTGGCATCCCAGGAGAGATATCCAGCAGGCAGTGGAAGATGCGCGGTCGATGTGATCAAGAGTCCCCTCTGCCCCAGTCAAATCAGAATCTTCTCGCATTTGGGGAAGAGCTCATCAGAATGATTGTTTGTTAGAAATTCAGGTACATTTGTACTCTTTCGAACAAAGTTTGTTAGAAATTCAGGAATATTTGTAAGTTTTCCCCTACCGTAAGCTGATAACTAGGAAGCATTACACACATTCACAGAGTAAAGATTTTGAGGTAAAACAGTTTCTCAGAGTTTTATTTTAGATGAAAAATACTTCTTTGTGTGTTACTCTTATGAACAGCAAGGGTGCTTTTTTTTTGTAACTTACCAAAATGCCAGTTAAATTATATTTTGATAATTTTCTCAATGTGTCAACTGCCAACAGCACTTTAAATAATAAGAATTAGATCCCTCCTAAATAAGGCAGCAATTCCATTAAAATATGCTGGAGGCCCCAGAGTTCAGGGTCGGAGGAACGAAACCACAGGCTCGCTGCAAGGTTTACACAATTCTGAAAACCTGAACACAAATTTTCCGTGCTAGGCTAGAGATCTGTCACCCACCACAGTCCTACTGAGGAAAGGATGTGCAGGTCTTAGGATACTGCTAGGAACACTCATAAAGATTCTTCTTATTTAGGAATCTCTAACCTTCACGTAGTCAGGTAGGAATTACCATCTTCACTACCAAAGTGCAAACGGAAGCTTAGTGAGGGGACAGCATTCATCCAAGACTGTGCAAAGAGTGAGCGGCCGAGCTAAGAGTAGCCATAGTAGCCTCTGGGGTGCGTGCCATACTCCCTGGCCACCGTCTGGAGACAATGGGGAGCCATAGAGCCAGGTATCATGACAATGTGATTCCAGTGCATCTTACTTTTTTGGGTGTTGGAAATGGCCACCGGTTTGCATTCATGAGTGGTTTCACTTTGTAGAGCTGAAGTGCTGAGGGTCACAGAAAGAAATAGATATATGAGGTACAAGTAAAGTACTAATTATTCATGATTGATCGCTGTGTCCTAGGCCAGACACTCAGTTCTGGTGCTAGTTTAACATCACAGATTAACATCACACAAACCTATGATCATCATCCATTTGAAATTTGAGGAAATTGAGCTCCCTTCCACCCCAAAATGTATAATCTATGCTCAGCATATAGTCAATTCTTCTTAACAGGTTCTGTACATATGTACTCTCAATTCCCTTTCAGTATAACTCTGTGTGTCTATGTATGTTTACATATTGTTATGTCCCTATGGAGATGCGAAATGCCCTCTCTTCACTTTCCACTATATGTTTAATTTAAAAAAAAAATGTTTGGGAAAAGCAAAAAAATCAAGTTACCTGGAATGAGAAATAAATCTAAGAAAAACTTGTACTGAAAGCATGGAAAACTCTTTGGAACTTTTTCTCTAAAAAAATGAGTTAGAAACAAGTCCAGCAAACTGATACATACAAAGTATTATAGCAAAACATTTTTATTCATTACCTAGAATCCACAAATATAAACATTTTGCGATATTTCATTTTGATTATTTTTAAATTCAGCCGCTGTGGAGAGAATCAAAGCCCACTCTATCGCGGAATGACCCCATCTCTCTTCCTCCATGTCCAGGAGTCTCTAGGATTTCAAAATTGGCTTGCATTCTTCTCTTCCATGTTTCATACTTCCATTATTCAGGTACTTGTTTATGACAATTTGTAGAAGGTTTGTAGAGCTGTGACTTACCTGGAATCACACTACTTTTTGAAAAGCTTTCTAAAAAATTATAGTCACACAATACATATAAAAAAGTACAGATAATAAAATAATATATACAAATATTTACATAATACAAATTTCATGCATGTGAATATTATGTTTTATTTTCTTCAGATAATTTTTCTTAAAAATATAAAACATCACAGGTTTTGTTAATGGACCCTCCCTTATCCACACTTTCTTCCCTAAGAAAATCTTTTCTAGAACTCCGTGTTATTCTTTTCTATGTTTTCTGCATTTATTATATAAAAGTATCCTTAAACTACACAGAATACTGTGTTGTATGTTTTTAAAACTCTCCATCTTCATCTCTATCATCTCCATCTCTATCTCCATCTCCATCTCTTTCTATCATTTGAACAATTTTTAAAAATGGTCCATGTTGATACACAATGCTTTATTAATCTTAATTGCTATTGAACATACCATTTATTTATCCATTCTTCTTTTAATGGCCATATAAGTAGCTTTTTATTCTATTACAAACACTGCTAAAATGAGCATTCTTACACACGTCTCCATTTTCATTTGTCAGTATTTATTTGGGGCATAAATGGATCTAGATGTAGAATTGCAGATCACTGAGTACATATAACTTCAAGTTATGAGATTTTTCCAAATTGCTCTTCAATCAGGTTGTGGCAATTCATATTTCTATTATCAGTAGAGGGGATTTCTGTTTTCTCCATATCCTCACTGACACTTGGATATTGTCAGATTTTTTTTTAATTGAATAATCTTAAAGTTGTGAAATAGCAGTACATTGCTTTAATGGTACCACATTGCTTTAATTTGTATTTTTCTGATTCCTAATGAATAGGAGTATCTTTTGTATATAACTTTGTGTGCATATAAATATAAATATAATATAATTTGAAATACAATTATTCAAAAAGGTTTTAAAAATTTATATATATATATATATGGAATCTTTTGGTTCTATACTTTGCAAATACGTTATTACAATGTACCCAATCTTTTTATTTTGCTAATAGTATCTTTTATATCACAGAAGTCTTTATTTTAAGTATAATTCCATTTATTAATCATTTTTCAGTTCTTTCAAGAAGGCTCTATGAGGGGCTGGCCGAGTGGCGCGGTGGTTAAGCGCTGGCTTGGGAAGCCAGCGGCCCCGGTTCGGGTCCCACATATGAGGGCCAGTGACCCTGCCCTCAAAAAAAAAAAAATGGTCTATGAATAGAAAATTCTTTTAGTCCCTAGAAATGATCGTTAGTTTTCTGTCAGTACTGAGTAGTCATCTGACTGAGTATAGTAATCCGGGTCACACAGTTTTCTTGGGACTGTCTTCTTCTCTCTCGTCCTCCCCAGCTCCCTCCCCATCCTTTAGTTTTTGGTCCAATCTAATTGGCATCTTCATACAAATCCATATTTTCTCTTCTTGCAAAGCTGTCTAGGTATAGATTTATTACTCATCTTGTTCAACATTCAATAGTCTTCTTCAAACTGAGAAATTATCTCTTTTAATAATTTTGAGTTATTTACATCTATTGTCTTTTGAATAATCCTTTCTATTGTCTCCCTCAGGAAATTCTCTTAAATATATATGGGCCTTCTAGTTCTATAGTCCGTGAGGCTTAACCTTTCTTTCATGATCTCCATCTTTTTTACTGTAAGGACTATACCCTGATATCATTCTTCCAGTTCACCCATTCCCTCCAAGCTATGCCCAACCTGTTTTTTGACTCACACATATAGAGGGTTTGTAAAAGTAATTATATATACATGTACATATGTATGTATGCATGTATATGTATATGCATATATATATACACATATGCCTTATATAAATATAAATATTTAGTTCTTTTTTCTCTGTCTCTATTTTAAAACTCTGAGTTAATCCTAATTTCAGCCCAACACATTACAGGTTAGAATCTAGTCTCCTCCTTTCTGTAGTTGTAATTCCTTTCGCAACAGTGAAAAATCTGTGTCCCATTATCCTCAATGTATTTATTCATTTCCTCTAGTCTAGAATACACAGAAAGTGAATTCAGAATCACTAAACTATACCACTGTGAAAAAGCAAACCTGCTAACTGAAGTTCAGAATTTATTTACAACTTTTTCCATACTATTTACCTACTTTGAAACGAACAAATCTTAAAAGCACAATGGGAGGTATTTTGACAAATGAATGCATTCCTGCAAACCATACCACTGTCAGGACATAACACATTCTCTCTTCCCAGAATGTTCCTTGTATTCCTTCCTAGTAAACTTCTCCTTCTCTGTTCCAGCTGGAGGCAGCCACTGCTCTCATTTTTCACCATAGGCTCATTTCGCTGTCCTAGCATTTCATGTAAGTGAAATCATGCCATCTGTTTTATTTTGTGGGCATCTCCTTTCACTCAGCCTAGTATCTATCTGTGAGATTCATGGATTTTGTTAAATGTATTCACTCTGTATTACTGCTAAGTAATACTTTATGGAATTATTATTTCCTTATCCATTTGCCTGTTGATGGATATCTGGGTTGTTTCCAGTTTTCAGCTATTATCAATTAAGTTGTTGTAAACATATTTTTACACGTTGGTTTGAAGATATCGGTCTTTATTTCTATTGGGCAAATACCTGGGATTAGAAATATGGGGTCAAGAACTAGGGCTATAATTAATTTAAAAAATGTAAACTACTTAACTTTTCCAAAGAAGTTATACCATTTTACATTCCCACTTGCAATATATACTAACACAATATTTGACTTTAACAGTTATTCTAAAAATGACTGTTAGTCTTTCTAGTGGGGATGTGGGGACATCTTACTGTGGTTTTAATTGTGTTTCCCTGATAGTAATGATGCAGGTAACCTTCCAAATGCTTTGGAAGCGTTTGTTCATGTCTTTTGCTCATTTAAAAAATTTGCTGTTTTCTTTTTATTGTTGAGTTGCAAGAATTTATATTCTGAATAAAAGCTCTCTGTTAGAAAAATGTTTGCAAACTTTCTCATTCATTTTCTTAAATGTGTCTCTGGATAAGAAGTTTAAAAAAAATTTTACTCAAGTCTAAATTATCATTTTTTTTTCCTTTTTATGTTTGTTCTGTCCAAGAAAACTTTGTCTACCTTCAGGCCATGAAGATATTCTCTTATGTTTTCATATATAAAAGCTTTATAGTTATAGCTTTTATATTAAATTAAAATTCATTTTTTGTATAGTGTCATTTAAGGGTTGAGGTTTATTTTGTTCCCACGTGAATATCCAGTTTGTTGAAAAGACTTCGCATTCCTCATTTAATCTTGTTGTCATTTTTGTTGAAAATCTAATCGCCATATAATATGGGTCTCTTTCTCAATTCCTTATTCTGTTTCACTGATTTATTTGCCTATTCTGACATTAACATGACAACCCTGTTTAATGCAGCTGTATAGTAACAGTTGAAGTCTGGTATGAAAAGTCCTCCAACTTTGCTTTAGTTGTCAAGTAAGATCGCTTTGGCCATTGTAGGTTCTTTGCATTTCCATATAATCTGTAAATTTTTCCTTCTCTCTCTCTCTCTCTCTCTCTCTCTCTCTCTCTCTCTCTCTCTCTCTGCCAGCTAGAATTATGATTAGGATAATGTTGAATCTATGAGTCAATTTGGGTAATATTAGATATCTTAATAATATTGAGTCTTCAATCCATGAAAATGGTATAGCTATTTATGTTTTCTTCATTTCTCTCCGTGATTATTTAGTTATTTGTGTTGAAGTTTTTGTATACCTTACGTTAATTCATTAGCAAGTATTTTGTGTTATTTTAAATAAAATTGTATTATCTGGTATATAAGTGATTTGTTAGTTTTTTGTTTGTTTGTTTGTTTATTAGATTACTGAGCATTTTCTAAATGAACAATCAAGCTGTCTGAGAAAAGAGACAATGTTACTTTTTTCCTCAAAATGTTTATGTCTTTTATTTTTCTTGCCTTGCTTATCTGATTAGGACCATCTTTACCTCATTTTCAATGTTAAGAAAAAATAATTCAGTGTTTATACATTTAGTAGGATGTTAGCTATAGGTTTCTCATACAACCCCTTTATCTGATTGGGAAAGTTCTCTTCTGTCCTTATTTTGCTGAGAATTTTTATCATGAATAGATGCTCAATGTGGTCAGATGTATTTTCTCTATCTATGGTTGATTTTCAAATGTTAAACTTTTTGCTCATGAGATAAACCTCATTTGGTCAGAATGTTTATAATTTTTTATATATTACTGGATTAAATCTGCTAATCATTTTTTAGTGATTTAAAAACTTATACTACTAATAATACATACTGGTTTATAATTTACTTGTAATATTATTGCCAGGTTTAGTATCAGGGTTTTGCTGGTAACATAAAACAGCTTTGAAAATATTCATATTCTTATTTTCAATTTTGTTATATGTCAGTTTTTGTAAAGACACTGTCGATTTTATCTAAGTCGCCCATAATATTTTCTTAATATTCTTTTAAAGTCTGAAAGATCACTAGTATTAGCCCCTTAGTCATTATTGATATTGATATTTTGTTTTTTTCTTCCTTTTAGTTTTTTGGATGAGTTTTGCTAACAGTTTCTTGATTGCATTAAATAATTTTAATAAAACAGCCTTTTGTCCTTTTTTATGTTCATTTTCTAGTTTATTAATTTCTGCTTTTATCTTTATTTCATTTTTTATTTATTTTAGGTTTAATTTGCACTTTTTAAAAAAGTCTTCTGATTGGGGCCTATCATAAATTTTAGAACTTGCTAATATAATATAATATGATCATTTAAATTATATATAAGTTTAAAACTTTACATTTTTTTTCTGTACACTACTCTTATTGCCTCCCAGAAATTTTGCTAAATTATGTTTTCACTATCATTCAGTTTAAAATATTTTCTGATTTTTCTTGTTATTTATTTTTTGACATATCAGAGATTTAGCTGTGTATGACTTAATTTATAACTGTTTCAGATTTTTCTGTATATCTTATCATTGATTGCTAATTGTGTTGTGGTCAGAGAAGATTTTCTTTTCAAATTGATTTAGAGTAATTTTTTGGCCTAGCACATGATATATATCTATTTTGGTGAATAGTCCCTGTACACTTTAAAAAAATATGATCTCTCCAGTTTTGGTGTGTAATGTGATGTATATGTCAATTAGGTCAACATGGTTGATATTTTTGTTAAGGTCTTTTATATCTTTACTGATATTTTTATCTAGTTATTCTGTAAGTTCTTATATTTTAAATTTCTGTTATTTGGTGTATACAATTTTTTGTCTTCCTAATGAATTGACTCTCATTATGAATGTCCATCTTTTCTCAGATGATACTCCTTAACTTAAAGTCTATTTTGTCTGATATTAAGATAGCCATTCCACTTTTCTTATTGTTACTGTTTTCATGGTATTTTCTTTTCCATTCTTTTACTTTCATCCTGTATGTATCTTTATATTAAAAATTCATCTTTTGTAGACAACATATAGTTGGTACTGTTTTTATGTCCTATCTGAATATGTCAGGCTTTTATTTAGAGTGTTTAGTATAGTTCTATTTAATTAAATTATTGATACCAAAAGATGACATAATAGCAAGTATTTCTTTTACTATTATAATCCTTCAAGGCTAGTTTATCATTCTTTTATTTTCTTAGTATTCTAGAATTTTTTGGCATAATTGAGAATAATTAATAGTAATGATGAAATAACCCTCAGGATGATGAGAGAGCAAAACATTTCAGATAAAACTAAAATAGTATCACTAATATCCCTTCATGTATCTTAAATTTATAAATAAATTTAATGGGCCCCTGTGGTAATTGCAAGGTAGGATGAATTTTATTCTATTAAAATGTTTTTGGAATGCTTTGTTGTTTGGAAGATTGCTGAGAAAGAATAATAGCTACAAAATATCAATTATTCCAAATAGATAAAACTGTTTGGAATAGAAACTCAAAAACTAAAATGTGGCCTATAGGACCCTGATAGTATACCAATGTTTAAAGTACTTGTTAGTTAATTCAATAGTCTGGCTCATCCCAGAGACGGTTCATACTAACTGCTTTTTCTTGACTAGGGTTACATTTTTCTGCTGTGTATCTAGTAATCTTTGATTGTCCTAGATATTGTAAGGGATAGATCGTAGAGACACTGTATTTAGTTATGTTCCTCTGAAGAGTGTTAATTTCTTTTCTAGCAGGGAGTTAACTTGGCTGGAATAGGACTTCTGTTTCTCCTGTAATGAGCAGCATCTCAAATGTCCCCTCCTTTCTCTTGGGTTTCAGCTCCTCTTTAAGCTAGACTCTATGGAATCTCCCAAGTGCGCATAGTTCAGCAGTTAGCCAAGGATTTAGGCAGGTTCACCAAGGACTCACACCCCCTACTTCTCTCTGCTTTTTGGTACCTTCCCCCTCATTATTCAGCCATGCTGGCAGTCCTTAAGTTGTCTCTCTTACACATGAAGCCAGCAAGACAGTGGTTTTCTCCTGACCATGCTGCCCAGGCTGGAGAGGGCTCTCAGGCAAAACGTCACAGGCAATACCCTGGTTTCTCTTCAGATTGTATAAATCTTTCACCTTTTACAAAAAGTCACAGGCACATGAATCTCACTCAAGTCAGTTTGAATCTTTCAAGAATAGACTTTCCTTCAATTTTTGCCTGTTTTTAGTTACTCTCCAGTAGCTACAAATGGTTGTTTTCATTTTTCTGTTTTGTTTGTGTGTGTTTTTTCTCTTTCAGATCTTAAAGTTGTTACTGTGAGGCAATTAGTTCAACCAAGCTATTCTATCATTAAAAAAGGACAAAAAGCAACCATTTGGTTTTTTAGTTTCTACAGCTATAATTTTTATTTCTAGAAGTCCTATAAGGTTATTTTTGTAATCCTATTCTTTTTTTTTTAAATCAGAAATCTCCTTTTATTATGGTTTTAGTATTTTTATTGTCACTGTAATTATTTCAAACAAATTTATTTTAAAGAATCTTTTGGATTCTACTAGAAGGCTGATGGTCCTATCTCCTGTCGCAATGTGAGCATTGTTTCTAGCCATTAAAACCTTTATGCACATCTTACCCTGGTAGCCCCAAACTTCAGCTCTAGCTTATATTTAGCTTTGATTTTCATCTTTATTTCTAAATCCTGGGAATTTCTCTTCTTTTGAACCAACCTATGCATATTTACCTTTTGTTTGTTATATTTAATCCTTTTTTTTTTCATTGTTGTTCTTTGGTTTTGATGGGAGGAGGAAGGTGGCTCCTCACCGCAGTATGAAATAAGGCTCCAAGTGCACTGTTGAGCACAAAGCAGAACTTGAATATAATGACCAATTGATATTTACTTACAAATATCAAAATTTAGAAAATTTGTAACATGATCAATTACAAAGGTCTTTAAAGGGCAGACACATTTCTTGCCCTGATTGTCCATTTTGGTTGTCACACCAAACTCTAAATCCATTATAATCACACATGGATTTCTCTAGTTGCAGCTCTACCAGCTGTGGGGAGGCCCTGCCCTGCCTTATTCCCGCTGCCCGGAACTCCTATTGCACATGAGTCACACAGTGGCTGCTGTCTGTCCCGTCAGCCACTTTACCCATATTTTGTCACAGCCACAATGGGAATGGCTACAATGCCGAGGCAATTCACAGGGCTCAGGGAGGGTGCACTTCTGATATTCCAGTATCCTACAATTCCATGTTTTCAATTTCTCTAATTCTTTTGGAAGACCGGGCTAGTGGAATGTTGAAATTTCCAGTAACCCAAAACCTCCATAGTCTGTCACACTTCAAACCCAGAGCTGTGCATCCAACCGAGAATTCAAAACACTATTTTCACACTTCACTTCTGACCAAAGGAAATGTGGTATGTTGGCTTTAGCTTTGAATTTCAATCAATATAATTCAAAATATATGAAATCAAAGTGTATTTCCAGAACATCTGACAGAGTCACCCAGTGCCTAGCTTCTTCCACACTGTCCTGGCCAAGCTGGTTCTTATTTTACATGTTTCAAGCCCCCTTTTGAAGTTCATCCATGGGGCTCAAGTTTTGGCTTGGCTTTCATTCCATGCCACATTTTGCACTCACTTTTTATTCCACATGAAAACTAGGGACCGGAGAACAAATGGAGACTGTGGTTAAACAAAGAAAGAAAGAAAGAAAGAAAGTCAGAATCATGTCCCCAGTAAAAGTAACCAAATCAGAATTTTCTCCACAAGTTTGAAATCAGACTCCAGGGGACAGAGTAGGGGGACATATATTGGCAGGAATGTCATTAATTGAGCATCTACTGTATGCACCATAGTAGGCCCCTATATTAATGGAAAAATTACATTGCAGGCTCTGTGCCTAAGCAAGACATGAGCAAGTAACCTGTAATTGGGATAAAATGGACAGAATCAAGAATTCTAGGAGCACATGATACAGAGGAGCACTGAGGAGGAGTTCAGAAAAGACGAAGCATTTCAGGTGGGTTTTGTCATGAGCAAGACCTCTGGTGATGTAGGCAGAGAACACGAAGGATGTAGGGCGGTGATGGGGGGCTGGAACCACAGTGTGAGAACAGCTGGTTTGCATATTCCACTTTACTTCTACCTAATCATCTCCAGGAAGAGGGAACCCCACTGAAGCTGGTCTGGTCCACAGAGGGAAGGTTCTAGTATCGTTTTCTTTCTTAGCCTGAGAACCAAGTCCCATTACCTGGGAGGGTGTGAGGTGAGGAGGTCAGAGGCACAGAGAGCTGTGGCAAAGCACCCACTGTGTGACAGACCGCCAGGGACACGTGATCTCAGCAGCCCCAGAGCAACCTCTAATGAGGAATCATTAGCATTGCTTTCTGGGAGAGGAAACAGAAACAAAAAAAACAAATACAATCCCGGAGCCTAACTTCACAGTGCTAGTGGTGCCAATGTTCCATCTCCCCAAAATCTAGTTTTATTCAGAAATGTACCTTCTCCCATGTGCTTCCAGTTGGCCTTTCTGCATGCCCTGCAGCAGCCGGTACCACCAGCTTGCCTTGTCCATCACCACTGACCACACATAGCTCTTGTCTTAGCTTTCTGCAAGCCAATCTTGTCGCGCTTTCCACAGACTCATCAGCACACCCATTTTACCGAGAAGCAAACTGAGGCGAGAAGAGGTGCCAGGGTAAGCCAGGCATGGAGCTGGCATGCAAAGCTCGGCAGTCCAACCCAGTGGCTAGCTTCAGAGTGTGCTTGTTAGTTTGATATCTTTCTTTTCCTGATGATTTGGGTCATATTGTTTGAAAATAGTAATACATCACATTGCAAAAATTCAATTTCAGTTAAAAAATGTGCACAGCAAAAATGATATTTTTCTCCCACCACTGACTGCAGTTCCTCAGTATTCCTCCCATGGGAAGTGAGTAGAACCAGTTTCTTATATAACCTTCCAGAGATGGCCTATGCAAATACCATCAAATACGATTATCTCCTCTGCTTAGTTTTGCACAAAAGTTAGTGTTTCGTAGCATGGCTTTGTTCTTTGCTTTACACACAGAGTTTAGAGCATGTCTTATACCTGTGTACGAGTGGAAGCCCCCTCATCCTGTGTAACAGCAGCACTGTATTCCTATGCATTAGCCATCTTTATTTAATCCCCTATGAACATTTCGTTTCTGGTGCTTTGCAACTGCAGACAGTGCAGTGATGGTTAACCCTGTATATATGTCTGAGCTCAGCTCACTGTGTCTGCCGGATGTTTCCAGGGCATAATGTCCTTAGGAGATGAAGTCTAATCCACTCATCTCCTTCCACATTCCTTCCAGCCTTCTGTGGAGATTATCTTTTCCTTGTAGTCAAATACTGACTCTTCAACTAAACTTTTCAGCCCCTCGAGCACCAGGGTCTGATCTTTACCCCTTTTGGGTTGCCTCCCTTGCCCCATCTCAGGCCAGCTCCGACACCCCATGTGAAGATCAGCAAAAGGGCCACTCCAACTGAGCTGGGGCACCAGGGGTCAGTGGGGATTTACAGTGGTGGCCACAGTCTGCGCAGCTGTTCCTACTGGGAAGAGGGGATCACACCGCTGTCAACCTGGAGAGGCTCACAGGCCAAGCACAGCTGCTGTGAACACGCGCTGTGAATGTAGCCATTGTTCTGGGGGTCTTCAAGGAACATGGTTCCGACAGGCTTGGAAAACAGCTGGCTAGCCCATGGCGGCATGTCACAGGTGAGCAGGGCAGGGTGGGATGGGGCTCAGCGCACCTAGGACATCTGAACCTATCATTACCTAGCCCTCCGACAACGTCTTGGTTAACACAACTCGAGTGAAATTGGACGACATCGTGGAGTCTTTCCTGCATCTCTTTTGTGAGCATTACTTTTGGAGTCAGCCTCTTCGGCTGTTTTAAGGTCAGCCAGAGACCCTCATTTGAACACGAACCAGGTCACTCCAAGATGCTTACGGAATCTGCATTTCATCGCTCTGTCTCCTTTGCCTCTTGACCCCCAGGACTGGCTGACCGACTCTCTCCATGTCAGGTGCTTTCTTCACTAAGAGGTTCAGACCCATCCTCCCCTCACTTTGTTAGCAGTCGGGGGAGGAACTAGCAGATGAAACGGACAACTTGCGAAATCTCGGTTTCAGTTCTTTGATTCCATAATGTGGATGAGAGACAGAGGCAGAGGGGGAGGCAGAGGTGGAGAATGAGTACTTGCTCTTAACTTTTTCAGACTGTGAGAGGAGTATCACTTCTCTGGTGAGAACTCAGTAGCTAGCGTGGCCCTGGTCTAATTATAGGGCAGCTGGGATATGTAGTCTTCCCGATGCCCAGAAGGGAAAATGGTGCAGTGGACACATCGCATTGGCTCATCACAGTGGCACCCACGTGTTGCCACTGTCCATGGGCTCGCTGAGGATTTCAGGGGAAAAAAACCCAGTTGTACCCAGTGCCTCCCAGGCTCGCACTGAGCCCTTCAAAGGAGCCCTTCCTGGCAGATCGTGTTCTCGGGCAATGTCAACTTCTGCATGAACTTCCCTCCTGAACCCATCAATTGTTATGGATGAAAGAGGAGAGGAGTCATTTCAGAGAGCGATTGCCTATGAAACCAGAGCAGCGCTTTTGATTAATGTGGCCAGTTAAGCTAAACAAAGAGATTGGCCATTACTGGGTGAAATCAGTCACTCCAGGAGCCCCAGAGAGACCAGTTCCTGGAATCAAAGCAAATTAAATCCAAATTAAATCCTGTGGATGGAGGAGCTCTACAGAGAAACAAGTCTCGCCCATCGCTATGGGAGTAGAAATATGTATTGCATTTTGGAAAGCAAATCAGGGATATATATCCCTGACTTGAGCACATCCCCCATACTGTCTGACATAAAGATCCCACCTGCAGTCTGACTCCATCTCCAGGAAGCCTGCACACTGGAGGAGAAGAGGGGATGCATGAATGGGCCACACAGCTGCACCCTGGGGCAGCTGAACACACTGTAGGGCTGGCCTTTGTGGAAGACTATGCCGATCTGAAAATTAGTTTCCCAAAGACGTCTTTATTTCAAACACTTTTCAGGAATATCAAGAAATGCTCTTAATACAATACTAAATGGAAAATTGTACGTACAATACATTTATACCGTACGATTACAGTTGCATCACATATAACACTATAGAAGTAAGAGAGATCAAACAATAAGCGCAGGCATTGAACACATGTCTTCCATGAATTAATCTGCCCCAGATCTAGGAAGCAGGTGGCAGTACCCCCATTTGATGGATGAGGAAGCAGAGGCTAGAGGCTCAGACAAAGAGGGGCGCTCGTTGCTCCCGGGCACCCGCTGTTGAACTAGAATTCACACTCAGGGTTGCCTCCAAAACCCACTCTCTCAGTGAGCTGATTCACTTATGCAAATGCATTTATATCCAAAAATGAAAGGGGAAGGATGAGTATCAGAGCAGCAATATGCCAGTGGTTAGCTATGTGGAAGAAATGGCAATAGTTTGGAGTTTTCTTCATTCTACGGTCCTTTATTTTCACCAAGTTCCTGGTCAGTCTGTCTCTATCTCTATTATCCCTATCTCTGTCTCTATCATCTCAATCTCTATGTCTTTATCTCTGTGTCTCTATATCTATTTATACTGACTTTACAATGGAACCTTGCAGCTTAAACTAATGGGCTCATTCACGAATAGCAAACATCTGACTCTATGTGTGAGGAAAGGTAGGCGAGGGCCCCCACAGTGTGGAAGTATGATTGGGTCCTGAGACCTGGCCATTTTCTCTCCTTATTTATGTTCCATATTTTGTCGTGGCAACTTTTAGAATAAGAAAAAACCGGGAGAAGTACTCATGCTTACAGGCCTTTTTTTTTTTTTTCCTCCCTTGATGACAGCAAGACAAACGCATCTCTATATCTCAGAGGCAAAAGCCAAACTGGGCCATGTTACAAAAATGAAAGAACTTTTTGGATTCACAAGGTGGGAGCCATGGGGACAGTGAGCACTTTCACAATGGAACTACTGTGACTCCAATTGGAGGTTACGTTGAGATGGTGGCTCAGTGGCACAGCCGTATCCTGCTGCTGTCAGGACACCACGAGAGCTGGCATTCAGTCACAGCGGAAGAAAAGCAGGACTCACAAGCTAGGTTGAAGCTGCCCAGGTTGAGTGAATGGGGCTCCTGGAAATTGTGGCTTGCAGGGTCTTGTACCCCTGAAACCAGGTGCCCACTTATAGAGGAGTTTTAAGAAACAGAGTATGAATGAGAGGAAGGCAAAGAGACAGAGAGATAGGTCAAGATGGCAATTAACTGGCCAGATTGGGCCCGCTGCCCCAGTTTTTTTCTGGGGAATGTCTACTTGGGCTCATTAGGATGAAATTTCAGGCCACTGTGAGTTGAGAAGCAGAAGTTGTCTGCACTGGGACTCATGGTCTGCTGGGGTGGGGACGGCGGTGGGGAGACACTGGTCACTTGCTGTTGCTGCTATGTCCTGAGTTCAAGTGGGTGACGGGACCTGGTTCATGTCTCTCTGGCTCCATATTTTGTTTTTTGAGTGCCCCTTTTAGAGTAAGCAACAAAATATAAATAACCATTCACAGACCTACTTATTTTATTTCAGAAATCACTCTAGTGACGGAGAAGCGGAGGTGCAAGTCCGCCTCACTGGTTAGGCTGATTTATCCATTTTCTCTGCCAAGCACATCCAGAGGGTTCTGCTGTCCTTAAACCCCTCCCTGTGCCCGATTTAGCCAGGAGTCTAGAGAAGCTGGGACATCTCAGGGGCATCCTCAGAAGCTGGGGCTTAGATCCAGGTGAGAGACTGCAAGGGGCAGGGAGAGTGTCAATTCCTTCCCTGGGAGGACCCCCCTCCCCCCCGCCATCCATGCAGGAAAGCAAGGCTCTGAGCCTTCATTGTCCTGTCCCCTGACACTCAGCTCACATCTAATGTCCAGACGCCACCAGTGTGGGCAGAGGTGGCTTTTTTCTGACAGCTTGAAATGGAGTCTGGAGTGGCCAGAGGCCACTGATTGGGTCAGAGGCAAGTTGCTTCAATTCCAAAGAAGTGGCTCAGTGCTTGTTGGCTGGTGACTTTGGGTCAGTCATTTAACTTCCTGAGTCACACCTCCCTTATTCATTAAGTGGAGACTTAATGACATTTACAAAGGGACCTAATACAGAATGATTTCCCCCCAAAATGTTGGCCTGCCTTCCCTTTCTCTTGCTTAGAATGCTCAGCTCATGGGCTCCCATGCAATTACACATGAGATAATATTTTCACTGTCGTCTCACTTAGCTCAAGTGGTACTAAAGTAAATGTAGCTGGTCAAACCTCCCACATCCTTATTCCCATCCTTACCAAACAAAGCCGGATTTGAGGATTATGGAGGCTACAGTAACACGCTTCTGCATCTGAGATTGAGTGCGGTAGGGGGAAAAAGACACCTGGACTGAGAGCGAGAGGCTCCATTTTCTAGTCTGGACGCCTCCTGGTAAGTCACCTGTTGCCTCTGGGTCTCAGTGGTCATCTCTGTAAAATGAGGGGTGTTGCGAAGGGATAACATGAAGCCACGCATGTGAGTGCATTTTGCAAACTGTAGAATGTTCACTTCAATCTCTTGTATGCTTAGGAGGCCCTTTAGTATAATTGTTGATCGATTTTAGCAATTTTGAAAGAAAAAAATGGCCATTTTCCTTATCTGGGCCTTCTGGAATTTGACTAAAAAATATAGGTGCTCCTCTAGTGTTTCCGGGCCACCTCCCTTCGTGTGGCCTTGGGGACAGCTGCTGACCTCTCCAAGGCCCTCTTTCTCCATCCATGAAACCAGGACCAAGTATTGTCCACTTTGCAGGTGTTTCTAGGATGCTCCAAGGTGACTCTTGTGGGAGTGTTTGGTAAACCCTGAAGCTCGCAAAAATGAGACATAGGTAATGAGTATGGACGACTATGGCTGGAGTGGACACAGGTTTAATGAGTAGCGGGTTAAAGTAAGCATCTGTGGGGCTTCTGCATGTACCACATGCTCCATGAGCCTTTGACGGCAGCGCCAATGTTTTCCTCATCACCAGCACACAGCAGGTTGTCAAGAAATCGGCCTTTAAAAAATGCTAGAAATTTGGACTATGAATTATCTGGTCAGCCTGATGTGTTAGTCTCTCTGATTGGTCATGTTTTATGTCAACTCCAACACTTTTCAAAGTCTGCCTTAATTTCATTCAAACACAACAAATCAGTCCCAACATTTTCTATACCCCAAGGGAGCTTGGCTATTACAAGTTGATATTTCTATTTTGCCTGAAGCTATTCCTGTATGTGTTTTTAAAACAGAGATAATAACTCCTGACCAGCTGAGCAATGGGGTTCCTTCGCTCGGGTGACATCGGCCTGTCTCTCTCAACTCCAGGGTGCCGAGAGGTGTGCATTTCACAATCTTGGTGCTGAAGAATTATCTTTACAGGAACTGCCACCATCACAATGCACCTTGCTTTTATTCCCAAGAGAGTTCCCAGAATTTGTTGTGGTCAAAAACATGTACATAATAAATAAATTTTTTCCTCTTATATGAGTAGTTTATAAAACTCCCCAAATGGAAACTGACATACAAAACGGATAACCATATACATGTGCATCTGAGATACATGTCATTTGAGATATCATGTAATATGTAATACAAAGGATGTCATACAAATATGTAATACAAAGAGGAAGCACCCTTTGTGACTCAGGTCACAGACATCTTACAAGCTGTAGGAACAAGCTCCCAGCATTTTGCTTTTATAACCTTGTGCTCAAATTGTACCCTGGTTCTACCACTTACTTGCTGTGCGATATTAGGCAACGTACCATAGTTTATGGATACAAAGGCAGTATTTTCAGAAACATTTTAACACCTGAAGTGGAAAGTATCTTACAATTGACGGTGTCTTACAATTAGAATTGTCAGCATGGTTTTCTCTCCTCTACTATCTAAAGGGATGGCATGTGTTACAATCAAGTGGACCTTACATTCGATGAATGCCTGCGGTCCCTTTCTGAATTTTTATTTCAGTCTCAGCGCAATTGCTAACATGGAGTTGTCGGGAGGATTAAAATCATTAATGGATTCAGGAGATTTCCTAGGATGGGCGCCGAAGAAAAACAGGCAGTTATGGCTGTCACACTAATGTATTAAAAATTGCTATAGTTTAAAGAGCAGAAGTTCTGCTAGCAGGACTTCCTCCCATTGCACAGATGAGAGTATTTAGGCTCAGAAGAGTGGAGTTATTTACCCGAAGTCAAGACTCAGTTCAAATACAGCATCTGTCTGGCTCCCGAGTTTGCCTTCACCCCACCCCCCTCATGCTGCCTCATCAGATACAAATCCATTTTGCATTTCCTATGTGATTCACATACAAAGTGTCACCCACTGTTTATAAACCACAAATCTGTGTTGCTTCTCTGGCAGGAAAGGAATGGGGGGCAGCCTCCAATACCCAAAGAATGCCTCCATTCTATTCCACTGACTACACCAGCCCTAGAACGAGGATATTTATTTCCAGGTGCCTCCAAATGCTGTGGTTATTTAATGACCTGAATCCCTCCAGTAACCACTCCGGATTGCATTGTGCAAGTCAGCAAACTCTGTTCACTTTAATATGCATGAAGAAGAGGGAGGGATATTTTTCACTGAAGGTTTTATGGAAAATTCTGCATTTATTGATTTTCTTCCTTAAATCTTATTCTTTAAATACTCCCCCCACCCCTGCACACACACACACACACACACACACACACACACACACAAATGCACACACATATATATGACAAAAATGATTGCTATGGCCATGTTTGTTCAACTTAACAAAAATATAGCATATTGGCAACATTATCTGTCATTCCCACATTTCACCTGGAGTAGGAAAACTGTTTGATCTCAAAAGGCTGCAGACGACATCAGTTCACAAGGATATCTTTTATTCATGCACATTAAAATAAAGACAACCATATGCAAGGGTTTCTATGACTTAGAGAAGAAAATAAATGAAACTCGCTTCTGCTTGCAAAGTTTAGTGTGTTGTTTACCCTGGCCGTGGTCATGCCATGAGTTTTTGTGCATCTCCCTTGGTCTCTTATGTCTTCAATGATAAGCATACACCCAAAGCCTTGCTCAGCTGGCAATGCCCTTAGAGGCCATCACTTCCCAAGGGAGAGAAGCCAAAAGTTCCATAATTTCGGGACTTTTATGGGTCACATGTTACATTCTAGATAAGACAAAACTAGAGCAAAAAGTATCTGCCTGGCCATTCTCAGCGTGAATCTAGGTTCAGAGACGGATGGGGCAACCTTGAGGAAAATGCTTCATCTCTTTAGACTTCTGTTTTCTCTTCTGGAAAATGGGGACAGTGCCCTGACCTCGCGATTATTGCCAGGGCAACTTGAAAGAACGTACTGGGACATGCTGCCACAATGTTGGGCACAGATCCATTTGCCTGTTTGCTTTATTTCAATTTCTTTGCTTCTTATTTCTCCTGCTGCAGAAACAGTAGCATCAAGTGACACATTAGAGACAGATTTCAGGTTCCTGCATAAACCATAAAAGTATCTGGGTTTCCCCTTTCTGTTCTTCTCTATTTGACAAGAATTATCTATTGCCGTTCCATGGTATTTTATCTTCAGCAATCTTGGCAACACCCGCCTCGCTCCCTATCAGGGTGGAATGTGTCAGAGCTGGCTCTGTGGTGTCTGGGGTCCACTCAGAGGGCGCAATCCTGTGACTTCCAGGTTGTCAGAGGAAATGTTTTTTGCTTCATGGTCCTTGGCCCTGAGTGGTCAGTAAGGCAGGTGGAACTCAGGCAACTTGGAAAATGAGCTTTCCTATCTTCCTTTTGGTCTTCTTTCATGGGGGAACAATGTGCCACTGGCAAGTGCTCTCCAAGTAGAGAGAAGTATGTTTCATTTTGATGTTTCTATTCCTTGAGCCACACACAATATCAACAGATGCTTACGGCTTAGTTTTCTATCACCTGCTAGATGTTCCCAGCCAGGTCAGTTACTCTAAATTGAACTTGAATGTCATTTAAAATCCCTTTGGAGGCTTGGCTTAAAGCCTGCTAAGCCCAAAGTATATAAAACACTGCCATTTATTGAGGCCAATATATTAGATCATTTAGTTCCTGTAGGGGACATGCCATGGAAGAAATAAGACATCCTCTCTGTAGATGATGCAGTAACTCAGAGAAGTCTCATTACTTGGTTAGATCACACAGCTAGTAAGCAGCAGAGATGGAATCAGACTCCAGGTATAATCGATGTCCAGGCTGACCATTCAGTATATCGTGTTGCCCCTACATACTTCCAATTATTTAACACTGGAAGGAAGGAGTATGCACTTGAGGGGTTGTGGCAATGCACATGGCACTGAGCAGAGGACTCAGCCCAGAGCAGAAGCTCAGTAAATACTTATTGTGGTGGCCACTCATGTATTGGCTCCCAGCCCCAAGGAAACCTCCTCTACTCTGCTCATGGCTCAGGGGGCTGGACCCTGGGAAGCTCATTTCCCAGGGTGCTGTCTCTGGGCTCCCTGTGAGCTGGGCCAATGGAAGACACAGCAGGCGCACAGGGCAGTGGGAGGCGGGAAGATCTTAGCTCTTGATCCTTCCGGTTCCTTATCAGAGATGCCCCTGGAGCAACATTCGGCTCCTATCTCCACCTTTTCCTCCCACTTCCACAATGAGCCTTTCCTTGACTCCTGAGACATACAAGCAGCAGCCATCTTTGCAGGGCTCTCAGCACTATTTTGGGTCTGCTTTTGGATTCTCAGCCCTGGTATCCCCACCACTTCCCTTTTGTTCTCCGAGCTCCCAATTGTTACTGGTTATTATTCCTGGATAATATTAGATGTCATTTGCTTTTTCAATTTTCTGATGTCTCACATTAAATCCCATGTGTGTGAAATACGTAGCGTGGTTGGCTTTCTTTGCTGGATTCTGAATGATGCATTTGTTGACAAAAGGATGTCTGAATGGACGTAAAAAGCTGGACAGCATTCCTTTGCCCCCACTAAAGGAGCTAAATACTCTTGCAATGTAGAAGGAAGTGAGGGCTAAGCAGAGGTGAGAGCCAGGTGCAGTGGGACAGGACAGGGAAAAGGTGATTTCTTGAGACTGGAACCACTCAAGCTTAGGGTTTGATTTGATTATCAAAAGATGATGAGGATTTTGCTGAAAAGGAGACACTAAAATGAGTTTTTACAGGGTCTCAAAAACAATTTACTGTGGGTGACAATTTCTAAGAAAGCCTCCTTAAATAAACTTTTGGAATGAGATGGAGTATATATCAATCCCCAAACAAATAACTTCCAGGTAAAAGCTAATATTTATAATGCACTACATATGAACCAGGTACATGGACTAATCCATTTCATGCTCACCCCAGCCCTCCTTTGTTGTAGGGATGACAAAACTGAGGCTTCGACAACTGGAGGGGCGGGTGCAGAAGGTGAGGAGGGATTCTGACCCAGGGACTCTGCGCCCAGAGGCAGCGCTATGTCACCTGCAAAGCCAGGGGTGGGTTAGTATCAGAAGAGCTGGGTAGAGTTTCACCTGTCTGCCTTCCGGTAAGTCTCTTAATCTCCCTGAGACTTGTTTCCCTCTTTAGAAAAACAGGAATGCTAGTGGGCTGTGGGGAGGTTCAAAGTAAAAGTGAATGTCCACCTTGACCTGCCAAGGGTTATTAATTAGCATGGGCAGTTTTATGGTACCTGATTGGGCTAAGTCCCCTACAATTTCAAATCCATTCCCTCATACCCTGAGGCCCCGCCCCCCATGGAGAGAGGTGGCATAGGTGGTATGGGGGTGGCTCAGGTTTTTTCTGTGACACTGAGTCACTGGGTGGCCAGAGGGCTGGCTATAACCTACTTCTAGTCACTGGACAGCCAACAAGATTTCGGGGCTCTCACCCCTGCCCCAGGTTACTCAGTTTGTAAAAGTCAGCATCCAAGCAGCTGCTCAAATGGCGCTGAGTGAGGACCATGGGCCTGAAAAGATGTTTGTGGCCACACTTGAGAAAAACAGCGGTTACCCAGTATGCATTGTGGAAATCCATAGTGAGAAAGTAGCCATCTTATTTTTCTCTGACTAAATGTGCTAGTTTCCTATTGCTGCTGTAACAAATTACCACTAACTCGGTGGCTTTAAACAACACCAATGTATTGTTCTTTTAATAATTCTGAGCTAGAAGTCAAAGTTCTGAAAGGAGGCTCTAGGGGCTAAAATCAAGGCGTCATTAGGCCTGATTCTTTCTAGGGGCCCCAGACCGAAATCATTCCTTGCCCCTTCCAGCTTGTACATAATCTCGGCATTCCGTGGTGGCCACATCACTCTGCCTCTGTCACATTGCCTTCTACTGCCTCTGCCCTTCATACGTTCCTTTCATACGGACCCTCAGGGTTACACGAGGCCCACTGGGATCTTCCCATCGCAAAACCCTTAAATTAATCACATCTTGCCAGGTAAGGTAACATATTCATAGGCTCTAGGGATTAGGACATGGATATTTTTGTGTGTGGGGGTCATGAGTTGACCTACTATGCACATTAAACTTAGCTTCTTTTTGGAGCCTTTTCCTCTCGACAGGTAAACCCCGCACTTCGCCTCTTCAGGGTGAACCCAGTGGGATGAGAGACCTCCTGTCTTCTCCCTGAGGTTATGTCTCAGTCCCACAGTTAGTGGCCCTGAGGGATGGGGGCGTGGTGTCTGGCCTGTGGTTCTCACCTGCGGCTCTGACATCACTGAGATGCCTGCTCCCACTTGCTTCATATTTTCCTGGCTGCATCCTTTCACCTTGCCCAAGGCCTCTCCAGAGCCACCTGCCTCTGAGGCCACACCAGCCACTTAGACAGGGCAGTCGGTCTGCTCCCTGTACCCAGATGGGGAGAGAGGTACCCAGCTCTCCCACTGATTCATGCCTGACACATCCAAGTGAGGGGGGCTTACTGCCTGCAAGTGCAGCTGGGAACGGGGGCTCTAGTCTCCCTGTCTTCACATCCCTTATACTATTCTGTTGGGTGAATTTCTCACCCACATTCCTATAGCTCACAGAGTGAAATTGGGGCACAGAGCCCCTTCTCTGGGGTGCACAAGGCACCTCCCTTCATCATTTTCCTGTTCTGCTTTCTTTCCCCTTCCCTGCTATGTGAGTTTGTTAGGGCTGTCATACTAAAGAGCCACAGACTGGGTCCTTAACCAACAGACACTGATTTCCTCACACTTTGAGAGGCCACAAGTCCAAGATCAAGGGCCAGCCAGGTTGATTTCTTCTAGCGCTTCTCTCTTTGGCTTGTAGATGGCTGTCTGTTTGCCGTGCCTCGCCTGCTCTAACCTCTGTGTGTGTCTGTGTCCTGCTATCTTCATATAAGAAAACTAATCATATTGGATTGGGGCCAAACTGGTGACTTCATTTAACTTAATCAGCTTTGTAAAGACCCATCTTCTTCACATGCTGAGATACTGGGACTTAAGGCATATGAATTTTTTGCGGGGAGAATACTTTTCAGCCTGTAACACCCATCCAGGAAGTTTGTTTTTTCAATCTTGGGGTGGTAGTAAGAACTGGTCTTGCCTGATTGTACACCTTCCAAATCTTTCCTCAGGCTGACATCCAGACCACAGCTTTTGAAACGCAAATGCCTAACTTTGATGTGCTAGTTCTCTAGGTCTGGTGTGGCAGGTTTTTTCCAAAACAATGGGTGCCTTCCATTTGCTTGGGCTGGAGTAGAGCATGTAAAACATGAGTGTGTGTGTGCGTGTGTGTGTGTGTGTGTGTGTGTGTGTGAGAGAGAGAGAGAGAGAGAGAGAGAGAGAGAGAGAGAGAGAGAGAGAGAGAGGAGTTGGGAGACACATCAAATAATTTTTGAAAATATCTTGCAAAATCAGCAATTTTCTATTATTTTCTCACTATGTGCTGACACTGTAGGTGTATTACAGATGCATTTCTTTCATTTTTTGTATCTAACTCTCACAATAGATGAGCATATTTGCAACATCAGCCCCATTTTACAGATGAGAAAACAGGTTTGGAGAGAGACCCATCCAGGGTCTTATTTCTAGTAAGGAAGAAATAAAATCCAGGTCTAGTTGACAGCCCAGTGTTCTTTGTTATTCCTCCTCCCTCTTTCCTTGAGGTGTGGTGATGATGGTAGCAGAGCTGAATTCTTTGGGCTGAACAGTGAAGTATCCTGAATTCCCAGACCTAGCTTTCGCTCTCCCAACATCATTCTCAGACTGGATGGAGCAGGACGCAAGGCAGGGGCCATGCCATGTGGGCGTGGGTGCTAGGTCCTGGCAGCATGCATCATATGCGCTCTGTCTGGTGGCCCCTTCTCATATGTTGGGTGCTATTAATTTTCAGAACAAATCTGGGTGGCAGTTAGTAGAACTCCCCCTCATGGAGGAACAACCCAGAATAATCAAACATCCTCAGTTACTAAGTGGAGGGACAGGTACCAATCTGTCTGGATTTAGGATGGAAGAAAGAGGCTGATGCACTGCTCAGATTGGAAGAATGGATTACTTCCTGGAGGAGATGGGAGCCCCAGAAGGTTTGGGAGCAGGTCAGGGCCCTTCAGAGTGCAGGGGACTACTTCGGCCAGCTTCGAACATGCCAGTGTATGCCTGGGGTCACCGCCCTGCTCCAGTGGTCAGCAATCATGATGTTTCTCTGGGGCAATGTTGTCATGTCAGCCATCGATCCCAGGTGTAAGCTTCACATGACCCCTTTTTAGAATACACACACACACACACACACACACACACACACACACACACACGATCTACCCTTACACAAGAAAATGACTTTGATACATCTTTTACCTAACCAAAAGTCACATCTTGACAATTTTAATTGACTAACTATACACTCATGGTCATCTTGAAAAGTGCCCATTTTGGGTCTTTGTGTCTTGACAATTGTAAGAGTCCTCAGCTGGAAAATTGGGATATAGACAGAATTTCAATTACTCTGACCTTGGGAAGCTGAGAGCCCTGGTTTCCTTCCCATGCCCGCCCCCCGCACCCCGAGAGGCAGAGAGGAGCCCAGGAAGGATGGGATGGCCGCCCCCAGAGCCAGCCTTCGTCTCTGCCCTGCTTCTGCCTGGAAACAATCAGGGATAGCCCAGTGATCTGCACCAGAGGCAAAAATAATGCAGACGCTTGACCGTAAGCATCTTAGGAATTTCAGATCAGCTGACGTTTCTGCTGCCTTTCATTTGTTTATAGCTTTCATGAGCGGAGCCTCTTCTGCCTCTTTCCTTCTTTTCTCTCTCCCCGCTTCTCCCCTCCCTTCGCCTTCCCTCCTTCCTCTTCTCCTTTCCTTTCTTTCCTTCATAAGATACACGAATAAACATTCCATCTTTCAGTCTGACAGGGGTGTTGATTCACTAACGCACATTAAAGGTTTCTTTAATGACTGATGATTTGCAGTTCAGTAAATTCTCAGATAAACTCAAAAGATATCATGCCCATTTTACAGATGCAGAGCCTGACTCTCAGAGAAAGGAAATACCGTGTCCACAGTCACCCACCCAGCGAACCGCAGCTCCCTGAGCACACCAGCTCTGTCTGACCTTGGGAGCCTCCGCAGGAGTGTGTCTCAGCTTTCCCCGACCTTCCTGTTCACGCCGGAACAGGGGGAGCCTGTGCTGAGGATGGGGCCCGGTCACTCCTTCATCCTGATATAACGTGGGGCCAGCAGTCTGGACAAAGCTGGGGGAGCTTCAAGGGCAGCTCAGGTTGCTGCCTGAGCAGGTTTCCAGAGCCAAAGCTCGCAGGTGGCTGAGCTTAGACCTGGGCGCCCACCAAAACCCCTCTTCACGAGGAGGCCCAAGTTTCTTGTGCCAAAGGGCTCCTGGGAAGGCCTAGGAGTGGGCAGCACAGGTTAGCAGGTGCTGCTGGTTTTCTGGGGGCAGGTGGGAAGTGTCAGGTGAGCTGCACCATGGCCACGCAAAGGCCTATTACCGATGCGGGCGGAGGGATTCTCTCCAGGCACTGATCTTTCTCTCCTCAAAAGTGCAGGTGCCGCACAGAGACGAGTGCGACAGTGACTGGCCGCGTGGAAACACATCCCCCAGGATTATGTTGCTGGGTCCATACATTAGGCATTGTGACGATTACCTCAGAGGGCTCTTTGGAGAATTAAATTCAAAACCTATGCTAAGCACCTGGGCCAGGACCTGACTCATAGTAAATGAGTGATGCTGCTCTGTTCTTCCCGGCTTCCTCCAGCCGTGGTTCCCATGCCAAGCTCTGTGAAGGCAGAGGTTGCCGGAGAGAACTCAGAGCCCAGTTAAGTTTGAATTTCAGATACTTAACAAAGTGTTTTTAGTATAAGTATGTCCCAATACTTGTATGGGGCACACGTATAGTAAAAACCAAACAAACGAACAAACAAACAAAAACAATCACTGTTTATCCAATTTTCAAATTTAATAAGTTGCCTTGAATGTAAATTTGCCACGTCTGCTGACCTTACCCAGGTGCCAGGGAGGCAAGAGTGGTGGATGTAACAGATATTCTCCTGGCCCGTAAGGGGATGACGGACGGTCTGCTATCCTTCTACTCAACCCCCTCCCTCCCTCCCTCCCTCCCCCCCCTCCCTCCGTCCCTCCCTCCCTCCAAGTCCTCTTTCTTTCCCACTTAATTCCTGAATAAGCTGATAGCTTTCATCCCCGCTGGCTTTCTCTCTGAAGCTTGCTACTTTCCCTTCTGCCTGGCACTTTGTTTGGGCAGCCCTGCCCTTGGGGCACAGGCTGTATGCGTCTCTTAGAAATGGCCAGCTGCATGTCCCTGCCAGCTCATTGCTAAGGCTGGCCCTGCTGCAGACTTTCGATGACAGCGACTTTGAGGGACAGACCATCTTGGCTCCCCACATCTTCTCAGGACCAGGGCCTGGGGGGAGGGTGGTCTCACTGATTCCCAAAGCCCCAACTGAGGAATGGTGTGTGGGCAGCCAGAGGATACTGGACTAAGGAATGGCCCCCAAAGATGGCCCCATTCTAATCCTCAAAACCTGCAAATGTACCCTGACATGGCAAGCGGATTTTGCAGATGTGATTAAGTAAAAGCTCTTGAGAGTAAGTGAAAGATCTTGTGATGAAGGGGAAAGAGGGGCACGCGGGAAATTAAATATAATCATAAGAGGGAGGCAAGAAGGGCAGAAGAGGAAGAAAGAGCTATGATGACAGAAGAGGAGGTTGAAGTGACACATTGATGCAAGAAAGACCCATGAACCAAGGAGTATACATCTCCACTAGAGGCTAGAGAAGGCCAACACAGTGGATTTCCCCAAAAGACTCCCCCCAGAAAACAAACCACACACCAGCCTGCTGCCACCTTGATTGTAGATGACTGACCATCAGAACTATGAGGGGATGGATTTGTGTTCTGTTAAGCCACTAAATCTGTGGTAATTTGTTACAGCAGCCACAGGATACCGATATGCTGGGTACTTCCAGGGGCAGGATAACATCCAGCCAAGGCCCTGTCCCCGCTGGCTGTGCAGGAGACGGAGCTGCCCCTGGGACACGCCATCTGCTTGGGAGCTGGGCATGTCCTGAACCAGGACTCAGAGCAGAAGGGACCTCCCCAGGGACTCAGCCAGCCTCAGGCTGGGGAAATAGAGGCAGTGTCTGTGCGGGGTTATTCCTGACACTGTTCCCATCCATGGTGGCATCTCCACTGACCAACTATGCACTGATACTCACAGCACGCTCTCCAGTCTATGAGACCCAGAGAGGTGAAGCGAGAAGCCTGGAGACACACTGCCTGCCAGGAGTCGTCTAGTCCCAGGTCCTGAGCCCTCGTCTCAGCTGCATTTCAGGGATGCCTCTTCTCCCAAGGCTTTTGTGCTGTCCCCTCCCACTCAGTGTCCATTTCCTACTGCCCTGCAGCTGTCCACAGCCCGTGTCTGAGGCAGGCTGCCATGTTTAAACCGTGGGCTACAGCGCGAGACCCCAGAGCGAGCACCAGGTCTCCGGGAACGAACCCTCCTGCAGTTTTCCATGACTTGGGAACCTCACACAGAATGGAGCCTTGGGGCCTTGGCCTTGGAGAAAGAATGCTTTTTGATGTAGCCTTGACCCCATGCCCAGGAGCCAGGCGGCTGGTCCAGCCATCAGACTCGACTTTTCCTCTCTGAACAAAGAGGCCATTGTTCCCTGGCTGCCCAAGCAGAAATGCCTTTGACGTGTGCTGAGAGCTTCAGCTAATAATAAGATCCAGGCTCGACGGGCAGAAGGTGGAATGACATGGTCGTTTTGACTTAAAAGGAACATTTTAACTTCACATTTGCCAAGTTAAAGAGAAAAGCGCAGATCCCTTTTCCCCAACAACCCTCTCCCCGGGGCAGTGCCCCACCTGTCCCTGTCTTTAATTCAATTTTTATTTGTAATATCTAGGAAACCTAAACCCAGGGCTGTCACGCTGAGTGTTGTTGGCTTCAGACTCAGCCCTGAGCAGTTTGACCCATGCTGGAGGGATGCTGGCTTCTGAAGGTGGGGCTGACACTCCCTGCATCCCCAGTGACTGGCTACCATGATGTTCGTCGGAGGGCTGCCCAAACCGTGCTTGGCACAGACCTGGCTGAATCATCCCCATCTTTGGGAAGCCCACTGGCTTACATATGGTTCTGGAGAGAAAATGGGAGAAAGCCAGAATAATGCCAAGCCAAAGCTTTCTGCAGTGCCTCGTGTGTGTCGTTATTCATCCCACTTTCCAAGCTACTGTGTTGTTCTATGCTTTTGAACCTTCCTGTCTCAGTACAGATGTCACTGTTGACTGATTAGAGCAATGGGCCCAGTTGGCCAACCTCTGTGGAACCGTCCCATCTGACTCGGGTCTGGGCCATGTGGTTTCCTTTAGTGAATGAAGTGACAGCATATGCACTGCAAACAAAGACCAACTTATAAGACCTAAAAGGTGCTTGGCCTTCAGGCTTGCCCCCTAGAAAACTATGACTGGCATGCAAATAGTCATGGCCCAACCTGATGGAGATAAAGGGGTGAAAGTTGGAGAGAGGCCCCAGTCATCCCCCACAAGGTCATCATAAACCAGCCACGTGTGGCCAACACACCCATGATCCCAGGCCCAGGAGTAGGCAGGCCCAGCCCAGCCGGAGTGCCCAGTTATGCCAGCCCAAACTGCCACCCTAGAGATGTTTGGGCTGAGTGACTGTTGTTTTAGGTCATAGATTCTGAGTTGATTTATTACACAGCAAATCTAACCGATACACTTAGCCTGGGGAGCTGACAGTGACTGGACAGGCTGTGCATTTGTCTCTTTTGTGTACTAGACCACACTTGTACACTTATTTGCACGCTTATTTGACTTTCCAATTAAATGTCAAGCTCCATCAGAGCAGGCATCATACATCTGCTAGTCACAGTTGGAACGTCATGGTCGTGGCACATGGCAGATATTCAGTAAATACTTGTCCCATCAGCAGCAGCTAAACAAGGAAATCAGACAAATCCGGTTTTGAGCCCCCACTCTTCTTGTCTGCTTTGTAACTTTGATTCATGTTACTTCACTGCTCAGGACCTCAGTTTCCCCATCTATGAAATGGGGTTAAAAACAGCCATATTGTTACTGGGAGGACAGAATGAGTTGATGTGTGCTTAGCTGACTTAGGACCGTGCAGGCCAATACTCAACAGTGGCAGCGGACATGTCCGAACAATGATAGTGTGAATGTTTTCCTCAGGCTTATTGATGGAATACAATTCTCACAACAGAAGCCTTCAGCCACAATTTGCCAGCAGCAGTCGCGCATTCCGAGTGGCAAGTGTGACATTGAGACGGCTTCTGCATGTATGGGCATATTGGTTCCCTTTGCTTTTCTTTGGACTTTGGGGGCATCTGGAATGCCAGAAGCCCCATGCAAACACACGGGCTGCTTCCACGCCACCCTCAGCAGATGTTCCTTTTATAGAGAAAAGTATCAAATTAATAAGAGAGAATAATGGAGACCAAAAGGAACACTGAGCACGTATTTCGCTCATTCCTCGTTCATTCCAGAAGCGGGAACTGACGTACTCAGAGACCCTGAGAAGGAGGGGGTCTAACGTATTAAAGACTGAGATAAAATATGAGGGGGTCTGAGTCTGAGGTCCTTCTGGATGCTGAAGTCAGAGCATCGGGCAGGGGGTGAATCTCACAGGCCTCGTAGGTCATTTTAAACATTTTATTTTCTCCTTAGAGCTTTGGAAAAACCACGGAAACATTTTTAAAAGATCGGTTTTAGTCCAAGTTTAATTCTAGCTCATGTGGCAGAGTCAGCGGCCAGGACTTCTAAGAAAAACTGCCATTGGGTGTCACGTCCCATACATGTCCCTGGCTTGCTGTAGGCTCAGCCATTTGTACCATCCTGTTTTGCTTGCAAACTCAATGTCCGTGTGATTCACTGGAGCCTCAAAGCATCTGTAAGATAGGAACAATAATGCAACAAGGTCCTGCCCTGCAATATCACTCTTCTAAGTGCTTTGTAAGTATCATCTATTGACCCCACTGGGCTGACTGTTAGAAGGTCTGCGCATGCCCAGCTCTGCTCTCACGGTTGGATGTATAAACCCGTTCACCCTGGGAATCTTGCTCGGTTGCTATCCTATTCCACAGATGTGGACACTAAGGCTTAGAGGGGGTCACAGTTTGCAACACTGAGGTTTGGACCTGAGCAGCCTGACTCGGGAGTTAGCCCGCAGCATCCCTGAGCAGGGTTCACGCCCAGTTTGCATAGAAGGGTTACATGAGGCATGTACACAGGCCCTATAGCTGGTCCATAGCAGAGTGGAGATTTGAACTCGGGGAAGCTGAAGCAGATCAGGCTCAGTCACCACTTTTATCAACATGTGCATGGACACACACGGGGATGAATATGTCACGCACACAAGTGTGTGAGATTCCCATTACATTCTTTATTTCTCCATGTGCTGTATTTGGGGCCCATAGAAGATCCCCATAATGGGAGCTCTCACCACTAGTTGGCTGTAATGAGCCAGCACTGGTGCTGGGATTTGAGCAGAAGATGCCACTTTTTGGTGCTTCCTCAAAATCACAAGCCTAGTAAGTTACAGAGCTGGGACAAAACTCAGTTCTAAATGCACGGCCTCTCAACTTTCTCATGGGAGGGCAGGGAAGACAAAGTTTGCATAGCTACACATCTGGGCAGCCTGGTTGCTTTGAAAATTGGAGTTTTCATAGTCAGAAGACACACTCTCTAATGACTGACATCTACAGCTTAGGGCAGCAAGAAGGGTGGTTCAGTGACCTGGCCGCCGACAGCCAGCTCGTCTGTGCAGGCCTGAGGTGGAGCAGCTGTGCAGCTGGGAGGCCCCTCCCGTGTTCGGGCAATGCAGCCTTCCGTGACTCACCAGTTTACACGCGGGTGTGCCCAGCATCCCACGGGTGATGCCTCCCTGCTCTCAGCGTACTCATGTGCACAGTCCAGAGGAGTTGCTGAATGTCTTCAGAGCCTCAGTGGGGCCCCTTTTCCCACAAACTCACAAAAGGAGCTTTGACAGTCAGAGCTTTCTCAGGTCAGACATCTGACTTGGGTTGTGAGTGTCTCCATGGGGTTTCAGAGGTTAGCTTTGGTTGGAAAGGGAAGCCGACTGAATGCCAGACCAGGCATGACACTGGGGATGGAGGTGCAGAGTGAAACCATGCATATCTCCGGGCCCTAGCAATTTGGGCCGAGCTCAGGAGAGTGAGACCGAGTGAGGGGAGGGCTCCACCCACACTTGGCACAGCAACTTGGGAGCAGCCAGAAGCCAGGGGCCACTCATCAAGGATCATGCATGCAAGAGCCATGCAAGGACCCCAGAGGATCTTGGCTGGGTGTGATGTTTTCCATCCTGCAGGAGGGCAGAGACATCTGACTTCAGGTGTGTGAGACGTCTCCATAGGCAATCATATCCTGTGGGGAGGGACTACAAGGCCATCATTTGGGGACTGGCTCCTACCTCTGCACAGGTTTCTGGGACTGGCATGGAGAGTGACGTGGTGTTACCAGACGGGGCTTCCTAGTGGCAGAAGCAAGGGAGGGGAGGGCTCTCAAGCATCACTTTTATCTCTTAGCATCCTCCTAGGAATCTTGAGAAGAGAGTGTTATCACTGGTCCCGGTGTCACAGTTCCCGTTTCATGGAGTTGGGGGACTCCCAGGTGAAGTAGGATGTATCAGGGGCCTGGGTGATTTCAAACACTTTCTTCATTTCTCTTCCTCCTCAAAAGGCCCAGTAAAAGGCTCAAGAGGACCCAGAGCCCCACAAAATCATGCCTAGTATGGTCCTTTGTGTCCATAGCCCCCCATTTTGTTGCAATACCTCTGATTCGGGCCCCTAGAAGCATTATACATGTCTCCAGCCATAGGGGTTTCTTTCTTGGAGGCCTCAGGCTGTCTGGCTCAGCAGAACTTTTTCCTGCCCCACTCGTTTCTGGGCCTCTCCCCTAACAAGGCCCAGAGCAGTTTGGCCTACTTTGGAGGTGAGCAACCCAACGGACCCACGATGGGAGGAAGTGATAAGTGCAGCTGCGTCCTGGGCCCATGGCTTCCTCCTCTGCAGAACCCCAGGTTCTCACGGTGCCTTCGAGCCCCAGCAGCTGGATTTCTGCCCTTTACAGTTAGTCACCAGCTGGGGCGGCTGCCCTCTGTATGGTGGAGCCATAGATGACTGTAGCAGATAAAACAAAAGGGCCTCAAAGGATTTGTCTGCCCAGGCTGGTTTCTGAGAGGGCCTTCACAGTACTCAGGGTGCAGGAATTTATCGGTACTGCCCACCTTAAAAGGGTTGTCCTTTCTGACATAGGCCTCCGTGTCCCGAATGGGGACAAAAAGGAGACCAGGGACTGTTGCCTTTCTCAGGTCTTCGCCGTGTGCTGGTTTCTGATCCGACCACATTGGGTCAGTACTCAATTACTCTCCATAGCTTGCAGCTAAGACAGTTTCTCAGCCTCTGCTCTATTGACACTGGAGAGGGGGTCATTCTTTATTATGGGGGCTGCCCTGTGCATTGCAAGATGCTTAGCAGCATCCTCGTCCTCTACCCATTGGATGCCAATAGCAAGCCACCCTTAGCTGTGACAACAAACATGCTCTCCAGGCATTGCCAGGTGTCCCCATTGAGAACCACTTGTGTGGACATCCGGGTTCCTGAGCACAATGCAGAAAAGACGGGTAAAGAACTCACAGCTGAGACAAGCGTCAAATCCAGGATGTTTGGTTATTTTTGTCTTTGCCTTTTCCACCAGCTGCTACCTCTCCCAGTTTACGCTCTCAGCTGTGACTTTCATATCACAGTTATCTTCCTCAAGCATGATCACAAAGATCAGCTATGACAGTGGGTCCTCGATAGGCAATGTACACAGCAGGGTTGGGTTTGTGGTAGGTCCCTTCCCATGTGACAGAAATATTCTTTCGAAAGGAAAAATGCCTGTGAGAATATTGTGTTCTTAATCTTGTCTGCACAGTGGAATTCCCTGGGGCCTTTGATGACCTTGGCTGCGTGGACCCCAGGACAAGAAGGTCCAGGTGGGACCAGGCCTCAGCAGCCCTGCAGAACTCCCCAGGTGACCCCAACGCTCAGCCGGGTCCAGAGTCATTCAGAGTGCCTTCTAAACACTAGAGCGACTCCAATAGCAAGTCTACCTGTCTCATTCTAGGCAGGAAGGAGCAAGCCCAGTGCTAAGGAGGACAGGAAACCTGTTTGGCAGACTTACCTTTGCAGGGAATGCTTGACAGAGAGGATGCCACCGAGGAGATAACTTAGGCCGAGATTTTTCTAGTGCTTTCTCGAGAATTTTCAAGTATGAACCTGAAGTATTTACCACATGACATGTAACTGAGTCAACTGTTACTTAGAGGTAAATGAAAAGATGACATATGAGCCTTAGGTAATTAGTTTTATATGTGTTCTTAAAATAAAGGCATAAAGAATTAAGGGAGGGCTAGATAGAAAGGGGAGGGATTATTTTTTCTCTTCTCCGCCCCCTCCTCCTTTCTTCCCCTCCCCCCTTTCCTTCACATTTCCTCCTCCTTTTTTTTTTTTTTTTTTTTTTTTTGTTGTTGTTGTTGTCTGTCTCTTTTAACACCCATTTGCTTCTTTTGGATTATTGTCCACCTAAAAAAATGTAAGAACAAAGCTGCTATGAATATTAACAACACAGCATTGCCCATTGCAGACCCTCCCCTAGTGCTTTGATGCATGTGCACTGATAATTCACTAAATTAGAACATATTAGAGAGACATTTCAGTATCACACCACTCTTACTTGATAATAAAAGCATGTTTCTATATCCTTAAATAATTTTTTAAAACATTATTTCGATATCTGTATAATCGCCTATTCTATGTCTACATCTGCCCATCACAATTTATTTCCTCATTTCCCCTTTGTTAGACATCTGTATTGTTCCCATATTTATAATACAAAGAAAGTATTTTACATGAAGCTAAAGTAAGCATCCTTGAAGCACCTCTAAGTTCCCGTCTATTTCCTCAGAAAACATTTCTAGAGGTGAAATTATTAGGACACAATTGGGTATCAGTGACGTCATGTGTCATGGCAATTACGGATTGCTTTCTATAAAGAGGTCGGACACATTTAGATGCTAACCCCTCAGAGTGAGGAACGGAGTCATCCGTCTTCAACAGCTCTGATTAATATCATTCCAAACCTGACAAGGAAGTCACTGAAAAATAGTACCTTACTTGTTCAAATCGCCTCTGTTGGATTATTTGTGGAGATAAATATTTTTCTCATGTTTATTAGTTACTTGAACACCATTTTGGTTGCGGATTTCTGTGTGAACATATTTTCTGTTCACTGTCTTTGCCTGGCTAAGTATCGGAATGACTTTTTCTTAATTTATAAGATCTCTTTCTAGATTGAAGATATTAATATCCTGTCTTTATGTTACAAACATTATTTCCTGGTTTGTTTATACCTTTTACATTTTTGTGTGCTTTAGACAATGCTTATTATCTCTTTTCTCTCTGTCATTTAAGAGAAAAAATGTACTCATAGGGAAATTTATAAAAACAAATATAGAAATGTAAACTATGAAACAAAATGTGTTATAAGTTCCACTAGAAATAAGCAATATTACATTTTGGTGCAGTTCCAGCTACTGACAGGGATACAACTTCTTTTTTTTTAATTTATAAAATTGGAATTAAATAGTATATGTCATATTTTAGTATGGTTTTGTGAGCATTTTCTTTGTTTGCTCAATAGTCCTATAAGGCACGATATTTAATAGCTATAAACTTCTGTTATAGGGATGCAATATATCATTTTGAATAGATATAGTTGTTGGGCATTCTTGATACTTCCAAATGTTACCCAGAATACACACTGGCGAACACCCTTCCACAGACAGAGCACATTTAATAACTTCCTTGGGATATAGTCTTAGGGGTGGAATTGTTAGGTCTAAAATCAACCCGTTTTTCAAGACTGTGCTTAAAAATGACCAAATTGTCCTTAGAGAAGGTTAGGTCAAATCGCCCTCTCACCTGACGTCTACGAGGTTGGGCGAGCCTCATAAAAATATACATGAGTCTTTTACACAAGACGTGCTTCCTACATGTTTGCTCCTTCCCCTTACTTTTTTCCTTCAAGTTGAAATTCTGAACTTTTGTGAAGTTCAAAATCAAGCTTTTTGGGATTACAAAGCTGTTGATTCTATTTATTTTGTAAACAGTGTGACTACCTGGGACAGTTCTAGTTTACACAACATGCAGGCTGACAGCTCTCCTCCCAAACCACTGTACCTTTCCCTCCAGATCTCTCTCTCTTAATCATGTTTTCATAATTTCCTTATGGCCATTCTGCAGAGTGAAAAGTCCCACACTGTGTCCACCAGGGCTAGTTAGGAGGGGTGAAAGCTGATATTTTCCAAAGTGACAGTGCGATGGAATGCTGGGACTAAGCCATTCCAGGAGGAAAATCATTCCAGGGGACCCTGGGCATGTGGTTGGATGGAAGGAGGAATAGATGGGTCATCTTCTGGTCAGCAGAGCTGAGGGTCCCTCTGCAGGGGGTGCGGGTTGCAACAAGACCATCTTTCATTAAAAGGAAGGAGGCTAGAGCCACAGGCAGAAGTCTAGTCAAGTGAAATTTGAAGTTATTCTAAACATTAGTAGTGATGCCTATTTACTGAGCTTGCTATGGTCTAAGCTGGAGGTGGGCAAACTTAAGGATGGCAGGCTAACTCCGGCCCACTTTCTATTATCTAAATAAAGTTTTATTGGGAAACAGCCCTGCCCAGTTGTTTGCATATAGTCTGTAGTTGCTTTCTTACTATATGTACAGAGTTGAGTAATTGTGACAGATACCAAATAACCAACAAAGGTGAAAATATTTACTATCTAGCCCTTTACAGGAAAAGTTTGCTAATCTTTAGTCTAGGGGCAATACACCTTACAAATAGATTTCCGCATTTTTTTTCTTTATGAGCTTGTTCACATATAACATTTTATTGTTATTTTATCGTAGTTTTAAAAGAAGTATGTATTCCTTGTGGACAATTGGAGAAACAGAATTATTTTTATTCTTCAGAAAGGAAGAAAATTCAAATTACCCCTCTAAGCTGATCCTATGGGTAATTTACCTAACTTCTTAGTGCCTCAGTTTTTCTCTTCCATGAAATGGATATAAATGAGTGAAAGCATTGAGCTGCTTGGAACATGATAAACACTCAGAATGGCCCTGGTAGTGGGGTGGTTTTTCTTGTGGAATTGTAGCAATTCCCTAAATAATAAACATGTTACACTTTCCCTTTCCTAATCAGACCATAGAAATGGGCCTAACCAAATGCCATCAAAACTCCTTCACTTTCCCCTGTCATACTCAGCATTGTAGGGCTCCAGTCCTTGCTAATTGCACAGCGTTTGATGAGCACTTTGCACCCAAAGAAAAGAAGTGATGTCATCAATCATTCCTGAGTGTAATGGACCAGTCTCAATCCCAATAGGAAAGTGGAAAACACTTTGAGTATTTTAAACAGAGGGGACTTCATGCAGAGAAGTTGCTGCACAGGTGACAAAGACTGCTGAGACTCAATCAGGAGCCAGCGAGGCAGTGCAGGGACTCACAAAAGCAAAGAGCCACCAGCAACCCCAGGCTGAGGTGGAGAAAGTGGGGCTGCCCCAGAGTCAGGGCCGAGATCACCTGTGGGCATCAACGCCTCCTCCGTTACAGCACTTCCTTCCATGGCTCAACTGCAAACTGATTGCAGTCATCCAGCTCCTTCTTCTTGAGGAAAGCCACTCCCACCTGGACCAGGACTCCCTGAGAGCAGGGCCATGCCTTGTTAAGTCTGTAGTCAGCATCATGCGGCACAGAGAAAGGGCTCAAACAACGCATAAGAGAAAGATGTACCATGGACAGTTGGGACATCTCCAGAGGGATGCTGTGCCAAAGGTAAGAAGAGCGTGGGCCAGGGGACAGGCCAACCAGAGTTGCAATCCTGATTCTGACCATGACTTATGTATGGCCTGGCCTTGGACAAACCATGTCACCCCTCAAATTCCTGGCTAGAAACATGCTAGGAGAATCCTGCTCCATAGGGTCATCATCAAGCTTTAATAAAAAAAGCAAAATAAACAGTTTCTCTGGTTGTTAAGTTTGAAATCACATGGGGCAGAAGACATAATTTTTCAGCTTTTTAGAATTATCCTCAAAATTTGGAGAGATTCATGTTTTATCAATAGAGAAGGAGGAGGATGAGTGAAGTTGCCGTACTACCCTGGGGGGACAACTGACCACTGGAATGGGAGATGAATGGATTGCAAAACACCAAGATGCAAGAGAGACGAGGAAACGAGTAATGTCAACTGAGCTCCAACGGCCTGGCTGGACATGAGGACCGCTGATCTCTCAGGGAGGCCCAGAAGGGAAGTACCGTACGTTCTCGGTGGCCTTGACAAGTTCTTGAGACTGCTGCAAACTTAGGTCTAACAAGACTGATTTTATCACAAGCCGATTGATATAAATAAGAGTGAAATTCCTAGGGCATCTCATCAATGTTATAATGAAGTGACGTTGAACAAAATGATGTTATTTGAAGGACTGCAACATCATTATCTCTCTTTAAGCAGCTAGGTGAGGCTTAGAGAGCTCAAGTACCTTAATCAGGGTCCAATGGTTAGTAAATGGGGGGCCAGGATTCACAGGATTCAAGTACTGAAAGAGCAGATCCCCAGCTGATGCTATGCTACTCAGCTCCCACAGAGGCACAAAAGAAGGAGAAAATGCACAGGAGGACTGTGGTTGTGTAGGGTGAATAGAAGAAACAGGTGTGTGTGTGTGTGTGTGTGTGAGAGAGAGAGAGAGAGAGAGAGAGAGAGAGAGAGAGAGAGAGAGAGAGAGAGAGGTTCCATTTTCCCCAGCCCCCTCTGGCCTCAAGGGTGCTGCACAAGCCAGAAGCTCTCCCATAGCCGCAAATGTAAAAGTAGAAACTGGTCAAAAGCAGAAAGCAGAGAAGTGTGCAAACCAAACCCATTCTTTGAAGTTAAATTAACGTTTTCAACCCTCTCCAGGGCTTTGGTTTGACCTGAGCGTGGAGCTGGGACTTGTGCTGTTCCACCCAATTTATCCACGAAGACCAGTGCCTGCTGACACACAGGGGAGGGAGATACATGCTCATGCGCTTCGGAAAGGCTGTCCTTTCCGGATGCACACTGGATGGCTTCAGGGGGCTCTTCCGGTTTTCTCATTATTCTCAGGCCAGAGGATTTGGGGACAAGTTCTGCAGCATCAGTGTTTGGGGCGTTTATAGGGTGGTCGAGAGATGTGAGCCCTAGAAATGCCCTTATGACCTTATCTAGAACTTTTCCATCACCTTTCCTGTCTACAACATGGACAATGATAGGGGAGAAAAGCTGGAGAAGTCTGGGGATGGACCAAAGAAGTGTCAAGACTCACGCGAGGTCCGCACTCCTAACCCATTCACTTCCCTCCGCACCAAGCCTTCACACACTAACGTGTAGTTACACTCACTTATTACACGTACACTTCCTTACACTCACTTATGCTGTCATACTATAAACAATGCAACTCAGAAATAAAAAAGGGGCCACCACAAGCAGCATACAGGGAGTCAAACGTGGCAGATAAAGAGCCGACGGAAAGTTCTCTGACAGTCGTCATCTGACAACACCGCATAGTGGAAACAATGCACTGCAACTGGTGATCTCAGGGGCCACCCAGGCCCAGTCCAGCTGCCACAGAAGTCACTGTGAAATTCAAGTTCAGGGAAGCTAGCGTTTTTTGCAAAAATAAATCCAAGTCAGAAAGAAGGAAAAATAGAAAAAAAAAAAAAAAGAAAGGAAAGGAATGGAACACACACCTTTTTAAATATATATTTTTATTTTGGAATACTTTGAGATTTACATAGATTTGGCCAAGGTAGTACAGCGATTCCTGCAAAGCCCGCACTCGACTCCCCTGTGGCTAAAGTCCTACATTGCAGTAGGACATTTCTCACAACGGATGCACTAATACTGATACATTCTAAGCACTAAACTCTGTATTTTTTTTTTTTTTTCAGATTTCTTCAGTTTGCCCCTAATGTCCTTTGCTCCGGGACCTCATTTAGTCACCATGTCCCCCCTTGGTTCCTCTTGGCTATAAGTTCCTCAGACTTTCCTTGTTCTTAACGACCTTGAGCGTTCTGATGAGTTACTGGTCAAGTGCTTTGTAGAATGCTGCTCGGTCTGGTTCAGCTGATGTGTTTCTCATGATGCCATTGGACTTGTGAGTTTTGGAGAGGAAGACTGAGATGTCAAGTGCCAAGCTCATCACATCCTATCAGGCGCATGAACTACGGACACGAGGTCTGCTTGTTGATGTTTGCCCGTTTTAATCCCTATTGGGTTTTATACCTTTCGCTTCCTTGACCAGCACATGTGTGCAGGTGTACAACCTGCCCAGCTGTCCACGGTCAGCTCAGCCGAGGCTATGCTAGGATGGAATCCCGGAGGTGAGCTAGCTGAGTGCCTTTTCTACCTTTGTGGGATTTAGCATGCTAAACATGCATGTAAAAGGTTAGGCAAACTCTAAAGGTTAGGCATCAATGAAAGATATACTCAAGATTATCATTATTGTTACTTTTGTCACTGATCAATCTCATTATTGGCCATGATGATATTGACAGAACCACATAGCTAACAAGTAATGCTGGTAAATGTGAGCAAACCAGCTTCCAGGGAAAGTGAAACCCTGATTTGTGCTTTTCCCCTAATTTCCTGAGTGTGAATTCTCCCACCATGGCCCATTGCAAGCTGCCTATGTCATGTCACTGAGCCCAGTGTGGCCAAGAAATGAACTTGCTAGCTGGAAGGGGAGACTCCAGCATACCCCAGAGGACAGGGTGTGCAAGGCAACCACTGCCACCTGCTTTGGGTGAGAAGACAGGTAGGCTGGGGCTCAGAGGAGGGAGGGAACAGAGAGAAGTCTCACAGTTCACATTTAAACTCAGTTCTGTTAGACTGAAAAGTCGCAATTCATTTTATATTTTTATTTTTATTTTTTCTTTTGAGGGCAGTGTCACTGGCCCTCATATGCGGGACCGAACCAGGGCCACTGGCTTCCCAAGCCAGCGCTTAACCACCGCGCCATTCAGCCGGCCCTGAAAAGTCGCATGTTTTTCTTCCCATTGGGACTCTGAAAAACCTCCTTGTAGACTTTTGGGTTTTGGACTTTTGGGCACTTGATGCTGCTTGCAACTTGGGAGTCAGCGATTCACTTCAGCAGGTGCTTCTTCAGCACTGTGTATGCACAAGGGCCTGGGATGGGCCCTGAGGGGGGCGTCCAGAGAAGAAGATTTAGGATGTCACAGCCCATAAGGGGGCATGCAGGTGTGCTGGGAGGGGCGATGGAGAAATGAGATCCAAGGCACGGGCATCAGAGAAGGCTTCCTGGAGGAGGCTGGGGCCTGGGGTGCGGGGGCTGGGCTTGCAGGAAGGGGTATATGAACCTTTCTCTTTGAAAGCTGGGAAAATGGCACTGGCCTTGCTTTTTCCAGCTTCAGAGCATGCTGGAATCCCTGTCAGTGCCTTTGGCACAGCCCTCAGTCAGACCTGCAGGCCCCGCACAATGCCCCGGGACCCCCCTCCCCTGCTTTGCTCTGATACCTACAGAGAACTCCGGCTTCATCCTGCAAGATTCTGTTCACCCTGCGGTGAGTGAGGTGAGGCCAGCGCTTTGACACGTCCTCCTAGCCCCTTCCATCTGGGCTGCGTACATTCTCTGTGTTCTCGTAGTAAACCATGGGTTCCTCTGCCCTAGCACGCAAGATGTTTCTTTAACAAATATTTATGGAGTGCTTGCTGTAGAGTAGTGAAGACGCTAAGGTTTGATGAACATTTACTATGTTCAGAGCACTGCCCACACTGGCTCATTTCATCTGTGCGATAACCCTGTGAGGTGGATCGCTATTCTCTCTTTTCTGGGGGAAGAAATTAAGGCATCAGAAAGGTAAGCAGCTGGTTCAAGTTCACAAGACTAGCTGTTTGGGGAGATGGAACTGGGGTTTGAATCCAGGTGGCCCGATGCAGGGCTAGGTGTAAGCGACAGTTCATTTGCTGCTTGTCACGTGACAGGGCTCCAGGGTGGACACGAAGCAGACAGAGCCAAAGCTGCAGGGAGCATCAGTCTAGGAGAGGAGGCCCACGTGAAGCACAAAATCCAAAAACGTTTCTCTATAGGATGAATGATGCAAGGTCCAGGAATAAACCTCTCCGTGCCTTGCTTTTCTCATCTGGAAAAGGGGGATATAAGAGTTCATTCTTCACAGTCTGGTGTAAGGACAGAATGAGATAATCTGTATCACACACCTGGAATAGGACCTGCAACTAGCAAGCCCCCAACCCATACGTGTCAGCTGCTCTCCTTGCATTTGACCTCTACCACCGTCTTAGCGCAGGCCCACAAGAAATGCTCACAGAATAAACACATGGATGCATACAGAGCTGGAAGCATACAGAGCATTCATCCCAAGTGACCTTGGCACATTGTATTTAAGAGTGGGTTTTAATCCCTGCCCTTATGTAACCCCCCAAAGGCATGAATGTTTTCTGGAGAGTAAGGAGAGCAGGCCATCGAGTCTTCCTGCCCTCTCAGCCCTGAGGACAGCTCACAAAAGCAGGGTGGCAAGGCTGACCTCCATTTCACAAGCATTTGTCATGCAGTCACTTGTGGCTGGAAATGTGCAAATACACCACTGCCTGATCCAAGAGAGCGGTGGGGGTCTCCACCTAAATCAGCTGCTTGGGTACCAGCTGCCTGGTAACAAATACATCTTTAGCGAAGTCAAACAATCCAGCAGGATTTATTGATTGTGAACAATTGCTTTTAAATACAGTCCAGTAGCCGGGACCGTTAACATTCTTTTTTTGTTCAGTTATTCAGTTGGTTTGAATTAGAGACACTTGGCTATTAGCTAAGAAACATAAATGCTGTTGCCATTCAGCATTCAATCCTACCCCAGCCTCCTTCCCCCAACACTAACACATGGCAGAACCATGCAGCAAAAGAGATTTTGAGGTGCTTCCAACTCTTTGTGGGCAAGGGAGCCTTATGGGAAACCAAAGTCCAGCAACTCCAACATGGAAACCCATTGCAACCCACAGGCTCGAACAAGGGGCAGGGAAGCACTCATCTAACGCTTTCTCACGATGTGTCCAGGGTCTGGGCACCCCTCGACTGGACAGTGCTTCCACAACCCAATCATATTCACAGCAGGGCTACCGTATCCTAGCCCTTTGTAGGAAGGGGTTCTATTTACCGTGTAATGTGTGTCCTGATCAAAGGAACCACTGTCCATCCATCGGTCAGAAGGAAACCTGGGATCCATGGAGTCTCTTTTCTCCTGCCCCTTCTAGCAAATCGGTCCCCACACTTTGGAAATTCCATATCCTGCATTTCTTTTCCATCCGCCACTTCCTCCCATTTCTACATTTGTAGGGAAGCACCTCAGCATGGCTTCTTGCCCAGACAATGCATTCACGTCCTCAGTTGATCTTCCTACCATAGTTTCCCTCCTATCTATCAGCCCTTGAAACAGGGAGGTGTCAGTTTCCTTGGGTTGCCATAATAAATACCACAGCCTGGGTGGCTTAAATACCAGCAATTATTTTTTTATAGTCCTGGAGGCTGGACGTCCAAGATCAAGGTGTTGACAGGTTTGGTTTTTTTCTGAGGTCTCTACCCTTGGCTTGTAGATGCCCGACTTCTCCCTGTGTCCTCTTAAGGCCATCCCTCAGTCTCTGTATATGTGAGTCCTAGTCTCTTCTTTTTATAAAGCACCAGCCATATTGGATGAAGGCCCATCCATAGGACCTCATCTTACCTATTTACCTCTGCAAAGACCCTAATTCCAAATACAGTCACATTTGAGGTTAGGACTTCAACATGTGAATTTTAGGGGGAAGTATTTCAGCCCATAACAGGCAGTTTCCTAACTAAAAACCATAAGTAGGCCACTTCTTTGTAGAAAGGTTCCGATAAATTTTTGTGGCCTTAGGGGTAAAGGTCAAGTTCCATAGCTTCACCCACATGAGGCCTTCCAAAATTTGGGGCCCTGACTGCCCTTTGGCCCTTCTCTTCTCCTTACCCTAAGGTAAGATCTCTTCTACTTCTGCCACAAGTGACATTTTAAATGCTTATGAATACTAACTCATTTCCTCCTTGTGACAACTAGATGTGAACAGACAATGTCAGTGACCCATATTCCATGGGGAACTCCTCTGGGCAGCCCCCTGCGTTAATGATCTCAGGTCCTAATACTTTGCACGGGGTCTAGCATCAGGAAGATGATCGAGGAGAGATTGTTAAGTGAAATCTTTACAAACTGTGTTTGGCCTTTTACATAGCTGTGTTTCCTCAGAAGCTGGTCTCCTGGACAGCAAGTCATTTTTAGGACAGACCTAAATATCTGCTTGTGGTTTTGGAGGTGTGCCTGAAACATCACATCACTATTTCTGATTAGGGTACCAGCTGGTGCTGTAGGGGCGTCTGCCAGACCTTTGCCCTGAGCACCCACTGCTTCAGGCTACGTTCCGAGACTGCCCAGCTGAGAGGAGGCTTAGCCATCGCTTCTCACTCTTGGAAGCAAGCATTCCCTGAGCAACTTCCTGCTTCCATCCAACCTTCCTCTTTCCCCAACCCCCCCAGCTGCTGCCACTGTGGGAAGGCTGACCCCGCCCCAGCCCTGCTCATGGCTGGGTGGCACATCTGCCTAATGCTGGGCCTGGCTCTCTAGCCCCATTCTCTCTCCTGTAAACTCCATTCTCCTCCCATTTGGTTGTTAGCAGTGATGAACACAAATTGTGGCTTCTATCCATTCCTCTCCTTTCTTATTTCTTCCCTCATTTAGAACTCAGGTAGAGAAGAAGGGATGCTATTAAAGACTCTATACTTGGGTGCAGTTGCCTGGATTATGGAGATATTGGAGGGTGTAAAACAGATTTGAAGTGATTGCAGTTTTGGTGGGGCCCGGTGGGTGGGTCTTGTGCCCTATGGGGCGGGACATTTTGACCTTGGCAGCCTGGGGAAGCTCAGCTGGGCCAGGTGGGCCTTAGCAGCTGCGCAGCTGGCTTGTAACTGCCTGGGGCCAGGAGGGCCTCTGCAGGTCACGGGGTAGGTGGTGATTTGACTTTGGGGGGATGATCATGGCTTAGGACGGTTGTGTCTACAGTGGGTGACTTCCTTTAGAAGTAAGCTGCATAGCTTTGGCTGCAGAAAAGCCCCGGGGCTATGGGAATGGTTTTAAGCAAAAGAAAATCAGGCCTGTGAGTACCTCTGGAAGGCAGGTGGCCATTGTAGGTGACCTCAGCAGATGTCGTCTCCATGGGGCCTGGCAAGCAAATGCAGCGAAGATGTGGGCATTGGGCAGTCACAGGCAGCCTGAGGGTACACCTTGACCATGAAATACACAGGTGCAGGAGACAAAGGCCTCAGAGAGGGTAAAAGCCATCCACTGGTAACAGATATAGGCTTGGCTTTCCTAAACAGGCATGATGGACACCAAGACCGGGCTGGAGAGGTGAGAACCGTTTCGCACACATTCGGGGAAGGCATGTATGTGGCCTTTCATCTGAAGGGTGAAGATGTAGAGCAACTCCCCAGGGAGAGAAGCAGTCTGTGCCAGGTGTGGGATGCAGCACTGGACAAGCCACATTCGCTGGGCTTCTCTGAGAGGAATAAAGGAGAGAGAGAGGTTAGCCTCAGTACGGGAGAGAGAGAAACAGCCAGAAGAGATGCTGCTCATAGCTGGGACACTCCTTGCTGAGAAAAGACAGCACGGGCCACCAGTTTCGGCTTCCTTGGTGTCAGGGGGACATGACGTGAGGAAGTAGTAGGGCAGGCTTCTGCTGGGCAACTTCTGTAGCCAAAACCAGTGTGGGGAGCAGTGAGGGCAGGTCCCTTTGCTACGCAATCTCACGGCAAGGGTATAGAGATGACCTCCATGGCCCAGGACTGAAAACGCCCACTTACATGACGGTTTAGGCACTGTCCCCATCCCCCTAGTCCGTTCTCAGATTAGCAGTGTGGGGCAGGAACACCAGGCCGGGAGGGCGAGTGGGAATGGGGTTTAAATGCCCCGGAGGGGCGGGAAGGGCAGCTGTCCTCTCAGCCACAGAGCAGGATGCCCAGGCAGGTCTTGATGTGGCGAGTACACAGCACACACGTTCACTTACTGACTTCAGGAGACGTCTCATTGTTGACCCATTTCAGAGCCTCTGGGGACAAAATGTAAATGGCCTCCCAGTAGCCCTAGGAGCCATGCACAAGAACAGGGGTTGGTATCAGGCTATGAAGCGGGGCAGGACAGAACAGGTGACTGGATCACTTCCTACCAGGGCCAGGGATGTGACACTTAACTTTCCAGTGACTGTGTTAGGAACATGCTGACCTGAGGTGACAACGCCTCCCCTCCCACACCTGCTGCCCTTCTTTCCAGATGGATGAGGTGTTAGCATGGCTTCCAGCTACCTCTTTCCTGATAGGGAAACGTGGGAATGGGCACATGAATGAAGCATACATTTTCCTTTTTCCCCAAAAGCAGACCCTCCCCAGCCCCTCATCATAGACAGGTGGTCCCTAACCCAGAGGAGCCAATGGCTGGTGGATAAAGTGGGCCCCTTTCTGGGTTCACTTAGCAGGGCCGCCTGCCCCTCACTCTGAGCTCTGTCCTCTGACTGAGCATGATCATAATAAATGGAATACATTGACCTTGATGTTTTATTCCTTGTCTGATTTGTCCACTTGTTCTGAATCTGAGTAGGACCAGGGGTTCCTTTTTTATGGAGCAGAGACCACAGCCCCATTATCTGTCTCCGCCTCCATTTTCCTGGATTCCTGGCACACTCCCCGCTGCTCCAGAGGCCCCGCCAGGGCTCTGCACCCGGAGAACTCCTCTGTCCAGAGCCACTCACTCTGCTGTCTGTGTCCTCTTACCAGCCCATGAAAGTACCTACCACCATCATGACGTGCCGGGCGCCATGCTAAGCATGCGTGTTACCTCCTTGAATCTTCAAAATAATGCCGGTGTGTCCTCAGGGGATGGAGCATAAGAGGTTAGGAGACTTGCTAGAGGCTACATGGCTCCTAAAACGGTGCAGATGGACTCAGCCCAGGTCGGATTTCAAAGCCCGTGGCCTATTCCACTGGAAACTCATGTATCTTCCTCCTGGGGTCAGACCAGGGCTCCGTCTCTGCCACTTACTTAGATGATGAAGCCTGGGGTGTCTCCTTGAGGGTCCAAGGCTCAGGCCCTACCAGTGAGAGGAGATAGCCTGGGCCTAACCCCCAGATGCTTCCAAAGGAGCAGATGTGTGAGTATCACACAAAAAAGCACCCCCAGGACTGGGCCAGTACCTCGTGGCAAGCAAACACACAAAGGGTGGAAACCCCTTTCTCCCCCTTCAATTTTCCATTTCATTGTTCGTAATCACTTTTGTGTCACAAACATCTTCTCCAAGCCTTTAGAAGTTCAACTTGAATTAGGATTTGACAAGGAAGTTCCTCGCTACTGTTTTCTTCTCTTTCCAGATTAAAAGAAATATCTAAATATAGACAGCCTTCTGTTTAGCACAGTGCATTTTCGATATAAACAGACTGACTGCTCAGTCAGACTGAACAAAGCTCTATACCCCCTGGGCTGCGGGAACCTGGGCTGCTCGGCAGCCCCTGTCCCTCAATGCCACCAGCCTGCCCCCTGCATGGAGAGGCGGCCCACCCAGCCTTGGAGGGCTGTCTTCTATCAGCTCTTTTATCTTTGTTTAGCTCCAAGCCCCTCTTCTGTTCTGCCTTGCCTGGGCAGTCTTCTTCTCTTCAGGACCCCCAGCTGCTCCCCACCCGCTTCTGACCGCCCCCAGGCAGCATTTTCGGTGGGGACCCAAGAGGGATGTTTGAGGTGAGCTGCACAAGGCCTCATCCACCCAGACCTTGCACAGAACACCCCAGCTCTTCCGGGAGCAGGCCCCACGCCCCTGCCTGCCTCCAAACCAACCCTCATGCTGCTGCCCCTCCAAGAATCCACTCCCTCTCAGGCTGCCCTGCCACACATCAAAACCTCATCCCCCAAAGCTTAACAGACCCCCAAAGCTGGTTCTACCTAGAAAGCCGCTAGGGTTCCTGAGGCAGGAATCTTTGTCCATCTGTGCCCACTGGCATTGGATTCACGATGCCACCAACCCCTTCCCTCTCAACCACATCTCATCATTATTTGTGTGAAGAAACCCATCTCCCAGTGAATGCCACAAAGGCAGGGGCCGCTTTTTATTGGAATCTACACCTCCAGCCCCTTCACTTAGACCCCAGCAGAATGGCTTCACATAACAGAACTCAGGGAATGATCTAAACTCAGCTCCTTCCTAGGACCACTCCATGTCCCAAAAAGGTCCCTCGATGCCTCTGCACCCTGCCACTGGGGTGTTGTGCGACTTTGGGAAAATTTAAATTTACTTAAGCTCTCAGAGTTGGTCTCGTTATCTGTGAAGGAGGCTAACAACGCAAACTGGTGGATTCTTATTTGGCAAATGTGACGATACATTGCATATATCACATATATGAGAAGGTGTCCAGTGCATGACAGACTCTGAGAGATGCTGTCTGTCTGTTCAGAGCCACATCCCCCCGTCATGACATGTTCCCTGGGGCATCTCTGGACTCACTGAGAAGCCATTGTCTAATCATTTTACCTTCTCAACTTTTGCAAACAAAAATTTTAAGCCTCTGTCTTTATTTGCCTTTCTTGTTCTATGTTATCTACTCAAGGACTTGAACATTTTCTTTGGGACAATGTATTAGGAGAAAAAATAAATGTGCAATAGTTTGAAATGCCTTTCTAAAATTATTTATTTATTTATTTATTTATTTTGAGGGGGCAGTGTCACTGGCTCTCATATGTGGGACCCGAACCGGGGCCGCTGGCTTCCCAAGCCAGCGCTTAACCACCGCACCACTTGGCCGGCCCTTAAAATTATTTTTAATTGTGGTAAATACATACAACATCAAGTTTACCATCTTAAGTGTTTTTAAGTTGCATAAAGTACATTCACATTTTTCTATAATCTTGACTGGCTCTCATCTCCAGGCCTCTTTTCATCTTGTAAAACATTAAACAGTAACTTCATTAAACACGAACCCCCCGTTTTCTCCTGGCCCCAGACCCTAGTAAGTAACCACCATTCTACTTTCTGTCTCTATAACTTTGTCTGTTGCTCTATGCACCTTATGTAAGTAGACACACATAGTGTTTGCCCTTTAATAATTGGCTTATTTCATTGAGCGTGATGTCCTCAAGGTCACCAAGTTACAGCCTCTGTCAGAATTTCATATATTTTTGTGACTGAATAGTATTTCTTTGTATGGATATACTGCAGTGTGTTTATCCACTTGTCTGTCCATAAACACTTGGTTTGCTTCTGCAGAAGTGATTCGTTTTTGATTGACGCAAATCCATAGAAGTCATTTTCAGGAATCTTTTCCCCTCCTGCCCAGTAAAAGAGGGACCAGATTGGCTTGGTCTGTATTCCAACTTGGGTGTTTGTTAGATCTGTGGCTTTAGGTCGTAATGTCTAACCAGCCTGAGCCTTAGCCTCAGCCTTTTCATTTCTACTTGGAGATGATGCTGCCTACCTGGCCACGTGACTCCAGGACACTGAGGGCATTCATTGTGGGCCCTGGTATGCTAGGTAAGGGGCATCTGCTATTCTTAGCTTATCACAATAGTGACACAACTAAGTTCTGCATACTTCTTCTGGGAGAGTTCCTCACTCCACAAGGACTTTTTCTTTTTGACTCTTCAGGAGCTATCATCTCTCTTGTCCTTCATCCCTGAGGTTTGCAAATGCTCGGGATAATGTGCCCTGGGAGGCAGATCCCCTTCCTGGGCTCCACATTTATTATTGTTTTCTGTGCTTCAAAATGAAAACTGAAAGCACGTTGCCTTATGCATTACAAGGCTGTCCTATTCTCCTATTCCTGCTTCCTGCACTGTTCCTTGTCTTCCTGTGCCTTGGAATTTAAGAAATAATTCCTGAGTATGTACACTCTGGGCTGGTTCCTTGCTCTTCATACAGTGCAAGGTGGTGAACTGGGCTGAGCCCCTGCCCTCCAGGAGTTCACCAACTATTGGGGTGAGGGGTGCACAGAACAGCAGCATCACCTTTACTATACAGGGCAGAATGAGCTGCAAACCCTATGTTTTATTTGCTGTATAGGGTGTATAAAAATGCAGGACTCAGAAATATAGAGGAAAAACTGATGGTTGCTAGTTGGGAGGGGGGTGGGGATGAGGGAGAAGGGGAAGGGATTAGGCAGCATAAATTAGCAACTACAATATTGCCACAGGGATAGGAAAGACAGTTTGGGGAATATAATTAATAATGTTGTAAATATTTTGTAGGGTGTTAGATGGTCATCTGTCTTGTTAGGGAGACCACTTCATGGATGGAGTAGAGGCTTGATCACTGCACTGTACACCTGAAGCTGATGTTGAATAATATTGTATCTCAACTATAATTTAATATATATATATATATATAGTCATGGGATATAGACTATAGTATAGGGAATAAAGTCAATGGAATTGTAATAGATATATATTATGTCAGAGGGGCAATAGATTGGGGGAGGGGGAAAATGCAGGACTCAAAAAGGAAGACCAAGGCTGAAGAACGGGTGCATGACCTTGGGAAAGGGACTCAGAGACCTTGAGCCTCAGTTTCTTCAGCTGTCAAGTGGAGATCATACCTACCTTGAAAGGCTGTTGTTCCAGGAATAAAACAATAAAAAAAATAGTGATTTACTGATGTTGCACAGCATGTAGAATCCCAAGCTGATCGTGCTAGTGAAAGGAGCCAGACTCAGAAGACCAAATACTCTATGGTTCCTGTTATATGATGTTCTGGAAAAAGTAAGAGTTGAGGGGGTGAAATCAGATCAATGGATGCTGGGGTTGGGGTGGGGGATGAGGGAATGTTAGCCATTGCAAAGGTTCCCTATCCTAATGGTGATACATATGGTGATTTATATATGGTGATATAAATGGTAGTTTATAGCTTGATATCTTTGCCAAATTCCTAGAATGCTGTATTTTTAAAAGGGTGAATTTTACTGAATGCAAATGATATCTTCACAAATAAACAAGTAAACAAAATAGATCTTGGTGGACTAAATGAGACAGTGTCTGTGAAACCCTGTCATGATGTCCCACACCCAGTGGGTATGCCAGAAGAATTTTTTTCATCTACCCAAAACAAAGCAAAGAGAATTTTTTTTTCCCTGAAGTGGAAAGATCCGAGTTCAAACCTAGCTCTTCCATTTATTAGCTTTGCAACTTTGGACAATTTGCTTAAATGTTCTGCAGTTCCTCATTCTGCAAATGGAAACAAAATAGTGAATTTGCAATGTGGAAGCTTTTGAGAATCTAACCATATAATGTAAAGACCTAAACTCAGGGTCTGTTCCATAGAAAGCTTTATTTTGCTTCTTTAACTGACACATGTGTATTGTGTATCGGGCATTATGCTGAAGGCTATACAGATACTAATTTAATCCTTATTATGGCCCCATTTTACAGATGGAAAAACTGATCTTAGGGAGGCCAAGTGCCTTGTCCAGGGCCACATCTGGTTTGGGTGGAGCCAGGCTGCAAACCCAGGCAGATGGACTCCAGAGGTCTTGTTCTCATCACCAGTCAGTTCTGCCAGTTTGATTGACTAATCATTTACAATTAGCCCCTTTGGTGCCGGAAATCACTTCCGTACAACGGTACATGTTAAAAGTCCTACCAGGGGAAGCAAGCCTTTTATTCTTTTTTTCCCGTGAAGGCCTTTACTGGAACTTTATAATCATTTCCAGATGATGGAACTGGCTCTCAGAGATGCCAAGTGGCTGATGGAGGCAGCTGAGTTCTAACTTGATCCCAGACCTCCTGTCTCCATATCGTGGACTTTCCTTCTCAACATCAGTGTCTGTATAAACCCTGCCTTCCTTGTTCTCAACGCAGGCAGAAATAAGCTCCCAGGCAAAGGTTTGTAAAGGAGGACCTTAAAAAGCTCTCTCAAATACTGCTGACAGAACTGTGACTTGATCAGATTTTTCCAGAGGACAATTCCGTGATATATGTCAACTGTCTTATAAATGGACTTCCTCTTTGACTTAAAAATTTTAATGCTGGGGATTTTTCTTAGAAAAAAATTATATATCTGCAAAAATTTATATACAAGCTACTCCATGACATGGTTTATGCTACTGAAATTCTAGAAACACATTCAATATACCAGTAATGATATAGTTAACCAATTTATGTAGCAGCCATTAAATGAAATACTAAGCAGCCATTAAAAATAATGTTTTAGAAAGCTACTTAATGACACTTAACATGTTCATGGAGTTTTTGAAGAGAAGAAGCAGAATTAAAATAAAATTATGTATATGTGGCTATAGAAAATAAAATGAGAATGAAATACATGAATAAAATAAAATACATGAGAAACTTTATAGACCTATCAAGGTGAGAGGATTATGGATGGTTTTATTTCTGGCTTGTTGCTCTCATATATTTTCTAAAAAATTATGCACACCCATATTTATAATTTGCGAAGCATAACAAAAGTGATTACAAATTTTAAAAGAATGGAAGGATCTCTTACTCCCTTAAGGATGAAAATATAAGTAAGTCATGCTGGGTTCTCTATGGTAGACCTACACTAATTGCGACTTTGTTTTCCCCAAGTACCGTGGACCCCTTGGGTACTTGACTACCCCCTGTGTAAACTCTGTGCAAAGGCAATGTGGAGTAGAGCCCCAATGCCCTGCAGACCCTCCATAGCACAAGAGAATAGAAGTTTAAGGTGGTGGGAAGGGAGTTCTGGGCACCACCTGCTCACTGGTCCTCCGTGCAGGAATCTCCAAGTCTGCAGCCCTGACAGGAGGCCACGTAACCTTCCTCAAGCACCCCCAAGGCCAGGGAGTGCCCACTAGCGAGTGGGGACTGTGACTACTGCACTATTTGGGTTGCCCAGGGCTTCGACTGGGCCAAAATCTGTGGTTTCTGCCTCCTCAGGCCACACAGCCTGAGTCAGCTCTCCTGTCTAAATGACAACACTTCCAATGTGGGAAGATAGGTCATGGCTGACACAACTCAACTGTGAAGGAGTTTCCTCCTCAGGAAGCCCTCCCAACACCCCAAGGCTCCCCCCCGACTCCTACAGCAACCTGCCACTCATCATGCTATGAGGGTGGGGTCCCTTCCCTCAACACTCTGTAACTTCCTCAAGTCCAAGGACCTTTTCCAACTCTTATCTATTGGGTTGTCAGAAAAGTCGTGATGTATTTATGCAATGAAAAACATAGAAAAAATTCATCATGGCTTTTCCAACAACCCAATACATACTCAGTGCCTGACAAAGGGATAGGCACCCATTCATTCATTGGATCAGGCAGCACATATTTATCAAGTGCCTACACTGGGCCAGGCACTTGGGCCAGGCACTGTGGTAATTCTGAGTGTATACCTGTAAACAAAACAGATAGGAGCCTTCCCTGGAAGGAGCCCATGGTATGTAGAGAAAGTCAGAATATAAATAGAAGATAGATAGATAGATAGATAGATAGATAGATAGATAGATAGATAGAGATAGGGAGGTAGATAGAGATAGGGAGGTAGATAGAAGAGATTGGATGCATGAATGGATGGACAGATGGATGGATGGATGGATGGATGGATGGATGGATAGATAGATAGATGGATAGATGGATGGATGGATGGATGGATGAATGGATGGATAGATAGATGGATAGATGGATGGATGGATGGATGGATGAATGGATGGATGGATTCAACTGGATAGATAGATGTGTGCATCGATGGATATCATAGATAAACAAACAAACGAACAAACCAATAGCAGATACTACTTATTTTACATTATTGCACATATTATGAAGAGAAAAAAGAGGGGCCAATAGAGGAGACATGGTGAGCCTGAGATAATGTAGCAAGGACTCTGGGGCCAGAGGGTACGAACCCCAGGCCCTCCTCTTACCAAGCGAGCTTTATCTTGCTGTGCCTCGGTGTCTTCACCAGACACGTTAGGATTAAACAAGCTATTTCAGTGGAATGTTTCCATTGTGCACATACAAGTAAGTGTTGATTGTGACTGTTATTGTCAAGATGTGTGTGTATGTGTGAGGACGGTCAGGGGAGACCTTCCTGGAGAAATGACTTCTGAGACTGAGGATGAGTAAGAAATAGCTGGGAGAGCATCAGGGGCAGGGGATGCTGGGAGCGAGGAAGAGTCCTCCAGGCTGATAAAAGGCCTGACACACTCCAGGTACCGAGGCCAGCGGACCTGGGGTATGAGGGCAGGCGGGGAAGATGACCACAAACACCCAGAGAAGTCTCCTGCTCAGCCCTGCGGGACGACCCAGGCCACCTCCCATGTTGTTGGAGCGAGCTGGAAGGCCCTGGAGGATTTCAGTTGGGAAGGACCCCGTCTTACTTTCTAGGCTCTCTGGCTGCTCAGCCGGAAGCAGGGGGGCCGGGAGGCCTGGGAGGAGGCTGGGCGGGACCCAGGTAGTGATGAGGAGGTGGTATGGAGTCAGAGCCAACGCGTGTGAAAAGCAGAAAATTAGGGTGGCAGGCTCTGCCTGGGTACCAGGGAATAACGCATGCTGATGGGACACAAATTGGGTATAGTTTGTGCTAACACCCTTTTGCTGGAGCACTTATTACAGACATGATTTATGGCACTTATTAAAGATAGTAAAGCAGAATTTATTCAGGACCATCCTGGTCAGGATAGGGGCCCTGGCATCGAATTTTGCACAGGGAAGAAAGCTCGGACTCTACTCTGAATGCAGTGTGGGCAGAGGTAGGAAATTACAACCAAGGAGAGGAGTGGGGATCGGTGGATAGGAAATTCCTAAGAGGAAGCATCAGAAGTAAGAGAGGATTCTAGCTACACTGACCTGCAGGAATCTTGTTGAAGACAGGCCAGGGTGATCCGACATCACCCCGGGAGGTAATGGGGGATAAGGAACCTGGTCATGTATGGCAGGTGTGTGGGGGGTGCTTGCTAAATGGACTCAGTGGGGTGCTTGCTAAAACTGGATGTTACAAGGAAGGGCACAGATGGGCCTAAGAGAAGTTTTGGGAGGCTGACTAAAGTTTGGTCGAGCAAATAATCTTTGTCACCTGCACACACATACCCAATGTTTCTGTCCAGATAAGCATGTGGCAGAGAGACTGAATGACGTTTCCTTCAGGACAGAAAGATGGGTGACCCCCCAATGGGTTTTTCAGGAGGGGGGTGTCCAGGGAGAGTCTTCTGTCCTCCCTGGAGTCGAGCAGGATGAAATGTGTATTCTTAGCTTTCAAAGGGCAGGAGAGTCTTCACTACACAGCCTTTTTAGGAAAAAGAAATGAGGGCAGTGTGAGATGAAAGACCAAAACCACAAGATAAGTGAATGACAGACAGAATGGGGCAAATAGGTCAGATACCCAGGTTACCGGTGTGAAACACTTGAAGGGTTGCTACTAGGAAATGGAATTCAACTGGCCCGACACAGATTTGATGAGGGGATTAAGGGCCAATGGATGAAGCCAACAAGTATATGACAACAGACTGAATATCATTAGTCATTAAGGAAGTGTAAATCAAAACAACAATGCGATATCACATCACACCCACTAGGGGGGCTAGAATAAAAAAGATGGACAATAGCAAGTATTGGAGATGATATGGAATAATTGGAACCCTTAAGTATTGCTGGTGGGAATGTAAAATGATACAGCTACATTGGAAAACAGACTGACAGCTCTTCAAACACTTAATACCTAGAGTTACCATATGACCCAGAAATTTCACTCTTAGCTACATACTCAAAGAGAATAAAGACATATTCACATAAAGCTATTATACATGAATGTTCATAGCAGGATTATTTGTAATAGCTGAAAAGTGGAAACAAGTCAAAAGTCCATCAAGAGATGAATGGGTAAACAAATGGAATATTATTTGACCATAAAAAGGAATGAAGTATTATACATGCTTCTGTTGACCCTTGAAAATGTTATGCTGAGTGAAAGAAGCCAGATACAAAAGACCACATATTTTATGGTTCCATTTACATGAAATGTCCAGAATTGGCAAATCCATAGAGACAAAAAATAGATTAATGGTTTCCAGGGACATAAGTGGGTAGGAAATGGAGAGTAACTTCTAAAGGATATAGGGTTTTTTTTTTGAGTAATGAAAATATTCTGGAATTAGATATTGGTGATGGTTGCACAATCTTGTGAATATACTAAAAACCTATGAATGGTACATTTTCATAAGGTGAGTTTTATGGTGTATGAATTATATGTCATCATTAAATCATTTATTTATGAAAAACACTAGTTTCTACATAGGAAAGAGAACCAAAAGGACTTCAAGCATGATACTCCATTAGAAATCTACAATGGCTATGTAGGTCATTTCCAGGCCTTCATTTTATAAATAATGCTATATGATAATCCTATATACGTATCTTTGTTCACTTTCCTAACAATTTTCTCAACTTCAATCCAAATTGGAATTCATCAAAGGTTCTACATAGGTTTTTAGGTAATCGGGATGTATTCGTGGTTTCTTATTCTAGGCCATGACATTTTTTGCTGTCCCATCAGTAGAACATGAAATTGACTCCCACTTGAGTTTACTAAAACCTTGGTATGTGTTTTGCTGGCTTGAATAGGTCTTTGTAAGTAAGGCTTGGGGACAAGGACAACTAGAATGAAGACTCATTAGGGTAATCATGGCTCTCTCACTTATTGCTGGCCAGGTCCCACTCTCAGGACATACCTCTGTCTACCCCATGACCATCAGGGTCTCAGCTAAAGAATGAGGAAGAAAAAGGACCATTAAGCTAAGTCAAGGCTAATTGATGCTGAGCCTTTAGGGCATTTGGAGGTGCTAAGGATGTCGGCCCTGAGTCATCGTGGGCTCTGAGTCAGGCAAATGACATGATCAAAATGACATTTAATCTCTCCATAATGAATTGAAAATCTATAAAAGTAGCATAATTGGCCAACTGTTCTACAATTAGCATACTAATATTGTGACCCTTGCGAGGTGAGCCGCATGGATTTACATGGGGATGTTGTGCTGGGACCGAGGGCAGGAAGGCAGACTTGGTGCAGAGAGGTATCTGAGCTCCATTATCCCATCCACGGGCTGCTTTGTTCCAAGACAAGGATTAGTGCTAATAATTTCTCCCCAGGGAAGCGCTATCTAAATCCAAGTTTTCTGCACAGTCTGTAAATACAGCACGAGTTCTTTCAGGAAGCAGACAGGGAAGGCACGTGGATAATAAGTAGGGCGATCCCAGGGCTTTTGTGTACCGACAAGGACAACAGGCATGAAAGTTTCCACGTTGCTTAGGTGGTTGTTCTGTGTGTACTGACCAAGTAAGGTAGGAATCCAGGAGGGAGGTGGCTTACAGTATTAGAAGCCAGCCAGGCTCCTGGAGTCAAAAAAACCCAAAGCAAACAAAGAGACGCTCACATGGAGTTGGGCATTTCTGAATGATGGAAGTGCCCTTTTACAACTTTCTTAGTCTTGCCTTGTGAGAAAGAGATCATCACGAATGGTTGTGTTTTAAACACATTCTCGGATGCAGTGATAGCGCACTCTATTATACACATCACCGTGTTTAACATGAGGAAGTGCATGGGGTGGCTTCTAGGACCCCTTCTACATTGATAATAATAAATATAAAATGACCTATAAAGTCAAATTTGAATGACTTGGGAAGGATGATATAAAGGCAATTTGCAAGTCTAATGATATTAATTAAAAGCTTATTGATGAAAAGGAATGGGCATCTATTCTGTGCCTACTGTGTGCCAGGGTCTTTGCCATGTACTTTCTCATGGAATCCTTAAAAACCACCCGTGATTTTGGTTGTCACCTCTATTTTTACAGCTGAGTCACCTGGGGCTCACAAATTGCAACTTATCTTAGTTTATGCAGCTAACAAGGAGCAAATGGGGGTCCTTATCCAAATAAGTTAAGAGTCATAGCAAGCATGGGCTAGACACTCTTAGAAGTATTTATTATTATTATCAATTCATTTAATGTTCTTAACAGTGTGAGGCAGGAAGTTTGGTGATTTTACAGACGAGGAAAGTGATGCTCAGAGTAGGTCAGTGGCTTTTTCAAAGTCAGTAGGTTAATGAAGAGTTATGAACAAATATTGCTTTCTGATTGCATGAGTGAGTGAATGGATGGATGGATGGAAGAATGAGGAAATTAATTAGAAAGTCTCCAATGAGGCTGGGACAGGTAAACCACCAACCACCTATTGTGGCCAACAGACATTAAGGTAAGATCTGGTCATGTACTTTTTCTGTTTAAAAGTCTGAAATAATTCCACATTGTCTGGAAAAAGAAAAATGATTCTTCCAATGGGTATATAATAATAACACTATCATTTATTGTTCATGTACTACATGCTACAAAGAATAAATTGTGTTCTGTATACATTATCACATTTAATCCTCAAAATAGCTAATGAATTTGGGCATATACCTGGGAATGGGTGTCCACATAATTTATCATATTAACTGGAATAATTTTGATTGTGAAAGGGAGGTGTTTTGATAATTTTGTTGGTATAACAAGAATAATCTGCAACTTCTGCACATCCTTTGACGGCTTTGTCACTGTAACTTGGAAGTGAAAAACCTGGGATGTAAGTGTTTTCTTACCCCAGAGCCCAGCTTTTAACTTCCACCCTCCCAGCCCCGTCAAGGTTTTCCTTCATCCTGTGGTCCAGGCTTGGGAGTCCTCACCAGTGCCCACATCTCTGCTTACTTGCCGCCATGTTTGATATGAGCTGTTGCATTTCTCTTGACTTGAATTGCTCATGAGATTGTCCTCTTTTGTACTTTCTTCTGCCTGGTATACCCTCCTCCTCTTCTTTGCCAAATTCACTTTCAATCTTCCAAACTCTGTCTGTCCACATCTCCTCTGGGCAGTCTTCCGTAATATTTACTTCCTTGTTGTTGTTGTTGTTGGTGGTGGTATCCCTTTATGCTTCTCATCACTCAACTCTGATGTCTCCAAGGCAGACACTCATCACTGTAACCAGGGTCCAACACAGAGCTCATCACTGAGTGGGACTCAATATTTTTATGAAAGAAAAGAAAACCAGAGGAAAGGAAGTAGTATGAATATTTGTGGTTCTGATGGAAACTAAAAAATGGACAGCTCATTCATTCAATGATTTAACAAATGTTTATTGAGCCCCTCTTATCTTCTAGGTGCTGGAACTACATTGGTGAATAACATAGAGCATAGCTGCTCTCCAGGCTCCTATTTCCTAGAATTGGACAGATAATAATACATCAATAACCAAGTATCAGTCACAAAGCTTATGTGCCCTACAGGTGGGGCTGAGCATCCCACAGAAATGGAATTACCAGGGGAATGCATTTTGGATGCAGAGGACATGCTCCCCTCTCCTGCTAGCCTGCATTTTATGTAATCTCAAGTGTCATCACAATCTCAAGGAAGACTTCCCAGTTCACCTTAGCCCTCTTTTTGTGTGATCATTTTGAGGGGGAAGGACAGGAACTATTACCCAATTTGCAGTTGTGCAGACAAGGAGAGCAATAAGATGTTCCCTGGTGCAGAGTGTGCCAAGGGAGTGGGGTGTGAGCACAGATCTTCTGCTGAGAAGATTTTCCTAGGAACTCTGATGAACTGGAACAAGCTCTACCTGGAAAGGGTCACTAAGAAAACCATGATAAAAACGGCATCTGTAATATGAAAAATATACCAATACATAAATGTATTAGCTCTCTGTGACCACAGCTTCGATGGCTGAAAACAACAGAAAGCTATTCTCTCACACTTTTGGGAGCCACAGGTTTCAAGTATCGCAAGGCTGAAATCAAGGTGTCACCAGGGCTGTGCTCCTTTAGGAAGACCTAGGTGACAATCTCTCCTTTGCCTCTTCCAGCTTCTGAGAGTTGCAGACATTACGTGGCTTGTGGCCACATCCTCTGTGTGTGTGTAGTCAAATCTCCTTCTGCTCCCTTCTTCTAAGGATATTTTTGTATTGCATTTAGGTCCCTTTTAGATAATCCAGGGTAATCTCCCCATTTTCAGATCCTAACTGAATCACACCGGCAATGACCCTTCTTTTTTGTCATGTAGGATACCATATTTACTGGTTCTAGGGACTAGGATGTATGCATTTTGGAGGGGCCATTTTTCAACTCATGACAACAACTAATTCCTAACTGTACTGTACTAAGACTCGGGAGATGCCCAGGACATTTACCCATATTTTATCAAATGTTCACACTACCTGAGATGGAAGGGAGAGGGTTCAAATCTGCCTTTCTTAAGCTCTGGTCCCAGATTTTTTTCACCACTTTCCATTGGAGCAGTCTTATTACAAGAGTAGATTTTTTTTTCCCCTGGACCAAAGTCTCTCATGCGTGAAGCTGCCCAGTTTGCAAAATAGAAACTTGCCCTCTGGCTACATGTTCCTGGGATGGAAAACTGTATTTTCCATTTTGCCTAAGTTTGGGTTTTTTAATAGCAAACTCTGTATTCTATTTGTGCAAATTATTCTTGTTGACAGTGATGGGCAAACACTCTTATTCCAAGAGAGTAATAGATCCCAGCACCTGGAAAGCCATGTCTATGTCCTTTTCCTCAGGAGCAAAAGGACTTTTCATTAGCCCAACCACATGCTGGCCAAGGAGGGGTCTACCTCGGGTCCACTCACTGAAGGGCTCTGGTTCCTGGAGCCCAGGTGTGTCTGGTCCTCAGTCAACTAACATACAGCCCAGCTGAAGGGGTGCTGGGAAGCCAATTTCTGCATGCCAGGGGCTGATCTGAACCTGCCTCTGGCTAATTCCAAGGAGGTCCTCATGCCAATCAATATATTTTTTCAAAAGTGAGGTCAAAGTCAGGTTGTCTTGTTCTGTGAATAATGAATGCTAAATATTAATAGTTAAAAGATGCTAATGTTCCCTAAAACATGTCAGGCTTTCTCTTTCTTCTTGCTGTCATTCTCCTCTCACTGATAGTGTGTGAAAGGGGAAGTCGTTTCCCTCCCCAGCTCCATCTTAATACAGTGCAGTTGAGCTATTTGTTCCAGCTCCCCAGGGGCACCTGAAATTGATTTCAGAGGCTGAACACTCAAATTAGACATTTAAAGCAAAGGAGATAAATTTGAAGATGAATTTATCCTGTCTAGGCTCAGAGGACAACTGATGAAACATCTTTTCTTTTTTTTAAATTTTTTTTTTATTCTTAGCCCACAAAGTGGGTTCTTATTGAGACTGTCATTTTTCTGAATCTTGATATGCAAATCAAAACACTATAGAATCGAGTGCCCACCTATAAGTGTCGTGGATCTTCAAGTGTCTATCTAGGTTAGCTTTGAAACCAAAATATGGATTTGGCAAGTCGCGTTTGGAAGAATGAGGCTTCATGGAGTCACACTGCTTCTAGAATTCCAGTTTCACACAATTTGCACTCAGTGTAACTTTATACCAGCTATTCTGTGTCACTTGTTTATAAGGGTCATGAATAATTATTTTTGTGTAAGTTTGGGAATATTATAGTGTATAATGCAGCAAGATGTCCTCTGTCAAACTCAATGTTTTAGTTAAAAATATATTTACAGATTTGTACATTAGAAAGAAAAAAAGTTCCAAAATAAATATTCACAGGAAAACATCATTGCCCAGAGCTAAGGTCCGGATATGAAATATAATAAAGTCAATGAAAATAAAAGATGGCGTCTGTTCACACTTTGCCATGATTTCCTGTGACTTTATTTCGTTTTATTCTAGCCTATATATTAAACATGGGCATGACATAGCTTCTTTCTGGAGTACTTCACTGTCCTGGACAGTTCATTCTTTTGGATATGAAAATATTGTAAAGTGCAGTGTAAGTCTGTGACCGTGGAAAGAAATGGCTTAGTTTTCCAGTGGAACATGGCACTCCTTAAAGACACAGCATCAAGTTTCTGATAAGAGCCAAACCTTCATTTTTCAAGGCTCAGACATAGGAGGGAGAAGGATAGAAATTTTGCGTTGACCTTTTTACTCCTGAGTAAGACTTCAGTGGTGGGATTAATTTAACCTTCTGCGATGGAATTTCTGGGTCACATGGTAACTCTATTGAAAGCTTTCCAAGGAATTATTAAACTCTTTTCAAAACTCTTTTCAAAGTGGCTGTACCAATTTACCCTGTTGCTGGTAATGTGTGCAGTATTGAATTTATCCACATCCTTGCCAGCACTTGTAATTTTCTGTTCCAATATATAACAGCCATTTTAGTGGATGTGAAGTGGTATTTCGTGGCTTCGATTCTTATTTCCCTAATGGTTAACGATGCTGAGCCTCTTCTCTTGTGCTTTAATTGTCTTCATAATAAGACTCGGTGGGCATTTGCCTTATTTCTCCACTTTCTGGACTAACATTAGTTCCTGTTTCTTGCAGCTGAATCTTATTTCCCTTTGGTCATCTGCAGCTCTGAGCACAGTGCCTGGCACCCAGCAGGTTCTTCATAACTTTTAATACATTTGATAAAATAAGAGTTGTCTATCATCTAGTATTTCTACAAGACCTCTAATGGATATATTTCTATAAGTTGAACTGCATTGGAGTGAACTTATTGGTACCATGATTTTACTCAGCAACTAGTAAATGCCTTAACATTTTCTTATTAATCTTCAGAGCAAACTTTTGTGGTAGATCCTGTTATCCTCATTTTACAGAATTGGGAAACTGAGGCATGGAGACAATGGCACCCACCTATTATGCCATTAGTTTTGCTGTGTCTCCCAGCCCCTTTGCAGTTTGGGCCAATGGAGTGTGGACAAAAGTGTCATGTGTTCCCCCCCCCCCCCGACCCAAGCAGTGAAGAAATGGCACACGATTCTTCAGGTATTTCTTCTTTTATGGCAGCAACCAGGGAAGCTGTGCCTCCCAGATGGGGAGACTCCTATGAGCCTGCCTCCTGAGTAGAATCATGGTGCATATCCCCAATAGACATGTTGTATGACAAGTAATAAAGCTATTGTATTAAGCCACTGGGATTTTAGACTTATTTGTCACTGAAGCATAGCCTAGCTTAGTACATGGACAGTAACTGGTCCTTCTAAAAGGAAGACCTATGTTCAATCCATGGACGGTTTGCCTCCAAAATCCTCTCTAATGTCATTCTGAAAACTACAAGAATTACCTGCCTGTGGCACCATTTATGATACAATTCCATATCCATTTCCTCTGGTAGACATTCAATGTAAAGTTGACTTAAATCTGATTTAATATAGACTCATGTTCTTATCACCCACCTAAACTTTCCATTTCTCCATAATGAATGGCAGGATTTATGCTTTCTGGCAGAGTTTAAGAATTGGTGGACAAATCCCACATCTCAGGATGGTGCCCTCAACAACAAATTTTCTTGCTCTGCTTGGTCAGGTATAAGCATGTTTCTGTTGCTTGCGATCAGAAGACCCAAAAGAGTATGTTCAGCGAACAGTAAGAAACCAGCCTGACCACAGTATACAGGGAGATGAATGTGGAAAAGTATCAGGGGATATTCTTCTGAAGACCCTTGGAGACCAAGCTGACCTGGCAGCAATGAGTTAGGATATATGGGTCCTTGTCAGTACTGGTTTCTACTTCCATGGCAATGTATAGACAGAGGCAGTTCAGTTGTATTTGTTAAATTATAAATCAGAAAACATCTACTGATTTTTGCATTAGAATATTTTTGATTTAATCCACATAAAGTTTTAAGTCCAACTGCCCCAGTATATATTCTTTCCTATATTGGAAGCACAGTGTGGAAACTCAATGATTGTGATTGAGTTTGTGTCTCTAGGGAACTTTCAGATGAGAGTTTACAAACATCCTAGATATCACTGATATTATGGAGTGTTCATTATAGGAATGTTCCCATGGTCGAAACATAGGATTGGATGGTGTCCAGTGAGTATGCTTGTGATCTGAATTCACTGGATTCTTATCTCTAAACAGGATGGTTGGCCTAGACAACAGAAGGGAGCCTCCTGCTTGAAGCCTCAGCCTTTGGTGCATGCACTACTTTTTGTTGAATACATAAAGATCTGAGTACCCAATGGCTTGATATTCTTATGAAACTTAAGACTGGAACTAAATTTGTTCAACAGCTTAGTTATAGAAAAGAACTTAGCATTTAGTCTAATTATTCATTCTAAGTCAATACATGTAGCCTCCATGATCTAAATTCAAGCTTTTTCTTATTCGCTTATTTGTTTCTTCCTTTTTTTTCTTCTTTCCTTATAAATGTAGTCAATATGAGTTATTTCTGCTTTTTATGAATGTGAATAAAGTTGAGACACTCTTATCACAGACCCTTTTCATCAGAAATACGTCTGCATCTAATGTGTTTCTTCACTCGGTGTGCAGAAAATTCAAAATGAAATGTGTTAATACCATGAATTCTTTCTGTGGTCTTTGGGAAAGGCAGAGTGGTACCTCTAAATGTACCTTTCATCTCCTTAAACAAAATAAATGATTTGTGAAACTCTACTCAAAATCTCTCCACATTTACTCATGAGAGTTTTCCAGATGTGCATTCAAAACGTCCTCACAGGTAATAATAGTTCAGAATCTACACAAAGTAGAGTGAGCCCAACATGAGGACCAGTGGCATGCCCTGGTGACACCCACCACGAACCTTCTCCAGGCTGGAGTCGGCTCCAGACAGTGTACCGAGCTTAGGTGGGCAAGCTGTTAAAATTTAGTTTCCATTAAAGCAGTCTTTGAGGCAGGGATTGAGTACAAGTATTTATTTGGGATGTGACCCAGGAAACACTGTGGGTGTGGGGACATGAGGTAAGAAAGGGAAGAACCCCAGTAGAGAATGTGTTAACGGGCAGATTCTCACTGTGGGTGACTGAGACTCCAAGGGACCCCTGAGAGGCACTTTATAGGTGCTCAAATTATTGCTCTGAACATTATCTGGAATTTTATTGGCAGATCTGATGATTATCCAAGCATGATAGAACTAGTAGAAAATCAGGTATCTATGGTAGTATAAAAAGAAACAATACCAATGTGTTTTCTAGATTTAGTCAATGGTTCCCACCTCTTGAGTAATTTGCTACTCATTCATTCATCCCTGAAGACTGTGGTTCTCAACAGTACATTTAAATCAATCAGTTTTTAAAAGGTCTTAAAGGGACAACTTATTTCCAGATATCTGTATCCAAGACATTGGGAATCAACTGTTAATTGAAATACTCAAAGATCAGAGAAAAGCATGTAATAGAGTGCATCTCACACCAAGAGAATGAAACAACTAATGTGAGTATTTAACTGTTGTTTCAGCCTTCCATCACTACCCCGGAGAATGATTTTTCCAAACATGTGTCTGATCTTGCCATGTCTCACTTAACATTCATCAGCAGCTCCACACCGCCCATGAGAAGGAGCTCAAACATCTTGCCCAGGCCATCAGGGCTTGGGACCCAGCTCATGTTTCTAGTTTCAACCCCAGTCTTCTCCACAGAACCACACCTCCACCCACACTACTCCTAATTATTGAAGCATAGCCTAATGTTTTAGCTTGGATTCACACTTGCTGTTTCTTCTCCTCAAAACATCTCCTCCACTTACCACAAAAATTTATCACTCCCTCATGCTTATTCTCACTATACACTTTGTTTAGACTTCTGTTGTATCATTACCTCAAGTTGCGAAAATCTTGTTTATGTAGATAGCTACACCTACTGGATTGTAGAGACTATATCTTGTTCATCTTTGTCCCTGGAGCTTATCACCATGAATGGTATATAGTAGGTATATACTATATACCTACAGAAAGAAAAAAAGAAATGAATCAATGGATGGATGGATGGATGGATGGATGATGGGAGGGTGGATATATAGATGGATGGATGAATGGGTGAAAGGACGGATATATGGATGAACGGGTGGATGCGTTGGTAATGTTATCCCTCAGATCTGTAGTCATAGATTAAAAGTACAAGAAAGAATTTAAAATCCTATATGAATGTCTTTGTGTTTTCTCATTCAGGGAATTGTGTTGTGTTTTTTTTTTAACTTCTAAAGCCCAAGAGGAAGATATATTACCTTTCTAGTTGCCCCAGTGAAGAATCCTTGAAATGCGCGTATCTCAACTTGTCTTCCCAGTATCTCCTGGACCCTGTGCTCACCAAAATGACAGCCACTATACACATGTGGCTATTGAGTATTTGAAATGCAGCTACTGGGATGAGGACACGAACTTTGAATTTTATTTGATTGCAAAATAATTGAAAAATAAAAGCTCACATTTGATTTAGTTAATGGAAAACCTTTAAGTATGTTTGAAACAACTTGGATATGTAATCATCTAATAAACCTAACTAAAAATTTCTAATACTATAGGAACTATTACTTTTACTAACCTTAACTATGGCTATATATGTGTGTGCATGCAATTATATGTATGCAAAAATAAGGAGCTTATGTATATATGAGAAAGAGAGATCGACTTATCTATCTATATATCTCTATCTAGTTATCTCTATCACTATCTCTGTATCTGTCTCTATCTCTGTCATCTAATCCCTCTGTACCTAATATCCATGTTGCAATAATGAAATGATATTGAGGTGTTAGCTGTACCCAATTCAATATTTAAATTCAATGTTGTTCCAATCAAAATATCAATGGGGATTTCATAGAGCTGTACAACTGATTCTAAAATTTATCTGATAGAATAAGAGGCCAAGAAAAATCAAGACAATTTTAAATTATCATTGTGGTTGGACTTAGCATTTCAGAGGTGAATGTTTACTATGAAGTTATACTAAGAATGAGAGAGTGCTAATGGGTTTAGGAAGCAAAATAAATATCAATGGAACAGAGAGCAAAGTCCAGGACCTGATCCATACACAGATGGAAACTTAATTTATGGCATGGGTGATAATGCAAGTTAGCAAGTTTATTATTTCAGAAGATGCCAGCTGTAGTACCACAGGTAACGACCATAGCATTTTAAAACAATAGAAGTTTATTTCTATTTCATAAGAAGCCCTGACTGGCAGGCGACTTTCTTAAAATGTTAATTCAAGGACCTAAGTGTTTAATCTTGCATTCCAGCATCATACACACCGTACACACATGGCACCCCTGTCTGCCTCAACCAACTCTAGCTAATGAAGAGAGAAGCATTTGGGCAATAGACAGATGCTGTGCTAACTGCCTCCCAGGATCGCACCAAAATTACAAGCAAATTATACAGCATTCAACTCTGGAGGTCCCCGGAACACTAGATGAACAGAACCACTAAACGAAGAACTTAAAGAGGAGGCCACGTCGGGTCTGGTAGGACGGGCGGAGACGAGAGGGGGCGAGCCCCGTGAGGGAAGCCCCAGCCATGGGAAGCTTGTCTGTTTGGGGGAGAGACCCTCCGGCCACACTCCAAGCTCACCAGCCCAGAGCTCCTTTGCCGGGAAGAGGAGTTCTACGATAGCCGGCAGTAAATTAGTGAGGACTCTCTTTGCTCAGCTCGGTGAGGCTGAGAGCGGCTGGAGAATCAGTGGGGCCGGCGCCCGGGCTTGCTCGGCGGTGAGCACTTACCTGGTTCCTGGTGGACGGAGTGGCTGTGTGAGCCGGACCCAGGAGACTATGGGGACGGACTGAACTGAGCACCTTTGGTGCAGAGGCTGGAGGTTTTTTGACTGTTGTTTCCATGGTGCGGAGCCTGCACGTGAGTGGTGTAGGGAGGGCGCCATTTTGTCAGACTTGGGCCCGCCGCCCACGGAGGATCAGGTCTGAGACCTCATTGGTCTGGTGGAATTGGCGCAGAAGTGCGTGTGTGCGCGTGCGCCTGCGGCCTTGGACTCCCCACCCTCCACTCAGCTTATACTGCGTTGCCAGGGAAACGCTGGGCGGGTGCCCTCCGGCTCCAACAGGCTGCTCACTGAGACCCGGGAGTGCGCAAGCCGCCTCCGTCCCCACTCTCCGCACTGCGCTTGCAGAGTTTCCAGGCTGGTGATTGGTTGTTGGGCTGCTCGGCCTGATCTGCGAGCGGCTGATTGGGACAGGCTGAGACTGGAGTTTTCCTGGGAGTGTTGGGCCGTGAGCTGTGTGCCTGGGTGATCCAGCCAGGGCTCTCCTGGTGATCTATCTAATACATCAAAGCAATCCCAGAGCGACAGCCAGAATGGGAAAACAAAGAAACATGTCACAAGTAAAAGATCAGAAGAAACCTCTAGAAATGGAACTAAATGAAACAGAGGGATCCAACCTTTCAGAGACAGAGTTTAGAACACTGATGATAAGAATGTTTAAGGAACTTAGCGAGGACATAAAGAAGGATAGGGCAACCATAAAAAACAACCTGTTAGAACTAAAGAATACAATAACTGAAATGAAGAACATACTCAAAGGAATCACCAGTAGAGTAGATGAAGCAGAGGAGTGGATCAGCGATTTGGAAGATAAAATAGCAGAAATCACCCAGGTGGCACAACAAAAAGTCCAAAGAATAAAAAACAATGAAAATAGTTTAAGAGCCCTATGGGACAAGGTGAAACGCAACCATGTTTGAATCATAGGAATACCAGAAGGAGAAGAGAAGAAGCAAGGGGTCGAAAAGGTATTTGAAAAAATAATGACTGAAAACTTCCCCACCCTGGTGAAGGAAATCAACATACATGCCCAGGAAGTGCAGAGGGTTCCAAACAAGCTGAACCCAAACAGGTCTACACCAAGACACATCATAGTTAAAATGGCAAAGGTTAAAGGCAGAGACAGAATCCTAAAAGCAGCAGGAGAAAGACAGCAGGTTACATATAAAGGAACTCCTGTTAGACTAACAGCTGACTTGTCTACAGAAACTCTGCAGGCCAGAAGGTAGTGGCAGGAGATACTCAAAGTGACACAAAATAAAGTCCTACAACCAAGATTGCTTTACCCAGCATGGCTATCACTTAAAATTGAAGGAGAAATAAAGAGCTTCTCAGAAAAGAATAAGCTTAAGGAATTCATTACTACCAAGCCAGCATTGCAAGAAATGTTAAAAGGACTTTTTTAAACAAAAGAAAGGGGTAAACAAGCTAACCCAGGGAGACCAGGAATACAAATAACAAAATGGCAATACATATGTACCTATCAATAATTATTTTAAATGTGAATGAGCTAAATGCTCCAATCAAACAGAGAATGGCTGAGTGGATAAGAAAAAAGGACACATGTACATGCTGTTTACAGATGGAATAAGATATTTCATGCAAATGGAAATGAGAAGAAAAAAAAAGCTGGAATACCAATATTTATTTTGGACAAAACAGACTTTAAAATGACTACAATAAAAAACAAAGAAGGGCACTATAATCCTAATAAACATCTATGCACCCAACATAGGAACTTCCAATTACATATAACAGATTTTAACAGACATAAAGATAGAGATCAACAGTAACACTATCATAGTAGGGGACTTCAACACCATTGTCACCAATGGACAGACCCTTTAGACAGAAAATCAATACAGAAAGAGGGGCCTTAAATGATATTTTAGACCAGCTGGACTTCGTTGATATTTTTAGAGCATTTCACCCTGAAAAAAACAGAATATACATTCTTCTCACGTACACATGGGACACTTTCCAAGATAGACCATGTTAGGCCACAAAACAAGTCTCCATAAATTTAAGAAGATTGAAGTCATATCAAGCAGATATAAAGGAAAAACTGATGGTTGCTGGCTGGGAGGGAGTGGGAAAGAGGGGGAGGGGGAAGGTTTTGGACAGTGTATGTGGGACCACAATGTTGCCGCAGGGATATGGGGGCAGTTCTGGGAATGTAGTTGATAATGTTGTGAAGAGACTATTATGTTGTGAGAAATAAGTCAGTCAGAGAAGGACAGGTACCATGTGATCACACTTGTGTGTGGAGTCTGAAGAGCTGAGTGAACGATCAAAGTAAACGGACTCGTAGATGTAGAGGAAAAACTGAGGTTTGCTAGTTGGGAGGTGGGTGGGGATGGGGGGGAAGGGGAAGGGGTTAGACATCATAAATAGACAACTACAATATTGCCACAGGAATATGAAACACAGTTCGGGGAATATAATAATGTTGTAAAAATTTTGTGGCATGTCAGAGAGCCACATGTCTTGTTAGGGAGACCACTTCATGGATGGAGTAGAGGCTTGATCACTGCACTGGACACCTGAAGCTGATGTTGTATAGTATTGTATGCCAACTGCAACTGAATATGTAGATGGTCACGGGATGTGGAGTATACTGTCGAGGGGAGTCAGGGGAGTTGTGATGGATATGTATGATATGGGGGGGGAGTGGGGTGGCGAACTGGGGGAGGGGGTTGTCACTTTGGAGGGTAAAGAGTATAACTATTGCATTGTGTTGTAAACAATAAGAAAAAAAAAAGAGAGAGAAGCATTTGTGTGAGTGTTCTCATGGACCAGGCTTGGAAGTGTGCTCATCATGACCACTCATTCTGTAGACTGGAACTCAGTCATGTGGCACCATCAAACTCCAAGGGCGATGGAAGTAAGGAGTCCAGCTTGTTGGAAGGAGGAAGAGAAATGACGTTTGATGAATAGTTTATTAGTCCCTGATGCAGTGTGGAAAGGACAGGCTGTTTGATGAGTGGTGCAAGATGATTGTTTTTGTTTTGAGAATAAGGGAGAATTAGAGTTGTTGTATTTTTTTTAACACACCATTCACAAAAGTGTGTTCTAAGTGGGTTAAAGGCTTAAGTGTAAATGCAAAACATCACAAGAAAATGAAAACAATATCTTTATGGTCTTAGGTTCAGCAAGAGTTTCTTGTTTTTTTGTTTGGTTATGTGCTTCTTTGTTTGTTTTTGTTTTTTTGTTACAGGATATATAAATCTCAAATCAAAATGAAAAGATGTAAATAAATTTTATTAAATTTACTAATATCACCATAAAAATTAGAAATGTAAAGCAGTGACTGTATGTACCCAGAAGACTTCAGTATTCAGAATACATAAAGAACCCCTATAAAACAATAAAAAAAAAATATAAGCAACCACAGAGAAACTTTGGAAAATGATATCAATAAGCAGTTCAGCAAAGAGGACCTCTGGAATGCCGAAGACATCAAAAGTTGTGCAACATCACTATAAATCAAGGAGGAAAATACCATAAGAATGACAATTTTATAAAAACAAATTGATAATACTAAGAAATGACAGGGATATGTGTAAGCAGGACCCCTTAGACAGAGCTGGCAAAGTACAAATTGGTACAAACACATAAGAAAATAAATGACAACATCTAGTTAGATTGAAGACATTTATGCTCTGTGACCCAGCAATTCCATTCTATGTACCCTAGAGAAACTCTCTGTATACGGAGAGACATGCACAATCATTTTCCTTGTGGCATTGTTTGTAACAGCAGAAAATAAAAGCAACTTAAATATCCATCAACAGGAAAATATAGCAAAATGGTGTTATATTCATACTCTCATATACCATGCAGCAGTTACAATGAATGAAGTAGAAATACATGTAGAAACATGATAAAAATCACTGTCTTAAAGAAAAAAAACAAGATAGGGGAGGCAATTTGCTGGATGACATATATCATGTGATACAAATACTATGAAGTTGAATATTAAGCAAAGTAGTGTATATTATGATTATGGATAGAAGAGAAATGTATAATTCATATGGGAAGTAAAAGTGATAAATGTAATATGGTAATTGGTTGATTTTAAGGAGAGGAGGGAAGATATGTTTGGGTAAAGGGTGAACAAGAGATCTTAACTATTTGTAATGACAAATTTATTTACAGAGAGAGAGAGAGAGACAGAGAGACAGAGAGACAGAGACTATGTTAGTTACAATAGATAAATGTATAGATAGGAGCAGTGATGTTCATCATATTATTTGCTACTCTTTGCTGTATGCTATGTTATATCATTTAAAAAGATTGAGACATAATGATCTTTGTTCTCACCTCTCTCCAGATGTCTCACCTTCCCCATAAAAAACTATGGAAAACTCTGTACATGATTCTAATTTCTGTTTCACCTGCCTTAAGTGATAACTCTTGAACTCCCTTGTTGGACATCCCATGATGTTTGACTATGGCTGTCAGCCCACCTGGGAGATGTAAAATAAGCTTGTGAGAGCAAATTCTTCAAGGGGTGTAACTATAACGTTTTGCTGTTACCACACCTGGCCAAATGAAAGAGCTTTCTAAATCCGTATGCCATGCAAGAAGACCTGAATACAAATACACACATATGTGCATATATTCATAGCTTACCCTGTTGGGTGATGGACACAACCCCCTCCAAACCTAACCTGTCTGTCAGTGGTGGCCACAGGCTGCGGAAGAAGAAGAGATTGTGACTGTGGGTCTATTATCTATGGAATTGTAAAGGATCCCCCCATGCAGGTATCCTGGGCCAGTAGCTTAACAGAAGAGAGGAAAATGAAAAAGATTAGCATGACTGTGACATTTTCTAGGCCTCCTGTGCCTGTGAGCTGCTTTCGGAAATCATTCCTTTGATGGACCAGGGGTGATAAAAATAAATAAAATTGTAAAGTCAGGATAAGCAAGTAGCATAAAGGTAGAAAATCACTGGTCATGAAATTATTATGTTGATTGTCATTATAACTGTATTTTCATTGCAATAGCCATAATAATGTACACATATATAATCTTTTATGTTGTCAAGTAGAATGGCCATACCCTCTGATATGCCCAGGACAGTCCTGATTTATCCCATTGTCAACTAATTTGGGCTTTAATTGTCAGTAGTGCCTCCCTTCACTCCCAAAGTACTCTGGTTTGGATTCCCCATTTTAAGGCATGTTTAAAAAAAAAAAAAATCTTAATTTGAGTCTTGTGTTTGACACTAATTGGGAGGGCTTTGGGGTTTCACTTTGTCTCTCAGAATGGGTTTCCTTGCTGGCGACACTAAGGTAACACTGTACCTTTCTCTCCCGCACCTCTAGGTCCATTTCCCACCAAGTCATGTTGACTCTCACTGTAATTCTCTTTTTGAATCTCAACCCCTGGTCAAAGTGGCCACCGTTTCTTATCAGGACAGATTACATAATTTGTGGGATCCAGTACGAATGAACACATGGAGCCCCTTGTTCAAATATAGAAGGTGGCAACAGGAGATCATTAAACCACACTTGGGGGCCTCAAAGTACAGGGCCCTGGGTGTCTGGACAGGTTTCATGCTCAGGAAACTGGCCTTGACTCTTATCTGGGCCAGCAGTCTTCTCCTAACTCCTCTGCTGCCCACACACACTGAGCCCTTCCTCCAAACCACCTCATCCTGGCACCCCAGCCTCACTTGCTTTGCTCATCCAGCTACACTAGCCGTCCCTTAGCTAGTCCTACTCAGCCTGGGCACATTTTTGGTCAATCCACTCTAGTGAGAAAAAGAAATTTAAGACACAATCCCTGCCTGTGGAAATCACGTGGCCTAGAGAGGAGCACACACATGAACAGACAGCTTGGACTCTCTCCACCTCGCTGAGCCTCAAATTCCTCATTGGCCAAAGGGAACCAGCCAATGTGTGAGGCCATGGAGAGGAAAGGAGGCGGCTCGTAGAGAGCTCTGGCCTCAACCCACGGCACTGGCTAGAGTGATGGCTCAGATTTGCCTTGGTGTGGACAGGACTATGTTGGAGACCCACGGGCGAGCTTGGTCTGAGCCTCTGAGAGAGGGCTGCCCCAGCTTAGGGCCTGGGTCACCCGGCAAGCATGAAGAAAAGCTGATCCCTCCCTGGACCAACAGAATGGAAACCTTCCGGGGTGGAACCTGAGCACTGGGGTTTTAAATACCTTCCAGGGGAGCGTGATGCACCAGTGAAGGCTAGAACATTGGCTGTATTTAAAGCATGAGTAAGAGCCCACGTCTCAAAGAGGAGACATTCCAGGCAGAGGTCCCAGTTTGAGCGAAGGCCTGGGGTGAGATGCCATCTGCTCTGTTGGGTGCTGGAAGCTGGCTTGTATGCCTGAGTGTCCATTGGGATGTGGTCTTTGTCCCAGCAGCAGCCCTGAGTGCAGTGCTGGGGGATTGGGGGTGGGGAGGCCCTGAGGGCTGGAAACCCTGGTCATGCTGAGCTAGTGGGATACCTGATGGACACTTAGTGCCTTATTGAGAGAGAGTGAACCTGACCCAGCTAAGCAGCAGGTGGGTCAAAGACAGAGGCCTAAGTGGTATTTACAGGTGAATGCAGGAGCTGCTCCAGCAGCCCCATTTGGCAGGCTTTTGATCCCCAATCCCAGCCTCAGATGGGTGACCCCTGAGCTAGACAGTTCCCATCAGGACAAGGGAAGCAATACAATGAATACAAGTAGAGCAAGGTCGTGAAGACAGAGAGAGCAAGAAAGAAGGGGTTGTGGGGAGAGAGTCTTTATGGGATAAAATTACCAGCCAAGACAGAAGGCTCAGAGGCAGTGGGTGGGCTTCCCTGCCCAGGAGTCTGCCCTGGCCACCGCCAGCCTCTGCCTAGGCTGGGACAGTAGGAGCTGTAGTCTGTGATGGCGTCTGGAGAGAGGAAGGAGAGGGTCACAGAGACGGGGCCCCTGACTGCAAAGGAGGTATCTGGGGACACTCACTGCCCCTCCCTGGCCAGTGAAAACCTCATCCCTTCACTCCTGTGATGAGCAAAACCAAAGCCAAAACTAAACCAAAACAAACAAAAAAGACACAGCCAAGATTGGTGCTTATGTTTAAAATTTAATGAGCACTTTTAAAAATGTATCTCAGTGATACTTAAATGAATAAATGCTTTCTTTCCCCCACCCCACTAAAGAAAGAAAGAGAAAAGAACATAAGAAAAAAAAGATGATGGCCCTGAGATTTATACTGCCACTCATGCTTGGATACCGATCACTTATCTGGATAATTAAGCAGTATCAGCAAGCAACCAGATCCCCGAAACTTGATATTAATCCATCCCTCTTAATAGTAACACAGAGCTGCCTCAGTAGAACTCAGCCAAGACCTCCTAATCCCCCTTTACCAGCGTTCCGCCATCAGCCCACAGCATTGCTTTCCCAGAGAGTTCGAGGTGTGTCAGCAGCTTAAACATCATTTCGGCTTTGAATCAAAGTATCTGAGGGGAGTCAGAAAGAGTCAAGATGATGGCAGGTTTCTCAGGGACGGAATATCCACAACTACTTTGCCTGTGGGCAAAGCTTGGTCAGGCATCTGGTTTTCATGGTTCTTTCTCTCTCTGAGGTTTGTGTTCAAATCAAAGGCAACCAACAAATGGCTCCTTCCAAATTTAGGGCCTCTGGATTTTGGGGCGTGGGTGCCATGTACCTCCAGCAGTCAAATACACCAACATGCTCTATGCCGCAAGGGTGAGGAGTAAATTCCCACTGGCGTCCATGTCCAATATAGGGGGCCGTTTCCATCCACTTGCTGCCTTGTTTCTCCCTCTTGGCTCTGCCTAGCACATCATCTCTTTTCTTCCTCTTCGGGTAAGACCTTCACTTCCGGTTCTTTGGGATTCCACCTTGCTTCTTCAGGTTTCATAAAAGCAGACACCTTCAGGTTGATTCAGCCATTAAGGGCCTCTTCTTACATCATGTGGGGTTTCCAGTAAAAGAGAAAGCAGAAGGAACCCGTGCACGAGCAGATCTGTGGGCTGTGGGGCATTTGGGCCAGCTCTCACTCTGCTCCAGACACCTGGCTGCCTTGGTGACTGCACATCAGAGGGCGTGATTGCTCCCTTCACTTGAGGCTCTGCCATCCTGTTATGGTCACCCTCTGTCACTATTTCTGCGGCTCTTGCTCCCACCAACTGCTTTTCTTTGGAAATCTGTGCCAGTCCTCTGGGGAAGGGGCTCTGGTTGTTTCAGTCAGACTCTTCTAGAGGTGGGGGGCACTCAGGCTACAGTGATCTCATATAGAGATCACACAGCTGGTCAGCCACGGGTAGCAGGACCTAGGACAGATTCACGTCCATGGGCCAATCAGTTTGGCAAATGGGAGGCCACGCTGGACAGAGCATGGAAGCTCAAGCCAACAGAACAACTCAGAGGGCTGTGGTACCCAGAGCACCCAGAGCTCCTCTCGAGAGCATTTGGAATGAGGCACCAGCTCTCCCTGCTTCAGACTATCGCAGGGGCTACATGAGCAATAGATACACGCTGGGATAAGTCCTTACATGCAGGCTGGTGTTCCGTGTCACCCCTTAAAACAAGACAGTGCCAGCCCTGGAGGGAATAGGATGGGATGGGTCATTTGCAAAGTCCAGAGCATAGCTGGAGAAGACAGGTGCACACCAGATGTGAAATCCAGTCGATGTGGAAGGTCCCAGAGGCTAAGCTGCTTCAGACTGAGGGAGTCCCAACAAAGTCTGGGGGTGGGTCAGAAGCAATTTGTTCCCAAGAAGAAATTGGAGGAAATGGCTGGGACATGAGGGACGATGCCAGAGACAGAATTCCAAGACCAGCTCTACCATTGGAAGCCAAGGTGGACTGTGGAGTTTGGGGTAGACACAGGCTGTGGATGCTATTTAGCTTTCCCTCACACTGGTGCTGGTCTTGGATCCCCACAGAAGTCCACTGGTGCAAAGGCTCACTTACTCCGGCAATGGGAGGAGCACAGTGATGGATAAGGAGGCTCTGTCGGGCAGAAGCATCAGCCGCATGGAATTGGGACCAAATAAGAAGGTAAGGCAGAGGCTTGAGCTGAGATGCCACATTGCTTCAGTAGATGCATTTGTAGGGCAAGGGTATGTGGGCGTGGGAGGGGCTCGCTGACAGGCAGGTGTCTCATGGGTGGGTGCCCCCCGAGGCTGGGTACTCTGTCTCTCCCACCTTTCCTACATAGATCCCTTCTCTCTACATTCCTTGTGCCTTTAAAAAAATACTTTCACTCAGAAAATGTAGTTTTTAAACTTCAGGTGAAATTCACATAATGTAAAATTGACCAAAGTGGGTGGCCTAGCAGCATGATGGATGCACACCATCCCGAATGTCTTCCTACCTTATCCTCTGCCATCCACTCCAAGGGATCTGGAACTGCTCCTTATCGGTCACATGTCTCCCAGCTTCTTGGCTTTATAAGTGTCACCTTCTTTGACCATATGCTTGACCCCTAGAGGGGACAAGAGTTGCCACCTATGTTTTAGGGGGTATTTCCACGATTTCACTCAGGTGTTCAGTAAGCCCCACGGGGTCGGCTGGACAGCAGGCAGTCTGTCCTCTTCATAAGTGGCAGCGTTGAGCTGGACTGCTCTCTTAGACCAAGCTGTGGTCCCTCCCTGGAAACCCCTGCATTGCACGACCGCTCACGATTTTGTCAGCTCGCTCCAGCTGGGGATGTCGGCTGTCCACGTAGCAGGTGGCACACAGTGGGCAGGCCAGCAGGTGCTGGCTCCTTGGCCCATGAGTGGTGCAGATGCGTAGGTCTCTGAGAAGAAGGAAGAGAGAGAGACGACATTTTCGGGTGTGGCTGAGGGAAGGGTAATCCCGGCCTGGAAACCCAGAGGAGCCAAGGTGAGAGGCAAGAATGTGTACATCAGTTGCCTGTGCAAGGTTTCGTAGGGGCCTACCCCTGCCCCATCATAAGTGTGCTCCTGATAATCTAGCTTTGAAAGGCCAACAAAAGAAATGGAGCTGAGTTCTTCAACTAATAGACGCTCTAGCCTGGGGTCACCCAGGGCTTAGGAGGGACACAGAGAAATTGGCTTGTGTAGGCAGCACAGAGATGCCTCAGAGTCAGAGGCATCCAGGCGTGCAAGGTCCTCAGGCAGAGGCTTTTAACCTGAGCTTGGGGACATTTGACACAGCTGCTGAGATTATATGCACGTCACCTGTGTGATCCCAGCACGTTCAGATATCATGCTTGATGGTTACCTTCTCAAACTCTTAACCTGGGCTTGAAACCCCCATAAAAAAACAAAACTATCTTTTACCATTACCTTGGCAAAGTAAGTAACTGGGAGGAAGGAAAGGAGGGAGGGAGGAAAAAATGGAAAACAAATGCGTAGTGTGGCTGGGCATTTGCGCTAAGAAAATACGAAAGCTAAAACGAAGTGGTCATTTGAAGTCAGCATATAGCAGACTTTGAATTTCTAGATTCCGAGCCAATTTCAGCTTTGCTCTGATACTCCCTAATGTGTGCACTGTTAGCCAATCTCCCAAGTGGAAATGCAGAACACAGGACCTGAAAAAATCCAACAGAACACACCCAGAAATGCAAATACAGTGATGCGGCTGATGGCGCAAAATGAAGACTGTCTGGAGACCAGGAAAGATGTGCTTTGGAACTGTAGCCAGAGAGGTCTTTCTGACCATTGCGCGCCGACTGGGGTACCCAGGGGCTTGTCGCTGCTCTTGAGGAAAGACATCTTTGAGGCTTTTTCCCTCCTGTGGGGGTTCCTGCCTTCCTCTCCCCAGGTGCCGACGCAGCTTCTGTCTTGGGATGGAGGCTGCCTGCTCCTCCCATTTCAAGCTGTGGCACCTTCCATGTGCCTGTGGACTATCTTCCTTGCACCCCAGAGCTCACTCACTGGGAGTTCTTCACCTGTGTGGATCGTTCCTTCCAGACACCTACGGTAAAGTGGGGATGCTTATCCTGACGCTGAAAGATTTTCAGGTTCAGGGATAAAAGGTGTGAAAGGCTTGGCGCAGTTCCCTAAAGCAAACACACTAGGTGAAGCGACTGGGCTAGTCTTCAGATGGTCCCTATGGGACCCCCGCCCTATGACCTCACTTACCATCCCACCTCGGGGTGGTTGGACAGTCACATCCCCGAGGAGGCAGCTTTGGGTCAGTTTCCTGAGCAGAGGACAGGGCTGCATCCCTTTATTTACAAAACAATGATGAGCCCAACTTTTCGGTGACAAAGATGAGGTGGCGGAAGGAGGGGGCACAGATGTATCAACAACCAAGAGGGTGGTTACCTTTACCTTTCCGTTCTTTATTTGTACAAAAATGGTAAAATGTTTTTACAGGCTAAGGCAACGGTGCTACGGAAACTGAAATAGAGCATCCTTAATTAATATGTCAGAATATAAGAAATGATGAAAATATGTATAATTAAATTCTTGCACTAAAACAGGATTTGAAAATGTGACAAAAATAGCAGCACACACCCCCCCTCCAACCTCCTCCCTTCCCTTTTCCTCCAGAAAAATAATAATAAAAAAATAAAGAAGTGTCTAGGCAGTGGCAGCTGCTGCCTGCATCGACCTCAAAGAAAGATTGGGTTGCTGGAGCTGACAGCCTGGTCACCCCCAAAATTAGACACAAATTGTCGAGATTAAAAATCCCCCCCCCCAATCAGGTGGCAACTGCCTTATTTTCATGCTAAGATGCCGCAGGCTGTGCGCTCTGACAGCTGGACGTGTTGGTTCCTATACAGGCTCACGCAGTGATAAGGCTGTTGGAGACAGGAGCTCTGAAGGCCAACGTCGTGAATAAATATACAATTATGCTACACGGGCACAAGAGCGAGGGCTTGTCTTTCTTTCTTTCTTTTGGCCTCCAGGTGACATAAAGGTGTCCCTGGGCATGACCCTCACCCATTAATGAAGCAACTCACCTGGATTTAACAGAAAACACCTGGGGCCCTGTTGCCCCCAACCCGAAACGTAACCAGGTCCCTCAGGATCTGATTCCTCTGCGACCAGAAAGTCCTGGGGAATTTCCCCCTCAAGAGGGGGAAACTTAGGGCTTCCTCAGACCCACAGGGGACTGAGACACAGGGGCACAGTCACCTTCTCCTTTGCGGAAAGTAAGAGGAAAAAAAAAGTCCTTTTTGGTCCCTGGGGATTGAGTGTAATCAGGCAGGTTTTTCTGGTTTATCAGAGGATGGAGGTGGGTCATTTGGGAGGCTTCTTTCTGGGGTTGTGCTGTCTGTTTTACCCCCCTACATGGTGATGTTCCCATACCACCCTCCAGAGAAGCAGAAATGAGGCCTTTCTCAAATGGCTCCACTCTTATTGGGAAGAAGATGGCCCTTTGAGGGGACATGAGACAGGTTACTCACAAGCAAACGAGAGACGGTGTCCGCGAGCCAAGGAGGGCAGCCTGGTGGAACCGAGATGGTCAGGCACCGGGTCAGACGTAGGCTGCAGAGATGGGCCCAGAGCCAAACCCTGGTTTTGCCACCTACTCTCGTGTGACCATAAATAAGCGAGTCACTGACTCAGTCCTCTCACCTATAAAATGGGGACGATGTTGCCTACCTCTGAGGGGTGTGTGGTGGGAATGAAATCAAATAGTGTAGCAGATCCGGTGCTGGGCAGCCCAGCGAGCCCTGCCAGGAAGCGGTCAGCAGACAGCTCCCAGCTCTCAGACGCACACACGCACCTTTCCAGAGACCCCCCTACACCTGGCGCCTGAGGGAGGTAGAGGGGCCTGGCCATCTGCCCGATGGGGCGCGCTGGTCTGTGAGGAGCCGTGTTCCTTCTGGAGCTGGGCTGGCCAGGCCCTGGGGCCTCGTCCCGGTTTCTCTGTGTCTCTTTCTGCTTCCTGGCCCAGCTATTGATCCCTCCTAAGCATCTTGCACCCAAACTCCGTGTCAGCACCGGCTTCCTCAGAACTCAACGTGGACAAGATCTTTGTTGCGTTTCTAGCTCAGAGGAAGGGCTCCGAAGGCAGGCTCAGAAACTGCCATCACAGCTTCCCTGGAGGACTCGCGCCGGAGTGGGTTAAATCTAAGAAAACTGATACCTGATCAATCATCCTGCACTGTGCGCTCCCTGAAGAAACACCATCTCCCCGGGAAGGGGCCTGGACTACGGGGCGCCTATGGGGGGGAAAAGAAAGAACAAAAGGAACAGAGAAAGAGTTCGGGTGAACGAGTGTATCAGCCTGCTCCCTGATTCAGGAAATGAGGGAGGTTCTGGGGGGGGCGAGGCCTTCCCCTCAGCACAGTCCACAGCACCCTAGTTCTCAATTCACTGAGTCATATTCTGATTATCAGTCTGGGTCCTTGAGACCTTTGATATGGGAAGAAAAGACACTAAAATGAACCCATTCGGCATGCTGCGAGTGAGTATCCCCAATTCCGACTAAATACATTGGTGGGCAGAGGTCCAACGCCAGCTCTGCCACTTACCAAAACAGTCGCCTGAGCCTGTGCTCCAGCTTGTCGAGCTTGGGTTTCCAGGCGTGTTTTAAGGAACAGACGAGTAGACGTAGACACCCAGCTCTGTTCCAGGCACCGAGTAGAAGGACAAGGACAAGACTGGGCTGTCCCCTTCCTCCTGCAAAGAGCCTGGCCTGGGTGCGAGACCTCCAAGCCACCTGAAGGGGCGGCCAGTTTGTTTCTGCCGGCTGTGTAGCTTTGCACCACCTAATGAACCTCTCTGAACCTGGGCGTCTTATCTCTAACATTTATGTCAGACAGTCCTGTGAGTCCCAGTCACTTCCCCCATCTCTGAGCTTTTTTAACCACTTGTCAGGGCCATTCACTGGGCACTCCGTGCTGCCAGCTCCCTGCAGACACATGATCCCAGCACACAGTAGCCGTTCAAGGACAGTTGAGTGCATTCAACAGTGTGTGGGACACATATTCTCAGCACGGGAAGAACCTTTTCCTGGATACCTGGGGGCTTATATGAATGAGAAAGACAATGAATGGATACGTTTGTTTAAAGATAAGATGGTATGCTCCATTTCTTCCAGTTCAACACAAATCAACTCAGCCAGCAAAGGTTGCGTGCACCCCATGCTATGAGCCAGGAACTGTGTCTTTTCTAACCTTACAGGAGCTGGCCCCAGGGTCCCCGACCTTGTGATACCGAGAGTGCTCTCTGCGGAAACCAGTGCCTCCCCCACCCCAGCAAGTCCCATGTTGATTGTTTCTGTCACAGCTCATCACAGCCACTGCCCTGGGCTCTTTCTTCTCTGGCCATTCAGTCCTCACTACCTTCTCCTGACATTTTTCCAGTCCAGCCTCTGTGCATCTGCAAAGCAGACACTACCCTTCATTCATTGTCCATGGTGATGCTAATTAAAGGTCCACCACTCCTGGTTAGCCACGTTTATAGAAACGTAAGAATGCTTGAGTCAAGGTAGGCTGGCTCTAGGGTCCCCGTCTGTAACTAGGCCTCACAGGGACACACACAGATACAGCCCTGGTACTTGCCCTTTGACACCCCCCCCACACACACACACACGCCAGAGAAAAGGCCCTTTCTGAGACTATGTCAGCAGACCCCACTGACGTCACTGACTTAATAATGGAAGCGTGCCAGGCAGGTCCTCTGCCGGTGGCTTTGCAGAGCTGCCCAGGCCTTGGTGGAAGTGTGCCCTCCATGCCTCTGCCCCTAACAAAGATGGGACATCTACACCGCCCATCAGGCCCAGGCTGCCCCCGTTTCCCCCAAGACACCCTGGGGTCCATTCCTGCACTAGCTCAGCCCATCCAAGGGTTGTGTCTTTGCATGGAGCTGCTTGGAGCCTCACAGACAGTCTTTGACTGTCAGGCCTCTGAAACCCAATGGACCTATGAAACCCAAGCCCCAGCCTCTCCGAGGGACGATGTCACAAGCTGCTCCCTGAAAATGAGGCTGCAGTTGCTGCAGACAGATCTGGAGGGACACTTCCTCTTTATAGAGCCTCCTTCTATGTCCTGTTCTCAGAAAGAACAGCACTTTTCCGTAGGAAATGATTTATTTTATGGATGCAACGACTCATGTAGCTAATCCTAATTCCATCCTGGGAACCCAGGGCCACGTGTGACATCTGGGAAGGACCCAGTGCCTCATTGGGGGCACTAGTTTTATTTACCCCAGCATAATATTTCTCTGGCACTATTTCCTAATTTTCCTAAATTCTTTACTCATTCCTATTTTAAGTTCCAGGTGTACTTTTCCAAGCTTTCTCAAGTCCTCTGGGGGAGATGCGGAATACATATGAAAGCTAAAATAAAATCTCCAATTATTATTCATAGCTTATGAAGTTTTAAAGATGAGATGATGTTTCAGCTGAGCTGGGCTGGCTGGCTCTGTTATCATACTTTCTGCCAAGGCCAAGAGGCACGTTTGTTTGCTGTTAGCAGGAAGCTAGACAGCAAGGTGAGTCTGCAGGGGGGCAAAGCCCCCCTCCCCTAAGCTTAGGCTTCCCTCCAAGCGGCTGGAGGACTCTCCTCCCAGTTTTCAAAGTAGCCGAGGGGCTGCCCCAAAGGGCTGGTCCATCAAACCTTGTTAATAGCCTTGGGAAGCACTGCCTCTCAGGCTGCTCTCAGGCTGGGAAGTGGCCTGTCTGGGCTCAGCAATGGGGATCTGGCCCAGCTGCTGGGAGACAGGTGTTCATGCCCTAGCCCTACACCCCTGCCCCCAGGGGAGCTGTTGAGGGAGAAGGGATCAGGTGCTCTCGTGGGTGCCCCTTGGACCTATGAACCCCAAGCTCTGTGGCTGGGGAGCAGGGCCCAGGCCTCATCAGGAGGCTGCCCGGCCAGCTGGGCCCTGTGTAATGCCTACAGCGTGGAGGGCGAGGGGGTTATAGGCAAGTCAAATTGCCCAGCGATGGTGCCATTTCAGTATATTGCACTTGTTAATATACATAGGCTGTGTCATAGGGTCCGTATGCTTTTTCAGGGGACAACATTTGCCTGTCTGGTTCACCAGTCCATCCCCAGTGTCTAGCATAGTACTTGGATTATAATAGATGCTTAATAAATATTTGTGAAAAGAAGGAGGAAAGGAAGGAGGAAGGGAGTGAGGGAGGAAGAGAGCTGAAATGAAAGGAAAAGGGATTTTGAAGTTCCTGGTATGCAGCTGGCCAGAGTTCTTCTGAGTGAATGTTGGAGAGTATGCGAATAGCAAAAGTATATGATAGAATATAAAATGTGCTTAATAAAAGTGCTAGCAATATTCCAGGGGGGCAAAGGGAGATAGGGGCAAGGTTAATCCCAAACGGGGCCAAAGAAAGTTTTTCAGATGAGGTACTTTTTTTATTTTAAATTGAACTTTGAAAGTGAAAGATGCTGAATTATTTTTCTCTTAAAACATACTTTTTGTTAATATAAGCATGATACTTTATCATTAGAGAAAAACTGGGAAACGTAGACAACTGTAAAGACAAAAATGAAAATCTCATAAATGCATCAGCCAGTGGAAACCTCTAATAGCATTGTGGTGTGTGTTTTATTCTAGTCTTGTTTTTCTCTGCATTTTATCCATAACTGGAGCCATCATCTGTGTACTGTATACATTTAATTAATGCTATACAATATACAATTTTCAATCTTTACAATGCTTAGAGAACATTTTTTAAAAGCTGTGTCTAGTCCATCCCAGGGATATTTCATACTTTACCTGATCATTTTAAACTTATTTGCTGTTTATATTAGCAACATTTTCATTAGTATGAATAACAAGTTGGGAGAGACATCTTTTCGTAGAATTATTCACGTTTGGATTACTTCCTTAGAATTATAAATGAAAATGAAATTGCTCAGTCAGTTCAATGTATACTTCTAGGCTTGGATATAAATCAAGAAAGGCAGGAAGAATCTCATAGACTTTGGAAAGATCTGAAGTGTCACATTTCTCACTAATCTTGAATGGAAAGATGAGATGTGGTGTTGGCTGCAGTGCTGGCTATGTAAAGGATGAGGATGGTTTGGAGATGATAGTGGTTGTCATGGTGATGGTGGCGTGGCAGTGGTAGAAGCTGCAGTGAGATGGTGAAGGCGGTAGTGATGGTGGGGGGTAGGGTGACAATGGTGTGGGTGGTGACAATGGTTGTGATGGCTCTGGCGATGGTGGTGTTGGTGCTGCTGGTGATGATATACCTTTTCTCTCTGGAAATGTGACAGTAAATAGAACTCAGAGAGATTTTTCCTTCTTTGGCTTCTTCCCAATATAGCAAATTTCAGCTTAGTTCAGGGCATTTTGTCAATCATAGACATTGTGGGACTAGAAGGAGTCCTTTACTCAGATGGGATTCCAATGATAATTTGGAAAAACAAGATTCCTGGACACCATTCACAAAAGGCAGTCTGTGTGCAAACCCACACTCTGCCCTCATAAATGGGGTTGGCTCAGTCTTGCTTGTGAGTTTGTGCTTGCAAAAACACACGTTCTAAGGAGAAAACATTTTGATTCAATTATAATTCTGGTTAGCTCAACAAGTATCTATTAATCAGCGGCTGAGTCTCCCGTATGGCGGGGCATGTAATTGCCAAGGGCATGGATCTCTTCCCCTGCCTATTTCACGTATTTCTCTATATCAGGGACCAGCAAACTGGGACCCACAAGCTCAGCCCAGCCCACTGCCTGCTTTTGTTCAGCCCACATGCTAAGAATGGTTTTTATATCTCTTAAGTGTTAATAAAAAAAAGAAAACAAAAACCAAAGGCATAATAATAGTTTTTGACACATGAAAATGATATGGAATTCACATTTTAGTGTCCATAAATAAAGTTTTATTGACACACAGCCACACATGATCACCGTCTGTGGCTGCTATTGTGCTCCAGTGGCACGGCTGAGTGTGTGTGACACAGACCACAGGGCCCGCGAAGCCTGAGAGAGTCAGTACCTGGTCCCTCAGAGAGTGACCTGCCACGCCCTGCATGGGAGCATACCCTTTGGAGACCCAGGCATGGGTTGAGGTTGGAACCCCGGTGGAAATAGACTCTGGACTTAGCTCTGACGCTTACCCCTTAAGTCGCTTCAATCTCTGCTGACCTGTAGTTATACCATTTGCATCACAGCTGGGACCTGCAACATTTAAAAATTATTCTTACTGTAGAAATTCAGGGCATCAGGTCTTACCTAGTCAAGTTGAATTTCATCTTTTGTCCTGAGCTTCCTGGCAGCAAGATCAAAAAGGACAAGAGGTTCCATCATTCTTAGAATCCAAATGGAATAAAGTTCATCAAACTCCAGTGTTGTCTGACTTAACATTTTTTTCTGAAAGAGGTGATTCTCCCACAGAATTTCATAAAGGGGTGTGCACAGGGCCCCCAACAGTACATACAGCCATGCTTGTTGCCTTTACCTCAGGGGAAGCTGATGTCAAAAGGTCAAAGGCCATTTGGTAAAAGTGATTCTGTGAGTTGGGCCAAATAGGGTGGACCAAGTACCAACTGCCAGCAATTCCATTTGCTCAAGAGAGAAACTCAAAACGATAGGCGGCCCATGAGTTTTTAGGACATGCCTTCATGATTTTCACCTCTCTTATATGGTTTCTTAGAAAACGTTCTCTCTCTTTCTTCACATCATCAGGCCTAAGAGGTCTGTCTGGTGATGGGATGGAGGGACAGAGGGAGGGGTGACCAGCAAAGAAGAGAGACCCCACATCCCCACCCATGAGCATTTAACCCAACACACAGGCTGGGTCTCACTAAGGCAAATACATCATAATGTATTTCAATTAGTTTGCACTCTTACTAGCTGCAGTCCTGGGTAATTAGGAAAACAATGCGCATTCTGCTTGGAGCCTTTCTGAAGTGTTATCTCCGGGATAATTATCTGTCTGCAGTTCAGTTTTCTGCGCCTCTCAGGTCAGCCCTGTTGTGGGAGGACACCCAGAGAGCATTAATGAGCTCTCATTGAAGATGTTAAAAAGCTTGTATTGATCTGTGTGTCCAAGAAGGGGAGATTTAAGCCTCTCTGCCCAGGGCAGGAGAGACGGCCCCATCACAGAGCCTTTTAAGGGGCGGGGCTGCTCCCACCCGGCTGTCCTCCACTCAGCAGGGCTCCACCCTAAAGGCAGACTTTCAAACTCAACCTGTGGCTTTGTTCTCTGCCCTCCATGCCTCTCTCCCAGAGTTTGTGGAGAGAGAGAGAGAAAGAGAGAGAGAGAGAGAGAGAGAGAGAGAGAGAGAGAGAGAGAGAGAGAGAGAGAGAAAGAAGACAGGTAACCTCCAGAATGAGTATGAATCCATAAGCCTAGACCAATATAAATATATAAATTAATGAGTAAATGAATGCGTGCGCAATAGGGAAGAAGAGAAGTTCTTTCTTACCACAAAATGGCAGCTAATAAATGTGGGGAAAAGGGAAGGAATTAGACAGTCACCACTTGGCAACGATCACAGTAAGAACTGACCCAGGCAAGAAATGTCAAACCCCGGGGTATGATGAGAAACAGGATATCTGCGTAGCCTGGGCGTATCTGGCAACAAGATACTTCTTCATTTAAAAAGGGAAGAAAAGAATAAGTTCACAGCAGAGAAACCTGGTAGACACAATTTTCACCAAGTGATCCCAGGTGACACCACCGGAAACAGGACAAAGGGCCATCACTTGCCTCCCAGTGTGATGGGCAGAGGAGGGCGTGCCATTGCTTCTGTGGTCATCCTGCCCCAAATGCATAACCTGACCAATCAGCAGGCAACAGAAGACAAATTAAAGGATGTTCTGCAAAATAGCTGGCCTGTGCTCCTCTAAATGTCAATGACAGGCTATGGAGATGTTCCAGATTCGGGAGACTAAAGGACAGGACTACCAAAGGGAATGTGGGAATCTAGATCTGATCCAAAAATGAATTGTGTTTTGCTATAAAGAACAGTTTAGGACAATTAGGCAGATTTGAATGAGATCTGTGGATTAGATCACAGTACTATATCATTGTTAGTTTCCTGATTTTTATCGTTGTGCTATGGTGATATGAGAGAATGTATCTATTTTTAGGAAACACATATTAAAGTATTTATGGGTAAAGGAGCTCATGTCTACAGTTCACTCTCAAACGACCCAGAAAAAGAAATAATAATGTGTATATGTGTATCAATACGTATTTATATCTATCTATCTATCTATCTATCTATCTATCTATCTATCTATCTATCAATCTATCCATTCATTCAGTAATCCATAGAGATTGTGGTACATGTTAACATAGGGAATCTCAATAAAGGGCATACAGGAATTTTTTGTATTATTCTTGCAACTTTTCTATAAGTTCAAATATTTAAATATATATATATATATATATATATATATATATATATATATATATTTTAACCAAAGAAAGGAAGAAGGAAAATAGGGAAGGAAGGAGGGAAGGAGGAAGGAAGGAAGGAAGGAAAGAAGGAAGGAAGGAAAGAAAGAAGGAAGGAAGGAAGGAAGGGAGGGAGGGAGGGAGGGAGGGAGGGAGGGAGGAAGGAAGGAAGGAAAGGGAAGGAAGAGAGGGAGGGAGGAAGTGGGGGGAAGAACCCGCTCTCTCCCCAGCGATTCCCCACGAAGGGCTTTGGGCTCTGTGAGGAGCTGTCTTCAGCAGCAATTGTCAGCCCAGTGAGGACCCTGCGGCTTGAGCCCTGACTCACAGGGTGCGGAGCACAGCACATTGTACATGAGAATAGCTTTGAGCTTGGAGTTGGGGGACAAGGAGTCTGACTCCAACCTTTTCATCAAGAAGCTGGGTGGCCCAGAGTGAACCCCTAACCTTCCCAGAGTTTACAGTTGCCTATCTACAGTTAGGATTGAGCTGAAACATTAAAATCTATATGGAGTTATAGGCTTCTTTTCAAGTCAGAATAACTGAAGGGGTTGGGGCAGACCCTGTGTGTCCCAGGTCACGGCACTAGCTGAAACGAAAAGATGAAGGCAGCCTGGGGAGGAAGGGAGAGCAGTCAGGACACCAGGATTTGCAGCCTGACTCTCCAGCAGGCACCAGCTGTGCAGTTATGGGAAACCTGGGCACCTCTCTGAGCCGCAGTGTCTGCATCTCTGGAAGGGAGATGCAGGCGCTGGCCTGTGCACATGCGCTCCAGTCGCTCACTGGATGGTAGCTGTGCTGGAGGACCCTGTGCTGGGGAGGTGGAAGGGGGCCTCCAGGGAGAGGAAGCAAATGAAGACAGGTCACAGTGGGTGATGGTTTTGGAGCCAGTGGGTGTGGGTTTGGTTTCCTGGATCTGCTAATTGGTAGTTACTTAATGCACTGAGCCTTGGTTCCTTTATCTCGAAAGTGGGGACAACAGGGTTGTCTGTCTGGGTGGCTGGAGGTTTCAAGATAGTGACAAATGCAGATGCTGTGGGAAGAACAAGCCCTTGGACAAGGTTGGCTCCCCTGTCTCCCACCCCCACCCCACTCTCCTCCTAACCCCCGCAGGAAGGGGTGATCATTACTGTACCGGCGGTGGATGTTGGAACAATCCCATCTTTGTCCCCTCGTCTAACCTAAGCATAGGATCAGATTCCATTGACGTGACAACCCGCCCCCTCCCATCTGCCAGCTGAGAATGTCTCATGCAAAACTGCTGATTTCTCTCTCTCAGAATAAAGGCAGGATGGATTCTGAGAGGCACCCTCCAGCTCACAGTCTGAAGGGCATAAGAGCAGGTGAGCTGGTAGGCTCTGAGAACACACCTTTTGTCTCCTGAGAGGTCAGCCCGCCGTGCGCCCCTCATTGAGAGCTCCTATCAGAGTCCTGTCTGACTTCACTGGGGCTCTTCACCCGAACATGGACTCCTTTGTCTCCCCCGGCCTGACACGCAGCCCGGTCCAAAGGTCACTGCTCTGGACCGTGGGAGTGGGAGGGCGGGAGGGCTGTGGTCAGCCCTGGCGCGAGCGGACAGCTCCACCGGCAGGAGCGGGGCTCGCGTGGTAACAACAGCAATCATGAATAAAGAAAAGGGTCCACTAAGAGCCTGCAAGTTTGGACCAAACAATAGTTGGCAACCCTTTGAGAGGGGCAGTTCCTATCAAATAAGGATGTGTTATTGATATGGTAATTTTATATTAACAAATGTGTGCTGGAAATGCTGTGATTTATTTTTTTATTGGAGGAAAAAAATGTAGCTTGCATGTGGCATCAATAATGATATGCTAATAACCTGCTTCCAAATTTAGATGAAAAAAAATTTAATTGGCAAATCTCAGATCGAGCCGAGAAGATGGCATTCTTGGTTACGACCCAGATTTAAGGTTCAAATGTAAGGTTTGATACATTTAAATTCTAGGCCCCAGTATATATAGGATCTCTATAACTGGGATACAGACTTGTTTTGCGGGTTGTGGATTAATTATCCTGTTGGATCTGAGTGTAGCTCAGGTTTAGATCATCCTCATTTGACAGGAAACATGCAACAAATATGAACCGGGACCTCCATGCCCCCCTTTTAGCACATGCACATATACACATGGAGTGCACATGTATGCACATGTAACACATGTACACACACATGCACACACGTGCATATGCCCACGTACATACAGAAAGTGTAAGAAAGGCTAAGTAAACTGTCAACATGTTTTCCAAGCAAAGAGAAAATTCACCTTTTTTTTCCAAGCAAAGAGAAAATTCACCTTTTTTTTTCCCGGGTGAAAAAAAAAGGTGAATTGGTTTTGTTATAATTTTTAAAATAACTTCTGAGCCTATAGCCATTTTCCTTCTAAGGTGGAATAAAAGATATTTTCTCATGAGATATTTTCTCTTTATTGGTCCATTAAATTTCCAACAAGGCAGAAATTGGAATTAAAAGAATCAGAAAGGAAACATTTTGGATAATAAATGATCCCACAATATCCCTCATGTTCATTCTTGTTTCTTTTCCAATCTCTCTCATCCCTTCTCTTATTCATTCTTTTTAAAAATTCTTTCTCTGTGTATTCTTTCTATTTCTATTACATTCATTCTTTCTTAGTCAGACTCCCATTCTCTCTGCATTCTCTTCCTCTCTCCATGCCCCCTCCCCTCTTTGTCCCACCTTTCTCCCCCTCTCCCTACATTTCTATGCTCACCTCACAAACCATTAGGGAAGTGACTGCCTGAGAAGCCAGAGTGCCAGAGACCAGGCTAGACTCAGTGTGGACACTTCTGATTAAGCCATACAAAGCTCTGGTCAAAGGGAAGCCCCTTGATGGACTCTGGACAGCCTTCGGCCCTGGCAGAGGTAGGATGCAGAGCCCAGAGGGGAAGCCTGGACATCAGGAAGTGTCTCAGCATCCTGGTCTACGTGTCCTTACCCCCCAGAGCTGGCTCACGTGTCAGGGTAGACTGGGTCCAAAGGCAGCTGCAGGGAGCTTCCTCTGGCCGAGGAGTTTTCACAGGGACATTAGCTTATGTTCAGAGCTTTCCAGTAATTTGTCTCTTTCCCTTCCTGGAAAAGTTTGGAGTTGCAAAATAAAGTCAGTTCTCAAAAGTTCCAGTGCTTAGAATTGTAGTCTATTTAGACAATAGCAATGTGTCAAACGCACTGGATAGTAAATAGTAATAATGTTTACTAAAGATAGTAAATGATAGCTAATGTGGTAAGTGCTATAAATGTTTTTATTTAATCCCCTAATAGCCCCCTGAAAACTGTTCTTATAGCCAACAGAGTGGATACTTTTCCATGGGGCACCTTATAAACGAGCAGTATATTTGGGGCACAGCACTGGTTTGGCAAACCCCATAGGCAGGGCTGCATAGTTAAAGCATACAATCTCCCAGTGCTGTGGAGGCTTCATTCCATTTTATCTAGAAGAACGGAGGCTGAGGAAAGCGACAATGACTCTCCCAAGGTCCTTACGCCCAAAGCCAGTGGAGGAAGAGCGGTAACACAGTCCGTGTCACCCCCAAAGCCTTCCTTCCCTATTACCTCCCAACAATCCACCCTGAGCCTCCTGACCCTGGGGCGATGGACCAGAACCTCCTCTCCCTTCAGCGTCAGCATTTCTGGGACAGCTGGCCCGTTCTTCAGGTGTGTGCCTCTCCTGGAAGCTTTCTGATATCTGCAGCTGGACAGACCCCTTCTCACTTGGCTTACTCCTCCCTTCTAATCTCAGTTTAGAAAACTCCTCTTCCAAGAAGCCTGTCTTGACACTCAAAATCCAAATCTGGTGCCTTTGCTCTGTGCTCCCTGGGCATCTGACATCTGGTATCTCCAGCCTGTCCCCCTTCCAACAGGAATTTAACAGCGTTTTCTCTCTCTCTCTCTCTCTCTCTCTCTCTCTCTCTCTCTCTCTCTCTCTCCTACACACACACCTCCTCTCTCTCTCTCTGTCTCTGTCATCTTTTCATCCGACTCTCTTCTCCATTTGGAACAAGCAATCTGAAATCAGGGATCTCGCTCTCTTGAAAACTGTGGATCATCAACAGCAAGACAGAGCTGTCCAGGGTCAGCGGGACCAACTGGACAGAGTCCCTGCTTCCATGGGGTTCAGGTGCTTGGGGTGGGGCGTGGAGACGGGTTCACACACCACACCTTTGACTCCTCAGGCTGTAGCACAGTGCCTGGCACGTTGTAGGTGGTCAATAGATGCGTTTTGAAAGGATGAATAAATAAACACAATAATACCTAAATAAAGCGATTAACTGCAATGTCTTCCCTCTGTATATTAACCGTGTGGGCACTCTCAGCCCTATTTATTGATGAGGAAACTCAGCTGGGGGTGCATTTGTGCAGGGAGGGGGCAGCAGGATCAGCCGGGCTGGAAGCCGAGCCTCTGCCTGTGTTCCCTTCCCCGCACCTCCCTCCCAAGCAGCCTCTCCAGCCTGGCTCCCTGAGCTTTGTCAGTGACAAAGGGGTCTTATTATTTACACTACAAGCTCCCATCCTTGTTAAGTGCTTTCTGGTTATTTACTGGAGGGTTGATGAAGCAAACAAGGGAAATGACAGGGTACTTTTTTTCTTAATTTATTTTAATGTCTGGATCTTCGTTTTCTGGTGGCAGCTCCAAGGATCCATTTGTCTGTCACTGCGCACTAAATGCTGAAGAAAGGACGCCCACCCCCACCCCCAATCCGGGGTGCTGAGGACAGAGAGGAGGGTGAGCGCTTGATGTGTGGATCCAGTGGGTTCTCAAGCACAGGAACCAGAGGACGGAAAGGGGAGGGGGCGATGGCAGCAGAGGGCTAAGTGGCAGCAATGCATGAGGGGTAGCTACCCAGCCACTGTGCAAGACAGGAAGTCATCCAGAGAGAGGAGGAAACCCTGGGCTGAGAGCCACATAAGATACAAGCTTCCCTGTGCAAGCTAGGTATTCGTCAGTTGAGTCGTGCAGTTGAGTATGCAGCAGGCGCATACTCAACTGCACGACTTTAGCATTGCAGACCCCAGTTTACATGTGATGCTTCCCAACTCTGCTACTGAGAGCCAGTCACCCAATCTGCCTGCACCTAGGATTTCTCTGCTTACAAGTGGGATTAAACACACCTGCTTCCATCGGCCACTGTGATGCAATTTACCGTGACGAGCTCTGGGTCAGTGCCCAGCGGTCCTCCTCACTGGCCAACGAAAAAATAAAGTCACCATCTCCAAGTCCCATGTTTTCCTCCCATTGGCACTGATATCACCACCCCCTTGAAAGCTGTGGTGACTAATTAATAGCTATCGCCACATGTACCTCTCAGGCACTTGTATGTGGTTAGTCTGAATCGAGATGAGCTGTGTGTGTAAAATATGCACTTCAATTTGAGGATTTACTACAAAGAAATGAATATAAAATATCTCATCAATAATTTTTATATCGATTACATGCTGACGGTACAATATTGAGGATATAGTGGCTTAAAGAAAATGACTGGGTTGTCGGAAAAGTCATGACATATTTTTTCTATATTTTTTGTTGCAAAAATGCATCATGACTTTTCCGATAACCCAATACTATCCTTTAGGACATGGGACCCTAGCTTCTGCTGCTTGCTTCCAAAAGTAAACCCTGACAGCCTATAAGCTTCATTTACGCCTTGGGGTTCTGATCCATGTGGCTGTTCATCTTGTTTTCAATGATCACCATATCTTCTTACTTCTCTTTTATCATTTATGCCCTGTGTTGTGAGGTTGGATGGGCAAACTCACCCTCGATGTGTGAGCTTAGTCTACCTGAAGTTGCCAGCCCTTCCCATGGTTGCACCAAAGCTCTCGGATCCAGAGAGAAGCTGTACCTTTTGGTAAATAATATGTGGAAACAGACTGCATGAATATGAATTGTGAAGGGTGTGCAGGATTTATTTCTGGTTCAAGGTGACGGGGGAAGCCCGATAGCATCCTTTTAGTTGTATTAGGCTGTGATAAGGCACCTGACACTGGCGCCCTGTTATCTGATGTCCCAGGAGCTCGGTGCAAGCCCTCAAGGTCCAAGCAGAGGTTCCAGCAGGGCCATGGGAGCTTAAACAAAACACATCTGAAAATTTACAGTTAGGGACAGCCAGGGAAATTTCCCCTCTGACTGCCTCACTCACACCCCTCTTTCCTTTCCCTGGTGCTGAAGGATAATGAGAGTGTTTAATAAGCCTCTGTCATATGAATAAATATTTGAACAAATAAATGAAGAAATGAAGAGTGGATAGATAAATAAATGAATTGATGAATAAGTGAGTGAGTGAGTAAATGAACCAAATAACTTCTGTATAAGTGGATGAGATTAACGGATGGATGGATGGATGGATGGATGGATGGATGGATGGATGGATGGATGGATGGATGGATACTCGTAGATCAGTGGATGGATGAATAAAGGAATGCCTATATTTCTATATAATTGGATGTATAACTGGAAGAATGGCTGATTGGTTAGTAGGATGGAACGATGAAGAATGAAAGGCTATATGAATGAATGAATGAATGAATGAATGAATGAGTGACTGGATGGAGGGATGGATGGATGGGTTCAGCATGGTGTTCTAAGTCAGACTTTTCCAGACATTTTTACCTAATGTATCTATCTCTTCCCCTCTTGATATTCTGTTCCTCTTCTCTGCTTTATTTTCTTCCTCTTAGCACTTCCTACTGTCAAATATGTGATACGATTCATTTATTTATTTAGTTAAGTGTTTTCCCCACTAGAAGGCGAACTTCAGGATGACAGAAAGTGTCCTCCCTTTTATGTAGTACTCTACCCAAGAGCCTTCACCAGGGACACTGCACGAGGTTCCGGGGTTCAAAGAGAAACTCGCTCTATGGGGAGGTTGACAAGAAAGCCATGACAGCATAGAGTGATGTGTGCCATGAGAGTGGCAGGGGTGATGGGCCACCTGTCCCCATCTACCTGGGGTGTCAGGGAGGCTTCCTGAAAGAGGGCACATCTGAGCCAACATTTCAAGGCCTGATCAGAAGGCAGGAAGAAGGAAGTCCAGGAACTAAAGTGGATGCCAAGTGCAAAGACAGGAGGCAAAGAATATGGCAGGAATCAAGTAAGAGTCCTGTGAATGGGCCAAAATCACATCAAAAAATGCCCTACAGTTCATGTTGAAGAGTGTGGACTCTGTATCTTATTTGCATGGTTTATAGGCAGTAAGGTGATGGACCCGGATGTCATATATCCAGGTCTAAAGAGGGTCTGAGCTGTGGACTTTGCAGCCTGTACTGTCTGGTCCACTCTAGTCACATCACGGGGACTGAGGCCACCAAAGTCTTAAATGAGGAGTAGGTCTTGATGTCTGTTCTCAGTGCACCTTTAGTTACCTGACCCTCAGCCCGCTGCTAACTCGCTCATGTATAATATAAAAAATAAATATTTGGTCTCTGTCCTCAGTTCTTGACACAAGCTCCTAGAACCCTTGGAATTTCCTGCGTGGTAGGAGTGTCTTTTGTTGTGGATAAGGAGCCCCTTTAGATCATACCTGAGTTTACGCTAATAAGGTGACTTCGAGTGGGACCTGTAACTAGCTGGCTTCAGGATGAGACTGGTCCTCAGTCAAATCAAATGATGATGACAGGACGGTAGCTTTCAGCCCTACTGACCTTTAACCTCTGGGAATGGGAGGCTGGGAGAGCAAGAGATTGAGCTCTGTACACCCTTGAAAGATGAGATTAGGGGAACTCAACATGGTGCTGGGAGGGCGGTGCCCCTGGACAAGATGTGGAAGACCCCGTGCCTTGCTCAACACACCTCTTCCATCTGGTTGTTCCTGAGTTATATTCTTTATAATAATTAAGTAAATAAAAGTGAAGTTCTTTCCTGAGTTCTGTGCATTCCAGCAAATTCTCAAACCTGAGGAAGCCAGTGTGGCAAACTTCAGTTTATAGCCAGTCAACCCAACGTGTGGGTGCCCTGGTGTCTTATAAATGGAACCCTTAAACGTGTGGAGTGTGATGTTGACTCCAGGCATCTGGTGTAGGAACTGAATTGAATTATTGGATGTCCAGTTGGTACCTAGAGAATGGAGGATCGGTGGTTGGTATCAGAAAATGCACTAGGCATGCACACAGAACTCTCCCTTATGCAGTGCCCTAGGGCATGATAAGATAAGCCAGGGCTGTGTACTTGAGACTTCACTTATACGTTTGGAAAGTCCTCATGCAAGGAAAGCGGTAGAGCTGGGCCTAGGTAATTGACGGTCATTGCTAAAGTGATGTTTCCTAGCTTGTTTTTTTTCAAATTTTTTTTAAGAGGACTGATCGATCTCAAGAGGCACTATCTGAACTGCTTCCTAAAGAAGTTTTACAATTATTATTAATTAACGTTCCATGTTAAAGATGACCTCCGACCAGCAGGATAAGGAAGAGCAAGTAAGTGAGAACAAATTCTTACTCAGGTCTACATTACATCCCTTAATTTGCCCGATGATGTAGATTGGATTCATTTTTTCACTGATACAATTTAGTTTGTTTGTTTTTCTTTTTCTTTGCATAACAGTCAGGGTTCTCTTGCTGGGTCTAAGGCATTTTCCAGGATTGAGGGAATGGAAACCAATGGTCTGACTTCTGACTTAGTCACGCGTCCCTGTGTCCCTGCGTCCAAACCCTTTTCCATGGGACTTGGCAGTGCCTGCCTCCTACGGGCGAGGCAGACTTCCCCACTCTGTGCCTCTGGATGTGGCCACAGGAATTTCTTGTCTAGAGGGATGTTGGCAGATTCGTGATGCAAACAGAGAAAAAGTTCTCGCTTTCTTGCATCTCTGTCACTGCCTTGAGATGACATGCCTGAGCTCATTTTCTGGTTCCTGAAGGAGACCCTGAGACCCCAAGAGCAGAGTCACCACATGCTGAGTTTGTCCCTGGGCAAATGACTCCAGCTGACCACAGACACATGACAAAGTCCTGTCCAAACCATCCAAGTCCAGATTAGATCAGTCTACCTCCAGCTGGTGAACAGACTCATGAGTTAAATAAATGCTGACTGTTGTTGCATCATGATAAATGTTTGTGGTTGTTTGTTACACAACATTTCCGTGGCACTCGATAACTGATACAAAGATAAATCATAAAATCCTACAAGTGCTAAAATTCCACACTTATGCCTGATAATTGAATGTGACAGTATTCTGAAACTATTTTCATTTAAAAAGAATCTGCTTGTTGGTTTAGAGAAGTGGATGCTAACAATAATTTCCATCTATAGAAGAAATTCAGTGAAGTAATTGTTGGGGGTGGGGGCTGGGATATGAAATCCCCAAAGTCTCAAATCTCTCTCATGCTTGAATGTCCATTTCAACAGATTAACTGGGTCACTCTAGTGTTTCTGTGAGCATAGCTGTGGGTTAACCCACACCCCTACACACATACTTTGAATTGATGGTGGATTTTTCAGATTAGGAGTCACTTCTCATTGCACTTTTCACCTTCAAATAGGGAAAGCCATTTCCAGGTCAGGTCAAAGAGGCTAGATTTTCAAGATCCTGACCAATAGGGAAGAGCCCTTAGTCACATGGTCTAAGTAGGTGTCATCAGGGATGCATCAGGAGAAATATGATAACAGTCACCATATGGATATCAGAAATGCACCTTTGTTTTGAACTCATTGGAAGTCATTTCTCTGTTGATGCTCATTCATCTGTCACCCATTGTGCTGACTCCTGTGAATCAGGGAGAGGAAGACCGGCACTGCTGATTGGCTGACCCCCCAAATCTCCCCAACCCCCTCCTCCCTTAGCACATTCCACTATACAGGTTTACAAAGGTAAAATTTCACTTTTAGTTTCCCTCAAAGCTAGAGGTAGTGCTGTGGGTTGCATTGTGTCCCCCAAAATGATATGTTGATGTTTTAACCCCCAGTACTTTATGATATGAACTTATTTAGAAGTAAGGCTGCTAAAAATGTAATTAGTTAGATTAAGATGCGGTTATATGGGACTAGGGTAGGCCCAAATCCAATATAATCCATGTCCTTATCAGAAGAGAGTGGTCCATGCATTCACGTGCACAGAGGAGACACTGTGAAGACACAGACAGAAGACTGGCGTGGGAAGGTGTGGGCCGTGATTGGAGTGATGCTGCCACAAGCCACTGGGAAAATCAATTTCTGTTGTTTCAAGATTGTAGTACTTTGTTACAGCAGCTGTAAAAACCAATACTAACTGCCACACAAATATTCAGGTCAATGGCAAGAATCCGAAGTCTCGTGGGGACTGCTGAGCAAGGTTTCGGTTTTCTGATAAGTGGGACAGCTGTGGCTGCTCCCACCTCCCTCTGCTTCTCTCCATCTCTACTGCAGATGTGGCGAGTGGGTCTAAGAGAACAAGCTTAGAACCAAGCAGCAGTGGCTGATACGCCAGACAAGGAAGAACAGAAAGATACAAAAAGCCTGAGCTTCAGATGGCAACGTCCGGCTGTGCAGCTGCAGCCCTGCGCCCCCTACACCTAGAATGCAAATTTGAAAACAGTAACTTCCTAATTGTTTAATTGATTTATTATCTGATTTTGTGTTATTTGCAACTGAAGGAATTTCTGGCATGGTGGAATTTAGTTTGCTGTCTCCTTTTGGAATACGCCAGAGAGACAGCAATATTCCCTGAACAGTTTACGAACACTTGACACTTTTAAAATCGTCTAGAAGGAAATGATGTGATTGATTCATTCATTCCACAAATGTTTATGGAGTGCCTACTATGAACCAGTCACTGTTATGAGTGTGTGGGGCCTAGGAGTACACGAACCTGACCAAATCCTTGTCCCTATAGGGCACAGGTTACACCTGCTTCTCCCTTTCTATGTATTTCATTGGTCTTTTGGTGAAGTGCCCTGGTCACTTGACTACTCTCCTTCAAAGGTTTCTCAGAGGAGAATAAAGCTGTGAGTGGACATTCAGATGTTTCCTTCTCACAGTGCTCAGACCAAGCTCACCATCAACGTCCTCCTGCAGAGTCGCACCACGGAATATACCAACGTCTTCATCAATTGCAATTTAAAGAATCAGACGAGAAATAAAAAACACGGAAGCTTTGCATTTTCAGTGACCCAGGTGGCTACCCTCGTGTTAGCCTGGAAACAGAAAAGGTGTGGAATCAATCACATGACCAGGTTCCTCTTCTCCATCCCCTGCTGCTCTGGGCACAGCAATGCCGGCTGTGATTGCAGAGAAATGCTTAGCAAGCACCATGGCCCCTCCTCACCATCTCCGCAGGCCAGCACATTCTTTGGGTCTTAAAACAAGACTTTGGGGATCCTTCTGAATCTTGTCTTCTCTGCCTTTCTCAGGTAACAGTGTCTCTGCATCCCACTTTAAATCTTTTCTCTTTCTAGCAGCCTGCTGTGGATCTTAAAATATTTTTAGGATCACTGGGAGGTGTTCAAAGTTTGGATGTGTGTTAGGCAGACCGTTCTATTTATTGGTGCCTTTTCTGATTGAAAACAAAAATCTATCACTAAATTTAGTGAGGAGAAAAATATCCTAAGTTGGGCCTTTTCCTGAGAGAGAGAGATAAAAAGAAAAAAAACCACTAGTCTTTTAATATTATAAATATGTCTTCTTACATGAGCATTGTCAGTGTCATTGAAACAAAGTAAGATTCAAGTTGCAGTAAAAGAAAAATGTTCAAAATAGACCAAAAAAAAAAAAAAAAAAAGAAAAGAAAAGAAAGAAGTGAAACCTGCAAATGGTTTCATTCAAAGGGCTGTTTTAAAGTTGCTGAGCTGAGATTAAGAAGGGGAAACTTGAACCAGACTTTTGACCTGTCCTGGGGTCAGGGGTTGCCTCTGTCTGTGTTGGGACTCCTTTGACAACTTCCTGTATAATTTGACTATTATTTGCGTGTCTGGGCACTGTCTGACCTCGGAGTCTGGAAAAATGAGAAAGGCAGCATGCATTTCGATGCCATATGGGCTGCAGCGAGGGAGGGCACGTTAATCAAATTTGGGTGAGAAACACTGTTTGATCCCAGGTTAGAGGAAGCAAGATGCTTAGGATTTCCAGCAGACTGGAGGAGGGAGGGTCAGATGACAGGCACGACCATGATTTAGGGCCCATATCCCCACCAGGCCCTCCTATGGCTGCAACAAAATTTCGAATTTGGAAGCAGATCAATTATATAAGAAAGAGAGAGAGAGAGGTGCTGGTGGCATTTCAGATTGCAAGTGGACTTCTGCCATGAAAGTCCAGAAAGACTGAATTTTCAAAATCCAAATAAACGCTTTCCGAATGCAGACTCATATCACAAGCAAATGGGCATTTTGGGCAGAGAAAGAAGATTTTTATTTAAACTGTAGGTCTCACGGAAGACTGTGTTCATATAAAGTAATGATAATACTCCAGTTTTATTATTTCCCATGGCAGGTTTTCAATGCAGAAGACATATATATATATATATATATATATATATATATATATATATATATAGAGAGAGAGAGAGAGAGAGAGAGAGAGAGAGAGACATTATATATAGACATTATATATAGAGACATTATATATATTTTATATATAGAGACATTATATATCGACATTATATAAAGACATATATATATATCGACATTATATAAAGACATATATATATAGACATTATATATAGATATAGATACATGAAGTTTTGCTTACTAAAAAATAATAAATGTACTTCTCAATTTGTGGGAGTTAATAAAATATATATTAACAGTTAATCTGCACTTCTAAACAATGCAGAATAGTTTGTATAGCCTGTGGGTCTGACCATGGTAAATGAATATATTCACACCTCTGAGGGGCCCCAGGTAAGGAAAGCCCTGGGACCAATGTCTTATCTGTTCCAAAGTACCACACATCATCTTATTTGACCCTTGTCATAGCACCCTGAGAAGGATGGTGATGGAGGAAGGGTGTCAAGGGTGGGCATCAGAAGACCCTCCTTCACCATCAGGGAGGGAGTCTGAGCTGCTATTGGGGGTCAGGAACCTGGACATCTGGTCAGTAAACAGAGTGTAAGGCAAGATGAACAACACACAACCTGGCCTATGACACCATAAGGGAGTAAGGACAAGGTAAGCTGACTTAGGGTAGGGCTGAGAGGCTGGGCTTCTTGGAGAGATGGTGGTAAGGGCCTGAGCTGGGCCTGGAAGGATGGGGCGACTTGGGCGAGAAGGAGACGAAGGAAAGTTGAGACGCAAAAGAATTATTGAGTTCAGAGCTAGGTCAGATATCATCACATGCAACTCTTCCCCTTTTATAGACAAGGGAACTGAGAGAGAGCCAAGTTCAGTAAGTTTGCCTTACGTTGCCTAGTTAGGTAGAGGCAGGCCCCCCTCAAGTGAAGGGACACCCCAAGTGTCAGACTCCAGGGTCACCCCCAAAGCGAGGACGCCAAGTCTTGTGCTTTCTCTGTCTCCGTGATACTTTGTGGTTGAAGTTCAGCACAATAAATATCTAATTTCTGAAATCTTTTGTGTTTTTTTTTTGAGGGCAGTGTCACTGGCCCTCATATGTGGGACCCGAACCGGGGCCACTGGGTTCCTAAGCCAGTGCTTAACCACCGCGCCACTCGGCCGGCCCTCTGAAATCTTTTAAGATCCTCAAGTTTTAGATAAGTAAGCTGGTTTCTGGGTTTAGTGTTTGCATGGAAAGACAACATGTCATCATTAGAGAAGTTTTGGCTTTGAGCTCCCTCTGACAGAGGCTAAGATCTTGGCAAAAAACAAAATGCCTTCTTTTCCTTGTCTAGGCACAGAAATTGCAAAACACTCTTGGGGCTATTTCATGTAAAATATATCTTCTGGCTACTCATTTTTTTTTTCTTTTTCTTTTTGGCAGGGGGAACATTTGTGAAGAAACCTATCCTCCAAGCCATAGACACCCTTTATTGAGTACCTACTACTATGCATTAAATGCTATATTCTATTGTCCATGAATTCAGCTCATCTCACAAACCAAGAGGAAGCCACATGTTAGGAACCAGGTTTTGGATGAGAAGGAACTGAGCTCTGAGTGTGTTGACCGGGCCCTGCTCGCTGCCCTGCCCCCCTCCCCCTCCCCCACACCCCCTCCCTGCCCCCCCTGCCCCACCCCCCGCCTGCCCCCTCCCTGTGTGTCCTCCTGCTGCCCTGCGCACAGCCCTAGATGCATCCTGACTCCTGCCGCAGCATTTGAAGAGGCAGTCTTATTTCCTGCATGAGGACTGCCTGTACTTGGCATTTCTAGTTTTGCTGGATTTTTTTAAGTTTAGTATTCTGTTGCCGTGAATTCCTATCGAGAGGTAGCCCAGATAAAGAGAGAGAGTCGTAAGTTCCGGGCTGAAGACCATCCCATGATCCTTCCTGGACCTGACCCATGGGGACTCTGCCTTCTGGGTCTTAGCTGCTTCATCCCAAAGAGGTGAAATGTCCTGGGGACTGAACCCCAAATTCCATGGCTTGGATGGCATGCTCCATTGTGGTACTGGCTCTGGCTTCATTTTAAGAATCACCTTGCCCCTCTGGCCTGTGTCCCATTTCAAGGCAGGCCGTGGGGAATGTCAGGCCCTTATTAAATATCAGGAGCCTCCATCTGCCTCTGTCTTTCCTCTGAGACAACTGCCAGACAGGCGAGGTCAAGGCCACATGTGCCCTGCTGATCCCAGAGCCGAAGGGGGGAGGAGGGCGTGGAGCTGCCTGTCTACACCAAGCAAGACACAAAAGGGTTGCTATTCAGAAAGTTTTCTTGCAGACTGCAAGATTCAAGGCTGTTCACCCACCACGTGCGCTCCCAAAGCCACTTTTTTTTTTCCTGTTATTTTTTCCATGCACTTCACCCTGTGGTCACATTCAACCCAGAAGTCAGGGCTCACTTTGGAGTCAGAAAACACAGATGAACTGGACAGCTTTTTCCTTGCTGATGTCTGCAGGGGAAGGAGACCAGAGACAGTCGGCTCCGCTCTTGATCCCTTCTCCCTGGGACTTCAGAGGGGGTGGGTGTTCAGCGGATTTCTGCCAAATGCTGATTGATCCAACCATAGAGGCATGCGTCTGACTCCAGAGAAAATATTTCTCCAAAGGAGAGTGATAATGAAATACTGGGGCTGATGAGAAGGCCTCCCACGCCCCTGGCTCTCCGTCTCCTCGCTGATGGCCCTGGGCATGTCATGCCGCCCATCTCTGCCTCCTTGGACTATAATAAAACCAAGGCTTTGGGTTCCGGTTAGGATTGAATGGATGGTCCATAAAACCAGGGCCTGGTCAGTGGGAAGTGCACAGTCTACACTGACTGCCATCCTCATCACTCTAAGTTGGTCGTTACCTCACTGCCCTGACCTCGGTGTCCCAGAAGGTAGAAGCTGGAAGGAAGGAGGGAAGGAAGGAAGCTCCTTTGTTTTGTAGCTCAGGGTCAGGACTGAAAGGGATAAAACGTGCCCCTAGTGTTTTGTTCACAGAGCTTTGGCACCAGCACAGGGCCTGTTTGGGGAAGGACTGAGGGCTTCTACAGCCCAAATTCTTGATCTGCCTCATTTCCTAGGTGCCATCTCATGATCAGGGGAAAAGAAAAAAAAAGAGCAGAAATTAGAAGACTGCAAATAAGCAAGGCACAACTTGCTTTTTGTCACTTGAAAGTCCTCATTTCAAAACTGTTCCCTTGGCTCCCAGAGTTCTTGTGTCATTATCTTCTGTTAAAAGGATTCAAATGACATTATTTGCATGGAAACTCGCATAGCAATGATGCCATCTTTGCCACCAAGTTGCATTACAATGAAGGGGATGATGACTGTGTCACATGGACGTGACATTCTTTATGCTGTTAAATTGAAAGTCAATGCTGGCAGTTCTTAACTGCTCACATCCCCTGAAAATACATCACTTCTGATAAGGAATGAATATTTTAGGGTGCCAGCTGCAGGCACATCAAATGGGGCTGGCCTGGAGTGTCACTCTGGGTCAGACAAAGATTTCTAAACCAGGGTGGACTTCGGGAGCATGCTCTGAGTTGGCAAGGCAACGGCTACCATGTTTCCCCAACAAGCATCACTGTGACTTGATGACGGCTCTTCCGTGTCTTTTAAAACCAGTTTCACCTGGACATGTATGCAGACAAATTTAAGGGCGCTTCTGTTCATGACAAGAACATGGCACATTTGGGCCGGGGCCGTGGACCCAAACTGACTGCCCCTTGGATGGAAACAGTTCTAGAAGCTGGTTTAGCAGGCTGCGCGCTTTCTTTCTGGGTAGGACAACGTTCGGGGGGTCCAGGAAGAGAGCATTTGAGGAGCGTGGAGTGGGGCAGAAGAAGGGGCAAGGAAATCTCAGGCAGAGAGTGGAAGAGAAAACACACACATCTAAAGAGCCCAACATACTGTTATGATGAGACGGAACAGTGCAAGGAGGGGTCACCTGGCTCTCAGACAGGATGGGTGAGCTGGGGCCACTGGGTTGTCAGGTCTCCTGATGGGGCAAATGCTGGGGGTACATCATGACGTTCTACAGTCTGCCAGCCTGTATAGCCTGCCAGCAGCATCTGGACACAAACAAGAGTGAAGGGAAAGAGAGAGTTATAGCTTGACGAAGTTATGCAGAATTTTATAATCAGAAAAGGAAGACAGACCGGCAGTAACTAACAGCAGTAACAGCTTCAGCAACACGGAGAACGAGAGCCTTAATAATGAACTTTGTCCCGCTGATGTGACAGACGACACTCCCCCCTGCCACTGCACGCTTTGCTAACTGGCCTTTTCTTTCTGGATGGGGCTGCTGCTCTCACCTCTGCCTCCTGGGTGCCCATGAGCTGCATGCACAGGTCTGGGATACGGGGTGTGTGGCTGCTCCGCCAGACCTAGGCACCTCCAGTGACTGAGTTCCACCTCATCCCCACCGTGCCTGGCCCCGGGACCCTTCATCACCTCAGGACGAGAGGAGACACCTATGGGATGATTCACCAGCTGCCTGAAGTGAGATCAGTGCTATTGTTATTCCCATTGTATAGACAGGGAAACTAAGGCAGCAAAACAGACCCAGCAAAGTGCCCCAGGTCACCCATGAAGGCGAGTCAGTGCCAGCCTTGGAAGGTCTAGCCCAGAGTCATGCAATAACCACCGCACCCCACTGCCTCTTGTAGGAGATGATCACTAAATTTTTTTTTTTTAATTGAATGAAGCATGGATGATCCTGTCTTTTGGACAAGCATGATAAAGACACCACAAGAGTCATCATCCCATTGGGCAGGACATATTCACCTGGTTCCAAATGAATTTAGAAAATCTCATTTTCTTGCAAACTGACCCCCTAACCTTCTATAAACAGCACATTCAGTGACACAGAGTCATATCGGGGTGTAGAAATCAGATATTACAATTAAAATTTTCTCTGGGTTGGCGAGGGGAGTTCCTGCCAAGGAGAAGGCCCCATGATGATCAAGACAAAACATAGAAGTAAAGTAGGGGGTCCGCGAAAGCTCCCTCAGCTGTTTCTATTCTTTATTAATATAATGGACGCATCCTTCAAAGACAGCTACACCAGCCGACCTCTCAGCTTTGATATGGCTTTTTAATCAGGAGCCATTGTTGCCTCACAATGAATATGGAAAGCATCTAAAATAGTTTGTAAATGGGTGTATTGCTTCTGACCTCAGTCCAAAGACCACATTAAAAGGAACTAAAAAAAAAAAAAAATGCACGTTGAGTCCTTGGGGCCCCAGAGCGCTGAGGGCACTGAGGACCTGTGGGGCACATGCAGAGGGAAGAACTAAGCAGTGACTTAACCGGAGCATGCGAAGTCAGCTGTGCCCCAGGCGGAGAGTGTGGCTTCTCAGAGCCCAGAGGTGCCTTCGCGATGCTGGGCGTGGCCTCTGAGCCATGGGCATCTTGCTTGCTTTCTAGCATGCCTTCTCTTAGCTCCCCGTTTCTCTCGGTGTGGTCAGTGGTCTGCTGGCCAGGGCAGGCTTCTTCTTCAAAGAATGCGCCTGTGTCACCAAAGTTTGGGGTTAATTCCGCACTGTGTCCCCTCTTGGTGACTGGTCTGGCACACAGGTATCGGTGGCTCTGGAGAATCACTCAGGAAAGAAACTGCCCTAAGATTTTGATTTTCATTCCCCCTGTGGGGCCTTTGCAGGCTGCAGGGCATAATGTCGGATGAGCTGCCTGACTGACAAAGGGAAAGAACCTAAGGGGTCAGGAGCAGTCTAGAGTGACACACCTGGTTAGCCCTTGGACCTGTCTGCCCCCAGAATGATGTCTTCTCCAAATCCCATTTCCTCCCAGCTCATCCAATTATGCAAGTGACCAGGAATAAATCAAATGTAATTAGTTGAGTTTTTTTTTTATAATAACAAGATGTAGATGATCTGATCTTATTAAAACAGGAGATGGGAGGGTTTAAGACATAGAAATAAGTAAGTATAATACATAGGAGAAATAAAGTCAATATCATAGGAGTTTGCAATCCTGCTTGAGGCTTCAGGGGAGGGAGAAAGTCCTTCCAGATTGAGGGACTTGGTGGGGGAGGGCAAAGGGAGGACCCATCAGGAGGGTTTCCTGGGGGGAGGGGTGACATGTAAAGTACACTTGAAGCACAGAGAGCATTTTTGTAAGCTTCTTATTAATAAAAAATATGATATACTGCTCCAATTAAAAAACAAAAACATCTTTAGTGTCTCCTTATAAAAAAGAACTAGAGACGGCAAAATAGAAAGGAGAAAAGTCTCTGCCATTATTCCAGCACAGAAAACTGATAGCGAAACCACTCCTTTATATTTTTATCCACTCTTTATACAAAATACAATTGTTTCTATAACCCAGCTCACATGTTGTGCTATGACTTTGTAACCCGATTTTCTTTTCTTTACTTCTTTTGGTCTTTTTTGACCTAACACAGCACAGGAAGCCTGCGTCCTCTCCATTCATTGTCACCAGTCATGCTCTAATCTTTTGCAAGTTCATGGATCATCGCCAATTACTTTTGCCTAATTTTTTATCTTTCATATTTGCATAAGTCCACTAAGCACATCTTTGGGCACAAAAGATTTCTCATATATCAAGTTTTACTGTAAAAGTAGATCGAGCTCCCCAATGCCTTCTTCAGCTAATTAGGGCACAGAGCGACACATCAAGTCTGCCGCTGACCATCATATGGATACGTACTGTGTTTATCTACTCCATGACCCATACTCACTGAATTTCCATCTTTGTGCCACCAAGACCTTCATTCAAGTCCAGGCAGACAGGTATGAGTCATCCACTGTTTGCGGGGGAGGACAGAGGGTCAGATTATATTCCAGAATCAAAGCTATGAGATTTTAACTTCTCAGTTGGAAAGCCATGTTCCAGTTATGAGACTGTAAGTTTTGGAAAAAGGATGCAGGTAGAAGAAAGGTTATCCCCTCCCTTGTCAAACTACAAAAGTCCTTTTAGTCTTTTCAGCTGATGGGGAATTGGGGGCAAAGGGGAGAGAGAGAGAGCAAGAGAGAGCACGGTAGTGGAGGAGAGGGCTCCGTTTCCTGCCTTCTGGGACCTCAGCCCCAGTGGACTAGATCATGGAAACTCTATTTTGAGTCTGGGGGATCCAAGAGTTAGGAGATGCTAACACCATCATCTCACCTGGGATTCTCATAGACAGCAATCTCTTCTTGTTGTTACACCTGCACATCAAGAGTTCCCTTTCCCCAATTCCCCAATACTGTTTCCCTTTCCGAATTCCTCAATAAAATCCAAAAAAAAAAAAAAAAAAAAAGACTTGGAAACAATAAGGACAAGCTGGGAAAAACAGCATTTCCCCTCCCCCCAAGTCACCTGGAAGCCGGAGAAAGTCACTAGAGAAGAGTGGAATCTTCCAGAGCACACAGCAATGTCACAGAGAGTTGAGGACAGGCCAGAGGTCTGAGCTGATCTAGTGACTGAGTGTGGGTGGCACCGAGTGAAACGTGGGTGGGGAGGCCAGGGGCTGGGGACATATCAGTGCAGGCAATGGGGAGAGACACGTGTGGGGTGACAAGACCTCAGAGCTGTGGCACGGGATGGCGTCAAAGCAGAACCAAGAAGCAGATACCCCCTGCCCACAGCTGCCCTGACCATATAATAAGCCCCTGAGAGTTTCTAACCAACACCAAGAAGGTGAAGTTATCAATAAACAAAATTAGGGTATGTGAACCACAGTTGCCCAAAGTTAATTCTAAAAGGGGGTTCAGATTTGTCTGAATCCTCTCGTTTTGCATATGAAGAATCTGAGCCTCAGTGACTTGCCAACACCCACGTGACAAATAAGAGAAAGGACTGAAAATCTGATGACTGACTAAGAACCTTCCTGTTCTCTCGGTGGGGAAATCCACAGCAGTTGTTTGGCTACAGTGGAGTCCACTTTCAGCCGTGGCTTCAGTGACTCAGGATCATCAGTGGGGAGTAAAGATGGAGCACAGGGGAAGTATGACAGCACATGTGTTCACAAGCACAAAATGTGTGCCTGAGACTCTTGGCTCACCCTACCCACTCACAAAGGGCCTCAGTGAAGGGAGCATCATCCAGGGTCACTCAGACTCCAAGAGGCAGGAGGTCAGGCTTCTCAGGCATAGGAACTCCCTGCTTCCCTGGGCTTATCTCTGTTTAACATAAACCCATTGCATCCACTCATTTTGCTCAGGACTTTTCATCTTTGAGTTTCAGGGGAGGGGTAGAGACATAGGAAGGATTTTGTTGCACCTGACCTGGATTTAATCCCTGTCATTCCTACTTTCTAGCAACTTGGATCATTCCAGTCACTTAACGCCTGTTAGCTTAGTTTCCTCATCTGTAAAAGTGTGGGTCATGGCAGCCACTTCAAAGCAGGTATCAGGTGAGAAAGAGCAAGCACAGTAGGAAGTCAGGTCATGATCAGTGGCCAACACATTTCCCATGCACCATCTCTCTGACTCTTCATTAAACATGGATGTCTACTGTATAGACAAGAAGTCAAGGTTCACTCAGTTGGATCATTTGCAATAGGTCATGGAATTAGTGTCTTGGCTATTAGGTACTTATTTCCTCTGCCCAGGGCTATGGAAGATCCAAGTTCTGCAGCCCTCAAGCCACAGTGATTGGTTCAAAGCGTGGTCACATGACTCAAGCCTGGCCTATCACGATCCTTTCGATTTGGAGCTGAAAGAAACTCTTTAATTTTCTGATCGCCAGCCTAGCATTGTGTTTCGCCAAGTCTGGGCCACACAGAGTGGTTGTTGTGAGAATTTGAAGGTGACACACACAGTGGAGACGGGACACAGCAAGAAAGAAGGTCTTCAGATAACACATCCGTTTATTCCTGAGGCCAGCTTCACCCTTTTGTGGTTTGGTTCATAACAAATAACTTTCATCTCTCTGCTTTAGCTAGTTCCGGTGGAGTTTCTATCACCTACAACCATAAGAACCCTAGTGAATATAGGATTTGGACCCATGTCCATCTAAATCCAAAGCTCACTTATCTCCTTTCTGCTCCAGATGAAGGAAGAAAGAAAGGAGGGAGGCAAATAGAGAATTACTTTCTCCTTAATTTATGAATCACCAAAACAGAGCTTTCTTGGGTCTCCAAAGACATGGCCTAGGTAAGCCTGAGATGTATGCTTGCATTTTCTAAAGAGTGCCCTTTCTAAATCACCTTATTTTGATGTAACTGCAAAAGGCAGTACTATTTTGGGTTCTTGCTATGATAAAACTGAAGCTGTAAGCTAGGGACTTGCATGAGAGATTGCACCGAAATGTCAACAGATGGCTTGCTAATCATGTTAAAAAATACTCATTTCTTTTCAAAAATGGCATTTCCCCCCAGTAAGTAGATCAGAAAGCAATGTTTATGATATAAAACATATTAGTCACAACGGCGTTTAATTATCATACTTAATCATCAAGGTCATAATGATAATTGTTTCTAAAAATTAACACCTCTTTCCTCAGCAAGGAAGCTTACCCAGAATGCATAGTCAGAAACACAGACTCCATGTGCTTAAAAGGACGTGGGCATCAAAGGAAGACAAGAGTAGCGACCATTGAGATTGTGCGCAATTATTTCAAAAGTATTCTGCAAGCATTGTCTATGGAATGACCAACTATGGGCTGGTCCATTTTCGCCCCCATCATAGGTCCCACTTTTCTCCAAGAGAGAAGAGGAACTGGAGGGTTAATAGGATTCAGTCATGATTCTCCATTAGATCTGCCATACTTTCTTAGCAACACAAAATGTTGTCTTTGTGAGCCCACTGGACCCAGTGGAACATTGAAGACCACACCACAGGGAGATGGAGTCTCTGCTCTTTTTGTCAGTTGTACTAACCTGTCTCCATCTGATGTCAGACTTTCCTCCTTGGTTTTATTGTTAATCCTTTTGTAGCTTGTTTTAGGGTGGCTGCCGTAGTCCCAATTCCATCCTTTAATGTCACACTCTGGGCTATCTCACTACTTATTTCCAAAAGCAGAACCCCCTCCCTGTTCCAACCCTGCAGGATCCAAATCCGGGAAGCAGCCTTCTCAGCCAGTGCCTTCTCCAAGATCCTGCCCTCTTCATCCTCTTTTAAAGAATACTTCAAAGAGCTGTATTGGTCCAGTCATGTGGAGTTGTACCTAATAACATAGTTCATATATCATGGGGAAGAAAATTATATTTTTAAGCATTCCAAACAACTTTTACCTCTTCATCCATGAAGTCCTTGTAAAATGTATTTTGTAGACAGGACAAAACAATGTGCTTCATGTTAATGCTTCCTGATGACTCCAGGCTGTTATTTGGACCCTGAGGATGGTACTGAGAATAACTCCATCAGTGCCACCAAGAGAGAATAGGACCATTTGATCCCATCCAGGAGGACTTTGGGTTTTCTGTGCTTTTTAGTTCTTGTGTTATGCCATTAATTTTGCTCTTGAGCCCCTCTGCCCCTTGATCTCAGGCTGCCATCTATCACTTCTGCCCCCAACTCCTCCCATTCAGGCTTCTTGTCCACAATAGCTTCAGACATGAGATGCTTGCCTCCATTGACCTGGAGTCTGAAAGGAACCCGGAGCGTTTGGTGGTAGAGACGCTGCCTCTGGGAATCCTTCCCCGAGCTCCTTGCTTCCCTCTGTATGGTTACTGTGGCTCAGAACACAAAGAACGTCTGAGGTCAAATCCCTGCTTTGCTCCTTCCTTACCAGCTGGGTGATTTGGGATAACGTATTTCATGTCTTTATGTCTCAGTGTCCTCCTCTCCTCTGTAAAGTCGACATGATGATGTCCTTCATGTGTTAGGGTGCTCTGGAGATAATGAATATTTGTAAAGCACTGAAAGCACTTTTTGACACTACCACATATTTATTAAATAACTTAGATTATTTCCTTTTTAAGTCCCTCATTGTACTATATATAGACTTACAGTATACAGACATAAAAATCACGGTGATTTGTTCTTATATTTATCTCATCAATGGATGGCGAGGTCCTCAAGAAAAGGTACCATGCATGATTTGTCCCTTGAGTTTCTGTGTTTTGAGATATATAGTTGTTCACCACCCTTCTCTGAGTTTCTGACCAATCTCATAGCTAAGAGACATTACTCAAATCCTACATTGTGTCCCGTGGCACATACATCTTACACCTGACCATCCTGTGACAGATTAGTAAACCAACAGTGACCATTTGAGTCACATCCAGCTATCCAGTGATCCAAAGCAGATTTGGGTCCATGAGACCTGAGCATATGCAGTTTAGGGATGCTCTTTATAAAAAAGAATATAAAGTTATATATGATATCAAATATATATTTAGAATGAGAAAATACATTTTGACAAGTTATGAATTTTTAAAAGCTGACGAATATCCAGAAGAACACCATAATTGGCATTAATTGACTGTCTGAAACACCTCAAAAATTCTTTACCCCTGAGTTTTTGGCTGCCTATACATACAACTAAAATTTTGAAGTCTCATATTTTTTTAAAAAGAGAATAGAAAGATAATTCATGGGTGATTTTTAAAAATTATTAGTTACACTTTGGAAAAGTATAACTTAGAAAATCACACATCTCATCACTGGGAGAAATTTCCACAAATAGCTTCTATCTCTGTACCTTGGAGAGCTTATTTGCCCTCCTTTATTCATCTACTTTCAGGCCTGGGCACTGAGAACACATTCCTATCCCGACAGGCCCTCTAGGTGCACACCTTCCTGTCACAACTGCAGGTGAGTCAGCACCACTGACGGCGGGGGGGTGTTTCCAGAAGTCAAACCATCTACCCCATCAGGAAGATGAGCAGGATTTAGCCAACCTTGGACGTGATTTTGAACACACAGGCCCAAACTAAGCATATTCCCAACTCAACTACCCCATTTCTGGGTGCCCTGACGGCCCTAACCATGCCAAGGTCATGGGCCAGTGTGAAGAGGGGACATCAAAGGGGAAAGAGACCGCTGTCTTAACAAATGTGGATAAAATATCTCATAGGGCAGATGTTCCAAAGACACATGAGCACATTCCTAGGGGTCCCCCCAGGCCCTGAAAGGGGCCCAAGCATGGGAAGAGATAAATCTTCAGCTTCATTAGCTTCAGGGTAAATAAGACGTTGCCTTGGACCTTGGCTCTATGTGGATTGGCTCAGAAAGGTGAGCTGAGTCGGGTGGATCTCTTGCCAAGTGTTATAGAAGTGGAACCCTGAGCCCGCTGCCAAAAAGCTGTAGGGATCTGAGCTGAAAGTCATGTATACTCACTGACTGGGCAAACGACTGGGGCATGTGCTTGAAATAAAAGAGAAAAAGAAGTTGATCAAGACGGAGAGGGAAATGAAAAAACATAGGTGTGCTGGGGCCTTGGTGAGAGGCATGGAAAACGCACAGGCTTCCCCAGGCAGCCTAATGACAGGCTTTTCTGAGGCTTGTTTGGGGGCTTGTTTCTTAAAATAATATCCATATCCTTAAACTAAAGCCCACTACTTGAGTCAGTTTGAATATACACCTCATCTCTTCAGCTGAATAGTGTGCTAAGGTGTTTCTCTGTCTTCTGCCTTTACGCAGTATCTCCTACCTACATTGAGTTTTTGCTTGGAAAGAAGAAGAAGTAAAAGAAGAACAAGAAGCAGGAGAAGGAGAAGAAGAAAAGTGTAGGACAGGCCCAAGGCCCTTTTCTGGGTGTGAACTATGACATTGACCATGAGGGATTCGGGCATCTATTATATTTTTGTTGCTCAGGGATCATTGTTTGTCCGTTTGTTGCCCTAGTCTACTCGTGGGTGGTTGAATCTATCCATGAGAGTGTGTCCTTATAGGATGCAACAGTATGGACAGTGGGATGTGATCTCAGGGAGAAACAGAATTAATGCATGTCCACCCAAGCCTACGGGGACTCCAAAAATAAGTTTGTCCTTGGAAACCACAAACAGAGGGAAACATCTCCAGAAAGAAAGAAACAATCTCATTCCTTTCAAATTTCATTTCTTCGCTGATGTTTTCTTATTTCCTTCTGTTGAGGAGCATTTAGCATAAGCTTAGGGTGTATCAGGGACTCTTGCAGTCGCTTGGGAAAATACAAAAGTGGCTATGACCTGGAGCCTTGTTTCAATTTGTTGAGTGTGTAGCAGTTACCTATGTCCTTCCCAAACCACTGCATTTAAAGGCCCTCCCTCCATCATTGCCACGTTCACAAAGATGTTTTCAGGAATGAACCACTTGGAACATAACCACAAGGCTTTCCTTTTTTTGAAAGCACCATAATTGTATCATTTTGTTCTTTTAAATAAAGGCTCTTTGAAGAATAGACACTATTATAACCCTGCAAGAACTTTCTCATGAAGAGATATTCATATCAAAAATATATGTTTTTCCTGGGACCATGTGTCTTTCAACCTGGATTCAGAAAATAGGATCACTTACTTGACAACCAGTTAGGTCTTCCTCAGGAGTCTTAGTTCCCATTACTTGAATCTTTGCCCCACCCCACAGAGGGACCACGGAGTCTCCGAGGACAAGCGTTATGTGTAAAGAACTATCATGTTCTATGTTGTTCTTGCTACATGTCCCGTAAATGGTTGTGAATTCGTTTTGCAGTATTTGGATTACGGGACCCCTCCCTCGGTGGGATGGCAGCCTTCATAATGATTTAATTAGTACATTTTGCTTTACCAATATGATTCATAACCTACACTTAATTGCTGCAAAATATCTCTGATATTTTGCAAGGAAAGGATTTAGTATTATTATGACATTTGAAGAAGGTAGGACCTAGAGAAGTCCCAGAATCCACTAGGCACAAACAAGGACTACCTAATGGCATTTTCCTGCCACCAGGTTGTTCCTTTCAGCCAGGTCATGGTGCCCCTCAGAAACTCACTGCACTGATAACTGATGGCCAACAGGACACAGAGACGGAGGCAATGGACTGCACGGAAAACAGAGAAAAATGCCAATGAGCGATGGCAGTTTCAGGCCCGGCCCCTGCACCAGGCCCTTGCGGATAATGACAAGGTCACATGCGAGTGTCTGACCCTTCTTCAAACCCACCTGTGCCCCTGCCTTTTTGTTAGAGGTGTCCGTGAGGATTGAGTGGTTACATTTCAAATGCCTATGGAGAGGAAGACAAACACCATGGTAGAAATGCAAAGGCAGAGTGTACACATAATGGAGATGCAATCCCATTCTTTCATCAGTTCATCAATATGCTTATTTTGTGGGCTTGGTAGAGCAATTTCTTAATGTTTACCCTGGAGGTAAAGCCTACACTCCTTCCCACGGAATTTAAGGCCCCAGTGCTGCCATTTTTGCCACTGGACAAGAGAGGAATTTCAGTTACATGACACAAAGCCAGGTTCAAGGCCAGTCTGACCCTGATGGAATGGCTCTGAGACGGATGATGGCAGCATCAGCTTGTTAAAGATCCCCTTTTGAGCGAATACCTGGCAGAGCTGGGCTCCCCATCCCTTGGTTCCCAGCTGAACTCCTTTCCCTTTCATAGTAGACTTCAGGGTGACATGATGTATGATGGAAAGTCACCACCTAGAGTGGTATCTGATGTATGAGAGATTTTTGGACTCATTCCCAAATGAATGAGCACTAAATTCCTAGCTATTTCCAGCAAAGCTCAACAGTTGCCCCCGGGATGAAGGAAGGTCCATCTCATGTTTTGGGGTTACTGGTCAGGCTGCTGTCCTAACCTGGCCCCACTGCGACAGCCATACAAGTGTGGTCAATGACAACAGCCCTGCAGCCCGTAGAGAAGGTAAAAGATTCGTGCCCTCTGGGCCTCCAGATGGTGACTGCATTCAAACCCCCCATCACTGTTGGCTTTTTATATTAGTACAGGTATATCCACTAGACCTTCTGGGTTCCGCCTTTTTTTTTGGAATGTTCTGAGAACTGCCAGAATTCCCAAGCCTATCAGCGACCACTAGGTTGCCCAAACAGTTTGTCGTCCATGTGTGGCCGTCACATTGCCAAAGGAACATGGGCCTGGTGGGGGCTGTACGTGGGCTTTGGCACTTTTCCCCATGCCTCAGAAATGTAAACAGCCAAGTAACGATAGAGATGATGAATTCATGACTTTATTT